>BSAI01000162.1:14442430-14595950 GCA_036245035.1 Adrianichthys oophorus | reverse complement strand
TGGGGGGATGCTCAGAACTCCTGGGTGGTGGTGGGCGGCTTGTCTAGGGTGGTGGGGCTCTCGGGGGTGGGTCCCCGTGCTGGGCCGCCTGGCGCCGTGGGAGGGCTGCTCTCCTGGCTGGGCTGGGCCTTGCACTCTGCGCTTCCGTACCTCACTGCGCTTGGGTGTTGGGGGCCCATGTGGTGGTCCTGCGGGCCCTGGTCTGGGTGCTTGGCCGGGCTGCCCGGCGGGCGGATCTCCTCCGTTGACCCCACAGTATGGGTGCGGGGGCGAGCCCTGGTCGGCGCTGTGGCCTCGGCGGGGGTCTTGGTGCGGGGATGTCTGGGAGCTCTCCCTCCTTTTTTTTTTTTTCTTTTCTTTTCATTCCTTCATCCACTTCAGCTTAACATAACATTCACCTGAGCACAGGCGTCAGCTCACCTTTGCACCTTCAAATGGTGTGCGTGTCAGAAGGTAGTGCTTTGCATGTGTTGGCTGGTACGCACAAGTGTGTGTGTGAACTGGATGTGGACAAGTTTGTGAACACTCTTGGAGCCGGCAGGTATGTTTGTAACAGCTGAGTGTGTGGACAGGCCCTGCCCATTTTAGACCAACATTTACTATTTTAATGGGTATAGGCTCCAACATTTTGTTGCCTGTAGATTCGCAACTCTACTTTCCCTTTCCATTAGTCATCCTCTAAAATCTATTACCCCCCCCCCCTTCCCCCTTTCTTTTTCCGTCCAGTCCAACAAAAAGGACACAAACAAAATTAATATTAATAAAGTTTCGTTTAAATTACAAAAGGGGCTTATACCAACATACAATTTGTGTTCCCAATGATTTATAACCCCCGATTGTAAGAGTCAAATCTGTCTAACGCAAGAGGCTTGCAGCTCATATCTGTCTGCTCAGCTGTTGGACAGGACAAGTTAAAAAAAAAAAAAGAAAAGAAATAAAACTTAATTGATCTGAAATAAAATCACTCGGATGCACAGATTAGTGGAATGAGAAATAAATAGACTCAAAAGCAATTATTCTCCCTGTAGTAATTTATCAGTATTTCTCTCCAGATTTAGAAAGAGCACCAACGCATTGTTTGGTTGTAGTTTAGTGACTGTATCTAGCTACAACTCTGCTGCTGTGATACTGATGTAATACTCTGATAATTCATTCATTCATTCATTCATTCATTTTCCAATCCGCTGTATCCCTTTCGGGGTCACGGGGTTGCCGGAGCCTAACCCGGCTACTCATGGGCGAAGGCACGGTACACCCCCGGACTGGTTGCCAGTCTGTCGCAGTACTCTGATAATTATAGAATAAAATAAAATAATAGTTGTTTGATCTCTGATGAGCTAATAAGACCCAAAACTATTAAAATACCTGTAATGTTCTGCATTTTTCTAATTTTATCTGGCTCAGGATGATCAAACTGTGCCAAACTTTGACTTAAATGTTTTCTACTGTCTGCTCTAAGGTTGCTGGTTGTAACCACTAAATTTCCAATAACAATATGTATGCAGTTTTACAAAAAAGCTATGTGTAACATTGAATATTCCGCAAGCACTACCTGTGCCGTCCTGGCCACACCCTTTAGACCTGCCCTCATGGCTGGGCAGTTCTGACACAGCCCTCATTTTCCTCTTCTGCCCTGCCAGTCAAGCTGCACGTGACAAATTGATTAAAAAAAACAAACAAAACAATAAATAGTGACTTTTCTGTTGGTTTAACTCAATTTTTTTCCCTAATTCTATATTGTGAAAAAATGTGAAAATCACCTGTAATCATCCCATCATCTTTGGGGAAAGAGGGGTCATTCACTAAGTCTGAAATTCTATTTCACCAGGTACTGGGTGTGCACAAATTTTGGTTAATTTTTGAGTATGTGGCAGGGCAAACACATATTTGGCTCAAAGGCATAGAAAGAAACAGGAGCTGCTAAAACAATATGGTTCTTGCAGTCCAGGAAAGCAGTGGGTCATAATAGATGTCATGTATCTGGTCCATATGTTTTCAGATGGAAAATGTTAAGCATTTCTGGGTTAGCATTGGCGGTAACCCTTTATAACAACTACCTGTTATAGCGAATTAAGTCATTATTAAACTGTAAGTTATTGAGTTATAAATTAGTTGTTAAATAATAGTTTACAGTTTTAAGTATTTATGAATGTACCTTATAGATAGACAATAGATAACGAACAAGCTTTTAGTTATTGAGTTATAAATGACAAGTTACCTGTAAATTCATGATTTCTAATTAATTAGTAATAAATCATGAAGAAGCTGTTACTAAATTACTTACTAATGACTTGTTAAGAATCAATTAATATTTTATAAATGTTACTGGGACTTTTTTTTTAAGTTGTAGCTATTCTTTATTAATTAACTGTAAGTAAATGAGGAATATATCCAATTAACCCTAACCTTACATGTATATATCCTTAAACTGTTAACTGTTATTTAACAAGTCATTTATAACTCAAAATCTAAAAGTTTAATACTGATTTGTTCGGATAGTAATGCTATACAAACTGGCAATGTGTAGCACAATCTATAACATGCTGAATGTGGGTTTTTGCACATGCTTTAAGCAAATTGTGTTCACACAGGTCTGTTGCTATTGAGTACTAGCACATGTAATTATTTGGAATTGTCTTAATGCGAAATATTTAAAGTGTTGCAAATCTGGCGAATCTGTCTCCAGGCCTTGTCTTTTCCAGCTCTATTCTGATTTATGAAAGACTTGGTGTCATAAAATTCCAGACAGGCATAAACGGAAATGATTAATTTCACCTTCATGATCACATCCTACTGCCGTTGTATGGCAGAACTACTGCCGTGTCATTACTGTCGTGTGTTTTAAAAAGGACGATGCATCGCTACCAAAATCAGAGTCCCTGATTGGTCAAAGTTCCACTAGTTTAACTTTTGACGAGCACACAATCACTGTGTATTTGTATGTAGAACACAAAAATGGACTTTAAAAATGGTGTAGAGTTTCTGAAATGCGCATATATGTGTGTTGACATAGACTTTTCACTGGAAGTGAACGCTCAAAAGTGTGTTTCTAAGCCAATGTGAACGTAACATAATATTTAAAGCAGGCAGAATTTGAGACATTTTCCTCTGAAATCCCAAACACTAAAAAAGTTGCTGTTTTCTTGTTGCTCAAACTCACCTTAACACAGCAGCACTGACCCTTTGAGAATGTCTTTAAAATGTAATTTTTAGGTAAAGCAGCATGTAGCTGGGATCAGATTTCTTCTGGGCTCTCTGGCATCAGGTGCAGCAAGCAATGAGATAAAACTTTGTTCAGGAGATCGGTAGCTTGCAGATTTCTAAATTATTTACAAACTAGCATTTTTTGTATCCTCAACGCTCAAAACACTAACTGGCTTTGAGTAAACAGTACACACGGCTTAAAGTAACCCCTAGATGTGAGCAGATGAGCAGTTCTGAAGCATCCAGGAGAACTGTGAGTATTGCACGGGTCCATAAATACCGGGTGAGGGTGATGATGTGAAAACTGTTTGCAATAAAAAAAAAAAGGTCATAAAAACGACAAACAGAAACAGTCAACTCCATCTTATTCAGCCTCTCTTCCATTAGTGTGACAATTTCATTAAACAAACATAATGTACAAAATCATTTCCTCGACTTGGCTGCCTCCAAGAAATTAACAGCAACATGGAAGTCATGCATAATGAATGTGAACATTTGCCATCTACAAGTCTCCCACAGTCAAACATTAATTCAACCTCGTGCCGGGTGTGGAGATAGAGAAGGAGGACAAATGGAACACTGGGAGGTCGGGAAATGAAAGAGAAACCTTTAGAGGTGGCCGTAGTAAAAGATAATCCAGGTTCTATGAGCATGGATTGATTTGCATTGATGAAAATAAGTAGAAAAAGATATGAGGAAAATGGCTCGCATTAATCTACATAACGTATTAAGATATGCTTGCTTCTGTGGGTTGCATCACCAACATTGATGGGATTAAACTGATTTCAAATAGAGAACAAAAGAAGTTGTTGTCACACCCATTCTGTCGTGCAATGTCCTTTCCAAAGCGCATTAGCGAGGCGAGCCCTGCGGGTCACATGGGATGAAAAAAAAATGGCAAACAAGAAATTATTCAATTCAATTTGGCAGGGAGTTAAAGGTACACGTCAAGTCAACTTGCTGCTCTTTTTCCATAGATCAAAAGCAGTCGCGTTTGACACGACTCCCGTGACCATGCCAGAAACACTTGACGTTATCTAATTCTCTGCATGAATCTCGAAATCGTTTATCTGGACACAGCACAACAAAATGCTAATGGTAACATTTTAGGCAGGAAAGCCAGAAAAAGAAAACCCTCGTCTCTCGTGGAGTGATTTATTACCTCGTGCAGCAGGGTCACACATTAATTTTAGTCTTTGTATAAAAGGCCTTTTATTCACTGCATGCATAAATAAATGAAAATCAAAAACGTGGACAGATATCCACATACAAACACTGGCACGCACGCTGCCATGGCCATTTGCAGCCGTCACACTCGGCTTGCATTAAGGGAAATGTCACAGTGTCGAGAGGATGTTTATCTGGAAGGGACAGAGCTGATGGCTTGACAGTGCTCCTGCAGCTCCGTTAACTTGTCCACAACACCGTGTACACAAAAGTCTGTTAGTGTGTGCATTTTTGATGGTGATGTGTGCTGTCGCTGACTGACATGAGACTATTGGGGGATGCCAGTGCGCGACACCGCTCACCACCAGATGCACGTCGGATGTAACGCTGCAGAGCTGGAGGTGTGACAAGCATGTGACAGGGCAAAGTTGGTCCTAAATAACTTCCCAGGCTCCATTACCCTGCCAAAACACTGGACACACCATCTCCCATTTCCATTTTCTCTCGTCATGGTCACAGAGCCCTTTCCCATTCACAAATGTATTGCTCATTGGACTTAACCTTTCACTCAGTATAGATCAAGCGCATATAGATGCAAGCTTCCACCCGCACAAGATAAGACAGAGCCCTCCTTTCAGCTCCATGCAGCAAGACAAAGAGAAAGCCAAACAGGGTGCTGAGTGCCTGGAGCAAGCTAGCAGCAATGGTGATTCTCCTGAAGGAAGCATCAGTTGTTGGTATTTACGCAGCCACTCCACTATTGCTGTTTTGACATCGTCAGGCTCAAGAAGCCAGAAGTATTTGTATAGAGCTTTTGGAAAGGAAGTTGGGAGGTGACTGAGCAAAAATTTATTATCGAATGAAACACAAATTACTAAAGAGCTTGCAGCAAGAATTGATGGATAAGGAATAATAAAAAAAAAAAAAGCAAGCTGGAGTTCTGGGATAGGACAAAGGACAATAAGGCTAATTTTTAAAGCTAAAGCCATTCTATGCTCTGGTAACCTATAACTCTGGAGGGAGCTGCACAAGCAACTTTCAAGTGACAGAAAAAGGAAGTGTCAAAAGGATGTGGAACCTTTCATCTTGCACTATTATTGAGAAAAAAATATACAACCCTCACGTGTACTTTAGCCTTTGATGTGTGCACTTGTCAGATTATATGGTTATGAGACTTTATGATCTGATGCAGTGCGTGTCTTGCATGCCCCCTATATCACAAGGAACTTTGATGTTTTTGCCTATTTTTCCAAGCCGTCCCTAATGAGGATCGTGAAGTGGAAGTTAAACCCTGAAGCCTGTTAGTCTGTTTGTCTGACAGGGAGAGCGCTTGTAATCGTTTAGCCGGTTTAGCTCATTGGAGTGTGGTGACATTTCTACTATTACCTTCTCGACTATTCTGCAAGCTTGTAATTGCAGCTTCGTCTAAAAACTCGCATTCCATTTAAACAAGGGGGGAAGTAAACAAGGGTTTGAATCTGGATGCAAAGATGAATGAAACATTAATGGCAGCAAAGTATTTGCAGACATGTGTTGAGGCTGGATACGATCTTTTATATTTGCAAACTTGTTTGCAGAAGGGATCCCTCTCTCTGTTGATTAGAGAATGATGTTTGATGACTAGCAAACAGAGTAAAATAGATTAATTGATTAGAAAGGTAAGAACTGAGATGAAAACAAGCAAATACTAAAAAAGGTACAGAAAACTTGTTTATATTGCTTTTTTGCTTCATTCTGTCTGTTGTTGCAGAATTCCTGTGCCACTTTACTGAATGAGCCTTGGTGTGTCAACTGTCTTCTGTCAATTTAACATTACGAGTCTGCAGAAACTAGGGATTCAGTAATTCACAGTTTAAAACTGAACCGTGTGTTAAGCCATTGACCAAAATCATGGGA
This sequence comes from Adrianichthys oophorus, assembly GCA_036245035.1. Lineage (NCBI taxonomy): Eukaryota > Metazoa > Chordata > Actinopteri > Beloniformes > Adrianichthyidae > Adrianichthys > Adrianichthys oophorus. Next base: position 14,589,683 of record BSAI01000162.1, on the reverse strand, counting down.
AAAGGGAATTCACGTTTTGTCATACTTGTATCATATATATATATATATATATATATATACATACATAGATATATATAGAATTTTTTTTTTTTTTTTAAAGAAACAGAGACACAAAAATCAAAGTTTGAATCGAATCGTGGGGAAGGTGAATCATTGCATCTCTAGCAGAACCCATCTTACCTCTTACCTCATCTTACCTTACTCATCTAACCTCATCTTACTTTAAGTCCCACTTCAGTCATTTTTGATCTTTTGTAAAAGTTTCCCAGTGGTCTTTTTAATTATGATTATGCTGTTTTTAGCCAAAATCAAACAATCCATGTTGTTTTCTTGGAAACAGTTTCTGCAAAGTAGCAGGAATGTATTAGTAATTCAGCTCTGAGTTGTGGGTGGAACTGTTGGTGCAGAGTAAGCCTGCTTCCACTTCCCATTGTCCATCTGTTTAAAAACTCTTCCGCTAGCTTACAGTACATTATAACCTCAATCCAACATTAGCAATGCAAAAAAAAAAAAAAAAAATGGGGTGCAATATTGGAGCTATCCAGCCGTAAAGTTCTGAGACAGATGCCAGCTCGGACGAGGGAAACAAAGATGTGCATGAATCTATTTATCTGCAAGTTGATGCATAGGAAAGTACCAGAGCAGAGAGCTTGTGGCCTGCTGACTGTAGTATTTACGTCACTGATACAAGCTTTTTCCATAGTAATTGTTTTTTGTTTGCTCCTATCTGGGTCTCCCTGTGCCTTGACAGTACAATTTTATTTAGATATGTCCTCCATCATGAGAAAAATGTTACAAGAATATGCTGAAAACACCAAAAGCACAATTTCCATTGGAATGGGTCTTTAATGCTTGGCAATATACATCAGACAGCAAATGGCAAATAAAAAAAGTAAAAATAAATTTTAAAAATAGTTCATACCAAAAAGGAAAGGACGGTTTTTCCCTTACACTATCTTGTTAAATGTTCTGCTTTTGGGACAATTGAAACATGCTTTTGCTGTTCTTTTGTCTGAAAAAGTATGTGGGTCCAAGTTTCCTTTAGGTATTTAGTTAGTAGACGAAGGCTCAAAGAAAGGAAAAAAGAAAGGCAAATAAGAGAAAAATGTCTAACACTTCAGCGCACATATACACCCTGAGATGGAGGGTTGTGCGGTAAGCCAGAGAGCTCCTCTGTTGAGTAGCGTCCCCCCCGGGAGTCATCCCAATAACGCAAGCTAACTTCAGCTCGCGATCCCCAACGGACCGACAAACAAAAGACAAGGCTCTGTCTACTTTTATCTCATTAAACAGTCTATAACTTGCCTAATTGTTTACGAGGGGATTTAGAAAAATATCCCACCCAAGATTTATCATTTTGGTGTGTGTGCATGTGTGTGTTTTTGATCACTTTGAGACACTCATTGTGGAAGCAATGCTGAGCGAATTAAGACAAGTTTTAATTAGGATGAGTATGGATGTGCAGCCTAATAAGATATGGCTACAGATTAGGAGACAAAGGAACGCATTTTAATTTATTTTTTATTTTTTTTTCTTTTTGTGCTTGTTAGATATTCTGCCTCTTCTACCTTCCCCGACCCCATGTTTTTCAATCTGTCCATCGGAACACTTGAGCTTTGATCTTCACACCTAGACCTACTCATTGCAGCCCTCCAGCTTCCCCTCTCTCTCTCCTTTCTAACTAAACTCATCTTTAATGCCCAAATATCTATCTCCATCCCTCTCATCCTTCACTTCATTCCTCTGAACTGACATCATCTTTCTTGCCGGCCCACTTTCCTACGCAGTGACCACGCACGTGAACTGCCTATTGCTCCCAAGATAATTATTAGTGCAGCGCTTTTAATTACAGTTTGCCCATCGATCAATTGTTGCATTAGTAGTTGGTCCCAATCGTCCAGTTAGTGTAGTGATAAATCACCTTTGGGGTTCTAAGCTGGTCATCTGTGGCACTGAGATGCAAATTTTTCAAGCCCTGGGATAGCAAAGCTCATCTGCGATGCTCACTGTGTATGTATTAAAGCATAATGATCGACATAAAAAGGTACATCAAAAAAGCACTAACTACAAAAGAGTAAGCTATAAAGGAGTCATCCATAAAGAAAGATGCATTTCTTTCTTTTTCCCGAAAAAGACCTTGCTTTCCACACCATGGCAGTCTCTGTTCCTGCAACCCTACAGCCCATTTAAGATGCACTGATTTGCATTAATGAAAGATAATCTAGAAGTCTTTTAAGTTTTATTCTGTCCCATGGGAACATGAGAGAAACTCATTTAAACAAGCACACACAAGACTAACGCCAGAAATCTGATGTTTCTGCTCAGCATGCAGAATGAGAGCTCCAGCACCTGCATCTTACTCCCCGCATCGTGCTCTCTCCCAACACTAATCCTGCTATAGGATGATGCCCCTCCTCGTGAGATTAGGACCCCTGGCTTGGTGCAATACATTTAAATACATAAACACCCTCCCAATACACAAACTGTCACTGCATTCCTAATATGTTTACCAGAGTTGTCAAACAGCTTCTTTTACCATCCCCATTGGGAACCTTAAAGTAAGTAGAAAGAAATCTAGTTACACGCATTTTAGAGGGAGTTTACATTAAATAAGTCAATATTTAAAAGTGGATGGTAGATTGTAGGTGGCAAGTACTTGACCTACCTTCACACTACTCTCTGAAAGGTGTGTTCAAGCAACCACTTCTAATGAAAATCTATGTAAATGTGCAAATCTGCGTTCAAAACTGTCACATTCACGCATAGCTACGCACCATTTTAAAACAGTTTTCTACGCTACAGTCGTGACGTATGGACAGCGTTCGTTTTAATTCACGAAAGTGCCAACTGTTTAAAACTTCATCACAGAGGAGGAGAAAGTAAAAAAATACTGTTTGCACCCGGCTGGAGTTATATGACACCAAATCTTTCATGTTTCAGGTGGCGAACGTATTAGTATTGACAGTGCCGGGTGAACACCATAGGCCGGGGGTGGCCAACCCTGGTCCTCAAGAGCTTCAACCGTGCCTGTTTTCCAGTTCTCTCTGAACACCTTGCTGCAGATTAGCTGACTCAAGTGATTCAACATCCTGATTGACTAAACACCCCTGATTTAGATTGTCAGCATCAAGCAGTCCATGGAGAGCTGGAAAACAGGGAGGATTTAGATGCTTGAAGGCCACAGTTGCCTACCCCTGCCATGGCTAAAGAGGTGTTGAAGAATGCAGGTTTTGTGTGTTCTTAAGGTCACATCACATACTCCGTGTGAAGGTAGCATGAGGCTCAGAGTGCCTTAATGGTTATAAAACTACAAAAAAAAAAAAAAAACACACATCTTGCACATGCAAATAAACTGATGTGAAACCCCTTTACATTTGTATGAGCATGACAAAAATTACAAAGTAAAAACAACACAAAAGCAGTGAAGCTAATGTCCTGAGCCAATTTCTAATAAATCAAAAAAATCAAATTAAATAGATTATTACCACGCTGATTAGCATGCAGCGAAGACGCTGAAGTACAAGACCGAGACACTGAAGGGTGAGGAGTCACTGGGTGAAGTTATAACTACACATCAAAGTAAGAGCTAGTTTGATCCTCTCCAAATGAGAAAATGCCACAGGAAACTAGAAGCCCATTTTTAAAAGAGGAGTTATGTGACGGTTCAGCCACGCTATGTTTTGTGCACAGCCAATCTATTTGAATGTCCTTCCAAAAGCTGTCAAAGGCAAAGTAAAGGTGCCCCCTCCACCCACATGTGTGCTAGCGTAACTGTGTGCTGTGGTGAGTGTAATCTCATTACCTGTCTTCCTGCTTAGCATAGCCTGTTGTGCTCCGATGTGCCGGCATTACTTTGATTAAAACAGGAACTGAGAACTGACTAGAAAAGGAGGAAAGACAAGAAGGCTTGAGGAGAGCAACAGAAAAGTCTCTGTGTCAGAGGAAGCAGGAGAGACGTGGGCACTTATTGGTATTAAAAGGTAAGCTTTCAAAGGCATCCATCTTTGGTGTCGATCAAACTTTTCATTCAAAGTTACTCAAGTATTTGACTTTGATGTGCCAGTGATAAATGAGCAACAAAAAAAAATAATGACTGGGCTTTTTTTATGTGAAAGTTGAGGGAAAACAGTCCCTTTTGGCTTGAACCTGATGATATTAACAACCAAATAAATAAACCAAGAAGGTTTGCATATTGGAAAGCTGTCAGCTATAAGCCAACATTTGCTCACTTCCAGCTTGATGGAGAGCCTTCTTTCCCGTGCAAGCTCACTGACTCAGGGCCAATGAATCAGCCCAAGTGGACACATCGGCAGTTGTCATGTAATGATTTTCCATAAGGATTAGCTATGGTAGGAACTGTTCCACATGGAGGCTGACATCTTATATGGATACGCAGAAAGTGAAAAGACACAAAGAAACAACTAGTCAACTCACACACTACGTGGATTATTTTATTTAAATAGGTAAACATAGTTTAGGGATCAAGTTTTAACAAAACGCACATTTTACCGTTGAATAAGATGTCAGAATTGTATCTTCATAGGACTATAATTAGTTTAAAAAAAAATGGATTTCCTATCCATACCAATAGAGCAAAGGTAGGAGGCATACAACCAGCTGATGTTTTTATTGTTCTTTGTTTTTATGTTCTGTCACACACTTTTAGTAGTTAGCATTGTTGTGGCAAATTGTATGTTTACATGATTATGGCAATTACACCATATTAAAAAAAAAAAAAAATCTATTGGCCATTAACATTGAAATCTGCTTCTTAATTCAAAGGGTTAAATGTGTTTCTTCCAAAGATGTGTTTTCAAGGAGATCACGGCAATTTAAAGGGATTCGCAAATATACAAAGCTTTGGCAGCATGCATACAGAGTGATTCAATTAAAACAAAATACAAGAAACAAAAACTTAGTTGTATTAAATACATTAAATATGCATTGAATGAAACATAAGCAAATAACATTTAAAACATAGGCAATAGACAGATCAACATAGTGGGCCCACTGTGGACTGAGGAGGGTGGGGGGTGGCAAAACACAATAAACGAGAAAGAGGCAGAAAGCAGCTGCCGAAGAGTCAAGATGGACAGTCAAGATGGACAGTCAAGATGGTCACGGAAAGCTCTAAATAACCACAGCTGAGTAGAAGCGCCTGTTGACCATTGTGGAAAGATACGTTTGGAGTGAATTGGAGGTAAGCGGATACCACTCCTCCCGCCCACCGCCTCGCAGCAGTTCAGCGTCCGGTGTGAACCAGCCGTAAACTGTAACAAGCTGTAACTTGACATTTAGTAATATTTAATATATAAAGGTGGCGTCTAAAGGCCATCTTAGCCTTATTTTGTTACACATTCTCTTTAAAATATAAGTACTGAATGATAAAAGCAAAAATTCATTAAGTTTGACAAGCTACAGAGAGAATAAGGATGACACGATGTCTGCAGCAACGCACATAGATTATAGTTTTGTCCTTTTCTGTTAAATCTTGTCTTGAGTTGTCATGAGAACCAGTTTCTGACATGCATCACGTCCAATATAATTCCACTTCTTGACAAGATGAATCATAGATGAGTACATGGACATTCACAGCAACAGTGAAGTCTCTCCCACCATGTCTAAGGCTATTCTTTGTATTGTTGTAGTGGATAAAGAAAGACAGAAAAAATAGAAATCAAAGCAACCACATCTGACTGATAAAGGTCTTAAGTGTCTGAAAATGTCTATAGGGTGTTGTTATTTTTAAGATATTGCTTGGATACTCTGTTGTATTGTGACTGCAAATTGCAAACTGTGCATCATACCCAACGTTGAATAATATATGTTAATATGGCACACTGTAGCATTTCATTGGGTACCATTGTTCAACCGATCCTCACTTGAATATCCCATCATGCAGTATTATGGTAGCAACTCAAAGCATTTATACATTTGCACAAAACTTACAGGTAAAATTTAAGCCAAGCCAAGTTACTACCTTAACTTCCTTCAAAGCTAATCAGGAAAATACAAAAAAAAAAAAAAAGTCTGTTCCTAAAAGACCACTAGAGGCTGGTTTTAGAAAGACCAATTTCTAAATACATCCATACTTAAAAGTATGACTTACAGCAACAGAACACTATGTACCAGACTACAGACTGGTGAGAAAATGTATTTCTTTATACATTTAGCTTTTATTTTTTTCTCATAATAACTGTGGGGGGTAAGAGAGGGTGTTAAATGGTTATGTTTTTTGTGTTATTAGAGACCAAATTTCTGCATTTATAAGAGTGCTTTTTACTTTTTTTTTTTTCATCAGTCAGTAGGTGGGTGGACTCAAAAAGCACTTTACTCTGTTGAATCCAGTCTGTCTTTTTCTGAACATTATTGTGCTTGACAGAGCAACTTCAGATCAACAAGCCAGAACTGGAGTGTGGGAAAGAGGTGAAGAAGAAGCAGGTTGGAACAGATGGAGGAAAGTTTCAGATATGATGTGGGACTGTGGTTATGTTGGTAAATGGATGCCAAGGTTGGAGCTGTTAGGAGAAAGACCTAGAAACCAGACCAGAGAGGAGGTTGATGGATGTAGTGAAGGACGACATGAGAATGGGGAAGATGCTAAGGATGGGGTAAGGTGGAAGCCAATGATTGTGTGGTGACCACTGAAAGAGTAGTAAAAATAGTTAAGTGGAACATTGCAAGTAGCCACTTTACCCTTCTATTTTCATCAAGTAAAAAAAAAAACAGCCATCCATTTGGAAAAGTGAGCCTGCCTAATCCACTTTGGGGTCATATGGTTGCTGGAGCCTATCCCAGCTACTGCTTGGTAAAGGCAGGGTACATTCTGTATAGGTCCTGTATTAAATAGTCAGTTAAAATTTAAAGTCATTTATTTTAGGTGTTTGACCCCTTTTCAAGAACACGAGTTACTATTGACATTTGAGTAATTGTGACACTAATTGTGATTTTTCCTTGTACCCTTTGATTATCCTGCGTAGAACAATATATTATTTTCTCTCAGCTTTCTCTTCCCATCCAAATCTGTCTATCAGCATTGTCATCAATCAAGCATCTATTGTGTGTGTGCGTGTTTGTTTTGGGTGAATGAGGTTGGGTCGGGGTTATGTGTGTGGTTTGTTTTTTATGTGTGTATTGCAGGAATGTATGTGAATCAGAGTTCATGAAAATGAGTGTTAACAGTAAGGATTGCATGGAAATACACACTGTTGGGCACACACACACGTGTATATAGCACACACAAGCCTGTGCTCCTTCAGCCGACCAATATATCATTATGTTGCCAGACCAAATGAGGCAATCGCTCAAAATTATTTGCATAAAAACTAATAAAATATTACTGGGTAAAACTCAGTTGAATGTTAATTACAAAGGTAATGCACTATTTGCTGATTAATGGATTGTCTCTCTTTTAGGCAAGAGATGCTACGAGCGAGTAGATGATCAGAGTGAAGATGACAAAAAAAAGTGGTTCCACTCAACGGAGGTAAGCAGGTGTGTGGAATATTTATTACCAGGGAAAGAGATTTAAGATGGGGGTGCAAGGAGAGGAGAGGAGATCTATTGTTCAGAGGCGAGCAGTTGTTTTAAGTTCAGTGGACATGGTCACACACCACAAAGTCTTGTTTCACTGGAGTGGGTGAAATGAAAATGCATTATTCATTCATAGGTCATTAATTATGAATCCACCAAATGCAGGATGGGAGGTGTGAAGTGTTGAAGTCAAAGCATTTTTGCTGAGGATACACATTACATATTTTATCTCACTGGTCGACCTCGGGTTTCTAACAAGCTCCTTTTGATTCCAAAGAGTTATGGCAGTCATAACAAAGAATAATAAGGGAAATACACATATTTTCAAAGAGTTCACAATAGATCGAGTATTTGAAAACAAACACTGATCCTTTTAGGGAAAAACAAAAAGAACCATTGTTTTGTTCTGTGAAGCGTTTTGCTTTATTTTATTAACAACATCTTGCTTTTTATTGGCGAGAATTGGTGATATGTAGGATCAATTTCTCAAGAATCCACAAACTTTCATGTTTCCACAGGAGGCCTTCACACACCACTAATACTTGTTTGATTTTTTTTTTTTTTTTACTTTTAGGTTATAACAAAAGAAAAAAAAAGACTTAGACAAAGCTTAAAAACTACACGGTCTGGAATTTGTGTGGCCACATTGAGACATTATAATTCGGGCATGTCAATCATAATTTATTTCAAAAATACTTTAAAAGAAGATTTTCTTTTTTCAGAAATATATTCAGAAGATGTTCAGCCTTTTTATTGTTATCTTAATTTACTGTGTGACACTCTCTAACCCGAGTTTTCTTCGTTTTAAAAAATATCAGGTAATTTTTTTTGTTCTAAACAATAATTTTAAATTGTAATCAAAATGTGTCATTCTCAAATGGTCCAAAATGTCTACTTTGAACTATGCTTAACTAACTTTGAAAACTACACCTCTAAAATCTGAATTAGGGGTGTCCAAATCCAGGCCTCAAGGGCTGGTGTCGTACATGTTTTCCAACCAACCTGCCATTGAAGCTCCAAAACACTCTTGATCCAGGCTATTAACACTAGCAAAGGCAGGATTTCTGTAAAACCAGCAGGAGGACGGAATTGGACACCCATAATAAAGTTATTCAACCCATTAGTTGGTTTGCAAATTATTCTTTTACCCTGTGGGGATTTTTTTCATTTTAAAATGTTTGAAGACAAACTTTTCTCTTGATTTTGGATTCTGGATGCTGGCATTACAGTTCATCTTTCCTGGTCTCGCTGTTTTGTGGATTTTTTCCAGAAGAGTTTTGCATGCCTTTTTTTCTCTCTCGCACTCTGTTCTGCATCTTGATTGGCTGTTGACCTTGTCAATTAATCTCTTCCGTGCCGTGTCTCATACAGATATGTCCAGTTCAGAGTTACATTAGACTTCAATCAAAATCAGATCTTCATTTTTAATCTGTAATACTGGAATGATTTTTCTTAGAAGGCTTGGACTCCAGTTTGCTCAAGAAAGAAAAGTGTAAATGCTCACGTCCATAATAAGGGGTTCTGAAGCTTCAAAACATTTGTGATTTTACTTAGTGGAATTCGCCTATTGCGGGTTATTAACCGTGGTAGGGTAACAGATTACAAAGTAACAAATTACTGTAATTTTATTACTTTTGTCAGTAATGGAGGAACATAATGAATTACAGTTCAAATTTCGGTAAATAATTACAATTACTGGACTATAGAAACCCTCGGTACTTAAGTGTTGTAGTCACTGACATTTTCTCTCTGTTAGATGAAACAAAACAGAGATTTTTAAAAAAAACGGGGCAACTGGAGCATACGTGAATGTGCGTGCAGAGTTGGGGATCGGTCAAAACACAGACATACTTTTTACAGTCATAGTGATTTCCAAACTGGCGCAAAGAAGAGACAAAAAGAAATGGTACTTTGATCAACAAAGTAGAGACCCGCCCCGTATACAGATGTGACAGTTACGAATGAAACAACTCTAAAGCTGCTCTTTAGTTGTGAGTGACAAGAGCCAGCTCCTTTATGGGAGCCGCTTTTCAAAAAGTAGTGAATTACTTTTTCAAAAAGGTAATGAAGAAGTAATTTAATTACAATGTTGATCCAGTAACTAAGTAAAGTGATCAATTACTTTTTAGAAGTAACTTAACTGGGTATTTAAAGAACCTATTACCAGCAGTATACGAGAGAACACTGTATAGGAGTTTTGACTGTATCAAAAACTAGTCTGAAAGTTGCTGTAGCTTACATATTTATACAAATACAGTGTTCCCTTGTTCATCGCTGTATGCCATATGCCATATCGCTGTCGTACATATACTTTATCAAGATTTTATTTTATTATTTTTTTTCCAAAACAAATATATCTGTGACACTGTAAGCCTAGGTTGCACTTTTTTTCTGCCGGAATACTATGAGATAATTTCTGCAAATTGAAATGCCATTACACCTTTGGCAGTATTGTGATTCTGTAAAATCATTTTATGAATTTCAATCTTTGTATTCTAGTTTTAAATCAGCCACAAACTAGTTAACGTTTAGGGTTAAACCCTCTTCCTTTTTTGTGTTAGTTTTGATAAGATCCAGAGGCTCTACACTGTTTTAAAAGTGATGCTTTAACTTTAGTCCCAGTGGAAACAAAGTAAAGCCTGATCCAATATTTTATTCAAACTTGTCTTCACTTCTGAATATTTATCTTTCAAGTTTCAAATATTTTGGAGATCAGAAAAACCTTTGCAGACATATAGTTGTGAGCAAATTTATTTTTGAAGGTAATATAGAGTTCTTAAGATATTTGCAAGAAGACACCACCCAATTCAATAACAAGAGAATGAAAGAACAGGAGTCTGTAGATGACAGAGATTTAAATTAGACAGGTTCCATCTCTTCCTCCCTGAGGAAATCGTGATCATTAGTGAAGCCCCCTGACTTCAATTTAATGGATTTTTAAGGTGTGACAAATGTAAAGACATGCTGATTTTTTTTAATGTAACCATCCAATCTATTTTTTTTTTTATGATGATCAAAAACAAATCTCAGTGTTAGATTATATTTCTTTCAGAGGCTTATATTTTGGCAGAAAAAAATCAAACATTTCCAAGTATCAATGAAATATTTTTCTTTAAAACAGAATCTAATTGCTTCAGTTTGATGTATGGTACACAACAATTATTAATGTCAAAAAATGGATTCTCAATCCATGAATTGCATTATAGTTTTCCAGACAGTGGGCAGAATGAGTTTGTCTGATATTAAACAAATACATTTTTTGTTTGTACCGTGTTTTAGTACGGTAGCCTTGAAATACAAATCACACCAACAAATCACTCAAAGGTCATCAATAATATCAAAGGTCACAACATTTAAAACAAAATGAGAAAAAAAAAAACAAAAAAAAACAAAATTTCCAGAAATCAAAATCAAATGTTCAAAAATGAAATGCAATAAGAAACTGGAAAAGGTAGATACTGTGGGACATTGGTGATTGGATAATGAGGTTTGATTTTTTATGTTTGAATTTTTTCAAGTGTGTCCTTAATCTCTACATAGTAAAAAAAAAAAGGCTTTACGATTAGTACGGAGCACATCCAGTATTACTTCAAGCCAAATATTTTTTAGTTGTTAGCCAACAGATGCTACTCAGCATCATTGGTCCACACCTGCCAGGTGAACAGAATGATGGGGTTAAGGCTGCAGCACATCAGCAGCAGCAGACATGACAGTGTCCACAATTGGTTTTTCAGTGGGACTTCGGGCTGTGTATCCCTCCACAAGGAGGGTGATCTGAGGAGAAACGCATTTGTTCACACGAGTGTGCTCTGATGCAAACAAGTTTACATTTGAAGGTAAGTAACAACTTGTTTGCTTTAGCGTGACTTTTTAAAGTTATAAAAGAAAAAAAGGGGGGCTCACAGACAGTGAACTGAGGTATTACACAGGGTAAAAAAAACAAATAAAAACAATACAGTAAAAACAATTGATGGTCAGCTATCAGGAAGTCGAACCTGTTGCCTGCATTTTGATCAGAGAAGCAGAATCTAGTTGTGCGGCTTTTAAAAGACATTTTGGCAACACAAAACCTTTAATATTCATAAACTTATAAAAGGTGTTTGAGCGTGCTGCATAAACATATGCATTTAAAGTGAGCTGTTTGTTTCTCCACTTGTTGCAGCCCCTTGCATAATACATGGCTCGATTTCAGCTGTCGAGCTGACAGACTGACTGACTGATTGATTGATTGATTGATTGACTGATTGGTTGATTGATTGATTGACTGATTGATGATGACAGCTATGACTAATTCATTATAAGTGAAAGCCTGCTGTGCACGTCACTCATTTGAAATGGAGTGGAGAAAGCCGTTACATACCCGGCATGTTTCTCTGTTATACAGTAGGCAAACTTTTCTACTGTTCTGTTAAAAATCTAAACACACAGGCACACCATCTCCTTTAATAAAGTCCTGCATCTTTCAGAGGATTTTTTTTTTTTAATCACAGATCTTTAAAAGACTGCTACATTTTATTGAGGATTTTATATGTTTTTATGCACTTCTTTAGGAACAGAGTTTCATCAGGTTTAGGTTCAGGTTTTAACAAGGCAATTTGGCGACTCAAGGGATCTGGATAGTAAGTGACTTATAAAATCAACCAAGTTAATCGAAGTGGTTTTGGTGCCTCAGTCCTGTGATTACTGTACATTGCTGTTTAATCAGATGATTTTAGCATTAAACCTTTGCTTGGACAGAATAATTTATTTTACCTAATGTGGTTTTGACACATAATTTAGTTTTCTACTCGTTTTATTCTCAAATACATTATTTTGTGGTTTGAAGGGAGGAAGAGGAAAACTGATTGTGGCTTTTGCTAGTCTTTATTTTCTTTCTAAAGACGTGTTTATAGTCTGCTGAATCATTCATTCATTCATTCATTCATTTTCCAATCCGCTTTATCCCTTTCGGGGTCACGGGGTTGCCGGAGCCTAACCCGGCTACTCATGGGCGAAGGCAGGGTACACCCCTGGACTGGTCGCCAGTCTGTCGCAGGGGCTACAATCACACACCCATGCAGACTCACATTCACACCTAGGGACAATTTAGAGTAACCAATTAACCTGTGAAGCATGTTTTTGGACAGTGGGAGGAAGCCGGAGTACCCGGAGAAAACCCATGCATGCACGGGGAGAACATGCAAACTCCACACAGAAAGGTCCCCCAGCCAGGACTTGAACCAGGAACCTTCTTGCTGTGAGGCAGGAGCGCTAACCACTGCGCCACCGTGCAGCCCCGTCTGCTGAATCCAACTCTGTAAATCTGCACTGATCTGAACAGTTATCATTGCAACCTCTCCTTAACCACTGAAAACAGATGTGGTTTCTCAAAAAGCTGTGGTCACTAAAACAGAAGTTGGAGCATTATTGCCATGGTTTCTGTCAGCAGCAGGTACATGAAAGCTTTGTATATCACTGTTAAAAACTGGACCTGATCAGAAGAGAGATGCCACAAGATTGTCAAATGCTTCATCTTTGTATGAATAGATGTTGACCCTAACCATTCATTTAAATGTGACATTTTGTAAACATTATCAGTCATAGGTAATTATTTGATTTGAATAGCATAAAATAAGAAGTTTTATCTATCTGGACTCTGATATTGAGTTAGAAGTGTTGTTTGAACTTTTTTTATATTATCACTTCATAAACCATGCAGAAAACGTTATGCCCTTGTTTGACCATTCTGCGCACTAAAATGCAAACCAGGTAATTTCAAACTAAATTTTTCTGGCCTGAACTGAATCATTTCATTGTGTCTGTGGATTCGGAAGTCATGTGTCTTTCCTCAGGCAGCAGTCACTTCTGTGAGATATTTCCTTTCCATTTTTGTACAGTGGCAGCATCAATCTGAACTGTCCAAAGTAATCCGCTTTCTTTTTTAGATGAGTTTTAATAACAGATGATTAATGAAGTGTGTGGATTTGATTATTCTCTAATTATTATTATCCAAAAGTGCTGTTAGTATTTTATTAAGAAATTCAACTCAAGAGAAAAGTAATTACAGCAAATAAAGAGTCTAACAAAAAGTAAAAAAAAAAAGAATCTTAGCAATTGAGAGAACAAAAAAGAGGATTTTTATGATTGGGACATATATTTATTTACATTTGCTCATTGTGTCAATTTGATTCTTGGTTTTAGAAGAAAAAAAGAAAAAAAGGTTTAGCTATAAATGGGTAAAACCTATCGTCTCATGCGGTAAAGATAACTACATGCATGTTTCCAAGCCGCAAATATTATGCTGTATGGCTGAATGAAGCTCCCGACATCCTTCAGCAACCCCAAAAGCCGGAGTATTAAACATGTCCTGGCTGGGTTCATGATTTTGAAATCCCCTGGTAACACAGCCATTGTCTGTTTTGGTTAAATACATTTTGAGTATTTATACCATTCATGTCTGTTTTAGCTGCACTTACGGTGCTCTAATCATTTTTTTCGTCTTTTTTGGCTTGTTCTCTGAAGCTGCAGCATGTGGAGATCTCAAACCTCCAGAAAATGAGAAGTTTTTCTTTTGGGCACATGTGCCACAGAGTTTTCAGTGCAAAGTCTCAAATTTAAAAACACAATTTCTGTTAAAACACTGAAATCATCCATAGCTCCCCGATGATGCAACGTTGAGCTATGAGACATCTTGAAAATTAGATGTAAACAAAAACATTTCCTCCATTTCTGGGGCTCAGAGAGTCCCACATACACACCCTTCATCTGGGAGCACACAGTCAAAGCTCGATCTATGCCTATGAACTGCTAAGTAGCTCAGCTGTTTGCCAATAAATCAAAGTGTGTCTATGTCAGCTGGATGCTTCCAAACAAAGCAAACACCCATGACATTAAAGGGAAAAAAAAAAGTTTTCTATAATTAAAAAAGATTAATAGAAGCCCTTTAGGTTAAAAGCATTAAACGGCCCACTTCAACTATATATTATAATTTTCTTTTGACAGAAAAACATGCATTAAGAGGGTGGGTTTGGTTGTGCATGCTGCTCGTTTGCATGCAAAGGTTTTTCTGCCTTCAAAAGGAGGAAATGAAAGAGCTGAGCGTGGCAGAAGGAGCAAAAGCGATGCAGTCAGTGTAGCAGCCCTTTAAGCCTTTTCTACATGTAGCCAGAAGTAACAATATGCATGCATTCCCACTTTCAAGGAGAAGAGTGAATATTCAAATGGATTGCTAACTGACAGATCAAGCTTTACAAAACCGGAATAGAATGAATAATGTGTAAGGCATTTTTGAATAAGTTCTGCTGTTTCTTAACTTTATTTTTAAAGAGCAACAGAGGCCAATGTAAATAAAACACTGAGGAAAGGACATGAAATGCTAATGAAAATAGTAACGTATTAATTACCGGAAAATAATGTGATGTAAAAGGTTTACCTACCTATTATTACCTATTGTCGTGAACTTGTTGACCCTGCTCAGGCATGAGGCAAGCTGAGAGAGGAATGGGAGGAAACCGAGGCTTCACTGCAAACTGATGCTTGATCACATCTCAGTGTTAAAACTAATGCTTTGAAAACTTTTTTATTAATCCAATTGGACATATTTTATGCTTTCAACAAAAACAGGAGCAAGTTAAGAAACGTGTTCCTGCCTCCAATGCTTCTTCACTCCACCATCTGAAACTGTGCAATCCACGATGGGCTGTTTCGGCTCATCTCTGTTGGAGCACCAGAGGAGTTCAAAGAACAGCCATGTGTCTTTAAAGTTAAAGTCCCATCAGTTGTTTTGTTCTCTGCATTTGACCCATCTCAGCTGCAGTCAGGAACCATTTGGTGGTTTAACCCCCACCCCGATCCTGCCTCTCAATGAGTGTCAAGCAGGGAGCCATCAGATCCCATTTTTAGAGTCTTTGGCATGACTTTGCCTGGATTTGAACCCATGACCTTCCAGTCTCAAGGCAGGCACTCTTCCTCAAAAGAACACTGAGCTGGTTTCAGTGTTGTGATGATGCTAGTTTTGACCAGATTACATTTGAAAGAAGCATCATCTTAAAAACTCTACTTCAGATCAAAGTGACAGTGAGGAGCAGAGGCTTTTAGGCAACAGACTGGAAAAAGAAACAAAAAAAAGATTAAATTAATGTATTTCTTTTCAATATCTAAATGTGGTGGTGGGGGGTATTCTTGTAGCTTGTATTCTGAATAAACTGTCATGAAGCTTTTTGTGTCAATTTTTCCACTAAAAAAAGGACGTGTTTTTGTATTCACTCTACAATGTGGCAAATTTCAGAAGGTTTGAGCACATTACTTTTGGAATTTTCCGCAGTTGATCTTTATTTAGCTAGTTAGCAACACACCAGCTAAAAAAAAAGATTATTTATTTTCTTTGTTTTTTTTTTAGAATGTTTTTAAAATAAAATGTGTCTAAAAAATAGAGCCCATCAACGCCAACTCTTCACGATTTGCTGTCCAGAAAAAAAAAATTCCTTTGAAATTACTTGAGCATATCAAGGCAAAATAATGAAAAAGTTCAGCCTAATATTTTCTAGTTCTTTCACTGAATTATTGTTTTGTTGTTGTTTTTTTTTTTTTTTTTAAGTGCAGCAGTAGAGTTGACTGCTGATTTTAAAAGATGTCAGTTTAAGATTTTTTTTTTTTTTGTGCTTCTCATGTCAATAATAGCTTGGTTCCACAAAAAAAAAAAAAAAAAAAAAAAAACATTTATCAAATCTTACATTTTAAGAAAAATCATTTATAATGAACTTAACATTACAAATAAATCTTCAAAGATGATAGAACTTCTTTTAATAGTCCAAATAGCAATTTACAACAAGAAATGCAAGCAAATACAGTAAAATAAACTTACAACAAAAGAAAATTAAATACATACATTTGAAAATAGAAACATTTTGAAAGGAAAAAAATACATTTTTATAATGGCAAAAAAGGGAAGTAACCACTCTGGCTGTAAAGATGTTTTATCAAAACTGTTTTCATTTGCTAAAATTCTTCTTTCTTACACAGAGTTTACCGTTTGTGGTTTCTTTTCTAAAAAAAAGCTGACTACCCACAATCAGCCTCCTCTGTTTCCCATTTCTTTCCATTTGGACTCACTACCCCCTCACCCAACCATTTCCTCCCCCAGTTGCACTCTGGCATAAATCACCTCTCTGCGATAGTTTTAATGGCTTTTTAATGAGCCTAATGTTTTCTGTTTTAATGAACTTCTTACGTCAGGCTTAATCATTTTAGGGGGATGAAAAATGATTGAAAAATGGCCTACATTAATTTAATTTACTGTTCAATCTGCAAAGTCCTCTTTACAACCCTGGGGAGGCTGGAGCAAGCGGAAAAGGGGAAAGGAATGGCAGCGAACCAGAAGGATGGGCCTGGTATATGAGAATGAAAATTTTGCATAGGATACATTTTAAAGAGGTAAGCTCTGTGTAAGACTGCGATTTTCCATTTTTGAAAGAACCAAAAAAAAAAAAAAGAGCGAATTGAACAAATTGATGTAGAAGCTGTAATTTATTGGGCTAAGTCACAGGTTTGTTGTTCAGGCTTATCTCCAATTAAGCTGTATTGTTGAGGCCTGCCAGTGTTAGATTCTACCACTCGGAGAGACGGGCAGATTTACACAGCCATTAACACAGCAGGCCCTGAATAAATGAGAAACTCATTCAGCATCTGTTGCTGTATGAGTATTGGATTATTTTCCTCATTTCTCCCAGTTTTAGTTTTTGTCTTTTTTTTTCCCCTAAACCTTCCTCTGACCGAAAGAGTTGTCATTTTTCATTCATTCATTCATTTTCCAATCCGCTTTATCCCTTTCGGGGTCACGGGGTTGCCGGAGCCTAACCCGGCTACTCATGGGCGAAGGCAGGGTACACCCCTGGACTGGTCGCCAGTCTGTCGCAGGGGCCACAATCACACACCCACACACACACACTCACATTCACACCTAGGGACAATTTACAGTGACCAATTAACCTATGAAGCATGTTTTTGGACGGTGGGAGGAAGCCGGAGTCCCCGGAGAAAACCCACGCATGCACGGGGAGAACATGCAAACTCCACACAGAAAGGTCCCCCAGCCAGGACTTGAACCGGGAACCTTCTTGCTGTGAGGCAGGAGCGCTAACCACTGCGCCACCGTGCAGCCGAGTTGTCATTTTGCCAACTTATAATTAATGAAATCCTAAAGCAGCTGGTGAGATCTTGTATTATAATAACATCTATTTGTGTAATAAAGTTGGAACACATGGTTTTTGAAGAAAGCTTACCTTGCCAGTTCACTGGTGAATGGCAGGCGTCGGTTTGGCCGTGCTGGTAGTAAAAGACGGCCTCCATGCCAAGTCTGGGCACCACAATTGCTTTTCAGTCCCTCGGCTAAATTTTCCTTCATGAGTTATTTGTGCATGACTGGCTGTATAGTCAGTCTGTCCTCGAGGCTTAAGGCATCGCCATGCTCCACTGCTTAAATGTAAAATCAAAGCTGTGGTTACGCTGAGTGCGGATGTGTTGTGTAATGATCCAGGATAGGATTTGTGTCATGGTGGACACAGGTCTTACTGAGGGGGGGGCACATTATTGCTGAAAGAACCACCAAGTCCATGCATTATTCTATGCAAAACATGTCACTGTCACCTGTGACATTTTTACATGTTAGGTTTGGTTGTAAATGTGTGGGTGACAGATGGACATGTTGATTCAGCTCCTCCCAAAGACTGGAAGACAAATTAGTTTCTGAGAGTTAATACGTTTCTGCCCCGCCCTGCCAAATCCCATCTGGTGCGAGTTGACTGATATGTCTTTCAGTCTGATTTAGAAGCTCTCCTAGAGGATCTTTTGCACTCCGTTGACTTTTCCTAAAATAATGTAACAAGATGCTTTTTTGTTTAGCCAACAATCTGCTTATTATTCTACTACCCCTTTAGCCATCACTCTTTACTTTGTGGTCATTTATCAACAGTTGACGGTCACAATTTCTGAGTACGGATAAAAATGTTGAGTACTATATGTTGCAAAATATTTTGGTACTTTAGATGTGTTAACCCCTTTTTTTCTATTCAGTTTTGCTGTACAATTCTAGCCAATCATGTTACTTTTTGACAGATTGTGGGCTCATACAGAAGAAGAAATGTTTCTATATTGCACTTTTCACAAGTAAAAACCACAAAGTGCTTTACAAGACATGATTAAAAGGCAATACAAAGGTAATACAATGCAATAAAATAAAACATCATAGATAAAATACAATAAATGTAAAAACAAGTAAAAGGCAATCAAACAGAAAAAAGTTAGCTAAAAGCCTGTCTGAATAAAAATGTCTTATGAAGCTTTTTAACAGAATAATATAATATTATAATGGGTAAGGTCATTAAGGTACATGGAGCTTTAGTCAAAACACTCAAGGCAAAACGAATTAAAGTTTGGCTGTACTTCACAACAAAATATACACATTCAGCGACCTTATAGACAAGAATGAGCGTTACAATGCTCCGAAATAAGGATGACATCATGGTTATGAAAAAAAAAATACATGTTTACTTAAGTGTGTGTGAAACTGAAGATGCAGCACTGCAGACTTTCAGAAATAATAAAATAAAGAATCTTAGGCACATTCAAGTGCTCTCCTCCTCCCTGTGACATTGCTTTGTCACAGGGAGAAAAATGTTTGGTTTTTTATTCATTTTTGGAAGCATCAGTTTTGAACACCATTTAGGCACAGTTTTAAACATACTGGTTTCGATGCCAGCTCTGGATAAAATCCAAACAGTAACCATCCCTATTTAAATTAATACTAAGTTAATGATATTCTATTTTCCTGCTTTGTTTTCTCACCATTCCTATATCCTTTCCTAACATGTTCTTTCCCGAAATGTCCTTTTAACCGCACTCTAACTTGTTATGAATGAGGTTCAGGGGGCAGAGATACAATGTACCCACACTTGTCAAAGTGCTTTTTTTGTGTGTCCCTGAGAATTGTTATCACCATCTGATCTCTGTGGCAAACAGAAGCAAGAGTTTGTTTCTTTAGGAAAAACAAACGGTGGAGCATTGCAGAGCTCTGAGTTGATGCACCTTTAAAAAAAAAAAGGTTTAACCATAAAAACAAAACTAGTAAAACATTATTTTTTGTTTTTAGTAAGTGTACCTCATGTGTTTTTTCAGTCGGTTTAGGTAGTAGCCTATAAAAGACACAATGTAGCCCCAATGGAAAAGCAGAGAATAAAAGGACACAAATGCATTTTAATGTTCATGTTTCTGGTCTTTGTGAACTGAATGAGGACAAAATGTAAACTAGATTTACTGCAATATTTAATTGTATGTGCTCACAGTAAAGAGTCACATTAAAGAAGACAGGTTCCAGCCAAAACGTTTTCTTTTAGTTGGTTATTATTTTTAATTAACAGTGAAATACATGATATTAGATTGTCTATCTTGAACATATATTTATATTTGGTCAGAAGTTTTTTCATTAATCCCTCCAGATTTCTCCAATTCTGACACAAAGAAGTGTTTTTAAATGCCCTCATGGCAGTAAAGGCACCTTCACAGAGGCTTGTTTAGTCTACACCGCAATTTATTTTGTTACAGACTGAACAAGCAAACTGTAATTTGCTTTAAAAAAAAGGACTATGCCCACTTGTAAATGCACCAATTCAGTTCCTCAACTTAGTGCATTACCAGATTCAGAAGACAAAATAAAGAATCAAAGAGAGTGACACTAACACTGTGTCTTTTGAAGTTAGTAAAAATAACTGCACAATTTTAACACAACATGGTTTTACAAAAAGCTTGGATGATGCTGTGTCAACAAGCTTAAAGTCGTATTAGTTGTCATACAACTGTGAAAATTGTTCTTATCAAAAATATTCTTACTTTCTGTGGCTGGAGTCAAAAGCACATTCTGGAACTAACCCCTAATGTTGAGTACTGAGAACTGGGTTCCATTTTAGTGTTTGGATTTAATGGAATCAAACCCACGGTGTCTAAGTCTCAGTGTCAACACTCAACCACGCTGTCACTGAACTAGTATTATTTGTAATGGATTAAAAACGAGCTAAATTGTGTCTTTTTTTCTTTTTTTAACTGTTTTCGGTCCTGTTCAGTTGTCATTTTGAACAATGTCGCCCCCAACAGATCAGCTTTTGCTTTTGCATGACATTTCTAGTGGGTTTACCTCGCCTAGAAAAAGGTGAGAAATTTTCAACATTCCTTATTTAATGAAACAATTTCTGCAAAACTATTCTTGTGTGAAAGCACTTCCCAGAAAAACTGCACAATATATGCGAACAAATGTTTGATTTACCCATGGGACTGTGAAAAAATCAGTTTTAAAGCCAAGAATCAATAATGGATAAACACCATGATGGTTTTCTCTGAACCACTTTTCAACTATTATTTGCTGAGCTCATTACTTAGGGTGTATTCAGACTGGGAAAATCATTTGGTCTGGACCAAGTCCGCTTAATTTGGTCCAGATCAAGTCCTGAACCTTACATTTCAGCTACAAGCTGACTTTCCTGTTTCGAACTAAAGCCTGTAAACAAAACCACATCATTGACTATAAATTACGAGGGTGGGGCAAAGCAACTAGAGGCTGAAATTATGGAAGTCTTGTGCTTTGGAATCCTTGTAGGGATATTTCACTGATACAAGGCTTTATATTTCATTGACCAGTTTTGAATGTTTGTATCAACATGAGGTATAACACTTTTTACTGCTACTTTGGTATGGTGGAGGCATGCTGCAAGGTGGATACTTGCAAGAAGATGGCCATGAAGGTACGCTGCTAAGTGTTTATGACATAGATCTGGGATAGGCAACTCCAGGCTTCGAGGGCCACATTCCTGCATGTTTCCCAATAAGCTCTGGTATGTTCCAATTTGCTGGACATACCTGAACCAGGTAATTAGTCATGAGTAAGGTTTGGATATCTGGAAATCATGCAGCCACTGCGGCCCTCGAGGCCAGAAGTTGCCTGTGGCATAGATTGTCACTAAAACAGTGAGAAGCCATGTGTAGCATGCTAAAAGTTGTTTAAATGAGCCTGCAATTATCCGATCACATTTCAATGAGTTGCCATGTCTCATCATTGTGGTGTTATTGCATTGTTTGAAGAGAATTCTGTTAAGGGACTAACAGGTGGCTTTTGGGATGATGTCGCAGCAGCGGTGCGCGTGTGCCGGGAAACAAAACACAGAAAAGCATGTAAGAACCGTTTTTAGCTGCATTGCAATAAATGTTCTAGCAAGGAAGAAGTTGGACCATTTTTTTTCCTCTTTGATAACACAACAATTTTTGCTTTAAATTTGTCTGCGGCTAATTCATTGCATTGTTCCTACTCTGTTTACATCACTGGACTACCGTTTTGAGGCCAGAGGCCGCTTTGGTTCTGTTATTCCACTCCGGGAGTGAATTATATTCAGACTGAGGAATCTCAGAGCGAACCGAAGCTCATTCTGATTGGAAACAAACCGAGACCACCTCGAAATATGGGTCAGAGAATAGTTCCTGGTCCCGGGACAGGGTTTGTTTGGATGAATTCAGATTGAAAATTTGTTCTGAATTATCAAGTGAAAGGAACTCTAGTTTACTTTAAATGAACCAAGTGTGTCCAGTTAGTAGTGATATCCCATTGACTAAACACACTCAGGGCATCACCTTTTGCTTCCTGGAAATGATACAATGTAGATGCTTCAGCAGACATGGTCACATTAGTTTTGATCGAAACCAAAGGGTGTTACCACACCATTTTGACACATACGTGCACAGAAGCACATAACTGCCTCAAGCTGGACAAAACTGACTTATCCAGGTCATCAGGCTCAAAATGGAACCTATGGCTACAGGCTGGGGCACTGCAAGATTATTAGCATTGCTTTGCCGCAGGCTTTTTTATGACACCTTTGATTTACTGCTGCAAAACTCCTTGTGTTGTCATGGCACTAAACCGCCTTCAGTTAATAAAGTTTTAATGTGTCTAACCCATTTGTGCGCAAACTATGCTAAAGGTCTACAGCACATCATTTGTTCTCAAATTTTTGCTAATTTATCTTAATGGTTTTCTAAAGGAACTCTTCTGAATGAGGGCAACCCTTTACAGTTGCAGCAAAGAGTTGCTGGTTTGAATCTCAGCAGTGGTTGAGTTAGAATGTTCTCCCTTTCATTGACACATTAAGCCTTGAGTCTAAAGTCACCATTCAAAGAAGTCACTGCTGCATTTTACAGTTCTAACCTTTTACATCAGCTTTACATTTGCTGGTTTTTTTTTTTTTTTTTTTTGCTTTAAATAGGTGACAGCAACAAAAAAATATATTTATTTATTAGCTTTGCAACACAAAGGGCTTGTGTCTAACTTGACTTTGACAAAGAGTAGATTTCTCTGCAGTATTTAAGTACATGGCAAGCCAAGGTTAATTATTTTTTATTTATTCATCTATCAAATTGTTAGTAGGACAGTTGCTAAGCAGAGTAGAAATTTTGCTCAATGATTGCAGAGCAAAAAATCAGGAAAAACATATTTCTACAGTTTGTTTTTAGTACCATGTAAAGTTTCTGCCTTTCAACACTACAGCTACTGTTGGTATTTGGGTCATGCCTCAGCTCCATAGGGACAAATGTACAACCGTGTTTGTGTCATCACCATAAACCACATTTAAAATATATATTTTTTGTGCGAAATGCAGTGTGTCCTTCAACTTTTTACCGATTGCCTTTAGATTTTTTTTCCTGTTTCAAGTTCATGACTTTTCATTAGCTGACCCAATTTCCATATCCTTAGTTTAACACTAACTTTTTACATAACCATCTCCCAATAGACAGGTAGACCAGACATGTCACTTTCAATCTACCCTCCTCAGACTTTAACGAGGTAAAGTGGATGAGTGGATGGACAGGTCCCATCACAGACTGACCTGGCTCTCTTCAACCAAAAATTAGCTCTGGACAAGCCCTGACGTAAGTGTGTGTCTGCCTGGCAGTGTGTGTTTTTATACCTCTGCACATGTACTGTATGTGCAAATACGGTGAGATTTATCTTGCCTTAGGACTCTTTCAAAAGCCTGTCAGAGCAAGACAAGTGATGAGAGGGTAGAAAGGCCAGATGCAGTGTGAGAGACTGAAAGGCAATGTGTCTGTGTGTACGCTCCTCTTCCATGTGTGCATTTGTCCCTTTGCTCATCCGTTTGAGAATATGGGTAGGTGAGTTGCTAGGGGGTAATTAAATGTATTTTTGTCAGCTAATAAGCTGTGGCTCCTATATCAGACACGGGAAACTGCAGAAGTAGAAAGGAACCAGATGGGTCATGACCAACAGGGGTGTTTGAGTGTGTGAATTTATGTGCAGGTGAGTGGGTGGGAAGCAATGAGACAGGTCTAATTCCCAGACACCAGCCCTTGGGAGGCTGAAGGTGGAATTGAACATAGTCTGGAAAGGGCAGCTTTGACAGCTTCTCTAAATACACCCTGTAATGTTTTCACCATGCTGGACTGAGAGGGATCTAAACTTGGCCCGGATGTAGACCAATTATCCAATTGCAAGAGTTTATAACTCTTAATTTCAAAATGTCATTAGCATATCAAATCTATGAAGATTTTGTGAATAAATGATGTATGGATTACTGTTATGAGCTCAAAGGCTCACATTTGTTTTTGCTGCATGGTTTAGTCACCAGATAGCAGGCCACAAAAATGTGTGACAAACCACCAACAATAAAACATCTGTACCTTTTGCACTTGTTCTGAAAGTAACTCCATGGTTTGTGATTCTGTCCTTGCAAGTGTTTGAAAAGAAGTCAAATCATTATTATTAGATCCTTCATAAATATGTAACTCTTAGCCCAAGAAAATACTTTGATTTTCTGATGCATGTTTTTTACAGTGGTACATGAATTTTTGATATAGTGCACATCAATGTGCTTTTATCCTAAACGTTATGGTGCAGTAATTGTTAGAGAGTCAAACACTTACAATACACAATACATGAACACTGATGTTGTACAGAGGGAAGATGAACAGGTTGTAAGGATGTAAGTTAGTTGACAAAGCTTTGAAAAAAAAAGTAGGTGTGTTTTTGTTTTGGATTGTCTCTTCACAGCTCCTAACCTCAGGATTTTTTTTTTTAATTGATGTCAGCCAGTCATCAAAATTCAGATAAGACAGAGAACAAGTCAACCCCCCAAATTGTAGAAGCAGTGGAGCATAACGGGGATAAGTTGCCAATCTATAAAGTAATTAATGAATGAACTGGAAGCCACAGTTGCTAAGTGACATTTTTTTTTTTTTTTAGAAGGGTAGTTACTTTATGGCAGCGAGAACACTTGCACGGCCAAAACTAAGAGAACACAGTTATTTCAACAGTCTAACCGATCATTTTAGAGGCTTGTATTAGATGCAAATGTCAGCTAAGAGATGGAATACTGTATTGACCAAGTGAGAAGTAGGAAATAGTATCTGCAAAGAATATTAAGTTTGGAAGGGCCTAAACACCCACTCCAAAGAAAATCTTCTTTTTTTTGTGTTTTAAACATGTTCTTGTAGCATTTTTCTCACAATAGAAGACCTATATAACAT
This sequence comes from Adrianichthys oophorus, assembly GCA_036245035.1. Lineage (NCBI taxonomy): Eukaryota > Metazoa > Chordata > Actinopteri > Beloniformes > Adrianichthyidae > Adrianichthys > Adrianichthys oophorus. The sequence continues at coordinate 14,564,594 of BSAI01000162.1, read as the reverse complement.
AATTTTTGATTAAAACGGCATTTCTGAGTATTTCTTATTTAAATCGCATTGGATCAGAAACCGAATGCTGCTTTTTGATTTTGGATAAAAACTGCACAATCACAATTAAAAGACAACTGGGAACGATTTTACACAAAAAAGAAATATGGCTGAGTAAGACACTCCAATGAAAATCGTGTTTTTGGTGTTTTAACATGTTCTTGTAGCCATTTTCTTATGATGGAGGACATATCTAGAATAATTTAGAAATAAAACTGTATTTCTTATGATTTCTTTATTGAAATCTTGATGATTTAGAGACAGATCAAAATGCTGTTTGAAAAAGCTTTCACTTGTGACGTAGAAACCGTAATGGGTGAGCCAAAGTCTCCCTGCTCCGCTCCATTTTGATGCATCCACTTGCAGACAAATGGATACATTAAGGCTTTCATTTTCCTTGTTCAAGCTGGTGTCTGTCAAGGGTCTGTGTGTCAGCGGGAGATTGTGTAAACAAAGGGATGATGGGACATTAGTGCAGGCTTACTTCCAACAGTGCCAACAGTCCCACCCACAACTCAGAGGAACTTCTAATGAAGTGCTATTTCTCTGCAGAAACTATGCTCTAGAAAACAATAGTGTTTTTATTTTTTTTATTTTGGCTAAAAACAGCATAATCGTAATAAAAAGACCTCTGGGAACACTTTCACAATAGATCAAAAGATGACTGGAGTGATCTTCAAAGCTTTAGTGACACCTTTAAAGATCATCTTTCCTTCGTTCAGGGACGTTTTAGGGTTGAAATGGTATTTTGAGTGCAACATAAATAGTGCTTTAGGATCACTTCTGACAAATGATTAAAACAATGTTTATCCTCTAATTTAATGAAGGTGAGGGTAGATCTACAGGGGGCAGGTCTGAGGGTGGAGCTGCCCCTTTATTAAAGTTCTTCACCCTTTTAGCAAATCCTCCCATGATACCTTGTGATATTGCAATTTTACCTGCAAACAACCAATCACCTCTTAGTAAACAAGCTTTTCAAAGCAATAAATCAAGTAGGTGATTACTCAAGCATTAATTGTTTTAAATCTTATCCTCTGACCCTCAAAATGTGAGTCTTAGCACTGCATCTAGCATCAAACAGGACCCCCAGATGTGTTCATCTGGGGGTCCTATCTGCATGTGCCAAAAACCAAATAAACAGGTTGTTAAATTTCCACTTTTATGGACTTTTTAATGAACCTGTATTTTGCAAAAAAGTTTGACACTTTGTGCCCAATTTATGAAGATCCCACTTAAAAATTGCAGAAAATTACCTTGGCACATGCATAAATGGCACCTAATTAGGAGTTGATTTAATAAGACCAATTAAACAAGGGATAACAGGCGCAAACAGCGGTATTTAGATAAGGATTTGGATAGAAAAACAGTGCAATGGAACTAAATAAGAACAGAGCTTTTCTTGAACAAATGAAACAGTCAGCTGCTCTTGCAGATGGCTTGTCAACCACTTTGTATGAGATGCGTGCTGTTTTGTTTGCAACACGAGATTTATAGAGCGATGTTCAGGCCATTGCAGCGCACACTCCATGGCAGATCACCCTATTCTTTGCTGATGACACCCAATAGGACAAATCAAGTACAGGTGGTGGTCAATGCTCTTGTCTATTGCCTGCAGGGTGCACCAGTTAGCACCTGTTTTTCCAATATGAAAAACTCAAATACAAAACAGTTCCTGCAATCCTGCTTCACGTCTAAGTGCGCAAACAATCTTTCTGTAGTTTTCTGCACATTTTGCTCATATCTGGCTATTTGGCATTTCCATTCATATCCTTGTTTACACATGAAATTCTGTAAATAAACAAGCCACATATTTTGTGTTTCTAGACTTTATGCACACAAACCTTCAGTAAACCGGACCCATTGTGTTCAGTTTTGGAAAAGAAAAAAAAGTCAGACTATGATTAGAAACCAATAATACTAAAAGTTTGGTTGAAATGTCGCTTTTGACAGCTACTTAGAAAACTGAATTCTAAAAGGAAAAAAGTGACATTTTATAGAGATTTTGAATGTAGTGTGTGAGTAATGCGGTGAATAACCAGCTGTCACTAGATTTTCTGTGTCAGTTTAAAACGTCATAGCCTCTGTTTCCTAATTATGTTCTTTTTCAACACCAGTTCTATTGTATATTATTCAAACCACTTCTAAAAATGTGTTGTTGAAGGCATCATTGAAAAATAAAATGCTTGAAAAACATTTTTATGGTTGTTTTTTGGCTGTGCCTTCCTATTATGTGATCTTGCCCCTCCTACCACTATCTTTTTGCCCCCCCAGGTAAATCTGCCACAGAAGCCAGAAACTTCCTTTGGTTACTTACACTGAAACGTTAAGATATTTCCTGGTGGAATTAGCTGCTGGTTGTTAAGTAACTTCTTCTTGCATCTTTGACAGCTCAATGTTTTACATCTCATAATTTTCTATGAGAAAATTATGAGATCTATCTACAAGCTCTAGCAGGCTCAAAGCCAAAGACCTTTTTTTTTTTTTCTTTTCGAACACTACTTAAACTCAGACTGCAAGTTATCCAAAAACTTTGCAAAGCAAAACTCATTTGCAGTTTTCAAAGTTCGCCAGTCCACTGCCTTGATCGTGTACGGCCTGCAATTATTCTTTTAAAGGTTTCAAAGGTGTCAATATGAAGGACCATCTCTGCAGGATCATCTTTCGAGCCATTTTAAAATTTTAATGCCATTTTTAACCCCATTTAAAAAATAAAACTTGTTAAATTCTAAGACATAGTTTCTGCAGAGTGTCAGCTGTTCATTAGAAATTTGCCTCTGAGTTGTGGGTGGGACCGTTGTCCCGGAGCAACCCTGGCCCTGATTCCTGTTACTCATTACTGAGAGCTATCGGTTTATCCACTTTAGCATTAGCCTTTCAGCCCTCACACCCCCTACCCAATCTTACCATGGAAAAAAATTATGAGCAATATTAAAAAAAAAAAGATGTGTAGTAGTCTACAAATTGAAGTATCTTTTTCAAACTGCATTTTTTCACTGCCTGTCATTCCCAAATTTTAAAAAGTATAACATGCAGTAAACAAGGAAATGTGCAAAGAAAACTATATTTTGGCTCCTACACCTCCAATATGATAAAGGAAAACATGAACAGTGAAAACTTTGAACCATGCACTAAAAGTGTCAAAAATTCATGTATAGCTATTTTTTAATCCCAGTTCACCTTTTAATAGCTGCTGTCTAGACTGTGAATTGTTTCTGGGCCTTGCACAACCACAGATGGATCCGCTGTGGGGTTCTACTGGTGATTCATATTAATGTACTTGACCTCAATCCCTCCTTTCCCTTTTTTCTTCATCCAATCTTTTCCCCCTGTTCCTCCCACTGCTCACTTTTTTCCTCATCCCTTCCAAACACCCAGGAGACAGATGGACCAACACTCAACTTCACACCACTTAGCTTTTCAAGGCTACTAAAAAAGAGTGTGTTGAAAAGGTGAAATGAGTTAGTCGGGAAACAAGGACTGTGTGTAGTTTTGTGTTTGAGCGACATAAAAATGAATGAGCAGACGTACACCATACATAAAATATGTTGGTGTCCTGCCCTTTGAGTTTAGTGCATGTGTGTGTGGTTCTGTGCACTGGAAGTGTATAGCACAAAGGCTGCAGACAGGGGAATGTGGGGAGTAAATGAAGAACTTAATGCTCTGCACGACTGACTGGTCAGATCTGTGATGCTACCTTGAGGATCCCAGGCTCAAGTCGGTAATGGAGACTGAGTGCTGATCTGGGGTAACTCAAGAACCTGAACAGGGAGATGCTGTATACATCGTATGTTTCTTATTCACAAAAATATGATGCTAATGATATGAAGGACATGTTCACAACAAATGATAAGAAACAGAAAGTGCACAAAAAATGTAAGATGAACCTCCAACAAAACCATTTTTAACTCCCTGTTACATATCAGCACTTTTTAATTGTATACAACTTTTTGTTTTTTTACCAATTCACAAGGTGCCCCTCCACACCACACACACATATCTTCTGTCATAACATCTCTTGCACTACTTAATTTTCTTCTTTTGTATATTTTTTTTCAGTTAATATCACTTTTGTATTGTTCTTATCAGTTTTGTGCCAAACACTGAGCAAACACAAGTACTTTGAAGTGGCACTTCATTATAATTTTATGAATGGCTATTAAAAAAAAAAAAAAAAAAAAAAAAAAAATCAGATTCTAATTACAATCAAACCAGATGAGAGTGGCCAATCACCACAGCAGTTCCAACTTAATAATTTCACATACGGTAAATAAGCATACACGCTTAAGCTGTCACTTCTCAGATCCTGTCCTGCTTTTGGCTTCTCAGAGTAAATGCATTTTGGTCATTTCTAAAATAATCAAGGTTTTGATTAGGTATTTTTATTTTTAAAAAATTATCACAATTTTGCAAATCCTGCCCTTGGGTCCTAGAGAGTTTTCTGCTGTTGAAACAAATTAAAACTCTGTATATCAAAATATTCAGTGTGAATCTAGTTCAGCCTTTAGAATGGACAATCTACCTATTGGGCATAATGGACTTTATCATAAAGAGCTGGACATGTTTTTATGCATGCATGTGTCAGCACAAACATGACTTATTAAATCACACATAATACCACAAGTGAGAAACGGTTCTGTGCATATCCTTATTGATGCACACACGAAGATCCCTGTGTCATCCCTAAAGCCACCTGTCATGGATTAAAGCACTTCCTCTGGTGCATGAGCATACATAACAAGCTCAGCCTCAGCCTGTTTGAAATGGTCCGACGGCAAAAAAAAGGGTTTCCAAATATTTAGAAGCGATGAATTCCCAATCTATAATGCGTGATGTTTTCTGAAAAAGATGTTTGAGTATGCAACAGTCTGTTGACATACCTAAGCAGCTCCACGCACTCAGCAATAATGCAGCTGCTTGTCTCCGCCCTTACCTCACTCACCAGAAGTGATTGGTGTGAAGTCTTTGGACTTGAAAGGTCAGAAACACTAATGTCGAGCCGGCAAACTTTTGTGAAAGTAAAGTCTCAAGTACTTGAGGATACATAAATCTCCTTCTCTTCTTATTTATTATTTTTTCAAGAAAAGCTTTTAGAATTTTAAAATAATTCTTAAAACTCAACTAATAATTACAAATAATAACAAAACTCAAATAATAATTAAAAACCTAATTATAGTATGTATATGTAAATATGATTTAAAGCTCAAATATTTAGCTCCACAAAATGTCCATGATAAATGTGTTTCGTGATTATGTTTGCTATAATAAATAAACACATTGCCCAAACCTGGACCTTGAGATCTACCACCATGCCAGTTCTCCCTGCACTTCTTACTGCTGATTACCTGGATCAGGTGTGTTTAGGTACTCAGAATAAGTAAACACCTGAGTCAACTCATCAAGTATACAGCAAGCAGGGTGGTAGATCTCGAGGACCATGGATGGATAAACCTGCACTGAGGTTTTTGCATCCCTTAAGTTTAACTGTAGTTTACAAAAAAAAAAAAAACGTACAAATTTGTCATTAAAAGTTCTTGACTATGGTATTCAAACCAGTTCAGTAAAGCACTTAAAAAAAAAAAAAAAAAAAAAAAACTAGACTTCAAACACTTTTTTTTTTTTTGCATTAGATGAACCCAAAGATGGAGACGCACTTGGTCCATCTCTAGAGATATCAGAAAACAGAAGGGTCAGCATCACTCAAAACCATCTTTTTTATGCGCTTTGCTACTAAAAGAAAAAAAAAAGAGAGGCTTCAAGATAAACCTTAAACAGGGATAGGCAACTCCAAATTCTTACATGTTTTCCAAAAGCTCTGGCTTGTTCTAATTGGCTGCACACACTTGAACCAGGTAATCAATCATGAGTAGGGCTTGGATATCTAGATATCATGCAGACACTGTGGCCCTCGAGGCCATGGAGTTGCCTATCCCTGCCTTAAAACCTGAAAATGGGTTTTTCATAACAGAGGAGTCTTGCTTACGATTCTTTTTTTTGCTTTTTTACTTTTAGAAAATCACCTACAAGGGTCTGTCTGCTAATGATTTAATTATGAGTGTTGGAGATACAATAAAGCGTCAAGAGCTTTCTGAGAGAGGAAAGGGGCTATGATTTCTATTCTGTATTTTACAAGTAGCCAATGAATAAAAACTAAAATTGAAAAAAAAAAAAAAATGTGATTAGATCTGCTCATTCTCACCAGAACCAGCTGAAAGCTGAGAAAATGGAGTATCCTTACAGTAAGGTACAGCAGTCAGGCAAGGTTACAAATTGATGGGCTGCTTTTTTTCTGTATCACTCAGAGACAGAACGTTTCTAAATTTGGCAATACTGATCAGATGATATGTCGTGTTTCATGTTTCAGGTAAAGGAGATTCAAACCAAAGTAAATCCTGGTGCATCACAGTGTGTCTAGACAGCAAGGTAAGTCCTATGAAATCATTTAAGTATCTGATGGTCTTTTCCTAAGAAAAAAAAAAAAAAAAATCACAGTAAAATCCCTCTTTTACCTCTTAAAACAAATAAAAAATAAATACAAATAATGTCTGAAACTATCCATAAACACCTTGTACTACCTTAACAGTGAACAAATATTGAAAGAAAAACTAAAACACAAAATCAAATGCTCCTAGTAAAGGAAAATTGGTCATCTACAACCATAGAAATCATGTAAGCATTGTATTTTTCATTTTCTTTCTAACAGCTTCAAAATTGAATAAAAAAAATTTTTTTGTAGTGCTGAGAAGTGATTTTTTTTTTTTTATACACTCTCTCTCCTCACCTGGACGGGAAGCTCACATTACTGAAACTGTGTGACTGTAGAGTAAATAAAAGACTGGATTTTTGAGCTGGTAGAACCTTTTTTTCCCCCTTTATTCGTGGAGCAAATTGCATCATTTTCCATGACAGCATATGAATGTAAGAGGTTGCAGGGGCAGGCGGTATGTCCTTCACACTGATAGCAACAAGTTAGAGGAACAAGAGACCTGGCAGCAACCCCTTCTGAGATGGTTTCTTTGGGGATAAAAAGAGCCATGGGCAACTGCTGGGAAGCCAACCCCCCTGGCAGAAATGGACCATGCTCGCGAAACATAATGTTCCATCTGGTGTCAGGACTTTGCAAAACGTCTAAGAAAGCAGCCGAAAAGAGGATTGTCCATCCGCAGTGGAGGATATTAGTGCTTAACTTTAAATTGGATACATGTCAAAGGAGTGGCTACATTATAGGAACAGATAAAACTCGAGTAAAAATCAATTACTACTTGTGAGTGCTCAAGCTACTATTTCTTAACAAATAAGATACTTGAAGATCTAGAAATAAAGAGTAAGCACAGGCACAAATGTTCTTTTTCTATTGTGTCTGAAATGTTTTTGTCAAGCTACAGTTGCAGCTGTGGCTGTTTGGCCTGTTGACCGATTGATCGTACCATTGTCGATTGCGGTTTTAGGACATCGGCATGCAGCCGGGCTCCACCTCCAGACCCTTAAACTGACTCTTAAAACACAACCCCCACAAAAAGCAATTATAACCCTCCATCAATATATGCATACATGTTCAACCGGAGTGTCCTGCACATACAAAGAAAAGATGCAAACATTCTCTCAGCCCAGCTTTTATTGAACAAGAATCCAATTACTTAACCCAGCGTGAGGTTCCAGACCCTCTGCACTCCTCCACCTTGACAACTCTGCGTTAATATCTGCTGACAGCCCATGTCCACCGTTCACACTCACACACACTCGTGAACACACGCACACAAAGACGCACAAACCTCAGAGACATGCAGCTGATCCCCGTAAGAGTCTGATTAAATGAAAAGTCTGATGCCCATTTCTTCATGCCAGGGTCAATGAATACCAATGAGAGACAGATATCACAGTCCTTGAAATCTGTGTGCGTGTGTGTGTATGTGTGTGCGTGTGTGTGTATGTGTGTGCATAAATGACAGAGACAGAAAAAGGAACTTCCACTTTGATGCATAGCCACAGTATGTAGCAATGAATTTATTTTCACCAACTTTTTTTTATATCTCCCAGGTTCATATGTCTCCATGACATCTGGCTTTTTATTGTTCCCAGTCCATAGATCACTTATTAAGTCAAGTAATGAGAAGGTCATGCATAATTTCATTTGCTCTGGCAGTTCCTCGGGACATTTTCTTACTTCACTAAAATCTATGATAGTTTCCTTTTGAAAGGCTATAATTCTCCCTCAGCAGCAGGCACTGGGGTCACAGATGCTAAATGGGCCATCTATAGATTCTTGGTGGAAGAAGAATATTGTGTTGAGTCATTTCGAACCTTTTATTGAGGCAATTTGACTCCACATGGTTTCATTTGCTTCAGGTGATGTATTGGATAAAAGACCACTTTCCAGTCACTCCTGAAACTTTGCTCTTTGGAGTCGCACTCTTCCAGTTGGAGCCAGAACGTAACGGATGTTATTTAAAAAAAAAAAAAAAATGTCCATTAGGCTCATCAATTATCAGTATTATCTTCCAGGAGATAATTTTTTCTGGCAGCGGACATTGGTGATTAGTTCCAAACACGATTATGTCCCTAAATTTTGGTCGCAGCGGTGTTATATTGCATTTTTTAGGATACGGTTGCAATTTAAGTTCCTTTTCTTTGACATATCAAAGCATTTTTATTTATTCACTGCAATAACTACCACCAAGTGTATTGTTTACATTACATAGAACAACAGTGGCACAAAATAGTTTTTTTTAGTTATGCTTTGATGTATTGGCTTGTATTTATATCCATATAATGCATATGATAACTCCATGCTGCTTGTAGACATATTGCCTGACTGACTTTCATATGAAGAAACATCAAATCATTGCAGGCAAATAACATCGGCATGGCGTACCTGAAAAATTAATGTCCTTGGAGGCGGTAGAGAATTTGCGAGATAGCCAAAGCCGGCTGTGTGATATAGCATACATTCCCTCCCCCTATCCTTCCCAGCTTGAGAGATGACCGTCCATTGGTCAGTTGTCCTGCAGGGATGGTTGCCGAGCTTATCGGTCTGTTACAAATCAGGCAGAGAAATTGCAGCAGGAACATCTCTCACCTTTTCTCTCTGCTCTCGCTCAACAGGAACACTCGAGGGGATTGAAGCGCTAAGAACACAGCACAAATCTGCTCTGCCTCCTTTGCCCCGCATCTACCCAGAATTTTCTTTTTTTCCTTGTCTTGTTCAAGAAAAGTTACAGTGTCCCTTAAATTTGAGTGACTGCACATTTCAGTATCTGACCTCTGATTAATTATTTCGCAGGTTTTTGCCTGATACATGTTTGAAATAGCTCAAAGGTTAAATAGACAGCAAGTCTTGTCTCTTTCATTAGCATTTTCCCCGTCAGGCACGACTGAAATAAATTTACAAAAATCATCGTAAAGCTGGAGTGGGTGTAGCTTCACCCACAAAATGACCTAAATGCATTATAGAAAAAAAGGAAGGTCAGGGAGAAACATTTTCTGGGAATTAAGCTTGCATTCATGGGTCAAATTTATTCAACAGTGGTTCTTTTTTTTTTTCTTTTCCTTTTATGTGGAAAATTGGCCACATGAAAGAGGCATATAAGAGGCACAGATACCAATTTATCTGCTGACAATGGCCACACAAGAACATAATGGAGCCACAAACAATCGTGCACATTGTGTCAAAGAAGCTAAAGAGCACTGGTTTGTGCATCTGCATGGTTTTGTGTCAAACGGCACTGATACAACCACGCATCAAGCTCATTAGAAGGGAGAAATTGACTATGAATGAATATGGGATTTTATACCAAAAAAAAAATGTTGTTGCAAATTTGCTGTTTAATCAAGCAGATTTTCATGTCATGCACAAATAACATATTTTCTTCTGCAAAAGTGTAAAATAAGAAAAAAAGCTTTTTAGCACAGCAGTTGAATTTGTATCACTTAAAATAGTTAATTGTAACTCCAGAAACATTTTGTTCTCAAGATATTTTAAGTTGACACACTTTCAAATCTTACTTTTGATCTATAACTTTTTTGATTTATTTACTGCTTACTTGGATTTGTTGTTTGACAAGGAAATCTAATTTCAAGCTTCTTTATGTTTTATACCTAGAGGTGATGGCTTCTTAATTCTACACGAAGTGACGAAACTCAACTAGACTTGAAACTTTTACTGGGATTTGAGCTTTGGTTGTATATTACTTTTTTTTCAGCTTCTGGTCTAAAAAGAAAAGCTCTATTTACAATTACAATCTTTTTGGTGTGAGAATGCAGAAATACATACTCCCCATTTTTGTGTCTTCACAAACTTTTCAAAAGTAGTTAAAATGCTAGTTTTAGACTGACTTTATGTTCTTTGCATAAATACCGGTGTGAAGCCCAGGGAGACAGCTATGGTTGTGATATTGGGCTACATAAATAAAATTGAATTGAATCATTGTGGTGCATGTGGTAAGTGTATTGTGAAATATGTATAAGAATAATTTAAGTTATAACATTACTAATGATGTTGGGGGGATATTTTTGTACAGTGCTCTAGTCATTTGTAAAGTGTGCGTACTGGCTCCTTACTGACCGGCGCAAATGCTATACACACGGGATGTGCAGGTGATACAAAAGAGCCCGGAGAAGACTGTAGGATATAGTCTGAACTATTCTCTGATTGTCTAATTTAGTCATTTTTAGCAGTCATGCTGCAAGCACAGAGCACACATTTATCACTCGAATAGAACTAACTAGCCGCTCACACGGTGCTCAGGTTTCGGGGGGATTAAAAAAATGAAAAAACCTGCACGCGCCTGCATCTCACCTATTCAGCCCTTAGTTACACTTACGTGTTGTTAAAGTGTACGCTACAACACGTCACTAGCAGCATGCCTGTAGAAAAAAATGTGCATTCACATTTTCTTTACACACATTTTCGCCACTTGTGTGAACTATCCAGATTTGCCCATTTTTGCCCACGGACAACTTATATCCATCCAAAATTGACTTTTTATGAATCGTCGACTACTATTTATTGTTATTATTTTTGAATTAAAAATTAATATACAGTGTATACTGATTTTCTTCCTCTGTTGATATAGATGTCCCTCCGAATGGAAATACATTACTACATATTCTTTTGTTTTTTCTTTTTGGTTATTGTAATAAACAAAAGCACTGAAATTTTTGACTTTGTGCTTTCCATTCCAAATGAACTTGCTGATCAGAGGTGAGCCCCACAATTATTTTTGTCCAAAGAAACACAAGCTGGTGGAAAATCATTTGAGAATGCTGACCAATTTGAGTTGCTGTGTGTGACGAAGCATCGTCACAGGTTGCAGAACAGCACCTCAACACCAGCCTCAGTTTTTGTTCCTTTTTTTTCCTGTCATCTCCTAGTCCTTTAGTTTATAGTTTGCACCAGACACGTGCACACATTCAGGCAAACCAATCATTCGTAACATCATATCCCCAATACTGTTTGATTCTAAGGGTGCACACTTAGTTTTAAATAAAGTTCTACTCACCATCTAGGCTTCTTTCCACAACATTCAAACCAGAGCCAGAGCATTTGTACACATCATCATATACATAGGAAACAGGAAGTGACCTCATATGTCTGAATTGTTAGGTTTCTTTTTTTCGTCTAATTGATTTTGATTCATACTCGGTCCTGTGTTTCACAAGTTAAAAAATGTTTAATTGTTTCTACTTTTTGGATTATGTATTAATGATTTCCCAGGTTTAAAGACAAGAATTTATTTCAATAAATGTTTGGTTAATTGGCCTGTGGGAGGGGCTAAGCCTTTATGAGGAGGGAATATCTGGCAGTTTGGAGGGGGAGCAGTCTTGGTTGCAGTGGTGGTGGCAACAAGATCTCTCTAGTGTATCGTGACACTGTTATTTTGTTGGGGCAATAAAATCCCATTGTTTCCTCTTTAAATGTCTGCTGGCTTGGTCATCTATTTTTTTTTAAGTGTGCACTTGACACTGTGAAGAACCCGTCACACTGTGCAGATCTAAGTGAAACTAAATTTAATCTAGTAAACCTTAAAAACATATACCCACAATAACAGTTGTTTCATGTTTACGTTTGTTTAGATTAGCTTTTTTTTTTTTACTTTCTTGGGCTGTTCTGTATGCACAGGCAATATTCTGTAAAATTCAGAAGCAAGAACTTTATAAACCATGACAGAATCATATGCTTGCATTTCCTGAGGAATCCTACTGTGGCATCTGGGATGTATTTAGAATCTTATCCATGTTGCAATGTCATCTTTCCATCTCCAGCTACTTTACTTTGCTGTGAAGCATATCCTGTCATGGTGCTTGTTCTGTTCATCAGGATGTTTCCTTCCCTTCACCAGGCTGCAACACAGACACGGTTACCTCAGGTATCTCCATAATTAACAGCTGGAGAGGATTTTTTAATGAAATTCTCCACCTTTTATTTCCCAAGACACTGATCAACATTGCTTATTGAATCTTGCGTTGAAGAAGCGTGTAATTTCTTGATAAGTTGGCAGCAGCTGGTTGAAAGTTCATTTATCTCCCTATAATCATCTCTTACTTCAAAAACATCTGTTATTTTCAATTTTTTGAGTGTTATGCAGATGATTTAATGCTTCATGACTGCCAATTGTCCTAAAAAACAATGAAAAGTTTGTAAATTTACACAAATTCCTTGTTTTCCTAGTAATGAAGGAGCAAATAATCTTTAAATAACAAGCAAATCTAATCATAGTTTTTATACCTAAAGGCTAACATTAACAAATGCCATAATTTCATCACAATTAATCCATATTCTTAAAATTGTTTCCTTTAAAAAAATACAATATTCAAATTGTGATATATCAGGAGTAGATAAAACCAGCAGTTTGAAAAAGCTCTCAGTTGTGACGCAGCAATTGCAATGCAGGGAAAAGGTCTCCCTGCTCCACTCCCATCCTGACGTATCCACTTGTAGACAAATAGATCCATTATTGCCATTTTTTACCTCATCTGAGCTGGGATCTGGCTCAAAATTACATACCTCCGATATTACTCGTAATGTTAGCTTGGGGTTGTGAGGGGCTGTAAGCTAGCGGGAGAGCGCTTAAACTAAGGGCTGATGAGAAAAAGCGGAGCCTAAGGAGTTCCTCAATCTGAGTTTTGGGCAACTCCTTCTGCGCAGCAGAAAATATGTCTTAAAAAATGACACAGGCTTTTGGTTTTGGCTAAAAACTGCATAATCACAATTAAAAGACCACTGGGAACACTTTTAAAATAGAACAAAAATATAGTTTAACTGCTAACAGAAATACTCAAATTCAGGGATAGGCAAACCCGGGCCTCGAGGGCAGCATTCCTGCATGTTTCCCAACATGCTGTGGCATGTTCTAACTGGCTGGAACCAGGTAATCAGTCATAAGTAGGGCTTAGTTATCTGGAAATCTTGCAGACACTGCGGCCCTCGAGGCCTAGAGTTGCCCATCCGTGCTCTAATTGCTGTCTGAAAGTCATATTGACTTTCTTACAGTTTGAGTGAATTTTACCAACATTTGATATGAGCACTTCTCAATGTGTGAGTGCGTGTATCAATACCCCGAGTGAGCTTTTGCTCAGTCCACTGTAACTTTCTCACACATGTCCCAAAGACATATTTCAGTTTACATTTGTGGTATTAAATTCATAATTGCTTGTTGGCCATAAAACATCCTGCATAATGAAATGCTTTCATAACAATCAATAAAGGAAATAGAGCAGGTCCATTTAAATGGTGGTGCAATGGGAGAAACCCACCGAGCTGAACTGCTGCTTTCAGTGTGCCACCATTATTGGTGAGTGCTGCATGTAAAGGCGAGGTGGAGTGGATTTCGTTTCAAAGTCCTGCTCTAGCAGGGAGCAATCCATCTTTCTGGAGTGATGACATGCGGGAGGAGAGGAAGGATGGATGTCAGTCTGCAGTGTTGGAACCATTCCGGACCTTTAGGTGCCCCACTGCACACTCTTCCAATCCAGCTCGCACTGGATTTTGCTTACTCTCAATTTGTCAGGCCTATTTGTCTTCCATTTACAGCCCAACCTGCTCCAAAGATGTAATTCCATAAAAGCATGCAATCAATACACCCAAAACTGCATTCATCTATCATTTTTAGAAAAAAAAAAAAAGCAAATATGGAAAATTATGTGTGTTGTATATGTGTGAGTGCTTGTATGAGTGAGTATGTTTATGCTCAGGTTCAAATCTCCTAAATCAGCTAGAGTGGAATGGGTCAACGTTCTGGCTTGGTCAGCAGGGCTGGCACGCACGCACATGTGCACAGGAGGGCTCCTTCCACTGGATGGCAGTGTTATGAGTTTCCTTTTTGTTCCCCCAAAGCAAAAGCAACAATCAATTAACGGGGGCTGTACTGTGTCAAAAATGAGGAAATATTAATTTCTTTACTGCTGGAAACCTTAACATTTCCAGGAAAGATACAAATACAATATCTACACAGTCACACACACAAGCTCCAACGCACTCGGGCCTCATTAATCTCTTCTGTAACATGACTATCCTCTGGCTCCAATATTACAGTAAATTGTGATGCTTATCTACAAGAAGCTCTGCCCTTGAAATAGGTGCTGTTCCATTGCCGGGCTAATACCACAGCCATTAAATGGTTGGCACATTTTTCATAGGTATATAAATTGCTTTAAGCTGCAGCTTACTCTCAGCACACTGAAATACAAACACAGACGTTCTCCCGTCCTCCCCCCTTTTTTTATCTGGCTTGCTCCTCTGTCTGTTTAATACTTCCAAACCACACTGCCACCACCTCCCATCACTCTTCCCGCCCCTCCTGTCTCCTTACAAGTAAAATGAGCATGGATTGAGTTCCAGCTTGAAGCAAACTTCCGTAAATGGCTTATTAGCAGCCAATAAACATCTGTCATTTCAATTTAAGCAAACACTTGAGTCTTCTTCATAATTGCCAATGCACGAACAAGACTGGAAATCAATAGTACACTTTAACAGGATGTCTCTTGTCCAGCGTTTGATCTTACCTTTTCAAAGAGGTGTCTGAAAATGTCTCGTATCACATACATAGGAGCACTTTCTGTCTGTAATGATCTGCCTAATATGAGCACAATATGGTATTGTTCTCCATATCTGGTAAATGAAATAATGCGATGTGGAAATATAGAAGGATTTTGTCCAATAACGTATAAAATTAGCAGCTTAGCAATTTAGTTTGTAGGTTAATTTCAACTCAACCAAAAATAACAACAAAAATATGTTTAATTTGCACATTTCAATAATTGAGTTTGCATTTTGATTATTTGACTGCCCAGACAAAAGCATAACTCAGTACTCAGTAAAAACTTGTTTGGCAAACACACAGGTTAAATTATTCGGGAAGTTAACCCTCAGGCTTGCATCGGCTTGAAGGATTTGGCCCACTCCTGTTTGGAAACTCACAACATGAATGTGTCAGGGTTGACGTGTGAACACAGATGCAGACGACACTCGTAAATACAAAGTCTCTCGTTTAATCGAGAAAGGTTCACAAAAACTGAACACAAACCCATGAAGGTACAAAAAACCATCCGACAACCAGTGCAAGGGAGACGAAGACTTATAACAGGAGGAGGGGATGAGGTAATTGGAAACAGGTGTGCCAATAAGGAGGGAGAGAACACAGGAAGTGACAACCAGCAACAAAATAAAACAGGAAGTGGAACCCAACAAAAAACAAACAAATGTCCTAGGTCCATAACCCCACAGTACCCCTCCCTCAAGGTGCGCCGCCTGGCGCAGGGGAAAGCCTGCCCCAGTGCCGCTGATTAAAGTCCCTAATGAGCTCAGGATCCAGAATCCGCGAAGCAGGCTCCCAGGACCTCTCCTCAGGCCCGTAACCCTCCCAGTCCACCAGATACTGGAAACCACGTCCCCGTCGCCGAACGTCCAGCAGGCGATGGACTGTGTAGGCCGGCTGGCCATCAATGATGCGGGGAGGGGGTGGTGGAGAGGAAGGCCGCTGCAGGGGACTCGTAACAAGCGGCTTCAGCTGAGATACATGAAAGACCGGGTGGATGCGCAAGGACCTGGGCAAACGCAGCCTGACCGCCACAGGATTGATGACCTTCAGGATCTCGAAAGGACCGATGTACCTGGGGGACAGCTTCTTGGATTCTGTCCGAAGCTTGATGTGTGAGGTGGATAGCATGACGGATTGGCCAGGTAGGTAAGTAGGTGCCGGAGTGCGTCGACGATCAGCCAGCCTCTTGTTGGTAGCCCCTGAACGCAACAGGGCCGCCCGAGCCTCCCGCCAAACACGCCGACAGCGGCGGTATAGGTGCTGAACCGACGGAATGGCCACCTCCGTCTCCTGCTCGGGAAACAGGGGGGGTTGGTACCCCAGAGAGCACTCAAATGGGGACATACCAGAAGCAGACGAGGTGAGGGAGTTGTGCGCATATTCCACCCATGGCAACAAGGAGCTCCAGGAGGTCTGGCGTTGGGAACAGATACACCGAAGAGCGGCCTCCAAGTCTTGATTAGTCCGTTCCGCCTGACCATTAGTCTGTGGGTGAAAACCAGAAGACAGGCTGGCAGTAGTCCCGAAAGCCCCACAGAACGCCTTCCAGACTTGTGAGATGAACTGAGGACCTCTTGCCCGTTAAGGGAGACCACTTGTAATGGACGGGGCAATAACTCGCACTTAAGACCGACCTGTTTCGCTAGCTCGGCGTCCATGAGGTTCTGCTCTGCTCCTGAATCCACTAAAGCTTTGACAGAAACCCCCCTCCCATGAAACATTAATCGAATCTGTAAAAAGCAGGAAGCAGGTTTTGGAATGGTGAGCGCCGAATCACCGCTCGTCAGCGCGCCCACTCTTACTGAACGAGCAGAGGTGTTTGGGCACTCCCTGCAGAAATGACCCCGCTCACCACAGTAAAGGCACTCACCTGCCGCCATCCGCCGCCGTCGTTCGGAAACAGACAGTCTGCCCCGTCCGAGCTGCATGGGTTCCTCCTGCACTCGCAACGGGGGTTCTGCGGGAGAAACAGCACAGTCAGGTGAGTTGGTGAGCCGGCGAGGTTGGCGGGGAACCATCCTGTCATGCTCCTCCTTATGGTCCTGTAAACGGTTATCAATCTTGATAACCAGGGCGATGAGAGGTTCCAAGGTAGCTGGTAACTCCAGCGAGATTAGTCTGTCTTTTAATTCCTCGGACAGTCCCTCCACGAAAGCGTCCGTGAGCGCAGTAGTGTCCCAACCATTAGTGGAGGCCAAGGTCCGGAACTCTATGGCATAGTCAGCTGCCCTTCTGTCCCGCTGGCTTAATCTCATAAGCGCACGAGCTGCCTCTCTGCCTGGCTTGGTATGATGGAAAACCTGCTGGAAACCCTCCAGGAAAGCCGGGAGAGATGCGCAGGTAGGGGCTCCACGCTGCCACTCGGCGGTAGCCCATGCTCCGGCTCTGCCGGTGAGGTGAGAAATAATGAAGGCCACCTTGGCTTGTTCCGTAGGGTAGTAAGGAGCCTGTAACTGGAAGTGGAGCTCACACTGGGTAATGGAAACCCGGCAGTCACCGGAGTCCCCGGAAAACCTTTCTGGGCGGGCCAGCTGTGCAGCAGGAGCGACAGGAACTCCATCCAAGGTCCCCTGGACCGGCATGGAAGGCGATGGGCGTGGCGAGGGGAAAGACGGTGGATGTTGAACCCGCTCCGCCAGTTGTCCGAAACGCTCACCCAACGCGGCAAATTGTCGCTCCTGACGGCTTGACATCTCCAGCAACCCTTGACGAAGACAAGCAACCTGCTCCTCTTGCTGGCGGAGTAGTGCCCGTAACGTCTCCGCGTCTGCTGTGTCCATGTTACGGTCGGATGGTAATGTCAGGGTTGACGTGTGAACACAGATGCAGACGACACTCGTAAATACAAAGTCTCTCGTTTAATCGAGAAATGTTCACAAAAACTGAACACAAACCCATGAAGGTACAAAAAACCATCCGACAACCAGTGCAGGGGAGACGAAGACTTATAACAGGAGGAGGGGACGAGGTAATTGGAAACAGGTGTGCCAATAAGGAGGGAGAGAACACAGGAAGTGACAACCAGCAACAAAATAAAACAGGAAGTGGAACCCAACAAAAAACAAACAAATGTCCTAGGTCCATAACCCCAAAGAATGTTCAATGGCTTAAGTCTATCATCTTTTAATTTTTAAAACCTTCACACTCTTCCTATGAAATTGACTGTATAAGAAACTGGAGTGAACAACCCGTCGCATTCCAAATATGAAGTACAAGCCGGCTCCAAGTATCCAAAATCCCATAGATTTTTATAGAGAAATAAACAGCTATCACTCCGTCATTATAATTGTCAGAATAACTATTCTTGATTTACTTTTTTTTTTTCTATGGGTGACATCCCACTCACTCAGTCCAGTTTTCATGTACCATCAATGGTCTGGAGACTAGCTGAACTACTCCTGGACCATCATGTACTTCATCAACCACTTCTTAGCCAACTTGACTGAGTCTTTGGACTAATTTTCATGCTAGAATACTTACCCATGACCTCTTTTCAACACTCCAGCTATGTTAAAAAGCTCAAACTAAGAATTAACTGCATATGGCCTCACCTATAGATCTTTTAAAGTCCTCATTCTTAACCTGTTTGATAAAGTTGGTGTTCTTGGAGTGAAAAGAGAAACACCTCCTTCAAAACACAGCAAAATGAGTGGATGCCAGGGTTGCCAGATGATTATGATCCCATCTGACTACAGTGCTTCATTTATTCATTTAGATCAGCATTTCAGCCTTTTCTGTTCTTTATAGAGGTGATAGAACTTGTGAGCATTGTTGACACGATGAATAGTCTTATAATTTTTTTTTTTTTTTGTTGGTGAGTACAGTTCCAGCTGTCTTAAGATCATTGACTTATTCCTTCCATGTTATGCACTGAATCTTCTTTGTTTTCATCAACAATGTAAGGTCAGATCTTGAGTTAAACCCTGGATAAAGGGAGTTGGAAGTTTGTAAATATTTATGAATAATTTTATCACTTTTCTCACAAAGCCACTTGAAAGCAGTTTTTTTTTTTTTTTGCCTATTCCAGCCATACAGTTGTATTCCTGATGTCCTCTGACAGCTTTTTAGTTTCGGTCACGGTGGAGAGTTTAAAATCTGATTGATTGCTTCAGTGGGCGGTTGTCTTTTATCACGTGTATTAGGAGCCCTCTGATCTCAGCTCATTACCTGTAATCTGGCTAATTAAGTGGGCAAGTGTACCAAACCAGGAGGGGATCACATCTTTCCCCCCCTTTATGTACACCCACCCAAAGGTGGCTCATCCTTCAGTGTAGGTCAGATCTTCAAATAACACACCTGCCCATCCTGACCCCACAGCATAACACCTGCAGTCACTCTGACAAGTGGAGAAATACTCTCACCTCTAATGCGCACTCACATTTCTCTCATGCATCCATCTTTCCCTGCACCCTCAGCACGCAGGGAAACCAGCTGGCTTGTTATTTGTGACCTGCCAGTCTCCCAGAGTAACAAAGTTTCAGTACAATTAAGAATACATTTCCCAGGTACCAGTGGAACAAATCACATCCTTGAGTCCTTGTGTGCACACAAACACACACACTCGCACAAGTTTTGCCTCTATAGTGCCACAAATCAAACAGTACACAAATGGCCACATGAAATAAATTATAATTCTAGGAAGAGAAAAGGCAATTATTAATCGATTCCATTTGTGTTGGGCTGAAAGGGCCTCTAACAATCCCATTCTTCAAAGGAAATATTTGCTGTAGCGTTGCAGCTCGGCCGGCGTAATCACCACTTATTATGTGAGCTGATTTGAAAGTTAGAAGTAAAGTGGTCAAATCCATCATGGGCGGCCATTATATTGTCAATTCACAGACATAAAAAACAATGCATTGCATGCTATGAATTATAAGCCCCCACCAAGAAGCACAAGTGCTTTTTGGCGTGTTTATTTTTTTTGTTTTTTTTTTTCTCAGGAACAGTTGAGATTCAAGGCAGATGAGAGGGAGATTAGGTTTATCGGAGAAATAGCACTGTCATATTAAAATTACAGCCTGAAATTTTCAGTTCTGTGCTTTCTTCTTGTCAAAGTGTAGAAGGAAGCAACCAGCTGGATTGCATTGGCAAAGTTTGACAGTTTTATGACCTTTTTATTAAAATAAAGGAATTTAAGTGTGGGTATATAAAACCATGACATTCGTAAAGCGTTTATGTCCAGCTATATGAAACTTTAAATCTATTGTTTAAAAACTGTTCATAAGTTACCAATTAAGCAATAATAATCTCACCCGATGGAAAAATTATTTACTTTTGAATTATTTGTAGTTAAACATGCTCCATTCAAAACAGTGTAAGCTTGACTTACAAACTGCACAATAACAAAAGATAATGTTAGCAAGAAAAATAAATAGATTTCCTGTATCAAAAAGAAAAACACAAAAAAAGTCAAATAACATGGAAATTCCTAACATTACTTACACATTTTCAGCAATTAACTCTTTAAAACCTCTTTAAAACTCTTTATTCTGCAATGGTTTCACATGATTACAGAAAGAGGAAGAAAAATGTCCAGGCAGGTGGATAAAACTGAATTTATGGCTGCTGCTGTAAAACGGCTTTACAGTTAGATTGAAATGAGATGAAAATATATCAAAGAATGGTGAGGTAATTTTCAAATCCAATTTAGGATCCAACTCAGCTGAGGTTTACTAAACATACAGTACGGAGAGTAAATGAAGGGAGCTATTTATAAATCCAATGAGTGGCAGCTCCATTTTCTCAGTGTTTTCCTATTTCATACCTTAGGTAATTTTAAGATGAAAATGTGTCATATTTGATTTTTCTCACATTCTATGTGCTAAGTGCAGCTTTTCTGCCCTTGAGAACTGTAAAGTTATTTTTTTGTTTGTTTGTTTTTTGTTTATTGATTAAAAGGATCTGTGAAGAATTAGTCTCACAATTTTAAAATAAACTTTAAAAAAAAAAACTTATTTTTTTTTCCTCATAACTTATTTATTGAGTTCCTTATTTCCACATTTTTTATTATAAATATTTTAGGCATAGTATTGCAGAGACCAACATAAAGGCCTATGTCGTATACTGCCGCACCATTAGAAACACCAACCCTATATATAAGTTGGCTCTACATCCTACTCTTTCTATGAGTGCTTAGAACTACACTGCAAGATCTACTTTGTCTGCACAAAATAAACAACAATGCTCAGCTGGATTTGTGCAGGGCTGCGTGCGTACACTCATGTCTTCCTCACAAAGCAGACATGACGCAGAGATAGAAGGGGGCAACTTAGACATCTGCAAATTGAATTCTGTCCAAATGTGACAGTGATGAAGTGTTGTTCATAACAGTCGTGATTGTCTCT
Organism: Adrianichthys oophorus; assembly: GCA_036245035.1. Lineage (NCBI taxonomy): Eukaryota > Metazoa > Chordata > Actinopteri > Beloniformes > Adrianichthyidae > Adrianichthys > Adrianichthys oophorus. Next base: position 14,543,179 of record BSAI01000162.1, on the reverse strand, counting down.
ATATTCACTTTTGTCCATGGGTATTACAGCATGCCTGCCCACTCCACAAGCATCAGCTCCTGCCTCAACTAGCTCATCTATTAATGACAGTATTGGAAATCAAATTCATACTAGACACTGTATTTTTTTTTTTTTTTTTTTTTTTTTTTTGTGAGAGCATGCCTGGGAGATGTTTTGCCTTAGTGTTCCTCGGTACGCCCATCTGTGTTTCTTTTTTGCAGGATCAGACGTCCTTAGCCCTCGGGCCAGTTTTTAATAATAGGATAAGGTGGTGAAAATTGATCTGACTTCACAGGAACAAGCTTTTAAGGATTATGTCAATAATGTAGCAAAGTTGCGCCTATTTCCATCCCCACATTTCTCTCTTCAGGCAAGCTGAGGACCTCTATGTTGCTCTAAGACGTTCTTTGTGACTATATGCCTTTTGAAGAAAGAGGAGGAGGATGGCAGGGAAGACTAAGGAAAGGAGGGTGTGGTTAACTGGGGATAAAAAAAGACTTGAAACATAAGTCTCTCAGCAGAGATAGCCATTTCCTACAGTGTTTGAAAGAGCAAGGCAGACAAGCTGAAAGGGAAATAAGGCAAATGTTAAGAGGAATGGAGAGCTACGCTCCTGCAGAGACGGCTAAAATACAGGCCACTCTGAATGGAGAAGTGATAGATTACATGTGTAATGTTAAAAAAGCTCACACCTTTTCCCCGGTCATGAATGGATGCACCCCAGGTACTTTAAAAAAGAACCATTTTTGATATTTACTTGTCATTTATTTTTGTCAAATAAAAACTCCAAAAAAGTGAAAAATGTATATTTTGTTCTTCATATTTTGGTGCCAAATATGACATGCAGTGCATGAGCATTCTATCTAAAAACCTACAGGAGTTTCTTTATTCTGTGGATTTTACACTTTTATTTGTTTTGGTTTTTTTTCCCTGAAGCAATATTGTCCTGTGATGTGTGCTGTAAAGCGCTTGTTCATCTTTTCCTCTGTGCCTCCACATATCGCTGGTAGGCAAACGTGGACCAGACTAAGCCGACTGACTATTTCCCTCAGCATTCACTGGTAGCAGTTTGCAGGAGGAGACAGAGCTGCCTCGATGGATGTTATCCGCTTAATAAACTACCATCTTTTCCTATACTCCTCTTGTTTCCTCTTTCCGTGCATTTTTTTAAACTTGTTGAAAATTCTGCTCCTATCAGAAACTGACTGATGTAACTGTGAACTTGTGCTGACCTTACTGCTGGTAATAAGGATAAAGTGACAAAGCCTTCATCATGACCCAAGCTGCCGCTGAGCTAAAGCGAGACAGACTTTGTGTAGATGTGTGAGTGGGATGTACAAAGCTTCCCCAAAAATGAGTGGCAGCGTTGGTTCTGCATTGTGTTTAAGCAAAAGTGTCACGAAGTTTCATCATTCACAGCTAAAGCTGAAGAGGAAAAAAATGCAAGAGAAGCTTCTGAGTCAACCAAGATGGTTTAACACCTATAGGTTTTTGGAAAAGTCAGTGGAAAAACCCAGCAAGTCAGCTCCAGCATTTTACAATGGAAACTGTCAGTTTCAAGGGACCCACAAAAAAAACATCAACATATTTAATAGGAAGGCAGAGTTTGGTTCTCCAATTCACTTTAGCGGATGAATTTCTTTCAGACTGTCTCGTTATAAGTAACTTCGATTCAGCACTCATTAATACATATAGATTTTTTTTACAGCATTTCACAAAAAAGCTCAGAGAAAGTCCCTTTATGTAAAAAAATCTAATACCTGACAGTTATCACCAATTTTTTTTTTTTTTTTTTTTTGTTAATGACTGGTGGTCAGTTTTGGAATCCATACAAATTTGGCAACAAACAGGAAGTGTCCTATTATCTTGGTAAATAGTAGGTATAAAACCAGCACCTTACATTAAAGATTTCCCACACCAATGACAATCACATTTTTTGAGTTTTGAACATGTCCTTGTGGAATTTTTCTTATGATAGAGGCCAAACATAACAAAATTAAATTTGAAATAGCATTTATGAGTATTTCTTGATTCATTGTGAATCAGGTGTAAGCTACCACAGCAAGCCACAAGCTCCCTGCTCCCCTTTCTGATGTTTCCGCTTGTTGACAAGTAGATCTTTGCGTTTGGCTCAAAACTGTGCAGCTGGATAGCGCTGATACCCCTCACCATTTTTGTTAGGTTGATGTTGGGTTGGGGTTATGAGTAATACAAGTTTTTTTTTAATTAATTAAAAAAAAGCATTTTAGTTTGAACCTGCTCAAAAGATCCACTGACGTACTGAAGATTATACACTAACAACATTTTACAATACTCAATTGGTACTTAGACTAATCGAGATTTTTACATATGTCAAACATGTTCCCAATAATCCCTACTTAATTGAAACTGGTTGAGTTTTTCTATAAATTAGTTTACATAACTTTAATATACAATGACTATTATTATTATTTTTATTACATATTGTTGTCTTGTATACACCGCATGGTCGGGTGTGGGGGCAGAGCCCTTTTCTGGGGCTGGTGGGGCTTCTGGGCTTGGTGGGGCCATGTGCTGGAGGAGGAACGGGTCTTTGCCTGGATTGGGGGTTGCTGGTCCTGTTGGTGTGAAATGTCAGTTTATCGGCAGTCTGAATACAGACCAAACACAAGGATCAGGACTCGATCTGGACCAAATTAAGCAGATTCGTTCCAGACCAATGGACTTTTCCAGTCTACGTACTACCTTAATTGTTATTTGTGCTATTTTGTCTTTGTCTCTGAGAGTGTGGATGCATGTACTTATCCATAAAAATAAGCCCTTTGAGTAAATCCTCAAACATCCACCCATCTTCTTCTGCTTATCTGATGGGGCAGCAGTCTACACAATATCCTCAATATCCATAAAAACTTCCTCTGATTCTCCCAGTGGAACCCCAAAATACTCCCAGGCCAATCAAGAAACATAGTTTTTTCATCTTGGCTTGTCTTGGGGCTTCAAAAATGAAATTAATTGCAGACAAACTGTGACTGGCACAGCAGTCCAGTAACAAAATACCACTTGGGTCAACATCAGGGACTCCATTAAATCACATAATTACCTCCTAGGTGTCACTATTACTACCCACATGGGAACTGAAGTCTCTCAGTAAAACAATGTACCCCAGTTGGAGAACTTTCTAATACCCCCACCCCCCCGAAACTCAAAGAAAGGCTCCAAGAAGCTCTTTACTGCTGTTCCGCCTATAAGCTAGTATAGTAAGCTTGTAAGAAACTTGTCCCTGACTGAATGTACAGGGGTAGACATTCAACACATTATGACAAAGCCAGGAGACTATGAGCAGACCCACATTCGTCATTGCCTCTCACCACATGTAACTTCCAAATGGAAGAGAGTTCAACCCCCTTGAGGAATTTGGTTTCAGAGCCTATATGTGACTCATGAGCTCAGAAACAATTAAATTCCATCTCTATGGGTTGGGCTATTGAGACAACCACCCTTAACTGGGGCCGAGCACTGGCCTTTTGTTGTCCCCTTGCATGTGGTGCGCCTACAGGAAGAAAATTCATGTATTTTTTTTTTTTTTTTTTTTTTAGTTGAGCCCAACTAAGTCCTGACTGCGAGTCCCTATTCTGAGCCTGAGTCCAGGATGGGACCTTGTGAAATTAGTCTGGGTGACTTAGCAGACCTATTTTTATGTTTTAGCAGACCTAGTTTTATGCACCAAAGAGTACAGACTCTTTGTGACCTAAAGTGTTTTCTTAATTTCTTTGTTTTTAGTCTTTCTGTGATCTAGCCATACATTTTACCTCTGTCCTTGTCCTCTACCCACACCGCCCTGTAATATGCCTAAACGTCCTCTTTGGTCATCTGAACAGTTCAAAACTTCAAAGGAATATACACCTTTATAAATGACATAATTAGGAATAATTAAGAAAAAAATGAGCATCTTAGAATACAATTATAGTGATGGCCATATTTGATCAATGTAAAACAAAAAAACAAACAAAAATTCAATGATATGGTTTGGTCATTCCATTTAGTTTATACTTTGCAAAATAACAATGAAACGTTTTTGTTTGTTTGTTTGTTTTGCTGTTTGTGTTTTAAACTGGTTAATGACTTGACTAAAAAAGTATTGATCACAAATTGGGTTGTTTTATTTTGCAAGATTTTTTGCATATTTTGTAAAAAAAAAAAAAAAAGCTGCCAAACATGTCCACTTGCATGGCGTCACAGCCTGAGACTTTTTACCACGCATTTACCACAGGTCAGCAGGAAAAAAATAAAACGAGTGGCTTCCATCTTGTCAGTAACACTAAACAACTCAGGTTTTCCTATGGACACTCTTTGGCACTTGTGGCTCAGAGGTGTCTCCCGGTCAGGAGATTTGTGATTCCGTGTGCACCCCCATCGTGACTCAGAGTGTCATTGGACATGAAACTGAAACCCACCTTGCCCCCGATGTGCATCAGGGTGTGACTCCAGAGACGAGGCACTGCATAATGCATATGAAGCCCGTGCACGTAGCAAACGTCTTAGTTTGAGCGTGACTCGGAAAATGAGAAGTATTTAAAATCTCTTTCTAAAGGCCAAACAAGGTTCCAAAATAACTATTTGTCCCACTTGGCCTTTGTGTCATTCTGTGAGAGCAATCCAGAAATTACAGACTTGAGACAAAGAGGGAAAAAGCACCTGTGGTGCAGCTATCAGCACCAATACACATCAACCCTAAAGCAGCCAAGTCCGGATGTCATGGATGACATTTACGAGATCAGACCTGCCACTTTAGCTACAGATCAGGACGAGGCACAGCAGCAAGCACGCACATGAGCACACACTTCACCTTTTAGCTCTCCAAAGCACATGCTCCATGTGAAAAGTGTGCCAATCTGTGTCTAATTTAGGCCAAGCCGTATTCATATATGATTTTTTAAATGCAACATTTTTGAGAGGCAAGTTGAAAGTTGGATCGAAATGACATGAATGCTGAAACTGACATAACTGTAACAAAAAGCTTTAGATGTGAACTCTACATGCTCACTTGTTTTGCTCTTAACGGGGTTGATCACCATAGCAACCCATGCTGGAAACTGATAAATAACGTTATGGCACATCAGAAAGTCTTCTAGCTTTCTGACTTTCAGTAAGAGGGAACTTTGTAGCCCTTTTTTCTAGAAACTTTCATGAGTTTACTAATTACAAGTTGATGTTTTATTAATTCTGTGTATCAAAATTTCAAAAAAGCAGAAAAGCTATTTTTTTGAGAAAAAAACCCCACAAAATTGTTAAACTGCTCATAATCCTAAAAAGAAAATCCAGACCACCAGAGGGTTAAATACATTTTGGAGAAGAAAACAACAGGAAAGTATCACTTCAGTCCTGGATATTGCAACTTGCCCATTTGGCTTTGACAGTTAGCTTTAAAATTGTGTATCTGTTGAACTTTTGACCACACTTAGTCTTGAACTGGTTATACCTAGGGACACGGAAATAGTTTTTTAGGTTTATTTTTATCTTTTAGTATTCAGGTTGTACTCAGCAGGGATGGTTAATGTTCTTCCAGAGGTCAGGCAGAGTGCTGTGACCCTTTTCTCCTCTGAAGCTTATGATGAGCCAGGAGGGCAAAGTGATAAAGCATGAAATCCATGTTGCCTTTCTGAAGCGTGTCAATAGCAGGTCAACCACAACCCATAAATATTTCATCAATATAATTCATGTAGTTGTGTTTTTTTTTTTGTTTTTTTTTTACTCATGCTTTTCAGTCTTTAGAAAGGTGCCACAATGGAGTTTCTGTGATGGATCTTGTGTTAGAAAGCATAAGAAAGCTTTTCATGTCTTAGAAATAAAATATGAAACTGTAAAATACTGAATTATATGGTAAATTTTTAAAAGTTAAGTTTGAATAGCTTCAAAATAGACATTTCTTAGCAAAAAATAATAAAAACCCCTTGAGTTGAGTCCATTAAAAACAAAAAAGTTACAATCCCCTTGGTGTTTTGATTTTTTTGAATATATAAAGATGATATTTGAATATATTTAGATAATTATTATATTGAAAATCCTTGTATTGCAAATTTGCTTTATTTAAAAGTTATTTAAAACTTTTTGGTATGTTTTCCTAGTTACATTATGAACATAAGAATTGACCAAATGAAACCTAATTTACAACAAGTTTTGCTGACTATTACTATGATTCATGCCATTATCTTATTCTAAAAGCAACATTTTAGTCATTATGAATGTTTGCAGCAGGTACAATGACAGTTTTAAGGTAGTTAACCCTAAAGTTAAATGTAAAGGCTGGATGTGATGTTCTATGATGAAGACCAAGGACTTTTTTTTTTTTTCTTTCTGTGAAATGATTCATGGCTGCTCCATCCTTTTTATAGAAGTTGGTGCATTTTATCTGTGACGAAATTGATCTATAATACAGCCATGCAAGGCCAGTATCTACAATTCATCTTAAACTTGAACTATACTTATCAGTTGGTTTTTTTATGCACCTACACAAAGTGAAAACCCCTCTGAAAAGTATATAGTCACTGTGAATTCATCAGCTTATAAAGACTAACATTTCTGGGTTAAAGAAAAAGAAAATGCCAGTTTTTGTGCCATATGACGGAATCATTATAAAGGGCAGAGGTCAGAACATTTTTTCAAAGAATTTAGTCTGAGAAATAATATCAACTAAAAAGGAGGTTGGAATTTTTTTTTTTTTTTGTTTTTCCCATCTAGCTGTCGTGAGCGATCTGATGGGAGAGTAGTAAGATCCACATTTAAAAAATATATTTTTTACCTAATATATGAATATCGAACAAAATTCTTTTTCATTAGTGCTTTCGTGTCCGCCCCTGCGCTGCTTATGGTTAGAGCATACTTCTCTAAAGATTGTCTTTGGATTAACTTTAAGGAAGTTTTGCAGCTGCAGTATTGGAGGGAGTGTAAACAAAGTCTGGCAGACTTGTGTGGCATTGGGACTCTAATGCCATTTGGGAGCCACTAATGCAGAAGTACTGTTTTTACATTTGCCTTTGCAGCGTACTTAAACAACATAAGCTAAGATGTAAACAAGCTGTCCATGGGGCCTTATTTCAACTGTAAGAGTGGCTTTCTTAACACTTAGAAAGAATGTCTTTAACTTTTATCTATTTATCAACATAGTAAATCATAGATTTATCAACATTTCTTGCAGGAAACAAAAAACAATTGTGCAATGGTGGCCTATACCCAGACCTTAAAACCATTAACAAATATCACTTACTTTACTTTTATAATGATTTTTCTCCTATCTGCTTCCCAGACGACATCATTTTTGGCCCATCCGACTCAAAAGCACAAATGATTACCACTATATTCCGAGTGTGAATGTGTATGAGTGTATGGGTGAATGGGACTATGACTGAAAAGCCTGTTGGATCTTAATAAAGTTAGAAAAAGCACTGCTTAAGTTTACATACCCTTTTCCTGTTGTGTGTTCATTTTCTTGGCACTATAAGGTCATCGGCTTGTTGGATATGTTTAATAGGCCCTAGGTGTGAATGTAAGTGTGTGGTTGTGTGGCCCTGCAACAGACTGGTGACCTCTCCACGGTGTACCCTGGCAACAGCAAACAGTAGCTGGGACAGGCTCCAACAACCTCAAAAGGGATTAAGTAAGTTTGGAAGATGAGTGGATTGACAGATGTGTTGGTGTGAATTGAGGGTTTTGCTCTGCAAATGTTAATATCACTGAAGTCCTGCACTGGCTTACAGGAGCCCATATGCAAAATTGATCTTCATGTTTCTTTTTTATTCATATTTGTAAAAGGTGACTGGAATAGTCGCTAAACTAAACTCTCAGAAACCTGATCTTTTTTGCTGATATGGAACACAAATTTTGTTTTGTTTTTGTAACGCGACTGCAGGTCATGTGATGAAAAACTGTCAATAGAAACACTTAAGACACTTTGAGAATATCAACTTGTTATCAAAAAACAGTTACTGTTATTTAGTGTTGTCCAAACGTATTCATATACAGGTGATTGCCTGCTTTAAGCAGCAAAATGTCACTTCCAAGAATGGTTAAAATGCTTCATTTTCTGCTTGCAAGTAGGTGTTCTGTGGCATTACAATTAAATATCAAACTTGTGTATGTGTTGCCAGACTCCTAGGAATTCATGAACTATCAAGAGCTTTAACTCTTGCTTTTAGCGCAGGTGGTCGGGATACTTCTAACCAGACCTGCTCTTTGCTCAAGCAGCTCAGCTGCCATGGGGTCACCCTGCTTTGAAGTGTCTTGCAGGAAGCTTTCTGTGATGTTCCCAGCAGATAAGAGATGGCTCTGCTGTGTTGACGAGAGACTCTGGTATATCTGCAACAAGTCTGCTGTCACTCCAAACGCTATGGGAGATGAGAGGGCCAACATTAAAAGAGGTAGGAATCAAAAGAAGGCACAAGTTTGCGACTCTGCCTTCATCTAAAAATAGTTCAATCTGAGTGAGTGACACAGCGGCCTTTGAAATGAGGAGACGTCCTTCCAGTGAGTGAGAGGAAACAGGGTAAAAGGTGGGGAAGGATCAGAAGGGGATGTAGTTCTCCCCTGCAGCCTAGCTTGTTGACATAAAATTGCCATGGCAGGTTGAGATTTTCACCTTTCTTTTTCTATTTTATCCATATTTGAGGACAATAGCAATACTCTACTTTATCTTGCTCTTTTTAAATACCAGCAGATTAGCAAAATCAGATTTTCCTTTAAGTGTTCCTTTTTTGTCATATCTGGAGATGGAACTTGCACGGAGGGCAATCCTGTTAAAATTTTTTATCCGGCAAAACTTGCAAAGATCAATAAACATCGGAGACCTCATCAACTGCATGAGATTGCAGCACTATAGTCCCAATGGTTATATTTTCCTCAAAAGGCATGTAGAACAATCAAATTTGCAGCTACAAATATGAATAGACTTAATAAACTGTAAACATTAACCACTCCATAACATGATGCTTTGAAGAAAAGAATTTCAATTACTTTATCAGTCATTAAGAGATTCAAGCATTATGTCCCAAGGGCAAATCTACATCCACCAGTACTCTTCACTTAACCAGCTGCAATACATCATCAAAGAACTGTCTCTCCCAACCCCTGCTCCCACTCTGTTTAGCATAAGCTATGTGTTGCAGAGTTTACTGCACATGGCAAATGCAGTGATAGCCGTAAAAGTGATTGGGGTTATGGGCTTTACAGTTTGGCTCCTGTTGGGAATTTGTGTGACTTTATTGCAGAAAATCTTAAGTAGTGAGTGCTGTGTTAAGGAAAAAACTGCTTCAGGATATAAAATGGCTAAGTGTTGAGGTGATGTTTTATTTAATAAGTAGAGCGAGCTAACGCCTAATTGATATGTTAAGTCTGTAAGACTTACCGGTATGAGGATTTGATGCTGTAATTGTACATTTTATTTAATCATTCAGCTGAAGGAGTGACACAAATGTTTTGGGTTTTTTTCTCTTTTGGCTTGTAGTGAAAAAAAAATTTGATTTATGAGTCTGAGTGCTCTTCCAGTACCTTCTTCTCTCTGGGTAGTTTGCCTGGCAGGGAAAGGTTTTTTGCACTTCTCAATGTTTTTGCCCTCAAACTCTTGTAACTAGCACATCTGTGGGGTCTTAAAAGTGTTAGCAAGGATTGCCTCACTCTTTCTTTTGTTGCTACAGTCCAAGAAAATGTGAAACAGGCAGGCAAGCACCTGCAGCCATTCTGGCTGGCATTTGGTCTCTGTTTTGGTGTGTTCTTCAGAGTTTTAGGGTTTTTTGCAGTTTTGTTTTGTGAAACATTTTCCTTTGATAGCATGCATCAGACCATGATGCCCTGTATAGTGACTGGCAAAAATAAGTCTCTACAAACCCTATGTCAACACTGTATCAATGTTTTTAGGCTACAAGTTCTAATCATAACATATATTGATTTTAGTTTATAAGAATCCTTGTTTTTGTTTTTGTTTTGCCCTGATTTCTTTATAAGAAAAACTGAGTGTTGGCATCATTAAGGACCTACTCCATTGTTTTTGATGTTTTTAACCTGTTTTTCAGACATTTTTCCCATTATGGAAGACATATTTTAAGCAAATTAGGCTCAAATTTGCACTTCTGATTATTTTTAATTAAAATCATTATGAATCAGGAGCAGACAAAAACATGCAGTTTGAAAAAGAGTGTATTTGTGATGTAGAAAATACGCCGGGTGCGCCACAAGCTCCCTGTTCCTCTTAAGCAGACAACTCTCAGCAATGGAGGACAGAGTTGCTTTGCATGAACAGTCCCACCTACAATTCAAAAGTAAACTTCAAATGAACTACTGCAGAATGAACTCTGCAGTAGAGTTGAATGAACTGTCATAAAAAATGACAGTTTTTTTTTTTTTTTTTTCATTTTGCCTAAAAACAGTATATTTATAATTAAAACACCATTGGGGACGCTTTTCCAAAAGATCAAAATATGATCTGAGTGGGTTACGGCCATCGTTGGTGGAGTTCTGGGTGTACGTTTTCAATAGGCAATACAGATGCTCAATCTGTTGATCAGTTTCTGATTATCTTAATTCCTTGGTATGTTTCGGGTTTTTGTCCCAATTTGGGTCTTTTTTTTTTTTTCTGACAATCAGTTTCTTCTTAATTTTATTTTTAGGCTACAGCAGACTATTAAAAACTTCTGTTGTGAGGCTGCTAACTGTTTTGCTGTGTTCACCTGCACACATTATTTATTTAATAGGGTAGCATGTGTTTATGAAGACTTTTATTCCTACTTCTCTTTGTAGCTTTGTTACGTAATCAGACAAGAAAGGTTTCCTCCCAGATACTTCAGTCAGTAGTCCTTTTGTCAAAATGGTAATTGTAAACTTTTTTCTTTTTTTTTTTTTACTTTTTTTAGGTTCGATGTCAGAGCTCTATCCTGTGAACTATTTTTCCATGTAAAAATGCAGAGCGCCTGAGGCAGGAGCAGCAGCAGAGGACCCTGTTGTGAAGGCTAGGGCAGCATCAATGACAAGCATTACAGTGATTGTATTTAAATAGAAAGATTTGGGTTGGAAGTGAGTGTGAAAACAGAGAGAAGAAAGTGGGCCCAAATTGTGCCGAAAAAAACAGTTAAGAATCAGTGGAAAAAGGCACCCAGAGCTGTTGAGCTTTTAGTAAATCACTTGATTAAGCTAATGCATCATGAGTTTAAAAAAGAAGTATAGAAACTCGGATGTTCATTTTTTCAAGAAAAATAAGTTAAAAGATGCTGTTAATTTTAGAAGTTGTTTGGTATCCTAAAAGATGGCTTTGCTGGCCATTCTTCATGAAGTGAGACCCCACAGTGACAACATTTTAAATTACAAAACACATTTCTTAAAAAAAGAAAAAAAGTAAAATTGGTTTTCTATGGAAAAACACTGGTAAATTATCATGACTCTATTAATTTAAAGCAGAGTTGATTAACATAAGGCATGGTAAAAGAAAAGCCATTTTTCAAGATGTTCCACATCAGTGGTGATTTTTTTCTGTCAGCTCATTTGCATTTTGTTCCTTTTCTACCGTTATTTCAGTAACTGATATCCTTTGGGCTTATTTCCCTAAAAGTGATGAATGAGTTTTTTTGTCTTGCTAATAAAGAATGAAGAATGTGAGACAGGGACTATCATGAAACATGTCTGCTTTTATCAATTTGTGACTATTTTTAATCAGATTGGTTTTAAAGCAGTCAAATCACGTGATAATTTATCATTTTTCCATTTCACGTCTATTTCCACTGCTCTGGTTTTCAATTCAGATTCTGTTTCATTAACTCAACTTTTATCCATAACTTATTGTCAGTTCACACCAACAAAGTAGGGGAGCTTTCAATTTTCTCACCACAATGTCTTGAATTTTCTAATTGATTATTTTTGAGCTTCATCAATATCTTTTTCTGATGGGGCACCAAAGCAAACCCAAAAAACGAGAGTATAGACAGAAATTAAAATAATCTCAGAATAATCTTAAAAACATGGTTAGAAAACACTAAGGCAAGTTTATTTGTACAGTACAGTTCATACAAAAGTTAATTAATCGTGATTTACCGAAATAAGACAGTTTCAAAGCACACAAACACAAATTATTATTTAAAATATATTAAAATGAAAACTTTAAAACCATAAATCATTAATAAACTGATCTGAATAAAATATTGACAGAAAAAATTACTTTCAGATGTCATGCGCTGAGCAAAAAAGAGGAGCTTTTAGTCTGGATTTGAACATTGTTGAGGCAAAGGCTTGTCTAACATCATTCATCCATACATCCATCCAGTCATTTTCTGCCGCTCATCTGTAGGTAGGGTCATGGTCAGCGGTCTCAGTAAAAGTGGCCAGACTTTCCTCTCCCCATCCATTGTCTGCAACTCCTCAGGGAACATCTCAAAGCATTCCCAGGCCAGCCAAGAGACCTAGTCCATCCAGTGGGTCCCGGATCTTCCCCTGGAACTCTGCCCAGTGGGATATGCCCGGATTACATCCCAAGAGAAACATCCAGGAGGCATCCAGAATGCTGATGACTTTGTACATTTGATATGACTGTAAAAGCTCATATCAGAGTCTATGATTGTGACTAGATTTTTAATTCAGCCTACACTGTCATTTTTCTTTGGACTAAATAGGATTACCTCAGTCTCATCTGTGTTTAAATGCAGAAAATTGTTCTGCAGTCATTTGGTGATCTTCTGGATGGAGCGACAGCAAAATCCCTCTGCTTCAATTTTCAACAACCGTCAGTGGGAAAATTCTAAGTGTCATCTGCATTATTGCTATTTCTTAGATGGCCAAGAGGAAGGATGTAAAGGTTAAACAAAATGGATTCCAAGTTGGACCCCTGGGGGACCCCACAGGTCAAGGCCTTTTTACCTCACCTTTTAGTCTGTCATCATTTTCAACAAAATATGTTCTTTCTTCAAGACTGGACTTAAAATATTCAAGGGGCTGAAGATGCCAGTTCTCTAGGATCTGTAGAACAGTGGCACAATCAAGTTTATCAAAAGCAGCACTTTGATCCTACAACACTAAGGCAGAGATTCACTTCCACATGTAATCAAACTTGATGATAGCAATCCGTGCTATGATGGGACCTAAAACCAGTGTGAGGATAATCAAAACAATTGTTTAGCAGGAGAAAGTCAGTAAGTTGTTAAACTTTTTCAGGAAAAAAAAAAAAAAAACAGCAGGATTTTGCTCTTCTGCATCAAGATTGCTTTTCTTTAGAAAAGGGTTGATGACAGCATTTTTCAAGGCCCTTGGAATTGTACCAGACTGAAGTCGGAGGTTTATTACCTGAGTAGGTTTTGGTAGCAAACCGCTCAACACCGATTTTTAACCATGGAGAAAACAAGAGCAATCTTATTCTAGGCTTTTTAAGCTTAATTTTAAAATGTGTGTTTTATTTGGTCTTTTTGGTTTTCTAACTGGTTTGAACATGGGTTATTGAGCAAAGATAGAAAGATGTGCATGTATCAAGGAAAATAATTGACATAAAGCGAAGAGGTTTTTTGATACAGAGATTGAGGATGCTTCATAGAGAAAAGCGAGTACTAGTCATTTAAATTAACTCTGAAATGTTTATCTGGTGGTGTTGTCTGCATTTTATGACCGAATTTCACAGTAAAATGAGCCCATTAACCATCACCCTTCTGTCTGTGATGGATTAAGAACCTGTCTCCTATAGACGCTGCTCTCTTGTAAATGCCTGTCCGGCTGCCAGTTTTTTAGAATAAATGTCGGGGCTACTATTAGAAGAAAGATTTTATCACCACTAACTCAGCTGAGATAGTGGGTGTGCGTGTTAGCCTGGGAGCAGTGCTGGGAGCGCCAAATCATCCTGGAAGGAGCTGTTCCCCACTTTGTGATGTCATATTGTGAGGACTCAGTCATTTTTGTGTGACTATAGGTCCTAGTAGAGGAATTCTCAGAGATGCTTGAATGGATCAAAATACTGCTTTGGGGTTATTTGTCATGAGGAATTAACACTATAATACACAAAAAGCTCCAAAAAGTTAATTTTGCATGATGTAGACCCTTTCAGTTTTGACAAAAGTTCCTAATCTTGCTATCAGGGAAATTCTCTCCTCCACATCACACACATAAAGTTACCACACAGTGAATGCCACCAAGCATGAATCTGCAAAAATAATCAATGTTCTCCACTTAATTGAAAAAAAAAAAAGGATTTACTAAAAGAATTTTCTAAATAACAATAAAATACTCTGATGTAAAAAAAAAGCATGCTAGGTATCTGATTTATTCCCAACATATTTACTAGAGTATTTTTGAAACATATGTGACGTGAAAAGTTCTACTGTAAATTATGAAGAAAATCATTTGTGGGCTGCACGGTGGCACAGTGGTTAGCGCGCCTGCCTCACAGCAAGAAGGTTCCCGGTTCAAGTCCTGGCTGGGGGACCTTTCTGTGTGGAGTTTGCATGTTCTCCCCGTGCATGCGTGGGTTTTCTCCGGGGACTCCGGCTTCCTCCCACCGTCCAAAAACATGCTTCACAGGTTAATTGGTTACTCCAAATTGTCCATAGGTGTTCTATAATGTGAGTCTTCCTGCCAGATAAAAAGGTCTGCTCTGCTTCAATTTATTAATAATCTTTCAGATGGGAGCAGATGACTGAGAGATAAACAGTTATTGGACAAGGTCTTTGCGACCTGAAGCCTCAAAAGTATTTAGCTGGAACAAAAACCAACGACACCAAAAACTAAAGCCTGAATAGATGCTTTCACGATAATTATGACTTTTTTATTAATCTAAGAAATTATCAACTGATTGATGACAACAAAAACATTTGTTAGGCTCAAACTCCAGCAGACTAGAGATTTGGCATGATTTTAAATGTTTTTTCCTCTTTTCTGTTCCTATCTAAAATAAAATCCTTGACAAACGTGTCCCTTAATCAGTGGAGAAATCAAAACACAGCTTTTCCATGAGTTCATATCCTTTTAAGTATCTAAATTTGAATCTTTACTGTACATTTGAGAATTGACAAATGAATGGACAAATTTGCTGGAATCTATACTCATGCATGCATGCAGCCACAGAGGGCACAGAAGCAAGTAATTACTGCACTGTGGCAAAATATCATTATTCATTCATCTGCCCACGAGCACCATCTGTCCTGCTGAGCACCAAGCTCATACACCATCAGCACAGCACCAAGGACGGCTCCACCTACCCACACGCCATCCATTTTGTCAGGCAGTAGCTCACAGGACACCACTCATCACCTCACCTTTTCTTCCATCCATCCTCATTAGCCTTTATAGCATAGAGCCTTTCAACATTCATGTAAATTCATATAGTATATACTATATATATGTGCAAACTTCTTCTCATTTTATTTGCTCTCTACAAGCAACAGTTTTTGACCCTGTTTTTCTGCCTTTTTGTGTCAATCTGGTTTATCATGAGGACAAGAAAATAGGGGTGTAACGATTCATTTTCACATTGATTTGATTCATACTAATTTGTGGTTGACAATACAATTCATAGTCAATATTAGTTCATTTTGACCAGTGCTATTTGACCTGATTCACTGACCTAAAATCGATTCAGGATATCTTCAGCCGAACATTCAACCAGTGTGACTCAGAGATAAATCCCTGGTACTGAACAGTAGAGGTGAAGTTTTCCAGATTCTTTGTATTTCTTGTAAGATAATGAATAAAATGAATATGATAATGAATGAAATATGTGTACAAACAAGCATGCAAACAAGAATTAATGGCTAATCCATTCACTAACCTATCATGCCTCAATTCAAATGGTGTTTTCCAATATAGATATAATCAATTAATTTCATTTTGAAACAATTTTAGAATGGTTTAGTTTGATTAAAAAAGTGCCTCAAACAGATCGATCTGGTTGGATCTTAAGAAAAAAAATAAATTACCTTATTTTACATAGTATTAGTAGCACTGGAGTAGAGGTCCTAGGAGCCAACAATGAAAAGAAAAAGAAGAAAAAAAAAGAAACCCATATAATTTACTTCTATTTGTCGCACTTTTGTCTGAAAAGTACTACACTTCTGAACAAATCTGCCAAGTCCTGCATACTGCTGCATTCCAGTCGCACCCCTGGCCAAACTATGCAAAAAAAAAGTGACTTATACTTAGAAAAATATGATACTTGATGAAGTCGATTAATTGCTACTCCCCTACAAGACATCGACAAATAGGAAATTTGTTGACCATCAAAGATGATGTGACAGATTAGTGATGTTGACCCCAACAGACATTGTTGAAGCACCAAGAGAACATTTGTGGTTGGAATGGAAACTGAAGAAAAAGGGGATAAAAGCAGAGTTTAACATGGCAAACTCTCCTATTTTGAAGTGGGCAGAAAGGGGAAACCACAAGTCAAACACTAATATACTATCATGTATGGTAAGAGTGCAGGGTGCAATTAAAATCCAAGAGATGACTAGATCTATTCTAATGATCTGTCTTATTATGAGTATCCATTACTCCTTACTTGCTCTCTTTGCTTTAGTAGAAAAAGGGAACTTTAATAGCAATTTGCAGTAATGCACCATGCCGTAATTCTGCCTCTGTCTGTTGGGTGCATCAATAGCTAGATGTAATTGCCGTTTTTACTCAGAGCTGATGGATTAGAACATAAAGTAACAAGAGAGGAACAATCATGTCAAGGAGATGGATGGATGGGCTCAGAGGAGTGAGTGAGTCAGAGGAGTGAGTGTGCACACACGCTTCTGTGTATGCAGACAGGGCAGTAGGCAGCTGGACAGATAAGAGCCAAGAGGCATCAGGCTGTAGATGTGGATTGCTTCTGGGAATATTTCCCATTTCCCAACTCTCTTCACCCTATGTCATTCTGCTGTTCACTGTGAGCAAACACATGAAAGTGCACATGTGCACAAAGAGACAAAGAAACCCATCACTGTCAGAAAAAAATAGAAGTCACTTAAACAGATTCCTCAATTTTCAATTAATCAAATCATTTTTCTGAGCTGCCGTGGTCAGATGAATCAAGGGAATGACATTTTTATAGTGTGTTTCTTACAGTAGGTATTTGAGTGTCTAGACCTTTTCCTTTATCAAAGCCTTGAACTAACTGCTCGTCTCTAGCAGAGCTTTTAAGTTGCTTCCCTGTAGGATAAATTTGATTATCAAGGCCTTCTTGCTTTGCTGTTTCCCTGAGGTCATAACTGAAGAAAAATAAGCCATGGAGGGAGAAAAAAAGTTTGGTGCAGTCATAAAATACCGTGCATTCAAGCATCAAGGACTCATAAACTGCAATATTTAGTAGATTTCAAAATAGCTGTAAAACACTGACTGACACCAAAACTGCAATCTGTGGGATCTTTTCTCTCGATTTGATCATTTCTGATATGTTATAGAAGGTCAAGAACAAAAGGCCATTATGTCTTTAATAATTTTCCAAAGCCACACATTTGAATTCTTTTTTAATCAATGGTTATACAATTTTTCCTCAACTTTACACTCAAATATTTTCTGTAATTTCAGCTCAGAAACTATTTTCATGTCTGCAGGTTTCTGGGAACAAATCTGAACAGAAGCCAAAACTACTGATGCCCACTTTGTCCCAACTCACTCAGATGCTTAATGCAGTTTTAAAATCTGCAGCTGGGTAAATAAATAAAGACCGGGGTAAATGGAGATTCCGATGCAATTACACAACCACTTCCAGTTAACCCCCGGGCAATTAACAAGCTGTCAGCTGGGATGGATAGAAGTAACTCAGCAGCAAGGGAATGTGTGTGTCTGTCTGACTGTGAGTGCATATTTATGTGAGTGTGTGCGTATCCAGCTTGATATACATCAGCCCACTGCTGATGCAAACTCAATATGCTTAATTAAACTGCACAGAAACTCTACTAGCATACTGAAAAGAAGCAGCAGGGTGCTAAACAAGTAAAAAGTGCCCTTTTTCCAGAGGTCACAGTTTGACTGCAAGTGTGTTGGTACATCACGGTTGTTATTAACTACCTGACAGTTAGAAAATTGTTTAAAAAAGAAAGCACATATGTACACAATTTTCTGTAAAAAAAAAAAAAACGGTTACTAAGTTCCTACAGGGATATGATCGATTTGAAAACCAACTCCAAAACAACTCAAATTAAGGATTGAGTGACACAATGAGTGGCAACTATTGCAACAAGTTGGAGAAACAAAATTGAGACGATTTACGTACTTTACTTTGAGTGACATGTAAGTTTTTACAGTTTGAGTTTCATTAAGGTTAGATGCGCCAGGAAAAGTTTAGCCTAAACTTCTAAAAGGTCATTTTACACTGACTGTTTTACATGTGTTTTTCATGTATTTGGGGGTTTAAAGTAAAAGTTGCCCAAAAGCCCAGTCCTGTGAGAACATTTTATCCCCTAATGCATTTCAAGACATTTGAAAAAATTCTCTCTAAAACTTGTGTCAAATCCTTTTCAATGTACAAGCGATCAAGTTGATCAAGTTTTATACCCATCAAAAAAGTTTTGCTTACAAAGTCAGTCTTAATTCTGAATGTTTTTTATCCATAAAAATCATGCATTTGCTATTACTCTCAGAAATAAATATCAATTATTTCTTATTTTAAGACAATTCATTTTACAAGGACAATCTTAGTACACTATAAATAAACAAATAAACCTGAAAAAATGAATATGAAAAAATCTTTATTTTTGTCAGTCAAATAAAAAAACATGAAAGCTAAACTGTATAGAATCATTACTCAAAGACTTAAATATTTCAACCCTTTATTTCTTGTAATTTTGTTGATTGTGCTTTATGAGGTAGTGAAAATGCAACATTCAGTGACTCCGAAATTTAGAAAAATGTAAAAACTCAGTGAAGGAAACTCATGGTGTCACACTCTAATTAGCTAATTAACTCAAAACATCTGCAAAGGTTTCCTGAGCCGTACTTTCTATCTTTTTACATGTACTTGTACGTAGGAGTTTTTTTTTTTCTTAAAAAGAGTTTTGCTTTTCCTAACTTACTAATCAACATTATACATCAAAACTTGGTCCTTTTAACCAAACGTGGCATGGCAAAGCCCCAACTTCAAACTAAGGCTCAAATAAATGGATTTCAAAACGTTTAAATTACATCACCATCAAAAATAAAAATCAAATGTTGTCATTGGGTTTGGCTAAAAATAAGATAATTAGCTTCAGATGGAAACAATAAAAATCTGAATGACCAGATTATTGTTTCATAAAACCCTAACACAAAAACAGTACAGTATTTAAATGTTTTTTTTAACAACAAGGAAGAAGGAAAAATTAAATGGAACAGGATATTTTCTCCATAAGTATAGACTCAACGATTAAGCCAAGCCCAAGGATCAGCTAAAATCACAGAATAATGCTGACAATAGTCTTCTGGAAATCACTGAAGGTTACCTTTTATTTAGTAAGACAGGACAGAAGAGTGACTGAGTAAAAAAAGAAGGTGAAAAAGAGAGAGGGAAGATAAAAACAAGGTCTTTACTCAGTTTTAAACATCCACCTGATTTCTTTTTTTTTTTTTTTCATTTTTTGTAAGTGTTTGTGTGCATTTGCACGTACATGCACGCTCATCCCTGGGGCCTAGCTTTAAGGAGCCATTAAACACAAGATACAAGCCAGGGTGACCTTCTTGCACTCCTAACGATTTTTGATGCTGGTGAAAAAAGCAAAACATTTCATACCCCCTCACAGCTATATTGCTATCATAGCACTTTAATGAAAAAGAATGCAGGGCACTGTCCCAGAGGTCTCAGACAGATAGAAAGGTTAGAGTCTAGAGTTTAGGGGGAATTAAGGAGAGTGAGAAACGCTTACAGGACATTGATGATAACACAGGACAATATCGCCTTTCAGAGGGGAGTCCAAGAAAATATTTGATCTCCTCAGGCCAGTGTTTAACACTTTCAGAAGCCATGTCAAAAGTCAGTGAACACACATGTTCAATGTATGAATGTGTCTTCACTTGTTTTTAAAGCAAAGGGAAAAAGGAAAAGGCAGATGCTCAACTCTACTTTGCAACAGGGATGTTTTCATCTCTGATGTCTAAAGCTTATTTAGAATTGTTTTTTTTCACAACAATGTAATTTAAATTACTTCACATATTTATATGTATTCTTCATAGTCTGTTCTCTTATTGTCATAACTTTTTTAACTTGGTTCAATTGCTAACTGTGTGATACTACGTTCACACAATGCTTGGAAACCTATGTTGAAGCAACCCTTTTCCCTTTATGTTGAGCAAAACAAAACTGTCAGAGGATGTGGTATGACTACACAACCAAGAATACCTAGAGTGACCAAGAGGCAACTATTGGGAAGAAAGGTTGACGGTAAGTTTCTTTTAGAAAACAGGGTTTTTTGTCATGTGTGCCTCTTGTCTGCAATAGGCAAGCTTTGCAGAGTGCAACACAACAGATTAGTAAGCTTTTTACTCACTCACAATAATTCTCAACATTGTTAAGTTGCAACACATAAAATACAAAACAGTACCACACTCATGTTTTCAGTTCATTCTGTTGAAGCACAGTACACATCATTCTGATGAGTTTTGAAAAACATTCATGATTTGAATGGGCCGAAAAACATGGTAGCTTGTGTTGACGGGTTCTACATTATCTGCCAGTAAGAAGACTTTACGCCAAATGTTTTTCACTCTGACGTATATATTCTAAGGTTGTATATGATCTTACAATATTGGAGGAAGAATATCCCAAATTTGAACTGTTATCTTTGCAGCAAAACATGGAAGTCAGCTTTATGTTTCAGCCTTTTTGCTCATGACTATTCTTGTCCAATGCTTCTGTTCAGTCAGTGCTTTTGCCTTAGCATTAACACTGGACAGACATTGATCAACACAGCTATTAGTATTAGCGACCACTGTCAATAGAAAATAACCAGTTAATAGAAATTTGCAGGTAAACTGTACAGCAGAGCCATTAATGTCTTCCTCTGGAAATAAGGTGATACGTTTTATTTAAAAAAAAAGGTGCAGTTCATGAGATCCATGTAGTTCAGTGCAAATATTTGATTTTTTTTTTTTATATATATATATTGTAATGACCCCATTCACTCCAAGACAAGCAGTGAATGAGGTGTCTCATGGGTATTCATGCTTTCTGCTGTGTGATTCCATATTTTAGTCCTCGTCAACATTTAAGTATTGGATTTTTTTTTCTTTTCTTTTTTTTTTTTATTTAGGTTTGCCCTTTTGATAGTTTTGGTGTTGTGTTAGCTAAATCTTTGTTACCACTCTATTAGAATTTTGTAAACAAGCGTGAGGTCTCACTGGTGTCTCATGTCATGGGCAATGATCTCTAAAACCAGGGGTGTCCAAATCCAGGGCCGGTGTCATACATGTTTTCCAACCAACCTACCATTGAAGCTCCTTATTGGATAAACACACCTGATCCAGGTCTTCAACAGCTGGTTTCTGGATAACCAGCTGGAGGCCGGCCCTCGAGGCCTGGATTTAAGCACCCCCATCTATAAACCAACTGACAATTTTCAACAGTAATTCTAAATGGTCACATTATTATATAATGTTACTGAAGGCCTTAGTACAAAATTCAAAGCTTGCCTCTGATTTGCACACATACATTGACACATGCACACATTCTCTAAAACCTGTCTCCCATCCAATCAAAGCCCGGGTAATTACGATGTTTCTGTGGCGTTACTCCAGTATGAAAGCAGTTTGCCTGTTGATTGCATCTAGGCTTAAATTACTGCTTCAATTAATGATGCTAATGGTTTTCTTGCTATTAAGCATATATGCAAAGTAGAATCTGAAGATATTCAGCTCTTATCTGCAGAGTTCCCCAGAGGCTAATGGGCTGAAGAAGAGATAGGAGAATGCTGAGAACTGAGGAAATGCCATCACTGCAATTCTGCTCATTGTAAACCTCAATGTTGGCCCTTGGCTTGAAGCACAGGGGGAAATATGCACTTTTATTGTTATACAATACAAATGAAAATCACCAGGAATATGTTGAGTTGAAGTACTTGATATGTGAGCTTTGGGACATCTTTGGTATTATTCACCACAGTTCATGGGGACAAAAAACTATTTTAAATAATATTTAAAAAAATAGGATAATAACAATTTTACTTTTTTTTTCTAAATTTATGACAAAACTGTAATAAAAGCAGTTAATATTCTGTAGGATATCTGAGTATGGAAATTGCAACAATAGTAGTTTAGGATAAAAAACCAAATTTGTCATACATGTTAAAGTTGAACTTGGACTTTAAATGCAAGCAGGCCATAGAGGGCAGTGCATCACTTAGTTGAGTTGGTTGTCTCGACAGCTGATAAAGGTTCTATTTGTTGTGCTGCTTAAAGAGTAATACCATCATGTCTAGGACTTTTTTAAACAAGGAAATCAACTGAGAACTAATGAGAGTTTGATCTGTATCTATGAAGCATGATTTTGAACTTGTCAGGAATATCCAAGAATTATGTTTGTAGCTGTGATGGACAGCAGAATTGTTTGTTACCAAATTAAATTTATACCTGGCAGCAATGGATGCGGTTTAGTTTTTTCGTGGTAGAAACAAAAAGTGTTTTTTTTGTTCAGCCCTAGAAAGGAGAACTTTGAAAACAAAACTCAATGTGAAACTGGATTTGCCACATTTTAATGTACTTTTTTAAGGGACTAAGAATCTGAAAATATCCTGTGATTATAGAAGTGTAACAGGAGCTGCTATGAAATAGTGTTTTTCCTCAGAATTCAAATCATCTGCCCATTAATGTTTCTGAACATGAATAAACACCCAACAAAAAGATTAGCTGAATTACCAGTCAATAAAAAATCAGGCTCAAGGCAAATATTGCACTCAGGACTGCTTTTGTTAGACAGGGTGAATAGAATGGTTTACAATATCTTTTTAAAAAAAATGTCTGTTGATGCTGATGACGTGTTACTGGAAGAACTGTTTCTTTGGTATAGTTTCACTTTGTTTGTTTCTGCCCTGTTGGTGTTAAGTTTTGTATTTTCTCCTGTCACAGGCCTACCAAGTTTTAATTATCTTCAGCTGTCTTGTGTATGTCAATAAACCCATAGCTTGTTTAAGAGGGTGATTTTCAGTTTGTCCTGGGCATGTTCTTTGGTTTACATATAGATGTACTTACAGTGGATAGACTGCCTACGACACCACCCAGAAGACCCTGAGCACAGGAGATGAAACCAGAAACAAGTAGGGCACATTGACTGGGCCTTACTCTGCCTACCTCGACAACTGAGAATAGCCTAGTGAGCGATAAACGGTGGAGTGGGAGTGGAAAGAAAAAAAAAATCATAAATTTGAAGCACTGTGAGTGATGCCTGTTTGGGCTGGAAGACAAAATTCTGGACAGAACACAAATCAATATGCTTTATATGTAATGAATGAAATATGGTAAAAGCATTCTTTTTGAGTTTTTTTTTTTTTTTTTAATAGTAGGGACAGCTTTCCTTTCCCTGAGTAGGAGCCTGATTTATAATAGATATTTCCTTTTTTTTTTTTTTCTTTCCTGTTACGGCTCCAACATGGCTCAGGTCTAGGGGTAGACAAAAAGGGGTCGCAACATACAGAACGATGGACACAATAACTAAAAGGAACACAGTTTATTAGATGAAAAAGACACTGTCCTGAAAAACAAAAAGGGAAAATAATTAGTGTGCTGGTTTAAAACAAAATGACAAACCAAAGGGAACTGAATCCTTGGCCAAACATAAAAAGGTCTGGGAGACACCTGACCCAGGCGTGCTGACCGTCAGAGTCAGCAGCTCCCTGGTAAGGGCTGCCTAACCTAAACTACCTGTAACAGAAAAAGCCCGCAAACTAAGACGACCAAGGTCTCAAACACAAATTAAAATAAAACCCAACAGTAGAAGCCAGCTGAGCAACCCACTCTCAGCCTCGCGCTCTGCGCTCTGCCCTCTGCCCTCTGCCCTCTGCCCTCTGCCCCCTTTAGTGTGGCCTCCTCTGTCTTAAATACCCGGCAGGTCCTGATCAAGACAATTGGTTTCACCTGCCAGGTGAGCAGAATGACAGAGGATGGAAGGCAGCAGCAGGAGGACGTAACATTATCACTTTTCCCTTAACTTTAAAAATATGAAAAAGAAAAAATAAGTAATTTTGAAGTCAGATGCAAAACAAGAGCAAGTGGCAATAAAATAAAAGAAGATATACTTTACTTTTTATCTATTAATGAAAAAGTGCTTAAAACATTTAGTATTCATGTTTTTATGTGCTTTTACAGCAATATTTTGATCGTTTTGAAATGACTGTTGATAACTGCTTAACGTTTCTCACCAGGTGTCAAAGAGGCTATGAAAATGAAGCCATAACATTCCTTGTTAAAGTTGTCACACAATCATACAATGTGAGAAACTAGCTATCACAGCCACACTGGAACCATTTAGTGGTCTTACGCACAAATGTAACCCCTTAACCCTCACTGTCAAGCAAAGAGGCATGGGTCCCATTTTTAGAGTCTTTGGTATGACCTGAACATAGATTTGAACTCAGGGCAGAAACTCCCCCACTAGGCCACTGAGCTTGCCTTCTCAACTGTAAAGCTGAGGAATTCAAAATCCCATTTTCACCCCTGAAAACACACTCAGACATCTTCCTAAAGTGAAGGACAGTTTACAAACAAGTGGGTTGTACAGCAGAACAATGTGTCTGTTCTAAATAATGACAAAAAGCGTCAATGATCTTCTTCTTATCGAGGGCTCTTCCTCCCCGCACTGATAGACAGTAAAGCCCAGTTGTTCCTCCTTGAGTCCCTGCTATTGATACTCATGTTCTTGTGGCAGCATAAACCAGACAATCTGTGCGCACAGGCTGCAGATGTCAGGCAAAGTGACTGATATGCAGAAATGAGATATATCAGACTGATATGCTGATATGACTCATAAACACAAAACTCAGTGCAAATCAATAAAAAAATACTTATATTTACAGAAAAAGTAGGAAAATTACTGTGGCATAGGTGGTGGTGTGTGTGGTGCCAGCTGTTCCTGTCAAGTTCTGTAAAAGTTCTCCAGTAGTTTTGGAGAAGTGCTCCAGTAGTCAGTTGTTTCGGCTTAAATGTATAACTATGGGTGACTTTTTCTTTAAGAAATTGTTAAATGCACATTTTATGCCAAAAATCAAAATTTATATTTTGTGTAGGTAAAGTTTTTTTTTATGTTTTTGCAGCATCAAGATCATACTCACGTATATACCGGTTCTTTTCATCATGTTCCAAATACCGTTTCCCTAAAGTCTAAATCAGGCACGTCAGACTCCAGGCTTTGGAAACCAATATCCTGCTATTGTTTAAGCAGCCCAGCCGTACCTGCTGCTGATTTTCTGGATCAGGTGTGTTTTGTTGTTAAAAAGCTTTAATGGCACGTTTGAGGGGCGTGTAGGACACTGGCCCTTGAGACCCGGAGTTTGGCTCCTGTCGTCTAAATTGTCAGCATCATGATCTACCACCTCAATCATTTATCTTTGTTTTCTTTCCTGCTAAGCATGATATTTGAAATCATTCTGCGTTGTTTTTTACTCACATCAGGCACTGAAAAGCCAAGTTGGGTATTAAAGTTGGCAATTTGTTGTATTTTAAGTCAATTTGGCCAAGTAGACATTGGATACATTTTAAAGAAATAATGAAAAACTGAAGGGAAAACAAACTGTCATTTAATAAAACCATTTCAAAATATATGGTCCCATACCCTCTTTAAATTATGTTAATTTTTTATATTTCAGCAAAGCTTATTAAAAATGATTACATCAGGACGAATGTAATGATTGTCAGTCTGCACATTAATGTTTTTTACTGACCTTAATGACTGTGAGGTGAAAATCATTCTGGGTTCACCACTGACAGGTACAGTGGGGATTGGAAGTTTGGGCACCACAGGTAAAATGTTATATTATTGTGCATAAAAAACCCAAAGAAAGATTGAAAAATCTCCAAAAAGGCATCAGTTTACAGATGAGACTGTAAATTGAATACGTAAAAAAAAATAGGCTTTATTTCCATCATTTAGCCTTTCAAAATAACAGAAAACAATATAATGCAGACCCTCCAGGATTTTGCAGCAGATATGTATGATTGTTGCGGCCTAAAATGCTTGATTTTGCTGCAACAAAAGTTTCAATGTTTTCTATGTTTTTAAATGTAAATTATGAAATAAATCTCACATACTCCTATGCCAACTCTTTTTATTGTGATATGTGCATTAGGATAAAATTGCACCATCACCATATACAACATTTTTGTGCTTTGATTTGACATAAACGGAACTGTGAAACCCAAAATAAACTTTTGGTCCTCCCTGCTCACAATCACCAAAATATTTGGGCATTTATTTAAAAAGTACTTCAGAAAAGCTGAGACCTGACAGTGTAAGGTACAAATTCTGCAGGGTGCCCAAACTTTTGCACACACCATTATTTTGTTTTCTGTTATTTTGAAAGGGGAAATGATGGAAATAAAGCCTACTTTTTGACATATTAAAAGAATGTCTCATCTGTAAACTGATGCATTTAGAGGATTTTTCAATCATTCCTTGGGTTCTTTATTCACAATAATATAACATTTTAAATTGCTTGCCCAAACTTTGTATCCCGACTGTAAAGTACAAATCATCTGAAGAGTACATCCAATGTAAAGTTTCATTCCTTCACACAATGTGATGCACAATGCTGTGGTGGAACCTCAGAAAACTGCAAAGCAACAAAAAAAAAAAATCACCATTGAGATGTAAACTATTTACTGAATGCACTTAAAATTGAATCAGGAAAATTTGCAAAGTGATGATTTAGCAGAACATTTTAAACTTACTTTCTGCTGTATTTGAACTAAAATACGAGAGGTCCTGTTCATAACCAAATCAAAGCACAGTTCTCACATAGACAACTGTGTTGAGAAAAATGAAATTTCCGTTGTGCTGCATTAGAACAGAGCTTCCTGCAGAGTTACAATGGGGAATGCTGAATTGGGGAAAAAGAAAAAACAGTGCCAGAAGCTTGCAATTCCTGCATCTTACCTGTCTCCATCCATTTACTGTCTTTTGAGCTAAGTTACTGTGGTAACCCCCAAAAGAAATCCATCCACTCAAATTCAGCACTACCCTGTAGAATATATTGTTTGTGTTGTTTTTACTGTCTTAGCTGTAGTTTTACTTTCATGCCTTGTCTTACAACAAAACTGCTAATGCTAATTTTAAGAATCTGTGTCTAACTGTAAGGAGATCCTTTTTTTTTTCTCAGTCACGTGTAAACGTCTGCATTCTCCATCAATTTCACCCATTTTGCTGCCTGGAATTATGCTGTAAATGTTTGTTGATTGTCCATAGCCCTCAATTACCCATCAGTGTGTCTGCCCAACGCAGCAACTTTGGTCAGTTGAGATGTGGCAAAAAAGAAAAAGAAAAGAAACAACTTTACGCCAGTGGTACATGATCAGAATACAGCTTTCCTTTTCTGTCTACCGATTCAGGGTAAGCCAATGAGGTGGCTTTCTCGTAAATCCATTTGCATCTGTGAGCTTTAAAGCTTGACTTGTCTTTTGTCCGGGGACTTCTTTGCAATGCATCGTACTGTAGCAACCTTCAGTGAATCCCAAGTCAGTGACTGCTCTAAGTAGATAAATTGTCATTTTATGAATTGGTGAAAAGAGGATAGAGTAGGGATTGAGTATTTTTTCTCAAGATAAATTAAAGAAAAAATGATTTATGCAGTAAGGTTTCATTGCATCTGTTCTTAAACCCTCCACTGGAACTCATTACCTGTTTTGCAGCTAAATCTTTGACACACTAGTGCACATTCAGATCACATCTGCTTTTATATACCCCCCCCCCCCACACACACACACACACACACACACACAAACACAAGGGGCTTTGATCTAAACCTATAGCTTTCTAGTTTTGCTTCTCTGTTCTCTTGACAAAATAAATCTAAAGCTTACAAAACAGCCTAAAATAATGCTGCTTTAGTTTTTGTGAGAAGATACAGCAAAGACATCGAGGTGCCACAAGAAAACAAGACATAAATCATGGGAAAAAAAGAGGAGATTTCACTTCTGTTGGAGGCTAGCACTGAAACGTTTTCAATTTTTTTAGACAGTGTTCATCAAAAAATCTATACTGGAGTTTTTGCTCCTTAAGGTCACCTTCTTGGCTATTAAGCTACACAGCTCAATGGAGCACTGTAGCTGAAGTCCATTCTTTCCAGGCAGATCTTCACAAACTGACCCCAACTAATCACTTCTGCTAACCCCAAATAAATGTCACATGACAGTTGACTTCTATGTGATAAAACCTTCAGTGGCTCACGTAGATAAATGTGTGCGAGTGAGCATGTGTGTTAAGGTGTGTTATTGTGTTTGTTTTGTAAGACAGTGACCTACTACAGCCCTCCTTTGAAAGTGCATCTTCAGCAAAAGCCAAAGAATGCTGTGAGAAGCAAAGTCTGCAAAATGCTCACAGTTTACACACACATTCATTTTCAGCATTTGTACCATTCCATAACACACACACACACACACACATGCACATACACACTGGTCTTCCCATTGTTGTGAGGAATTTCTATTGAGACACAGTTGCACCCTCTAGTAGATTCTCTGACTAACTGTGACCATCACAACTGACTTTTCAACCCATAGCCATTTTTTTTCAGCCTAGCCTGTCATAGCTCCTTAAAACATGTCCTGACAGCAACAAATGTCCCCAAAATGTTTTTGTGACACTGTGGTCCTCATTACTATATAAAGACGGGTACACGTTTCTGCTTGCACACACACTTTTTAATGCACATAAAGTTGAAAGGGATGTGCATTACAGATTCTTGACACATATATCTGCTTTATTCCAGGTGATAAAGCCCCCTGATAGAACTCAGGGGGGCAAACTGGAGAACAGCGTATAAACACATCGATAAAAAAAAAAATAAAAAAGGCTTCTGCAGAATTCCCACTGCCCTCAAAAAATCAAGGTGCTTTACGGCAAGGAGATACATATTAGCTGCTGTGAGTCTCCAGCAGCTTGGATATGCAAAATGCATGCAAATGGGAATAGTTGCAAGAGCATCTTTCAACAAGAAAGCTACGCTAATTGAGCATCAACTGATGCTGACTCATTGTTTTCAGCGTAATAAAATATAGCAGCACATTTGTGTTTGATGGAGAATTATCAGCCACTACTGCAATTTGCTCAAGGGGGTGGGTAAGAGTTGTGGACCACTGTGGTCTCCTTTTGAAAGAGTTCAGAGTGCAGTGTTTGTCTCCATATGTCCCTTTGTCAGCGGGAACATTTAAAATCCTTTAACCTAGAAGGTTGAAAACTCCTGCTCACACAGGTGTTCTATAAAGTTGATGTTGCAGAGGATGAGAGTTTTATACTAACAGGTAGCCCTCCATCAAGGCACCAACATACCCCCCTGAGAATTACAAGGACAAAAAGGTCACACACTGAACCAGTAAACACTGGCTTATCTTCAGATAGATGCTCAAATAAAATCTACTCAGCTGTGGAGATTTTGTGATTTCATGATGGCACGACCTGTATGTTTACACCTTTAACAATATTCCCAATTGGTTATGGGCTCTAGTGTTAACCCGCCCAATTACTGTGGCTGATTATAAGGGCATTTTTTAGCACATCTGCCTTTCTTTGACCTGTGGATTTACTGTTACACTCTACTCACTCAAATAATGACATGACCAAAGGGACATTTGAACTGATCAAGCTGTTTCAAATTAGCTCTCACAGTACATTTATTTTTTTCAATCAGCACTTTGTATTACAGATACATACTCTTCTAGAAATATGCATTTTATGAAAAGATCATTGCATTTTTTTTTACTGTAAAGCATAGCAGAATACAGCACCAGTTTGAGTAGGAGGTGCACAAAAACAGTTTGGTAAAGTTATCAAGATTTTCACAGATTTGAAAATTCAGGCTTAGTAAAACTTTGACTTAAAGTTTAAATCAGGCAGCAACAGTCTATTTTGTGTTGTCTAGACTCAAACGATGACCCATAAGGCATTTTGAAAAACAAAAATCACATTTTTGTTTCTTTTTAATAAGAATAAGGTCTCTCTCACCAAGCTGCCATCAAAGACATATAGAAAGACGGCTGTTCCAGGAAAAGTAATTTAAAAAAAATCAATTATCTGTCAAAACAGCTGAAATGACTAAATGGTTACATTTATTTGAGCAGCTTGGGGACCTTAGGTAAACAGTAACATTGGGCCCTCTGCAGCACTTGTATTTGTCAATTTGAAAACAAATCCTTACCTAGGGTAAAACATCAGTCGAATAACTTCTTTATTGGTCCACTTTAAGACAGCATCAATGACAGAAATTAAAATGTTTTGGTAAGAAATTGAAAAAATTGAAATCACATTTTAATGTTAAAAAATTTATTTTGTGTACATAATTTTCCTTGGGGAAAAATTAATTTATTGAATGTGCTAATTTGTTGCTCGCTTACTTTCTTGTTGAAACAAAACAGAAGTCTTGTGTCTTTTCCTTTTATTTGTCAGAGTTATTTTCTCATTCTCGACTTTCTGCATCTTCTTCTTGAGTTTCTTTATTTTTTTGTCTTTGTTGTGTCTTCTTGCACAATAGTTTTGTTGTTGCTTAACTAATATTATTAGAATTTTGTATGAGATGGATTTAATTTGTTTTCCTTTATTGCATCGACAGTATAATGGTAATCTTTTTTTACAGCCACTTAGACAAAGACAAATAATTTAACCACTTTTTAAAGAAAAACATGCCTTGAAAGAGTCCCTTGCTAACTTACTGTTGACAAAAAATTAAATTTCAGAATAATGGGGGGGGGGGGGGGGGGGGGGGGGGACACACACACTTTCAAATGGGTAGTCTTAGGTAATTTCAGTGACTTGGGTTTTTTAATTGCAGATTTCAATGGGTGAGGAAATTATTGCTAAAAAAAAATGTAAGTGGGACCCCCAACACTTTGAGGGCCCCAGGCAATTGCCTACCTTTGCCGAATGATAAGTCCGCCCCTGGATATGAGGTAGTCATGAATACTCATCAAAATGTTAATGCATCAACAACAATTTTAGAAGAAAGGCAATTTTTTGTTGTCAAGTTCTTTTTCTTATTTTTTTAAAGAATGTTTCATGTAAACATGGATTTTAATTAATCAAAAAAGACCAATAGTTCTGATGATACAACAGTCACCAAACTTTCTCACATGATTAATTATCACCCATTTTTTTTGTTCATAGTTGAACTATTTTTACTTTGTCGTTCAAGCTACCTAACAGACGTGCTCTGTTTAAGTATTAACTGACAAAGGAGGGTTAATAAGATAAAATGAGTGGAAAACCATTTGTTCCTTTTTTATGTTGTAAAAGTATTGAATAGTATCAGGACATTCTCAAAAATAGCCATAGCCTATGTATGAAAAAAAAAGTGAGGGTTTGTTTTATTTGTTTATGTCCTGCTTTGCCACTTTGAAAGCTGGTGTTTGGTTCATTGTCATGGTCAGTGAAGTTTTTTGTTCTCAGTTGGAAGTTAAACACAAAAATATCCCGTGTTTACTTTGAGAGTCTTATGTTAAGGCATTTGATTATTAAACATTAAACTTTTAATAGTTCTCCCTAATTCGATATGGAAATTATCCCCCATCCTCCAGTAAATAGATATTTGCTTACTCCTGAGGTTTTCTCTCCTGCAGAAAATGGCCTAATATTTTTTTCATTCCTTTGTCAGGTTAATTGTCCACCAAGACAGCCAAGGGCATTACGCATTAAACCTTTTTGTGTTTTACTTTTCCGAAACATCATTAAAGATAGGCACGTCTAACAAAAAAGTTACGTTTCATGTTGATGAAGAGACTTGGGGTCTTGCAAATGAGTTTCTTAGAAGGATGAAAAACCCTTCTAAGTCTTGTCATCTTCAGTGTCTTACAGAATATGCAGATATATGTATATGTGTGCAGGAACTAACACACACAAATTGCATTCAAAAAAGTTACCTCACTTCCCTGCTGATGTCTGAAAATTACAGGTCTCCCCGGCTCTTACCCGCACTCTCTTTACCTCCATATTTAAGGCTTTTTCTTCTGCTTTAAGTTGGCCCTAAATTGCAGGGCCTGAATTGCCCCATGAACAGCGTGGGGGGGACAGGCCAGCAGGAGGGGGTTTGTGAATGCACAACTCTGTGTTATCTTGGTCTCTTTTCATTTTCTTCTCCGAATGATGCTGTCAGGAGCCAAACAAGATATCAGCCCACCCTCTCCCCCCACCCCCGACAGGGAGTAGCAACACTGGGCTAAGGAAATCGAATCAAGAATAAAGACAAAAGGTAAACAAAATGCTTGCCTCCCAGACGACTCCACCTCTACCGTAAACAACTAATCCCATGATTCTCTTTGTTCCTTAATCCCATCAGCCACTGAGGCACTGCAAGCCTTTCTGGATGAAGATAATGGCACCCTACTGCGTGTCTTGATGAAGTTGAGAACCTTATTAAACAGCATTTTCTCACATGATCCAGCAATCATGAATATTTTTTTCCAGTCTAAACAACAAGAAGGACTTCTTCTCTCATTAAATTTTTAGCTGTAACACAGAAAATGCATTTTGCGTGAATCTCTTTTTACTCGAAGAAACCTTTTAAAGTAATACAACCTTTGCCCTGAACATATTAATGTTTGAAGGGAGAGATGTGACTGCTATTGCCATCTGTATAAGCCAGCATGTTTGGCTCTTTGTCCATGTTTTAATAAAAGTTTAATTCAGCAAAAAAAAGAACCCTATGCAGTAAAAAAGTATCGCCAATTTGAACTTTTACAACCCTATCAGGTCCAATAACACCGTATTCACAGATTCCGATGCCACACATCTACAGCTTCATTTTTCTGTTTCTCATAAAAAGTTAGTTTTAAAAGTGTCATTTAAAAATGATTTTAGAAACTAATGCCAAAGGATGCAAATCTAGACTCCTAATAAGAATAATCACTTCTACATCCAGTTTGATGAATGATACAGGATAATTAATAACACAGATCTTAACATATTTGGGAAGCCACCTTAAAACAAATTGTACAAAAGCATTGACAGTAAATGCATACTTTTATAGCTTTTATTTAAAAAAAAAAGACAGGAGTGTATTATATAAATAAGTCTTGAAAGAGTTTATTTTTTTTTAAAAGTCATGATATTTTTGTCACAAGAGTTTCAGGGTTGGGACGTACTTTGAGAAAATTTGCTTTAGTTGACCTCCAAGTACCACAAGAGGTTACAAAATCAGAAGCGCTCCCATGCCACAAACAGCTGGAGTGGAGCCATTTCATGCTCAGAGTAAATAACAACAAAATATCTTTGTGGACTAATGTTTCTGAGTTTGTCATTCCATTTACAGATGAGCTAAAGCTGTAGTGCGCTGTCCAAGAATAAACTCCTTTGGTTTGACGTATGAGATGCGCTCTAAAATACTGGCGCCGTGGTACTTTGGGTGAGTTTTCACTCTCCAATACTTGAAATTTAAATACTTTAAAAAAGTATTTAAAACTACTTTTTAAATCTTCCAACCTGGAATTATTATTGGATGTTGTGATTTTTGATTTCTAAAAGTTTAAAGATTCAACTAAATCTAAAGCGAAAAATACTCAAATTTTTCTTTCTACAATTTCTTTCTTATCAGTTAAAGTTGGACACATGAGATTGAGTTTCTCAAAAGGCACACTATAAATAAATGTTTTTTTTATTTAACTATTGCCGATGTAATTGTCACATTTATTGGTGTATTTCACCAAAAGTTTTTCACTCCGAACAACTGCGACAACTTCATCCATGGAAAACTTTTTCAGTTTCTCCTATTTGGAAGTCTTAACCTCTTGAACCCTGGCATCTACATACATGGACATCACGTTTTAGATTATATTACCACAGAAGTTAATTTCTCCTTAAAAAACACAAAAACAAGGGTATTTTGCTTTAAAGGTCTTTTTTTCAGATTCTATACAAAGCTTCCATTTCAAGCAAAACTCAATGGGATTTAATATACATTCACTTTACAAAGCTTTGTCACCAAACAGCCATGGTCCATTAGACTCTCTGCTGCTTACAAAACTGTAAAGACTGAATGCAGGCAAACACTCTTCAGCTAAACAATGAAAAGACAGAAGTCATTGTTTTTGGAAACAAGAAAGAAAGAGTGAAACTAGTGAAGTACTGCTCTCACATTAGGCCTTGACTAAAGCAGCTTTTTAATCATCTCAAACAAATAGTGAGACTCTGACATCTCATATTCAGACAAGATTTATGGAAAAAGATCCATACCTTCATCTCATACAGGCGGGACTGATGAAACAGTCTTCTGTCTGATCTTCCAAAAAGACTGTCAGAAAGCGGCAGCTTATTCAGAATGTTGCTGCCAGAGTTTAGGAACTCTGTTTATTTAATTTATTTGACCAGATCAGGAGAATTGACCATTTTGTTTCTCTCAGTTTAACTAGAATGTTGATTTTAAAGTTTATTTGCTGATTTATAAACGACTTAATGATGTTGAATCTAAATACATATCAGAAACCCAGCAGTGCCCCGAGTTTTACAGGAACTAGACTGCACATGGATGACTCCAGCCTCCTGATGAAGTCAGATGCTCTCCAATTTTA
Organism: Adrianichthys oophorus; assembly: GCA_036245035.1. Classification (NCBI taxonomy): domain Eukaryota; kingdom Metazoa; phylum Chordata; class Actinopteri; order Beloniformes; family Adrianichthyidae; genus Adrianichthys; species Adrianichthys oophorus. The sequence continues at coordinate 14,508,544 of BSAI01000162.1, read as the reverse complement.
TGAATATTTAGATCCATATTTAAAGCTACATTCACACCACCCTCTGTAACAAGCATTAAAAAGGCCACGTTTAATGATAAGTCTATGTAAACGTTCATAAATGGGTATTCTGGGCCTCAGCATTCAAAATGTTCACGTACGCACGTTTTTGGGAGCATTTTTAGGCTTTACATACCATAACATGGCCATCAAACACGCATCACAAATTAAACCAGGAAAACCTTTCACCAATCTGGGACTCTGATTTGGTAGTGACGTCTGGATGGCGTCCCTTTTCGTTCACGTTAAGTGCCAACAGTTGGAAAATGAAAAATGGAGGAGAAATTAATAGTTGCAGTTTATACCCGACTGGAATTATATAACACCAAGTCTCGGAATAGATCTGTGAAAGGAAAAGCCTGGAGCAAGATTTGTGAGGTTTGCACCGCTTCAACATTTCACACCAACTGTAGGTGGCGAACATGTGATAATAAACACTAGACAAAAAAGAAGAAATCCCTCCCTGCTTGTCCAGTGTGAACACCATGGGCTATATTAACATTCAAGACCACACCTCACATGCCCGGTGTGTTTACTGTTTTGGTGCCAATGTTTAAATTGCGAGGCTTTCACTGTTTAGTGTACTTTCTTTTATTTTGTTTGTCCTGTAAACTGCAAAGGCATTTGCACCTCTGTGAAACACTTTGAAGTACCTCTGTGTTTGAAAGTTGCTGTAGAATAAAAAGTTGTCTTGCCTTAACCCATGTATTTAAGCGCTTGAGACTCAACATAACCCCAAAACAATGACATTTATGCAGATTTATTTAAGTGTCTACATAATATAATCAGTTATTCTCTAAGAAAGGGTTTGTTTGTAAGTTTTTATACAAACTTTAAAATTTTATTTTATTAGAAATGTGTCCTTTGCTGGTTTGGATAACTTTAAAGTTATAAATCTGAATGCAAAGTAGTGCTTTGAAAAGTTATTCTAATTTAAAATGTGTAGATACACATGCACATTTGACTTTGTCACGTTGTCTCACAGCAGGCGGAATCCATATCCATACCTCACTATGTAGAGGTAAACCATAAGGACAACCTACTCATTACTCTAAGTGTTGCTCCACAAAGTACACATGTACCAATTCATCACTGCACACCAATTATAACAGAGCCACTTACTTTGGCTTGTTAGTCGAGCACTTTATGTCTGATAGTTTGCCAACTCAAAATTTGCCTAGCATGTGGAAAAAGCATTTGTTTTAGTGGAGTAGGAGCTTTTATTTTTAATGTTGTATTTCTGTCATGGTTTATGGAGGACTTAAATGCAGGCGAACAGAACAGATAGGCCGGTAATTTTATTACTGCAACAAATAATATGACACAGCATTTTAAAAAATGCAAAGTTTAAGTCAAGCATGGCAAAATTCATATGTCACTTCACTAAAACAGAAAAAATAAAAAGATGATGTCAGATTATTGTATAGAGAAACTAAAAGCAACGAGTTTTATGTTAAAAACAAAGAGTCAATAAAAATACATTTTGGAAACTTAACCCTTTAACACAGAAGATGTCATTGGTAACTCCTAAATAACAATCTCTTTGACATATTATAACTCTTTGACCGTTTATACAATCAACATGAATCAGCTGATTCTGACGCAGAGAAAAGTGGCTTTTTCATATCGACTTTGCAGCAATATTCAACACATCACTAATGTAAAGTGTTGCATAGTGGCACAAAGCAGCTTTCTCTGTGACCTACTCCACTGGAATTACGTAAATTGCATCAACGGTTGAAGAATAATAATGGTTGAAGGAAATGGAGCTAAAACTTCAGTGTTAATGGGTTAATAAATTAAAACCTCTATTATGTATTTCACCTGAAGTCTGGTGTGATTATCTAAAGCAGAGTATAGAAACTAAAAGAAAGTAGAAAATAACTGGAGTTGACAAAAACTGGACAAAATGGGGTGAAATGCTCCAACTCAGTTGAAGAAATAGTCCTCAAACTTTCTGAAGAGGCCATAGTGATTGAAGGCTAGGAAACAAAACTAAGAAAAAACACAAACCTGGGCAGGTAAGTGGCAGAAACAATGAACTATCAGGTGACTGCAACCACCCAGAGCGGATTCATACTCACAATATGAGACTTGATGGTTGTCTTCATTGATGTTTTTTTTTAAATCTTCACCCTTTCTTAACTAATTTCTATTTGACTAAAATCTAAAATCAGCAGATACTACTCATTGAATTAACAATTTTAAGGGATTGTTGATTGGTGCTTTTTTAGTGGCTGATTAAAGCTAAGGAGATGAGACAGTGGGAGAGGAAAAGGGAATGATAGATAGAGGGTAGAGCTTTCTCAGGTAAACACGCCCCGGGTGCCTTTTGATTTTAGTGTATAAATAACGCACACACGCAAACACACACTCAAAGCAGCAGTCTGATTATTACTGCAAACTGCTGCTTTCAACACGATCCCAATTAAGAAGTCTACAGACCCAAAGGATTCTTTTTAATAAACAGCGGCAACAAAAAAGAACTAAATAAACTGTTGACAAAAGGGGAGCAAAGCAACACACCATGCTTTCACTGGTAACTACTTACCAGTTATTAATGAAGTACTTTGGCTTTGATGGCCTAAAGTTCTTTAAAGGAATTATTAAGAAATAAACATTGCAAGAAGATGTGTGCCTTGGGAGGGATGCAGTTATATTGGATTACTGTAACAAATAAACTCCCGACTTTTGCTCTGCGATGACAGATTATGAAGCGATATTAATGAGAATCTCATCAAGCACATGCAGTTATTCCCCTAAAATTGTTGCTCATGTCAATTATGAAAAAAGTGAGATTAAAACCTGCAAAGGCAGACTTTCTGACCAACCTTAATTTACTTAAACACTTAGCTTTTGTTATGCAGAGAGTCAGCTAAAGTGGATCAACTCACATGTAGCCATTCTAGTAGACATTTATTAAGCATAGTTAGAGCAGAAATTGTTTTTTTTTTTTTTTTTTTTTTGTGAGGGAAGCAGAGTTAAAAAGCACGTAGAGAAACTGGGATCGACATAAAAAAAACATTTGGGTTGTAAACCCACTCAATAAAGTGGATTAAATTTCTGCAGCTCCGGCTTGAATCGCTGATAATGTTGACAAGTAGCAAACAGCCATTTTTGCTGGACCTTTACTTTTTTATTTCTCTGAGTTTTTCTATTTTATTCCTTCTGATAGCCAAACAGCTTTCTTGTAAACTGAGACGCAGTGAGGCAGAGGCAGGGGCCAGTCATCATCTTATCATTGAGCGATGGGCGCACAGATCACTTTTTCTTTCATGTTGAGGCGAGGGGTTAAAAGTTAGCTCATATAGAAACTGAAAAAGGAAGATATGTTGTAATGGGTTGGCACTGGCATTACACAGCAGGATGATTAGAATTGACAAAACTAAGCCTTTGTCACATGCACCTGTAGGGCAGTTGACCTGGATTTTTGGGTTGTCCGAGCAGCTGCATCTTAAGGGAAGCATAGGTGTGTCTTGCAGTTTCCCTGAGGCTCATATGGCCCATTGAATGTATATGAAAACTGGACTGAGTGATCCCTCTCCCCTCACCTTCCAAACAGGAAGTATCCACTGTTTCCCAGAACCCAAAATCCCATAGACTGAAAGTCTGAAACCTTTGTTTGACATATTTTCCCAAGCTTGCTTTCAAATGGTAGGGGTGTGGACTTCAAACAACCTTACTCTTGATTAGTGAGAGTGGTAGCCATAGAAATGTTGACTCAGACCAATTTGGACCAATCACTGCTCACTGACATTGTCTTGCTCTAACATGCTGGCATGCATATTTTGAGAAAATGGTGACTGAATTGACTTAATTTCTTTGGACCTGGAAGTAAACCTTTCGTTTTTCTTTCTTTTTCTTTTTTTATGGGTGACGTCACACTTACTCGGTCCAGCTGTCAGATACAGTCAATGGTACTGCCACCTCAAGGGATGTTATAAAAAATGGAATGTGAATTGTAGTGTGTGTGGTAACTGCATCGTGAAGTCTACTTAAGGCTAATGGAAATTTCGTCACTTATGACGTACAGATGATGCTGTTGTACGGGTGATGCCACACTCTTATTGTCAGTAAGGTGAAGGTACTGGCCTCTCATTGACCCTGAACAGATGCCTTCACAAACTGCACTCTGATTGTCTATGTTCCTAATTTCTAACATTCAGGCAGTGCACACTTATTATGCAAACAGCAACAAAGGACTCTGTGCAGTGTGCAGGATTTAGGGATTCAAAAAAAAATCCATACAACGTACCTGTATCTCACCTATTTCACCTGTACTTTACGTTTGTGTTATGTAAGTGCTTGCTGCAACATGTTAATCAGAACATGCCTATTGAAAAAATTGTGCATGATTTTTGCTCTAGGGGCTCACTGAGTGATCTACGACTGTGATATTTAGTGGGGGCCACCTGCATGTCCTTAAAGGTTTTCCTATTTTTCACCTGCAAACAACCCATAAAAATCTGTGAGGGCAGTTGTGACTGAAAGTGCGTATAAAGACACCATTATCAATATGAAGAATTACACACTTACTCATTTCCTTTTTTGTTTGAATGGTTTGCTGTATTACAAAAAGTACTCATGCGATTCAGTGTACATTTTTGTCCATTTGCAGGTCAAAGTCATTTTTTTCACAACTTCAAAAGTTTGCAAACTTGATAAAAGTTCAACCTTTTTTTTTTTTATTGGTTAACGGTGTTTGTGCATTTTGATCTAAAAACTAGCAAGGACAAGTCAACACCTGACTCCCCAAAAGCTGCTTTTGTTAGCGTTTCATTCAGAGAGACGCCTTCATACACACACGCACACACACAGTTCTTCACAGGGATACACACCCTGTGATGTGGTGCCTTGGACTGCCCTTGCCCCTCTCATTGTTTGCAAACAGAGATGCCCTAGAAGCTTCTGCCAAGCTTCCTAACTGCTAATCAGAGCTCCCACACACTTGGCTTTCTAAAGCTGCAGCTGCTGGAAGCACAAGAGCAACATCCACTTTTAAATTAGATAACAACCTCTTCAGGAAACATTCCTGAAAATACCATTGCCATCCCACAGTAATTAGTCTTTAAAACTTTTAATCTGATAAAAAAAGCTAACTTTTGCTGAAGACCATATACAGAATATTAATATTTTGCCATTAAAATTCATTATGATCATTAATATTAGTTTAGACTAACATCCTTTAAGAGGATTGATATTTGTAAAAAAAAAAAAAAAAAAAAAGACCAAAAAATTGTCTTTTTTTATTTACACAACAATGTTTTAGGTAATCTGGAATAAAAACATAACTTAAAGTTCAGATGCTCACGGGACACGTGTCGAAAATAAAGCCATAACTCCGAGAGCTACTGTACAAAGTGGATCCTCATCCCATGGAGATATGCATCATGGTGTGTTAGATGCAGTCGTATTTCAGGAATTAGCATCAAGGAATAATCTCTGTGCCACAAATAAGCACTGAAAACTCTAAATGCTGATCCTGTGGTATAAATGCCTTTGGTAAAGGTGACTTGTGCTTTGGTGATAGCAGAAAACATTTATCTAAAAACATCTTGTTTTATTAAAATATCATAAGTTTGTGCAAGAGTCATGGTTTAAAAACAAAAAAATACAGATAACACCTATGTCATGACTAAGCGGTTTTAAGGTCCATATGCAGACAGATGCAAATAATGTTAAATAATAATGTTACTTATTTAATACAAATAACCATTATTGCCAAAAACTTCACCCAAAAAACTAGAGAGATAGTAAGACATTGAACAAAAGTCAAAAGATGCAAAAACATGTCATTACTGGTGAAGAGAATTTGGGATGGAAAAGTTGAAACCAAGCTGTAATTAATACTGAGTGGTATCCAAACAACAAGCATTACACATGGGAACTGCAAGTGAAAACAGGTGTAAAACATGATGGAAAAACTAATCTGCCCATTAAAGTGAGTATCAAGGCTAACAAATGCTAAAAAAATTAACAAAAAAAAAATAGAAATTAACCTCTAAATAATGACAAATACTCTCATTTAAGAGTAAAATCGCTTCAAAAGGAGAAAACTAAAATAAAATGTAAAATTCTCAGAAAAAAGTCAAATTATTTACTTTTACTTTAAGTTATTGTATACGTAATTTTGTATTTTATTTTTAGCTGCATCTTTGTATTCTAATCTGTGTAGGCAGCATCACTGCAAAACTAAAATGAATGTTTCACATTTTACTAAAAATACAGATGCGCATAAGTATGAGTTTGAATGTTCAAGTTCCTTGTGAACAGAAACAACTAAAAAAAAACTAAATATTTAGGTTTTCAATAAAGAAATACAAATAGTTGGTTTCATCAGTGACCTAACTCCAGATAGAAAAGCTTAAAAAACGAGTAAGCCGAGGAGGAAATCCACTTATGCTTAAAAATAGATTGTGATTCAATATGCAGGCATCTTAAAACAACTTTATGTCTTCAAAATGGTTCAGCTTTTTTCTACCCTATTTTCCTGAGTAAAAATCTTGGCATGAGAGACTAACAGGTGTGTCCACATTTATTCCCCCTAAAAAAAGAAAGGAATCGTGAGTCTCCTAAGGCAACAGGCTAAAAGAAAGTATTAGCAGCTTACATGTGGGCTAAGTGACCTCTCAAAAGCAAGCTTAAATGTGTACACCAGTGAGGCAATCTGAGGATACGATTCCCCTTTGTGTGTCAGTCTTTGCAAGTGTGCTGTGTGTGATCACTTGCCCTCTGGGCTGTAATTAATTAGAGCAGCAACAAGGCCTGATCAGAATTCCTTTGCGATTCTTAACCCCAGCAACCTTTCCATCCAGCCTGAAGCCCTGATCTTGATCCAGCGTGGCTTTTTTTTTTTTTTTGCACATGCACAGACAGCACAACATGTGACAATGCAGCAAGCGTGATGGTCTTTATAAAAAAGCACAAGATTCTCTAAGAATGATGCTGGAAACGTAAGCACGAGTCATGTCTGATGTATTTCTGTGGAACTACACGGGTTGAATGAAGTGAAACTGCAAAAACAGTCGATCCTGCAACAGTTGCCTTTGGGGATGTCTGGAACATTGCGGTCTCTTGTCCTTGGCCACAGAGGGATTCCTTCTACCAGCCGGCTATTGAAATTGCATCTTTTGATCTCACATTTCCAAATTAGGATTGTAATTCACGCTATTAACGCAAGTTAATTACAACTTTCGAGGGTTTCAAAGAGGACGCGTATGATTACATTCACACGCGAGTGGCATTAGATATGTTAAACAGAGGCTTTTCTTTTCTGTAGTGCGGACGGTTTGTTTCCAGGTCATGCTGAGGCGCGTTGAATTAGTGATGACCTTCATGGCAAGAGTCTGTAAAAACAGGCATTCTAAAAGTCAGAACCTTGGTTTGAGAGCTGTGCTGCTATTGTAAACCACGGCTGCAGCAATTATTCAACCATCTGACTGAAGAACTGGATTTAAAAGGATCTGTAGATGCACCCGCGCCGCTTTTTACATTTAAGGAGGGATTTCTACATAAAAATGCATAGCATGTTGTCAGCAGAGAAGGAAAACACTGTCACTGCGTCTGTCATAATATATTTTTCTCTCCTTCGAAGCGATAAACTCAGCAGTCCATGTTAGCCACGGAATCTTAACATCTTCATATCACATCATTCTGACAGGAAGAGAAAGAAAGACGTTCATAAACAGTAAAAAAAAAAGTTCGATATAGATCAGATCAATGTTCTAAGTTTCTGCAAAAATGATTGAGGCATTTGTTGACAGACCGATTAATCTTAACAAACATGAGGACCCTGCTGCCATTTGCATGGAAGTCTTGTAGAAAAGTTCACAAAAATGAGACTTGTTAGACAGTTTTGAGGTAATATTAATCTTTTTTTCACTTTGCACCAAAACTACAGTTTTGTTGGACTTTGATCATTTGCATATTGTCTTTAGCCCTCCATGTATCCTTTCAACAACTGTTCTTTCTACCTAATTAATGATATTCTATTCAATCTCTGACAGATGAAATATCTCACCGTCTCTGATTACCAAGTTTTTTGTGACTTTGTCTTTTTCAATAGCCAGTATTTAAGTACTTAAGGTATGTAATTAATTTATTTTGCTTGCAACACAATTGATTCATTAAAAAAGAGAAGATTCTCCTTATCATTTTCCCACAAGGTTTTGCACCCACAATGTCCTATTTTATTTCGAGCTCATGAACCGTTCATTTGGGGCGAGTCCCAATCAAGACACTTTTAATGATAATGGTGAGCTCTCGCTTAGCTATTCAAAGTTAGCTGACCTTACCAAATGAAAATGAAAAGAAATTAATTTTCATTGAAATGAACAATATACTTAACAACCAACAAAAGTACGTCAAAGCTGGAAAGAGTTTACACTCCATAAGGGATGAGGATTTTACAGTCATTCTTCTTAAATTGATTGTTTCCCTTTTTGATTAGTTCATGAGGCATTACTTGAATTGTCCCTGAAATGGTCATTTCCACGTCTGTCAGAGATAAATACTTCAAGCATTTGAAATAAATTGAGGGATTCTCTGAGATCTTTTCTCAGAAGATTATAAACAATCGAAGATTAACCCCAGCTATTACCGAAAAATAGATATTGATTCCTGTTGTGTCATTGGAGCACTCGGCTGTGATCAATTTATCTGTTAATCTGTCTGTGAACAAAGTCCGAGAGCCAAAGTGAATGAGAGCCAGAGCACCAAAATCTACACAACATTTCATAAACTAATTAATCAATGCTGAGCTCCAACACAGGCCAAGCAGTCTTCTGAAAAACTGCAGAAGAACAACACTGCCACCTAATGCGGCACCAGACAACTTCCTACAAAAAGTGCAAGAGAGTTTTGGCACCAACGGAGAAATTAAGATGAGAAAAACAAGCTTTGCCAACCGCCGTCATATTGTTTTTTGTTTTTTTTTAATTAAAAAAAACAGTTTGGGAAACTGAGAGGAGAGGAACATATGGCCATGGCAACTAAAAACACGACTTTTTAAATCATCATTCACAGATTCAATAAAGAGAAAATGTCTGGCTTAAAAGATATTCAAGGTTAGTGTGTGATTCATGCCAGTAACAAGGATTCAAATCTTTGGGTGAAGATTGATAACAGTCCTTCCATCAATCTGTTCGTAGCATTATGCAACTGTGTTGCAAAAAATATATTAACCATCCTCAACTTGTTGAATCGCAGACACCTCAATACACACTAAATTAATTAAATTTCACACAGCCCATTTCTGTTTTCTCGTGGTTACTGAGCCATTGTTCTTAACTTAAGTTTTCTTTTCTCGAGCGTTGAAGCATCCTACAGGGATGCACATAGAATAAAAATACCGGGAGATTGTTGTTTCCTTAAGTGTTAATCAGCGTGCTCTCGTTGAGGTTTGATCAAGCCCATAGTCGGATTAATTAAACTGAACAGTTGAACACTTTCAACATCGGAGTGCCTGCTCAATATTCCTGTACACATTTCAAGGGAGTCCGCATGGTTTGGAAGTCCCAACGAAGGAGTCATTCAAAGACTTCCATTTTCAAAAGTAAATATGTCAAACATTAAAAGCCTCTTCTGAAGTGAAATTAAACTTCATAGAAATGCAGCGCCACCTTCCACCTACAGCTGCCGCTTAATGCAGGATGAATCGATTAAAGATCAGTAGAGACTTTATGTCTTATCTTGAAGCTTAAAGAAAAAGGAACTTCAGTAAATGTCACACGTCTTTGTCAACAATAATGGCGCAATGACTTGACAATCCTCAAAGCCTTGGTTGATGTTTACAGCGAGGTGTCATCGTCATCATGCTAACAAACCGGAGAAATATGTTTGGCGAGTCCTGTGTGCTGGCGCAAATTCATATTTCACTGTCTATTGGAAAAGGGGTTTGTACCCTTCAGCATTCCTTCAGTATCTTCCCTCATCCACTTATCGTACAGAACAATCTCTGATTTATCTTTAGCTTTAATTGTATATTTGTATAAAGGTGCAACACTCTCACATATTTAATGTACATCACATTCACACACCTCCTTCGTCCTGCTTGCAAACAAGTAATTTAATTCAGGTCTTTGTTGTGCTTTTTCCTGGCTCTTTATAACTCGAGCTAAAAATTATATTTATTGGTTTAGCCAAGTCAAGATAGTTCAGCGCTTAAAATGAGACAATATTCATATGAAGGCTGCTTCTGTATAATGTGTTTCACTCCCTGCCTTTTAGAGGCGTAGTGGCTCTGAATTAATGGAATTCTCTAACTTTTAAATTAACTTTTCCTTTTTTTTTTCGATTTGCTATTTTCTTTTGCTCTCTGTGTTTTCTTTGTCAAAACCACACTTTAATGTTACTAGTTTCTATTTTAAAATGATAACTTATCTCGAAAGTGAACTTTTGTCCGCAGTTGCTCAGGTGGTTAAGCAGTTTGGCTGGTGATTGAAGGGTCAGTGGTTCAAACCTGCTTCCCCAATTTAACTGTTGATGTGTCCTTGGGCAAGACACTTCACCTCCCTGTCTCCAGTGTGGCTACACTGGTGTGTGAATGCATATGAACGTCCCAGTGATGGTCAGAAGGTGGAATTCTCGTATTGGCAGCCACACCTTCACCTCAGCCAGATCTTCAAGATTTCATGTCGCTGCCTAATGTTTTTGAAAATTCTCAGCTTGTCGTGAATGTAGACAGCAGCAGTTAAGCATGCAGAATGGCTTATTTTCTTTATACCCCAAGCGTCTGGCGGTGATGTGGACGGCCGCTGTCCGGAGACATTTACACATTGTCCAGTCAGAGAAGCAGCCAGCCAGCGATCCGCCCTGTGGCCATCTGTCGCCAGATTTCATAATGGCGTGATTCTCGCCTGTCACTGGACTGTCACCACACAACATCGAGTGCAACTGCCACCTCCCGATTTCAAATGCCGCCGTGTGGGCACATGCAGAATTTGCTAAAAACGTACATTTTAGTCTTTCCGCTATGGCATTTTGGGATATGTGATACAGTCTCAGTCTGCTCCAGGACATCTGTGGATACAACAGTACCATACCCTCACCAAGTATGAATGAGGTGTGAATGAATAATGGAGACACACTGTAAGCACTTTGAGCCTCAGGAAAAGCTCAGAAAAATCAAATCTATTATTATTATTATTATTATTATTTTTCTGTGGATGCACCAGACACACCAGCACTGGCTCCATAGCTTTATGTGCACATTGGTAACTCTGTTCAATGTATTACCTCTGAACGCCACAGAAATGACTTTACAAATTCCTGTTCTGAAGTAATTTTCAGGCAGAAGAACCGTCAGCTCGCTGTTCGAATTGCGTATAGGTCAACAACACAGGTTAATTGGTGAAAAGACCTCCTGTTTGGCTTTGCCAACCAGTGATTAGTGAGTTTTGCTCATTTTTCTCTCACCTAATGCATCATTTGTCAGGAGTGACCTTATAGGAAGGGAAGCAAGAAATTAAACACTACTTGTTGGAGAATTACTGTACTGATCTGTTGTGCCAGTTTAAATCTAATAAAGGTCAGTTTGGTTGAATATTTAACATGGATTAGGAAGCTAAACGTATCTGCTTGCTGCACAAGAACGTCTGTTTTAAGAGGCTACATGAAAACCCTGATTACTTTAATCTTTTTATGATATAATTAATTATATTTGCTTCATTTGTAGTTGGTTTATGCCACAAAACAGAAATTATATGAAGCAATTTTACCATCTTTACACTCAGAAATGAACATTTTCAAAAGTGTATTGAACCTTACTCTCATGACCTTGATGAAAGAGTGTGCAGGGCCTTAGAACAGAAGGTCTTCCATGGTGTATCGACTCAAAAGCCTTGTGTAATTTTGATCAATATGAAGTTGAACTTCCCTCGCCCATATTTTCATAGACCTAAGCCTTGGTCTTTGCCAAGGATGAAAGGCAATACGATAGATGGATACCTTACAATTTCATCAGTGATGCCGCACAAATAACATTATTTGGTCTGTGTTTAAAGTCAGCCTGGATGACTCAGAAATTTAGTTCTGTGCGCAGTGAACTTCAATAAATTGCATGCCATTTTCAAAGACGCTGTCAATGAATGTTGGATTGGCCTTGGGGGAGTGTGGGAAATTAAGGATGACATGTGAGCTACCCTTAACAAAATATGACAGCACAAAATGACAGGTTTGGCCCAGGAACTAGGATGCCATGCTGTGTGTGCACTCTCCCACACACAGACTCAGGCGTGGAGAAGGAGGTACAAGCATGAGGGGTCGATTTGATATGTTCCATCAACATTTTTCTACCTGGCTCTACACTCAGCACGTATACAGACAAATCTTTTTTTTTTTTTGTTTGTGTGGCAGCGAAAGAAAAAAAAAGGTAAACACTGCTTGGCCAGAAAGCAACCTTCACTTTTGAAAGCAAAACCTTCTACCCTTATATATGTATATTTTTTTACCAATTTCTTTTTAGGATTTTTAGCTTAAAGAAGTGGGGTTTTTTTTGCACAAAAAAGGATGAGGGGCTTCTGTATATCAATGTCTTTACTACATAGTGACCCTTGCTCTGGCAAATACGTGTTCCATTGGGTTATGACAGCTACATTTTTGATGGACCACCTTGCATGATGTCTGCCCTGCTCTTCCTGCCAAGTAAGGTCACTGTTCTGTTCTCCGTCACTAAACAATTGATGGGAATATTTACATGCTGTACTTTTTGAGTTTTAGGTTACTCCAAAGGAAGAATCAATTCAATTTTAAGAAATTATGTTTTTATTTAATAATTTTATAATAAAAATATAAAAATATTTGCTATTTCATCCTTTGAATTATCCACAGATTTTAGGGTGTACTCTGATAAAAAAAAAGATAAAACATACATTTGTAGAGTTTTTATTTAAAGTTCAACTCCATGTCAACAGAAGAGTACTGACAGCTCAACTTTATGCTCAAAAATTTTAATCACATGACTAAAAGAGGAGTTCAATAAATCATACAATTAAGGAAAGGCAATAATCAAACTGAGCCCTGAATCTTCCGGGCAGGCCTTCGCCTGTTTCACACTGGTATGTCTGCAGTGGGTTTCCCTTGCGTTGCGTGGGAAGTCCGTCTCACTCAGTTAGTGTACATCATCTCTGTTAGGTCTCAGGTCCCCCTCCCTTGACTAGGAGTGGTTTGTCCTGGCACCCCTGTGTCAGCTATGGCAGTCAGGCCCCATGCCTTCTATTTCCTCACTGAGTCCTTGTAAAATGCATGTTTTGTGTCATGAATGATGTTGTGTTTTTGAACTAAACATCGTTTTAAATGGACAACTGTGTTTTCCACAGTTTTAAAATGTGTTATCCCGTTGGCATGCCAATTTAAATGAAAAATACATTATCACAAAGTTTTACTTTGAAAGTACAATGGAACTTTTTTTTTTTTAAACCTGGAATTGTTTCCTTTTCTCCGGTGTTTTACCACAAAATCAATTGAATTGTTGACGGACATCAATAGTATCTATGTGTAAAGCTTGTGTTTTGTTGCATTGCAGAGGGATGGAAGGACAGATGTCAGACACAGACATTGCAGTGGCGATGTAAACATTCCGGGTGATTCATGAACGTTCTTTTTTTGTGTCAACGCAACCCAAAGTAGACGTACTGCAGACAGACCAGTGTAAATCAGCTTTTATAAAGTCCATGCAAATGTACAAAAGATGCAGTTCATTCACCAGCCACTTGAGGCTCTAAGCATGAGTTTAATAAAATGGTCAACACTTTCACTTTCCTTTTAAGGCACATAGCTGGTCACCTGGTAGTCTGTAGGTGGCTTTCTAAAGCTGTCCTTCATAAAGTTTGACTTGATTTTGAAATTTGAAATAAATATTAGTGAAATCTGGTGCCAAAGCTTTATGTTCTTTCAGGTGTTAGATTAAATATCCATGAAAATTGTCCTGAGGGGATTTTTTTTGTCATGGACTTCATCCTTTCAGTTTACTTTTTGAGATCCAATGTAACAATAGTCTTTCAATTGACAGGAAACACTCTTCACAACTCTAGAATAGGCTTACAACCCCCCACCCCCACCCCCACCCCCACAGGCTTGTTTGTCCTGTGTATGTGCCCATTTTTGGAAACCATGTGTGTGCCGATATGGCAGCTAGAAAAAGAGAGACCACAGAGGTGCAAAAACATCTTCAAATTGGCCTAAAGTGGTCTCAGCACACAATTGTTTATACCGTCATTAAATCAGATATTTTCTCACAACACATTCTTTCACAGTCTGATAAGCATCTTTAGTGTCCTTGATTTTAGTACAGGGAGATAAGTTTAAATAAATGCACCCACATAACTTAGAAAAAGCTAAAAACTTTGCATTAATGAAGGCAGAACATTAATTTACAAACCAAACAATGGCATCACAGTGGAAATTCATTATTTTATACTCAGTCCTTTATGTTTGGCAACTGGTGAATAGAAACCACATCCCTACAGAACTGTTGTTGAGGATAGGATTTTTTTTTTCTTAGAAAAGAAATCTGCTAAGAGCTTACAGCCCTCTAAAATCCACAAGTAAAAAAATAAAAACAAAAAGATCAATACAAGACTCAATACACTGATGCAAAATATCAATATTGTATGTGGTAAAATAGGGTGCTTTGAATATAAAACATATCTGAGTGTTTCTGTCTGTGCTATTTTTTTGATCGCACATTTACTTATTTTAATTAATGAGTAAAATCTTGCACTTCACTTTTTTGCTTATATATTCTCGTCATTTGTGAAATGTATTACAGTGAGTGTCATTACGGAGGTGTCACATATACGCTGTGTCATGATATCATCATGTCAAGCATTTAAACTGTTTCAGATATTCTGCTGGCCACACTGCCTTCCCTGAGTTGGTTGATCATTTAATCTTTCATTTAATATTGATTACACACACACGAATTTCTCCAGTAAGATTAAGGCAATTAAAAACCATGAGGACAGAAATAATTCTGACATTTAGATGAGCCTAACACATTAAAGAGGTTTATGCTCAGCAAGCGTCAGAAGAAGTAAAGAGCGGAGAGAAAAAATAAAAAGGAGAGAAAGGCAAGATGACAGTGACAGCTGAGAGCTAGAGCTGACAGAGTGTTCAGTGATGGCAGTTAAGAGCATCTGGTCCACAGGGTCACTTCAGCCTCTGGTCTCCCTTTCTTATCTGTCTCCATTTTTCTGGCTCTTAAATCTTCTGACCCTCGTTCTCCTCTCTTCCTCAATCTGTCACGAGATGACAGTTAATTCTTTGAGAAGAATTACATCCATATCAAAGGCACTCTATGCGAGACGTTTCACACACAGTATTTGAAATGTTACACTGCAAAGTTACTGCATATGTGAAATCAGAAGAATGCCAATATTTGAAAAATGTGTATAAACCACTGGCTTGCTTTAGGACAGTTATAGCTTTAAAGACCCTTTCCAAAAAAAAAAAAGAACAAGGTTTGGTGTTTTTAAGATTTTCTTGTGGAAGTTTTCTGTCAATGGAGGACATATATTAAGAAAATTACTTGATTGCTTTCTGAATATTTCATATTCAAATTGTTGTCCATCTCAATGCTCACTGGTATTAGTCCACCATATTCCACCATATGGAGTCCACCATAGCAATCTATCAAACTTTAATTATGAAATTTGTTCCTTTAGCATGTTAACAAATTGTACTAAATTGTTTGTATTGTTCTTGTCTGAAAGGACAAGAACCCTTTGGAGGACACAGACTTTGGAAGCATCTTTATTGGTTGAATAGTTCCTATCAGTTGGTTTGAAACATCTAGAGCAGATATGATTTGACAGCAATCTCTTGACATTAAAAGGAGACCCATCATTATTTTACTGAGCTTTAATAGTGTTTTATAGTTAAACATCTCGCTAAAATGTTATGTTATATATATTACAAATGAACATGGTCAAAATGTATTTTGCCATTTTCAAATGTTGCTTATACCCAACCCTTTAATTTAATTTGGCACATATTGTCCCTAGCTGAGTGGGTCGATGAAAAGGTGAGACGCCATAAAGAAGGCTTAGTTATCCCTTGTCTGATGAAATTCCTGTGTTTCCCAAAAAAATGTCCTTGTAACTAAAGAGTGAAAAAGGATGTTCTTGTTCTCAAAGGGCTATAACATTTAGCAGTGGATGCAGTTTATATGAACTGTTATGCTAATGTGGTAGAGGTGGAGCCATTTCCTTGTGGCAGAGATGGAGAATATAAGGAATATAAATAAAGGAATATCATAGAATATAAAGTTTTCGTGACAGAGGTAGAGCCATTGAGAGGGACAGACGCAGAATTGTTTTTTTTGGGGGGTTTTTTTGTGACAGAGACGCGGACAATTTTGTGTGACAAAAGCCAAATAAACTTTTTGTGAAAGCCATTTTGTGTGACAGAAAAGGACTCCAATTAAAATGGGTAAATAGATGCTGGCTGGCTAGCTGGCACACGGGCGGGTGGGCGGGTGAATGGACAGACAGACAGACGAACAGACTGATGCTGCCTGTGTAACAGGTATAGATGTTTATGTCAATTAATAAAGATTCTAATTTATCCAGGAAGGTGATTGACTTGAAGCTGAGTCACAGCATCTGGACATATTGTCTTTTATTTCTGAAACTTTTCACCTCTAATCCTAGTCACTTCATCAGACGTAATTTTGACATTGTGAAAATTTTTCATCTTGAAAGCTGCCTTGGTTTTTCACTGTTTAAAAACGAGTTTAGCCATTCTAAATAATATGAAGTCCAGTATGTTTAGCAGAATTTGTCTCACTGTAAGTACACAACCTTCTCTGTACATCTTTGTTATCACCCTGCTACATCCGCCAGCACAGAAATCTTTAACATATACAGTATTGGCAGGTCCACTGGCAGTCTTAAATGCATAAAATTCAACAGAATCACCATAAAAGTTGACAGATGGGAGGCTAAAAAGCAATTTATTTTTCTCCTTTTTTTTTTACAGCTCTTTTTTTGTAAAAGAGTCAATTCAGTATCATCTGTAGAACTTTGTTCCTTAAGTCAAAGCAGCTCTTTGTTGGTATTTTAGTGAAATTGGGGATGTAAAAAAAAGGGGAAGGGAGCCTATAACATTTTGGTTCTGATCAGATCATTTTCTTTGAAAATGCTAAACAGCACATTAGCCTAGAAGGAAGACGTGCTCTCCACATGCCCCCCCAATTTTGTGTTCTTTTGAAAATGGCAGCCTGACCTTTTTAGTTCAGGGCTCATCAATTGCTTTTATGTTGTAGTAAAACATCAAAGGTTATGGTTATAAAATAATCCTCAACTAAAGTGCATTGTTTCAGGGTAGAAATGTAAAAAATATTTCATTGGAAAATGGTTTACCAATTTATTTTGATCTGTAATAATAAAAGTCGGTATTTATCTTTGAAGGCAAAAGCATTAAACCCCACAGACATTTGTCGGCAGTATACACTGCCTTAGAAGGGCATACAAATGTAATAGAAAGAGATATGTGTATCTTGTTTCATTACTTCGTTAACTGCTAGAGATAAGAACATTCAATAAAAAGTAAATACAAAAGGATATTTCCAACACTAAGGAATGTCCAACCTAATTTGGAAAAATGTTTTTTTCCTATTTAAAAATTAACTTTTTTCCTTTAAAACCTTGTTATGATTAAATAACCGCATAGACGTCTCAAAATTGCATTTTCACTGTGTCTCTATGGAGAAATGTACATAAAAATTAATCACAAAGATATAAAGGATACAAGTTTTTAAAACTCAAAGATACACTAATTACAGTAAGTTGGAGATATGTTTGTTTCACTTCACAGATTTCAAAGATAGGAAGGCAATTGTACCGGGGTGATAGAAAGACCTCATTTAGTTTAATCTGCATAACTGTCTCACTGTGTGTGCACAGTGTGCATTGTATTGGGGCCAAAACCATACATTTTAAAAGACAAACCTTTTGAATGTGGCATCAATTTTAACATTCCGTGTTTATAAAAAAATGATTTTGACAGTCATTCCAGTGACAGATCACAACAGTGATCTGTGTACCTAAGAACCTCTGCACTCAGACTGTTTTACAAATGCCACACAGTTGCAGATGCTGTTAACAAAATGTGAGGGATTTCCATATTAACCATTTGCAACCAACTCCATTTGCCCGACAATCATTGCCAGTGACTGTGAAACCGTGAACATTTGCAGTGGGAACGAAACCATGTTGCCTGGACAATGCAGCAATGGTCTACCATCCTGTTTACTGATGAGTGTCGGGTCTTCTTGAACAGGTCGTCAGCATTGCTGGAGAAGGTGAGCTGAGCGATACACTGAGGTCAACATTAACTCCTGGGTTTGCTTTAGTGGAGTAGGTGCAACAGTTTAGTTTTGCACCACTCAGTGCAAAACTAATTTGATTGTTGTAGATCATCCAGTCACTGCATGTTCTTACCTCAGAGACGTCACAGAACCCATCATCATCCCCAAGTGGACCAGCACACCACCAACTTTTTATTAATTGATAAGAATTTTCTACCACATGTTGTCAGAATTATCACTTCTTGACTTAAGGAAGTCATGATGCCTCATGTGGTATAGCCAGCAATGACCCCTTGACCTGAACCCCCTGGAGCATGTCTGGGACCTGCAGAAGCAGAACTCTACCCCCAAATGACCTGGCAGAACTGCATCTAGCACTAGTGGAAGAGTGGAACACATTGCCTCAGAGCAACATCATGAGGCTAGTGAGGAGCGTGATGCATTCTTGTCAAGTTGTCATTGTGGTAAGCAGTGGAAATACCCGCTATTGACATGGTCAGTTTTTTTATGCGAGGCCATCTTCAGTTTTTTTCTTAATTTGTGGGGTAATGTATATCAAACTAATGAAATTGGTGTTTCTCCTCTTTATTCATTATTATTATTATTAAAGGTAACTTTTACAAATGTATGTAGAACACTGAGAACTTTTGTTTCAAGAATATTTTTTTTTAATGGATTGGTCTTCTGTTGCAGACAAAATAGTCTCTGGGAGATAATAAAGACTTATCTGTCTAATCCCAGATGAGAAAAAACAGGTTAAAAAAGAAATTCCAACCCACTTTTGCTCATACATCCCACAAACAAAAGTAGTCAAGGTTCTTTGATATGTAGCCTAATAACTATGTGAGGATTTCTCTGAGAATAGTTCCTGGAGACTGAAGAACAATCTAAGTAGGTCAGGGAGTCTAAAGAAAAATATCCTCATAAAGGTTATATGGTTTCCTCTCTATTGTAAGAAAGTAAAATTGAGTTTTACATGAAAAAATGTGACTTTGAATAATCCTACTATGAGTGTCACAGTGACACTGTAGATGTAAGTCAACCTTCCTTACATACTTCCCTGTGATATTGTTTTACAAAGGGGAACTACACGTCTATTAGTGTCACAATATATGGAATAGGACTGCACTCTCTCCTTTTTCTTGAAGGCTGATTTCCTGTACTTTAAACCTCTTCTGAAGGAGAGATCCTCTCAAAACGAAACATGAACAAAGTTTGCTTATCACTGCAAAGAGTAAAACTCTGGGGATCAAAACAGAAAGGAAGGCAGAGAGCTGTCTATTCAGGTGGTTCTTCTCGAAGATATAGATTGAGAGAAGGTTTTGTTGACAAACCTCCAAGAGGCAGAGAACAGTGTGAGAATACTGAAACTCAAAGGAGGAAAGTAATTGTTGGCTAAACCAAAGAAAGACAAGATCCTATTGGCTTAGAGGATTGAGGACAATTATGAATGAAGACGGGTTTGACAGCGTGGGAATGCAGACAAGCTGAAAGCCTCAATCCACAGATGTGATGGTGATCTCCCAATGGTAATCATGGTAAAGCCTGCTAATAGGAAAAAAATTAATCATCTTTTTTTTTCCAGATACTAGAAAATGTAACAAGGAAATGGATGTGTCAAGTTTGCCTACTCAGCATATATACATTTAACTTTCCTTTTTTGAAAATATAAAACCAAATTTCAGTCTACATTTGAGTCCTGTTCAAGTATCCATCTATCCATCTTTAGAACCCACTGAATCCTTTTTTGGTTCACTGGAGCCGACCCAACCACTGTTGGGCAAAGTTGGGATATACTCTGAGGGGGTAACAGACGTCTGTTGAAGGTTACACACTCACACCCAGTGGCAAACAAGAGATACCAGTTAACTTATGAAGTATGTTTTTGGACTGTGGGAGGCTCTGCCTAGAGAAAACCTACACATACTCCTCACAGAAAGAACCAGCCAGCATTAAGCCAGAGCCTTGCCTCTGATGGGCAAGAGTGCTAACCACTATCCCACCGTGCACCCCCTTGCTCTATAGTTTTCATGCCATTTTTATCCCCATCAAATTTTCCTACAAAAAATAACATCAAAAGGCATTTCTTGATCTACCATCTTGAGTTTATCCACTAATGACTAG
Source organism: Adrianichthys oophorus (assembly GCA_036245035.1). NCBI lineage: Eukaryota > Metazoa > Chordata > Actinopteri > Beloniformes > Adrianichthyidae > Adrianichthys > Adrianichthys oophorus. Next base: position 14,488,074 of record BSAI01000162.1, on the reverse strand, counting down.
GGGTTTTAACGGCTAATTGACTTAATTTTTTAATCGATTTATAGTTCTGCGATCCAACCAGATCAAGCTGTCTGAAGCAAGTTGGAAACCGAATCAACCTGTCCATGACAGCAGATAATACACGTGATGTTAGCCAAAATGGTCAAGTCATCATTACAGTCTAATGTGTGGGAACACTTGGAATTTTGAAAAAAACGTGAGCATACAGTGTTGTAGAATGTTCTAATAATGTTCCCTTTGTATTATGTTTATGTGGAAAAACAATAGTGGGCTGAACATTGTGAAATAAAATGTAAATGAATTTGTCATTATTTCTTGTTTATTTGTTTGTTTGTACACATATTAAAGTTGCACTTTATTATTTTGCAAGAAATACAAGGACTCTGGAAAACTTCACCTGCACTGTTCAGTAAACAGGTGTTTATCTCTGAGCCACACTGGTTGAATTTTTGGCTAAAGGTGTCCTGGATCAATTTTGGCTTAGTGAATCAGATCGTTCAAAATGAACCAATATCAACTGTAAATCATATCACCAACCACAAATTACGATATATATCAAATCTTTGTTAAAATATACAGTTGCACCACCACCAGCAACACCTTTGTTTAAAAATTATTTGTGTGAGAAAATTGGCATTAGCTTTTCCTCCTTTGGCTGTCCACTGCTCCGTGTAACTCTTTAAGGAGACATAAACTTTGACTCAGGTCTAAATATTACATGAAATAACACTCAATAAAACTATGTGAAGGCAGACTGGATTTCACACTAAACAAGCAGTGTTGGCAATAAGTCACTCCACATTCAAGACAGAAACTTAACTAATAATGCATTATTGATAACCTCTGCAGTAAACTGATTGATTACTGTGGTGTAACATATTCTACATGCCAGCATGCCTGTGCCATGGCCAGTGGATTTATGCCGACACCACCTGGATGATTAAATGTGATGTTTCTGGGTAAAATATAAGCCTGGTGAAAGGAAGAGGATAAAGTCAGAGGAGGCCACGCTCACACTGCATGTGTTTGACAACTTAATTGCATCGGTGATTATTCCTTCACATTACACCGTCCCTACTCATATTTATAGCTGTGTCCAATTTTCATTATGCTCTTCATTAAGGAGCATAAATAACTTGCGTAAATGTGTCGGCACACCATAACACACCCACAACAGACCACGCAACACTGCCAAGTGATATCCATCTTGTCTCAAAACGATCCGACATTACCTGGCTGAATTGTGTCTATTAACCTCATGTGGCCCCTCCCACTCCATCGGGACAGCAGTCTCCAGATGACATTAACTTTTAAGGCTTTATAGCAGCCTTTTTTACAAAACACGAGCCATTAATCCACTTTATGCCCACCGCGACCCCTTTCATCGTGTTTCATAAAATAAAAATATGAATAAAGCTTATTAGAGTGTCTATTGTGGAGAGTCTTGGTAATAAATCACAGAGCTTCTATTAGAAGGATTGCTTCTGTCAAAAGTCAGGTTGCTTGCACTAAATAATGAATTGGAAAGTTTTTTTTTCCTTTTTGACCTGTTGAATGCTTAATGTTGGAAACCCTCTGTGTGCCACAATCCAATCTTCTATTTTGTTAGAGCTTTTAAATTTGTTTTTATTTGTTTGTCTTGCATGCATGTTTTCTTTTCTTACATGATCTGCAAAATAAAATTGTACTGTAAATGTATACAATATATATGTGTATATATTATAACAGTTAATCAATAAATTGAGTTCTATTCCTACGATCCAACCAGATCAATCTGTCTGAGGTAGAATCGAATTGGACTGACCTATAGGCTACCATTAAAAAATGCTATAATGAGATAAATCGTCAACTGATCATGGAAAAAAAACATTTGGATTGAGACATTGTAAGTTAATTTTAACTCAAACTTTATTTGTATGTCGCCTTTCATTCTGCTGAAGCACAAAGCACTTTATATAAAACCAAATCAAATACCTGTTAAAAATGTAGTGTTTTAAAATAATTACACACATAGAAAACAGAACATTTGCACAGAATAAGCATCCCTCCCTTCCCCGTTTCCTCCCTCCATCCACTCAGTTCCCCAATGTAACCAATGACAACAAAACTGAACAGAGACTAAGAACTGCAGCTCTAGGGAAACAGTCTGGCTCGGTACTGCTGTGCAGAAACTGTACTACGGGCATCCATTTATTCCAAGGCCCAGCCCGACCACGGGGGTCATCGCAGCAGCGCTTGCCCAGCACAGAGCAGCGCAGGGCTCACTCTGCAGAGCACACTCCAGCTGCTCCAATGAGAATGGGCACCGCAGCAACAGCCCACCCGCAAGCAGACACAGTAGGACCCCAGAACAGAGGATCCTCATGAGGAAGCACTGGAGTTAAAGAATAAATAAAAAGCATTGAAAACTATTAAAACATACACTTCAATGTTACCTCTATGGTCTCTGCAGCCCTGAGGTTCTCATTCAGGCTGATACAGTCGAGGACCATAATGGTGGCACGAGGTCTCACCATGAGTTTTGGTCCTCACCTTCGGAACAACTAAGAGGCCAGTGCCTGAGGACCTCAGGGTCTATGAGGGTTCGTATCTTAATGCAAGTCGTACAAATAAGAAGGGCCAAGACCATAAAAAAACATTTATAAACCATTAAAGAGGCCATGCCACGGTTTTCTTAAGCCTTCAGAGTAAACTATATCCATAAATATGATCACAAAGTACCTTTGGAACACTCAAAAACAAATTATTTATGAAATATTAGTCATTTCTGTGGACTCGTTTCATACCCGGAAATAAAATGACTATCTCTGAGGCACCGCCTTTTGCTCTTTGTTAGTCCTGCCCATTTCACGACATCATCCTCGAACCGGTCTGCGGCATGCAAACAAACAACATCCAAACCTTTTGCAAAGATGGATGTGCATATTGGGCATATAAAATAAACACGTTTTACAGATCATTGCTAGCTCCGTAGAGAAAGTGTGTGTGTGTGTTGCCCTGAGGGACTGGGGGTAGCGCAGACTCTTCCTAAAAGAGGCTGTCCTCAATTGATGACGTCAGCTGGTGAGAACCGGCTCATTTTCATGGGCAGGGAAGGGGCTGCTGCAGAGAGCACAGGTTTTTACAGCATTTAAAGGAGCCAGTGCAGTGATTTTAAAACTGGGGTAATGTGTTCCCGCACCCTGGTCCTTGTTAGAACTCGCACCGCGGAGTTCTATAATAATTGTAAATTTGATTGAGACATTTTGGGCAAACCAGAGAGCAGGGCATTACAATAACCTAAATGACTGAAAAGAAAAACATGCATCAGCGTCTCTATGCCGTCAAGACAGAGGAACGGGAGGCCTCTGGCAATATTTTTGAGATGATAAAATCCTGTCTTCAGAACATTTCTGATGTGAGGAATAAAATTCAGCTCAGAGTCAAAAAGTTCGCCCAGGTTTCAAATCACTGCAAATCAGACAAAAAAAATGTTTGAAAAGCCACAAGCTCCCTGCTCTGCTCAATTCTGATGTATCCACTTGTAGAAAACTAGATCCATGTACGTCTTCCTTTACCTCGTCTGAGTTGGCTTCTGTCACAAAACTGCACGGCTGGGTAGCTCCGACATTGTTCGCCACTTTTGTTGTACTGTTCATGTTGGGTGGTGAGGAGTTGTAGGTGAGTTTGAAAAAGAAAAAAAAGAAATGATGGGAAATGGGGGGAGGCTTACTTCGAACTAGCATTCCCACATACAAATCAGAGATTAATGCACTACTGTTGCTCTGCAGAAACTCTAGAAAACTCCTTGTTTTGTCTTTTTTTGCTAAAACTGTATATTTATAAAAGACCACTGGGTATAAAATTCAATTCAATTCAATTTTATTTATATAGCCTAATATCACAGCCATAACCGTCTCATTGGACTGATTATCAATATATTGCAAGAAGCAAAAAAGATTATTAAACATGTAAAAGTAAACAATAGCTGGTTATAAAACAGACTAAGCTGAACAAACATCTCTGTCCCTACACCCTCCTTCGCAATGAGGAAAAACTCATTAAAAAAAAAAAAAAAAAAAACTATCTTTTTTTGGGGGGAAAAAAAAAACTAAGAAATCTCAGGGTTGCCCACATGAAGGAGAGATCCTCAACCCCGGACGGACAGGTGATGTGCTAGAACTATTAAAGAAAAGTGAGCTTAATTACTTCTATAACTACATGGTTGAATAACAAGTATATGTCCAATAAACAAACACGTCTAGATAAACAGCTACAAGTTAAGGTAACAGCTAAGTATTAAATAAACAAAGATATGTTTGAATAGTCTATCAGATGGGCTTCATCCAGTAGGAGTTGTGGTAACAGCTGGGGTTGCTGGAAGAGCCAAGGCGAGGTCACGGCCAAAGACAGGAGCACAGGTGAGGCGAGGTCACAATAGATCAAAAGATGATCAAAGTGGAACTTTAATCAGAAATCTTAATAATTTATGCCTCTAAACGTCTATTTCTTCTACTCACTATCCTCAAATCTGTTCTTGTTTTAGCAATCAAAAACGGTTGAAGAAAATTTGTTTTTCTTTTGGTTAAGAAATAAAGCTTCCAGTTTTCAGCTCAGTTTTACTTTCTCAAAACCATAAAGTATGAGCTTTTCTGCAGACCCACCAAGACTTAAAAAAAGTCCTTTTAACCTCCTCCAAAGTCCAAACTACAATCTTCACAAAGCATTTTTACATTTTGTTATAGCTGTACAATGAAGAAAGTTTTAAATCAAAGCGCAGACTCTGCATTCACAAGAACTCCAATACCAAGGCTGTCATCCAAGCTAGGGCAAAGGCTAAGCACACATTGTCCAAGGTGAACAGACTTGTGGGTTTGTGTGCACAGAGAAAGTATTTTGTGATTGGAAAATCTCTGGTCCAGACGCTGTTGAATTATGGAGCAACTCATGGCTGGGAAAAAAGAAAAAACATTAAGTATTCCTGCACTGTTCAAACAAAAACCTCTGTCATGTCTTTCACCTTTCTCCTCTCCACCTCCTTGAAACTTGTCTTTTGTAGCGACTCTGATGAAGATCTCTGCTTTCACTTCAAAGCGTTCGTGTTTCTCTTGTCTCTCTAACACAGAGTAAAACTATTCCTCCATTTATGGGTAACAACCTTTGTGATTGAGCGTCACATATAATATGTTATTGACAGTTTGTAGGAGGACACAGCAATGATAAAGGCATTATGTCTAACCAAAAAAACTATTACTGGCTGTGGTTCTAAGGCCTTTCAGTAAATTCTCAATTTGAGGATCTAACACTGCCCTTGAATTGTTATAGACACAACAGGGACGTGGTGGAGGAATTAATTTCAGATATTACCAAACAGCAGGGTACACCGCTCCCTGGGCTCCACAGACCAAATCTATCATTTCTGTAAAAAAAATTGAATCAGGGTTTAAAGGAGAATGAAGATAATTTAATCTTTATCAGCAATGAGCCGCAATGAAAGTTTCCAAGGGATGCTCTTACCTCAAAGGGGGACTCATGAACAAAAGGACATTACATCTGAAGCCTTTCCCTCTTGCTCTCGAGCAAAAAGAGAAGAAAAAAAAATACAGGAAGAGGCACACATTCTCTGTGAGGCGAAGTCTGCTCATTAACAAAACAAGCAGTTCCTGTTATATATGAAGCAGGAGAATGCCAGCAGGGCAATGCACAGACTTGTTCTGCAACAGGGCTCCGAAATATACCTCACGCTGACGTCTCCCGCAGAAAGCAGACAGTTACAGATCGAGACAGCTTTCAAGTGTCAAATATACATGCACATACACACAAACCTGGACTTGTTTGGCATTCACATCCACCAACACCTCTCTCTGTCACTTACACTTTCCCCCACACAATGTAAGAGAGAACGTAAGGGGAGGGGGCACAGGGAGGAGAGAAATGAACAACTCCAGCTTAGTAGCATCAAGTCAAACTCTCCTAGATAACTGATAACGGCATACAGATACTCCGGCCGAAAAGCTCCACTCCAGCCTTGGAGTTGTCAGCACGGATCTAATCCACAGTGTGGAGACGGTTAGAACGAGTCAATATGCAATTTAAGGCAGGTTGATGGAGGGAGTTGGATTGATTCATTTTGACCTTTTCCATGACAGCACCTGCTGCACACATTCTCCCCAAATAAAAATATATATAGAAATCCTCATATCTGTGGCTTCTACTTCTTTTCTTCCCCCAAATAAGTGGCTGTTGTTAATCCCACCCACATGTCTGGCTACAAGTCCGCTCCCTTTGGTTTATCTCTCGGAGCATGGGCAGTCAGACCCAAGGGGGTGATACCAGCCACATCGATCTGGGCAAATATGCGGAGACACACCTGACTTGTTGTGCTGCAGTTGTGCTGTAATGCTTAAGATTTAGCTCAGTTGTATTCCTTACAACAGTACTTAGACAGCTTAATGTAAAAGCCAAAAAATATATGTATTAAATACAAAAAGAAAAGGAAACTCTAGGAATTTTGGTTCAGGGCTTGTAGACCCTTTACAGCAAAAAAAAAACAAAAAAACAAAAAAAAAACGTTTTAATTGTTTTAATCCCTAGCTGAGTTTGGGTAGTTTGCATCTTCTTTATGTGAAGTCACATATGTTCACCAAGTATTAAGTTCATCCTGTAGTTCAGAGAAACACACAATGAGTAAACTAGGGATTTTAAACAAGGGCCACACAAAACGTCCATCCTTCCCACAGATTCTTGCTTGGATTGAGGTCCAGAGACTAGCTAGGCGGACCACTCCAGAACCTTGAAAGGGTTTTGGTGTAGCCACTTCCTCAAGTGATGTGTTTAGGATCATGGTCATAATGGAAGCCATGACAAAAACCTTGAGTCTTTACTCAAAATATGGATTTTTTGTGAATGCTGTTCCCACACATCAAGCCTCTGCATAATATTCAGCAATCAGCTGCCTGATGTTACAACGATGCTGCTAATAAAGTGGCTTAAATGGTGGATTCATGTTTATTAGAATATTGTAAGATTGATATATATTAAAACCAAAACTAAACTAAAATGCAAAAGTTCATGATAGTAGTTATTTTTAAAAATGGAAAATGTTTTTATCTAAAGTCCTTTGAGTCACATTAGTTGGAAAAGTGCTAAGAAAAATAAAGTTATATTTGATTTCTGTGTAAAAGGTCTAAAGCTGTGTGTGGCCAGTTTCAATTTTAAGTGAAAGGACAGACCCCCGCACATCTGACAGTAGCATGTATTGGGCGGCACAGAGAAAATTGTGACACTTGTGTGAGTTCAAATACCTGAACTTTGGGACGGAGCTGAGCTCATGTGACGAAGCAGCGTCACAGGTTGCAGGACAGCATCTGAACACCAGCCTCAGTTTTTGTTCCTTTTTTTTCCTGTCATCTCCTAGTCCTTTAGTTTATAGTTTGCACCAGACACGTGCACACATTCAGGCAAACCAATCATTCGTAACATCATATCCCCAATACTGTTTGATTCTAAGGGTGCACACTTAGTTTTAAATAAAGTTCTACTCACCATCTAGGCTTCTTTCCACAACATTCAAACCAGAGCCAGAGCATTTGTACACATCATCATATACATAGGAAACAGGAAGTGACCTCATATGTCTGAGTTGTTAGGTTTCTTTTTTGTCTAATTGATTTTGTCTCATACTTGGTCCTATATTTCACAAGTTAAAAAATGTTTAATTGTTTCTACTTTTTGGATTATATATTAATGATTTCCCAGGTTTAAAGGCAGGAATTTGTTTCAATACATGTTTGGTTAATTGGCCTGTGGGAGGGGCTAAGCCTTAATGAGGAGGGACGATCTGGCAGTATAGAAAGAGCAGTCTTGGTTGCAGTGGTGGCAACAAGCTCTCTCTAGTGTATTGTGACACTGTTATTTTGTTGGGACAATAAAATCCCATTGTTTCCTCTTTAAATGTCTGCTGGCTTGGTCATCTTATTTTTTCTGAGAGAGCACATGACACTGTGAAGAACCCCGTCACAGCCTCGTGTCAACCAATCAGGAAGTCAGCTTCGGCCTTTGGCACAATGATGATGTAGTCGGTGGGTGGAGTCCAAAACCATCATAGGGGAGAATCTGATCATTCTCCTTTTGAACTTTGATATATTTCTTATTGAGACAAGAATAAAAAGCTTCTCTAATTGTATTCCTTCTTTTTCCCTCCTCAGAGTAATGTGGGACAGCAAGTCATCAAACTGGTTAACAGAGTTTTGCTGAAAGCTGACGTCATTCAGATGCAGCTCTTGCAGTAGATGGTGAACCTCACCGTAGTGGGAGAGTCTCTGAATGATGTCATGAACACAGACATGGAGATGTGTTTACCGATGCTCTTCAAAATAAATAAACCTGATCTCTCAAAGTTATCTGTGTCTTCCATGCATTGACTGTTTGAGATATACAGATAAAGTCAATGCTTCCGTGCAATGAAACAAAAAACTTCAGATAGTAGCTCCTCCCACATGTGGTGGGAGACTTGGGTTTGTGAACCCATTTTTGGACAAATCTCTTGAATTTGGTTCGCAAATCGCCGTTCATATGAACGGAGCATTATAAGAATTCTATTTTGAATTCACTCAAAAGACACATATCAAATCAGGCTTTCCGTGATTTTTACTAAGAAACAAACTTGTTTAGCTTTTATTACAGATTCAAAAAAGCAAAAGTTACCATCGGCTTCATTTTACATTATATAAATTAGTACATGGCCAAAATTAGCCAAATCTATATTTCAAATACAAAATATCGTTTGAAGCTTCTTTAACTCTAAAAAAGAATACCTCGTTTAATAAAAACATAAATGCAAAAAATATAATTGCAATTTTGTTTGCTAAGAAATGTATTTTAAATTATGTGAATGAATCTTTAGAAATAGATGTTCTGATGCCCAACTAAATATATATTTTTAAATATATTAGTAAATGTCCCATATATTGACATATATTTCCTAATGTATTGCTACATAAATTCTAGTATATCGCAAAATATTTTTGTTTCCTAAAGTCAGATGTGCAAACTTCTTGATCTTTGGACACTTTTGCTCTTGTGCAGCATGTTTTAATTATGTCAATTGTTACCTTTTTTTTTCCTTTAAAATATCGCTTGCTAAATTTAACAGCCTCACATTTCCATACAGTAGATGAGGCAAACACACTCACTTTCGGTGGTGATTGGCTTAACACTTTAATTTCATATGCACAATGTAACTTTACAAAAGTTCAGATGTTGTTCGTTTTTGAGGGCGAAATGCAGACACACTGCCGAGGCCGGCTAGGTTGACGTCAGGAAATGGGCGGCACCCACAAGGAGTGAGAAATGCCCTTAGAGATCAAACAAAAATAACACATTTTTCATGAAAAAAATCGTTCTTTTGTGGCCCAAAGGTAATATATTTTCATATATGTATAGATATAGTTTACTCTGAAAGGTTTAAGAAAAGCATGATACTGGCCCGTTAATACAGAACAAATTACTTTTGAAGTGTCATGAAGAATGCTGAGTAAATATGTACAAAATTATTAATTAATATTATTAAGATGTTCTCTCATAACAGAGCAATCCCTCAATAATTGTTGAAGTTCATAAAAGAACTCAATGGGAAATATTCAAGAATTCATGTAATCCTCAGTCATTAGCGTAGTTATAACGGCTCTTCCGTGCTGTGCTTTCTTGTCATTTATGAACATCAGACTGAGGGGAAAAAAAATGTAGTTGGGCACGTGGCAACTGAAAAAATCCACCCCCAGTTTTCAGTTACATAATCTTTAAAAAAAAAATCCTGACATGTAAAATGCTAAATTTGACTGTTTTTTTTTTTAGAGTAAAAGTCAGTGCAAATGCCATTTTAAAAAGTTTTTTTTAATGCTCATTTTGGGCAATGGCTTCTTTAATTTGAACTCAAAGCAGCATAGTATGTACTGTATTCTGCTCTAGCATGGGTGAAGACACTTAATCTTTAGATAGATTTGGCTTTAAAGCTGATTTTGAATGCAGTCAGCATCAACACCATACAAAGTGTCTCATGTCTATCCACAACCGAATGATCATCCTTTCCAGGTGAGGACTCAACAAACTGCAGCCAGCTGATACCAACCTCTCATTGGTGCTTTGAAGTGCAACAACTGGGAAAAGTCAGTCCCTTTTCCCTGCAGACATGGAAAAGAAAAATCTGAGATCAAGGAGAAGAGTTGAGAAAATGCCACTTTAAAAAAAAAATTGCTTGGCTTGTGTTTAAGGCCAGTCACAAAGATTTGGATGAAAATCTATATTCGGGGCTGATATCAAACTAGCCATCATCCCATCCTGCCTTACGTCTCTCATGGGAACATGTCAGATATGTAACATGCAGCCATTTTCTCAGCTGTCAAGGCGGCATTCATTCTTTTAACACTTTCCTTCAGATTTTAATCTGCTCGAATGTCTTTCTCTGCAATAAAGTGCAGTTTTCCAAAAGGCGTGTTTGGAATTACAAGATTTCATTCATTATTGATATCTGTGTGTGTGTGTGTTGGCTCGGTTGAGTGTGTGCTCCATTAGGGTGGAGGAGGCATAGCAAAGCAGGTCATGACAGAGGTTAGTACTGCATTAGCAACTGTCACTGCTGGGACAGTGGGGTGCGGACGCAGGGGCAGCCGTCTCCCGCTCATTCACAGCCTCCGTCACAAAGACGCACCGGCAGTCTCTGAAAGTCCACGGCGGTCTCTGGTGGATCGGAGCCAGCAGGCCGTGACACACATGGAGGGCAGTGTCTGGAACAGGAGGACATGTCCTGTCTGTCTTCTGTGTTTAAGCGCACACGTGCATGACACTGTGTTCTTATATGACAGGGGCACTTGCCCTGTCAGACTCCAAGCTGTTTGCCCTTGCCAAAGATTTGCAGAAAATAAGAAAGTTCTCACTTTTTTTGACACTTCTTTGATGTTTTCTGAGGGGTTTTCTTTTTTTTTTGTAATTTTTAATAACTTTCATTCAACATGCAAAGTTTTTTTTTCTGTCTCAGCGTGGCTGAATCTTTGCCGAGCCTTTGTATCAGCATTAACTTCTCAGAGTTGATTTATGGAAATCAGCCTCATTACTTCTGCCTTCTTAGGGTTCATACTCTCACATAAAAACATAATGATCCAAGCTGTTTCTGTTGTCTGCGGTGTCAATCAGCTCCTTTTTTTTTTTCTTTTTTGATGTTCTAAGTCTCCTCAGTTTCTAACCTCAGAAAGTCTGGGATAATTATGGGAGTAAAAAGAGCTCACTTTCAGAGCAGATTAACAACATCTCACAAGGCTGAACTCCTCACTCTTTTATCTCCTCAAACGCAGCAGAAGAGAAGAGGAGTTACGCAACTCTCACCTTAGGGACTACCCGACTTCGACTCAACTTCTGTCTGCTTTTGCTTGTGCAGGGCTGGCTTCTGCATTTTTTTATTTTAAATGTGAACGTTCGTTTAAAGCAGCTGCGCGACCAGTGTATAAATGGCACCCCTGTTGTTCACAGCTCTTGCTACTTTGCCCCTGTTTCCTTCAGGACCTCCATTGGTCCTTCCCACTCCTACGCTTAAAGTACCACTTCAATCATCTTTTGATCTATTTTAAAAACTTCCCCAGTGGTCTTTTAGATTGTGCTGTTTTTAGTCAAAATCAAGAATATTTCTGGGACATATTTTCTGCAGAGCTTGCCTCTGCGTTGTGGGCAGGACTGTTGGCACATAGTAAACCTGCACTCATTTCCCATCAACCCATCAACCCCAATCTCTCCCGCAAGATCACAGCCCCTCACAACCCCAAGCCAACATTAGCCGCTGTACAGATTTGAGTCAGCTCAAGTAAAACAAAGATGTACATGGACCAAATTTTTTCATGCTAGTGGATGTATCAGAATGGAGTGGAGCAGGGAGCTTGTGGCTTATAGTTGTCACAGCTACAATCATTTTAAAAAATGCATTTTTTTTTCATCTGCTCCTGAGTCACATTAATTTGACCAAATAAATACTCAAAAATGCAATTTTAAGCAGAATTTTGTTCTCCATCATGACAAAAATGCTGCAAGAACATGTTCAAAACACAATTTTCATTGGAGAGTGGGTCTATAAACCCTCTCAAATGCTAAGATGCAATATGATTTCATTCCTATTCTTTTCTTTTATCTATCTTTCAAGGTTCTTTTAGAAGTAATTGGATTTAAAAAATACCCTTCCCTCTTTTGTCATTTAACTGGAATTTTTTTATGCTGAAAATGGCTTCAAATAACTTATGAAATGCCAAAAAAATCTCTTTTTAACAAATAAAGGCTCTAATGTGTGATTTATAAATATTATCTTTATGATCTTGTCTCAGCAAAAAAAAATGTTTCACACATGGAACTCCGACAAGATTCTCTCTGTCTGCTAATTAGGAGCAACTTTTATTACTCCTGTGTAAAATAAATGAACAACAAGATGAACTTTGGGTTAATTAGTCTCTGACTTTTCTGGGAAAATATTCAGCATGGACATTTTCTGGCACTGACTTTTTGCTATGTTAAATTAAAATAATAAATGCCGAAAAGATGACTGGATTAATTGATTTATTTAAGACAGAAAACTATAAATTCATGTTTTGATGCCGCGCTCACATTTTCCTTTTAAAGGTAAAATATGTTTTCAATGAAAAACAGAAATGTTGAATTCATGCTGCCTTTGGATGAAATATGATGACATTTAGGTGTCAAGAGATAAGGCTTTTTTGAAAGAGAAATTTTGGGGAAGGAGTTTTTATTAACCAGTTATTTTGATGGATACAATAATTATAAAATTCAATTTGTTTATGTCAGTGTTGAGTGGCCTGTGGGTTTTTGTTCCAACCCCTACTACTTCAATCCTATCGCTTCATTAATTTCATTTTGGGTTTATCCATTTACATAATTAACAGCAACCAAAAAAAATGGTGTATTGTTTGAATAGTCTCTGCGCTGGTGTTCTATCTGAGGACAACACAAGCTGCGAGGTCAGAGGTCAACTGTGCAGTAGGTCCTTCAAGGATTTCATCAAGTTGCAGACAAATACAGCGAGCGCTAACAGTTCAAATGCTTCAAGGTCTGCTGATAGAAGATGGGTTGACTGCCAATAAGAAGATCCAGGGAAAAGAGACCCTTTTTTAAATAAAAAAGAGAAGAACATAGAAGTGGAAATGAAAAAAGACAAGCAAAATCAATACAGCACACATCAAACTTCATTATCTAGGCAACATTAAAAAAAAAACAATAATTGGTTGGATAATTTCACCCATGACACGTAGTGAGCTAATATCAATTATTCTTTACTGTTTTTTTTTCAGTTATTTCTTTTAAATGGTTTCATTTTTGTTGCAAGTTTATGAATATTTGTATTTTTTCCTCCTTAAAAAGAAATACAAAAAAATACCAATTTTGTGTTTTAATTCAATTTTAACTTTGTAAAGATAAAATTTTATCTTTGTAAAGTCAAAATTGCTATAATAAATGAAAAACCAAGCAAAGTGATTTTCCAAGAACAATTAAAAAAAACGTTTGCTTATAATGGTTCAAAAACATGAGCAACTTTCCAAAAATGAAAGGATTTGTTTATTAATTTAAAAAAAGAAAAAAATGACGTATAGATTCCAACGTAAATAATTCAGAATAGGTATAAGAAGAATATTTGAATATTTAAATAAAGAAATATTCAGAAACACAGTTTTAATCCTAAATTCTTATATGTCCTCTATCATGGAGAAAAATGCTACAAGAACATGTTAAAAACACCAAAAACAAGAAAAAAAATTAGCTTTGTTTGCCTAAAATTGCCATATTGGCAACCCTGATCCATTATTTGAGTTTTAAACACTAGTGGTTTCTTACATTGTTTTTTCTATAAGTATTGTGTTTTTTGGAATTGTTCAGGTTTATCTACAGCAAGAATTTAGCATGCAAAAAATGAAAATAAATAAACAGTTTGTGTTAAGACTCAGGAGAGGCATCACACCAGTTTTATGTCTACTTTTATCTTATTTTGAAGGACCCCCAGAGATACTTCTAATTTATCAGTACCACATTTCACATGATATAGACAAATGAAGCAAACATTTCTCAAGCTTCACGTTCGCATTTTAAAAAACATTTACAGTTCAAAATGGACTGAAAAATAAGTTTATCTTTACATTGTGTGCCCTGGGTGAACCCTGACTTTACCTAAGGACAGCTGGCACAGGCTCCAGAATGCCCCGCAGCAATAGCTTGGTAAAAATGTGTACAAGTTGACCTCTAAGCACCTGATGCCATCCCCCATGGTATCCCACCACAAGGTAGCCCACCAGCACAAGAATCAGTTTCTTTCCATTTTGCTGAAAAACCCCTCAAGCGGCCAGTGACAAGCTTGAAAGTTGTCTAATCTAGTGTGATCAGGCCGTGACATATGGTGTTTGTAAGCTTGCGAACTGTGCCAGTCAGGCCATTACACAGCAGGGGTTTATGTGGGTATCACTGTGCATGGCTGCATTCTCAACGTTATCCCCGCGCTGTTGGTCCACAGTCCGTTAAGTGACGTAGCAACACTGAGCAGCAGGTCAAGCATGATTAGAGGTCAGAGTGTTAATGACAAGACCTCAGAGCTTTCTTGTGACATGGATGAGGGCCAGCTGGATGTGGAGAGTTAAAAAGGGGAAAGGTGGCCAAGTAGAGATGTTCCCTGCACCTTGCTGGCCCCTTTCATCTGCAACCACCAGCTGCTTCAGAACCTCAAAGACAGGTGAGCAAACTTCTCTGTATTCCCCACGGGATTTTAACCTTTAAAAATGCACATATAAGGTAGCCAGGATAGAAATTAAGTGCAGGGTTGGCAGGGTCTATTATTCAACCAATCTACAGTGCCAAGGAGCCTGGCATGCAGCCCAGAGGGATAGAGGAGTGGCAAGCCAGTGCGTTGGTAAAGTAACTGTTAAAATGATTAATTTGCCATGTAACAATTTATGATAAAATGCTTTAAAAAGTTCTACATTGCATTTGAGCTCCTGCTAAAAACATATTTTTGCTTTGATACTGAAACTTTAAACTTACTGGATTTCCTTGTAAGTGAAGCTTAACTGATTAGCTGCTGCACAGAACAGAATCAGCCTTTTGTAACTTTTAAATTCAAACATTATTTACAAATTTAATAGCTTAGAAACACAAAGTGCTTTTACAGAATCAAAGCATCTTTCAGATTTTAAAACCAAAACAAAATCCTTCATATTAAAAGCAAAAAAAGAATATATACCAACAAATTAAACAAAAAGTTTGGCTAGGGAAGTCTTAAATGCCATTTTGGACTATTAAGATGACTGTCAGCTAACAGAGAAAAACATGGTTTTAATTAGTCTTGCAAAAAAAAGTGCTCTTTGGGGTCAGGTAAATGTCATGTGTCTGAATTTCATTTTGTCCCCTTTGAGCGGGCATTCATTTGAAAAGTTTAGAGACAAATGTCAAACTCTGACTCTTTTGTAGACCTTGTTTTACCATCCCTTTTTATCGCAGACTTTGATTTCCAATGAAGGAATGAATTATTCAGTTTACTGCTCACTTCAAAGCCCATATTTAGAGTTAGGGTATTGCTGTATTTCTCCTATATTGAGGGAGCTATTATTCCCTGCCTAGAGCTGTCTGGTAAGAATTCAGAGCTTGGCAAAAAATATCTATAACTACATTTATTAAAATAAAGTGGTCTTGTAATGCTTAGGTGAAGTGGAGAAAGTTCCAATTAACTTTCAGCATGACTTTATCCCCCTCCAACGTTCATTTATATGGCCTGAGGTATAAAGTATTGATGGAAGTATTGAGTTTTGCAGTTTAAAATCTAAGATGAATTTTTCATCAGTTGCGTGTCATTTTGTGTTTACGTTTTCTCTTTTGCTGTTTCCAAGCACTCTCATTCTTATGGCCAGGGCATCATGGGTGCTGTTAACGGTGATCCTGCTGATCTACTCACCAGGGGCAACCTCGGCGCCCCTGCAGCACCTGTGTGGGTCCCACCTAGTGGACGCCCTCTTCTTTGTCTGTGGAGACCGGGGATTTTTCTACAACCCACACAGAGCCCACAAGCGGGACCTGGGGAATCAACTTGGTATGACAGTTTCTGTAGATACAATTTAATACACCATTTACTTTACTATTTTGGCAGAATTAATGGGAATAATGTGTATCATTATGTTGGGGACCAAATGTAGAGCAAAGAAGTTGAAGAATTTCCTGCAAAATTGTGATTTTAGTTCCCAATTTGATTTGAATAAAGTAGTCAATCTAAATCAAAACCAACTTTATGAAAAAAATAGCTTTTACATTCCTTGTCATAAATTGAACAAAATTTGAACTTTCATTATTAAAATGAAAAATCCCTACATTGCGAAGTAGCAGAAAAGCAGTTTTTTTTTTCTTGAATACAGGAATTTTTAAGTTAATAATTTAACTTATTAGGTCAGCATTGACTCTTCAAAGTAAAGATTAAATGTTGATTAACAGAATGTTAAGCCCAGCCCTTTTGACATGCTAAGTATCTGAGAATCTGTCTTATCTACAACAGTCTGGTGTGAATTAATTTAGATCCATATCCTTAGATACCCCGATTTCCACCTTTAAATACACAATAATTGAGATTTAGATTTAGTAGGGTGAGGATCACGTCTACAAACTGAAATGTGGAAAAAAAAAAAAAAAAAAAAAAAAACGCTTCTTCAGCCTGGATTGCAACCAATACATTTCTTCATTGTTGCTTCAAACATCTATGATTGTGGCAAATCCATTCATTGAATTCCATGAAGTTTTCACGTCTCTCATGAAGTCATCCCCAAATGCTTTTAGATCCTCCACTACAAACACTCTACTGCTGTTTTGAAGTCAACATCAGGCTGTAAGCTATGCTATATGCTTTGGAGTTCCTTCATGTCATAGCCCTCAAAGCAGCAACCAATAAGATTAAATGGATTGCTGCGATTAGGTTAACTAGATATAAAGTCCCCATCAAAGTCTGAACAGTCAGTGGCATTTTCAGCGGATTTGCATAGAAGCAGCAGGACTTAACACAGCTGTGGAAAACTCTTTCCGCTTCAAAGGTTTCCTGTCTAAAAGGGCCAGACAGGAGGAGCGGCTGTGGAGGGATCAGTCTGGCCGTGATGAACCTAAGGTGAAAAGAGGGATTGTGGAGCAGTGCTGCCATAAGCCATGCAGCATTCAACACCTGGAGGGCTACTGCGACTGACTCTCCCACTCAACATCTAGCATCATTCATAGCTGGTAAAAAATAGAGGTCCCAAAGTCAACTTCTGGCTCAAACCTTGCTGGCTATGTCTTATAAACTGAAGGAAATAAAGTTTATTAACCCATAACCCACAGCTCCTCTCAGCAGAGATGTGAATTTTTTTTCTTTGTAGCTATTAGAAAATGTCACTGAAATAAAAGGTTGCAGCAGGCCGCTGCTCAGCTGTAGCTGCAATGCAAGGGAGCCCTCCAGTGGCTGAGGAGAGAAAAAATATTACAGTTTTTTCCTGAAATAATGGTCAGTCAAAATGTCATTCCAAGTATTTAAAATTTGTCTTTATTTACAGAAGAACAATTTCCAAAGTTATATTTTATAAAATACTAAACAGTTTCACCATTTAAGATTAACCCATAATCTCCCCATTAGAATGGATCCCTCCCCCTACGTGCACATTTCAGTTTTCCCCAAACAAACTACAAACCTCTCGGGTTAGTAAACAAACAAAATGATGTAATGCACCTGTAATGTGAGGTTATAAAAATTAATAAAGTTAACGATTTGATAAACCTTAGTTTGTAAAAAATTATCACCAAGAAAAATGTTTTTGAGTTGCAGTTTTCTGGATGAAAAGTTGTCAGTTCCTCTTGTTTAGAAGGTCTCCGTTACTCATTATGGTT
Organism: Adrianichthys oophorus; assembly: GCA_036245035.1. NCBI lineage: Eukaryota > Metazoa > Chordata > Actinopteri > Beloniformes > Adrianichthyidae > Adrianichthys > Adrianichthys oophorus. The sequence continues at coordinate 14,470,170 of BSAI01000162.1, read as the reverse complement.
TCCTGACAAAACACAAATAAACAGAGTTAGAAATAGGGTGCTTTGAATTACATAGTTTAAAAAAGGGAAAATCCACAGTGACTGAAGCTGATCAGATCTTTAAAAGTTAAAAGGCTATTCACATCTTCCCAATCAACAACTTAAACTACATGTGAAGAAGAAAATATTAAAGCTGTAGTTATGAAACCTCCTTATATCTGGATCTTTAATACACAAGGGGAAGAGCCAGATGGGGCGGTTTGGACATATGGCGAGAATGGACGCCTTTCTAGTGAGGCGTTACGGGCATGTCCAACCGGGAGGAGGCCGGCGGTAAAACCCAGGATGCGCTAAAGAAATCTCGTCTCCCGGCTGACCTGGGAACGTCCCGGTATCCTCCCGTAAGAACTGAAACAGGTGGCAGGAGAGACTGCTGCCCTCATAACCGAGAAAAGCAGAAAATAATGGGTGCAAATGCAGTGACTCCAATACGCTAATACACTTAAAATTAAAATAGAAGAGATGGACGCAATTGTCAGCCTTGAGCCCTGCTTTATAAAAGGCGTTTTTAGTCGGTATTAAATTTAGTACTCACCTTCTTATAGAGCTTCAGTTGGTTGAGCATGCCTGTTCTCCTTGTCATGCTGGAAAGCTTTGCTGGGATCAAACCTGCGGCGAGAAGCACCAGGGAGCTTTGACTTCAACTGCTCCAAATCACTCTTCTGTCGACTCACCAGGGTACGAAGCTTTGACACCTCCTACACACACATATGTGAGAAAAAAGGAGGAGGGGGGAGAAGAGAGGGTGTTACAGCATGACTTCCAGACTAAATATGTGCTTTGCAAAGCAGATGGTGCTGCTCCAAGATTCCACCTGTTTTAGAGAGATGTTCTCGTCTTTGAGCTTCACCACATGTTTGATCTTCTGCTTCTGGTTTTGGTGCCCCAGGAGACGGGCATAAGCATCCGCTAATTTGTTTAGTTCTTCTTGGTTTGCTCCGTTTTCGTTAAGCAGTGCATCTCGCTCTGCTGCAAACGCATTCAGCTGTTCCTGTGGGTGTAATGCCAAAAAATACATCATTTAGTCAAAAAAAAAAAAAAGCGTCTGAACAAAAATGTGTCATTCGTTTGCATAATGTGCTGCTTTATGGGTTCTAAATCCTCCAAGTTTTACAGTGGAGAAGCTGACTGTGCTCGTTGGCATGCAGAGTCAGGGGCACAGTGACAGAAACTATTCTCTGGCATCCATTTGAGAAGCAGAACAAAAATAAAAATCAAATTGGCTAAGAGTTTTTAAACTCTGAGTTTAGAAGACTCTGAAGGCTTAGAGACATTTGATCCTCATCGTTATAGCCCTTTTAGGACACAAAATCAATCACAGCAAGACTGTAAAAAATAGGCAGTTTTAGATTTTAATATTTTATGGTAAAAATGTTTTGCATGAAAATGTCCTATCGTGTGCGTTTTCTACGCAAACAGGTTAGTAAATCTACTTGAAGTTTTGAAGCACTGATAGTGTCTAAAGGCATGACTGGAGAAACCTATGAATCATTGAGTCTGCCTTGAGTTTCTGAGATGTGGGAGGGGCAGAATCACCAACTGCAGCACCTATTGCTTATCCAGAAGAGTACAAAACAATATATGAGTCTTCACAACGCTACAGTGTTAGAAGAAAAATCAGCTGCATCACTGGTTTCCCTTTTAAAAAGTTACACTTTATAAAGAGAAATTCTGATTGTCATTTGAAATATTTTAAAAACATTCCCAGTTCTCTTCTATTCATGATTATGCTGATTTTAGCCTAAAAAATGTTTTCTAGGACATAGTTTCTCCAGAGCAAAAGGGGTTCATTGGACATTTCCCTATGAAATGTGGGGAACAACCACGCCTCCCTTCTTCCTTTTCATTACAGCTCGGAGCAGGGGGCTTGTGCCAACAAGCGTACTTTCTACATCACAAATTAGCTTTTTTTTTTTTTTTCTTCTTCTTCTTCTATCTGCTCCTGATTCACAACAAATTTGAATACAGAAATACTCAGAAAGACAATAGTGAGTTTAATTTTCTTAATATATGTCCTCCGTCATCAGAAAAAAGGCCACAAGAACATGGTTAAAAACACCAAAAACACAATTTTAATGGGAATGGGTCTTTAAATTGTTCGTTTCGTCAATAAAAAGCTAGAGCTAACGCAAAGGCCAGAAATAGTTGGAAATAAAATGTTAAGAGCCTTTAAGGGTCAGTTACATGTTTTTATGACTAAACATGTTTGTGAGTATTTTGATTTTATACTTTGCCAATTCAAATTTTGACTAATCAAGCCTAATTATAAAAAAAAAAAAAAAAAAAAAAAAAAGGATCTATGTTTTGGTATTCAATTGACTGACCTGGAAGGGCCTGACTTTAGCAAAAAGATCTTCGTACCGGCTCTTCCAATACTTGATCTCAGAGCAATTGGAGCTGAAAAGACGAGAGAAAATTGAGATAGGGAACAAAGAAAACTGGCATTATGCAGAAAATTGAGCACTGCTCACCTCTCTTGTGCTTTAGTTAACTGTCTTTGGTGTTCTTGTCTCTGCTCCTCCAGCTCCCACTGCAGAGCAACTTTTTCCTGTGACAGAACTAGCACTTGTTCCCTCAGGGCGAGCCCACCCTGCTTTTGAGTTTCCAGTTCCTGCTCCAAACCCTGTTTCTTCTCCTCCATAAGGTCTAATTGGGTCTGGAACCTAACAAGTTCTTGTTCGACATCGACCAAGCGAGACATAAGCCGATCCTTGTCTTGCTCAAAAGTGCCTAGCTGGGTTTCGAGTCGGTGCCTGAGCTGCTCTTTGTGTTCCACTTCAGCCAGCAGACATGTTCTGCCCTCCTCCACCTTCTCAAGTTTGCGCTGTAATGCAAGAACTTCTGATCGGACCTGCTCACAGATTTTCCTCTCAGCCATCAAAGCCTCTTTTTCTTCCTCAAGGATGGTCTGAATTTGAACTTTTTCTTCTCTTTCTTCTTGAAGTTCCTTTATTAGTTCCATCTTTTCTCGGATGATCTCCTCCAGCAGTTTCTGGTCCTTTTCTCTCTCAAGCTGAAACTGAGTTAAACTCTGATTTTTCTGTTCCTCCAGTTGCCTCAGTGCCTCGTCTTTGCCATTTGTCTGCAGCTGTAGCTCCTGCTGTAGCTGACTGATTAAAGCTGCGTGGCACTCTTCTGTGGCCTTCATCTCCTCATCTTTTTGTGCGAGGCAAGCCTGCACCTCCAGCAATATTCTGCAAGGTCAGAGGGAAAAAAAATGATGAAAAAGTGTGGAAATGACAAATATTTCAACAAAAAGTGAAAGCATACTTCAAACGTACTTTGCATTTTCCTCTCTGGCTCTTGCTTCGGCCAACAGGGTCTCTTGGCGCTCGTCTGACAACTCCCTTAACTGGTTGATTTCTTCCTCTGTATGCTCCACCACTTTGTCCATCACCTCCTTCAGTTGTTGGGTCACTCTCCTCACCTCTGCCTCCAGCTCTTTCTCCCTTTTCTTTGCATCCTCCAGAGCCTCTCTGGCGCTGAAAAGCAAGGCAAGCTTTCTGTGAAGTTCGCACACCGACAGAATCCTGATTAAAAACATCAAAGAACACAGACGCTCAAACGCTCACCTTTCCAGCTCAGAGACAATATTGCTCATCCTCTGTTGAGAGATTGCGCTCGTCTCTCCGAATTCCTTCATGGCAGTTAAATGCACCTTTTTCAAACTTTCCACATCGTTGGTCTTACTGAAAATGACCAGCAAAAAGTTTGGTTTAGGATCTGGAGTCAATTCATCGTCTTACATGTAATTTGCTTAAATAACAGTTTAATTAAATGTTGTTCAACTCAATGGTAAAATATCCAGAGGCTTAATTAAGCACTATAATTTTTCTCAACCTTAAAGAAAAAAACGATTTCTGGCAAAATTATTATGGAGTGATGAATAGAGAAAAAATATAAATTAATGAGTACATAATAGTCATTTTGCCAAAATAATATTAAAACCACTTAAAGTAAATCAAATCATTCATATCTACTTTAGGGAAAGTCTTTCTGTAGTTCTTCAAACTTGTGAAAGAGCTTAATCTTTTCAGCTCAGTACCCTGCAGAAGTGCAAACATACTGCCCTCACCTGGACGTACGAGGCAGCGCTGTTGGCGCAGAATTTGGCAACAGCAAAAAGCAGCACTACCCCACAAGACAATATGTGGAGAAGCAATAATTAACTGTGACAACTCAATAACAACAATTTTGCTTCTTCCTCACCTGCTCATCTTTTAATTTTCCCATCTTTATGTACATATTTATAGTGAGTGCACATTTTAAAAACTTACTCTTACTTGTGTGTACAGTACAAGGAACAAATTAGTGAAATACTCCTGCTTTCACATGCATAATTTCAAAGTAAGAAATGCAAAAAGGAGTAAAGGAGGAGGTGCTCAGTCACATGTCCAATACAGAAATCAGTAGAAGACACTGAAGACAAAATGACCAAAACTTATTACATACTTGATTGTGCAAAGCCTCCGCATTTACTCGTATCCTGCAAAGAGCTGGAGCTTTGGCCATTTACCCCCCAAACCCAGCCCTTAAAGATCCACCCCAATGAAACTTCTATATTTGTTGTTTTTAACATGTTCTTGTGGCATTTTGTCTGGAGGACACACATATAGAAAATTAAGCTTAAAATTGAATTTCTGAATACCTATTTAAACTGTTGTGAATCTGGAAAAGATGAAAAAAAATTTTAATTTTAAAAAAGAACCTATTTGTGACCTAGAAAATAATCTTGAAGTGCCACGAACTCCCTGAACCATTTCATTCTGATGCATCCATTTTTTAGAAGACAGCATCCATGAACATCTTTTTCCTCATAAAGCTGAATACATATGAATACATTTTTGACATATTAAAAGAATGTCTCATCTGTAATCTGATGCCTTTAGAAGATTTGTCAACCTTTTCTTGAACTCGTGCACAAGAATTACAATTTTACCTGGGGTACCCAAACTTTCGATCCCCACTGTCAGTGCCCAAAAAACTGCCCTTTTACTATAAGATACGGAGCTCAGCAGAAAGCTTGTGGCCTGCCGATTAGAGTTCACATGCAACGACTGAGGTTTTTTAAACCATGTTTCTTCCATAAAATGATTCACTGCGATTTGAATAAAGAACTACAGTTTTAATCTTCTCTTTCTATACTTCCTCCATTTTATCAGAGGGGGTCTTTAAACACTACATAAATTACTTGCTGTTTTTGCACTGTGGGCACAACTCAATTTTCATTTACTCTTTCAGAGCAACAGGGATATTTACAAAAAAACCTTCTGTTTTTTGGTCTCTTACTTCATAAAAAGTTCTTTTGTAGCATTCAGCTCCTGTGCCAGCTTGTATTTTTCCTCCTGGAGAGAATGTACAACCTCCTGGCTCTTCTTTATCACCTCCTGCCTCTTCTGCTCTTGTTCCTCCATTGCAGCAAGCTCTCCCAGAACCTCCTCCATCTCCTCCTTCAGCTGTCTCAAATGCTCCTCAGACTCACTCCTTTCTTGTTCCACCAGCACAGTCAGGGAGTCCACAAGTGCCTAAAACACACAATAAAAAAATCAGCAACACTCTCTACAATTGAAACTGTGGGTATTTATCCAAAGAGATCTAAAACAATATTGAAAATGTAACCTTTTCTTTGGTCAACTCCTCAGAAAGGGTAGCAAGTTCTTGCTCAAGTTGAATCTTTCTCTTTCTTTCATCTCTTTTAGTTTGCTGCACTGAGCTCAGCTCCATCTTCAGCTCTTCTATTTTCCTTATTCCCTCTTCTTGAGCCTTATCTAACATGGCAAAAGATGCACGACTACTTCAGTACAAACTTCAGTGACATGCACTGAAGTGCACGTGTGAACATTCATACTTCTCTCTTCCTCGGAGGAAAGACACTTTTGTTCAAGATGTGCCACCCTCTCGTCCAGCTCTCGCTCTGTTCTCCTGAGCACCTCTCTCAGCCTGACAAGCTCGGCCTCCTGCTGGTGAACTGTTGCCTGAGACTCTTGAACTTCCAAGTTAGCCGACTTGAGTTGTTTTTCTGAACTACTCACTGCCTTTTGGGCAGCCTTGAGCTCCAGCTCCTGGTACTCCAGCCTTTTCTCCACCTCCCACAATGCATCCTTTGATGCCTGCAGGTCTTGCTGGAACTGTTGAGCCTCCTCCTCTTTTGCTTTCAGGGTGTTTCGAGTACTTTCTAGCTCTGCGAAACAGTTTACCAATTCCATTTCTAGTTGCCTACAGAATAAAAAGCATAAATGAACAGAGCACAACAAAACATGCAGATCCAAATCAAAATGACAGACGAAATAGATGATTTACTCAAGTTTCTCCTTTTGAAAACTGGCTGCATTGCTCTCTTGTGATTTCGCTTGAAGCTCTAAGCAGAGATCCTAAAAGTAAACAGAAAAAAAGTACAATGATTTCCTGTTCACAAAACATAAATAATAATAAATATAGTCTTTCTGGGATTATTTATACTTGGATCTGATCATTTGCTGAATTCAGGTAACCCTGCAGCACTCTGACCTCCTCCCTAAGCTCCTGGATCACAGCTGTAAAAAATAGAAAGTGCTTCTAATGTGTAATTAATTTGCAACAATAGATCACTTTGTCCAACTCAGATCAATATTAACAAAAAACCATGAGGAAGCCTCACCATGTAAGCGAGCATTTTCATTTTCCAGCTCCTCATTCTGGGTTTTCATCACCTGATGGAGATCCTCTTTATGGTGGAAAAAAAAATAAATAAAAACACACACGTGCTACTAAATTAAACTTGTTTCTTGAATACATTGCTCAAACTCTTACCCAAGTCTTTATTCCTCTCTTGGAGGGCAGAAACTGTAACTTTAGAAGCTTGAAGATCAGTTTCCATCATGTTAATTTGTCCTTGAGTATTAATCTGCAGAACATGTAACTCCTAGAGATAAGCACATAAGCAGACTCTCAGAAATGTCAAAAGGGGTTCATAGATTTAGTGCCTGGCAACGTTTAAAAGCTCAAACCCCCACTACAATTGTATTTTTTATTTTTTTTGGAAAATTGTTTCCAGTAGTCTTTTAAAAAGGATTACACAGTTTTTAGCCAAAATCAAAAAGCCTTTGTCATTTTCTGAAGAGCAACAGGAGCTCATTAGAAATTCGCCTTAGGGTTGTGGGAGGAACTGTTGGGGCAGAAGTTAGCCTCTGCTAATTTCCCAACAGCTCTTTGATTAACACTCTCTCCTGCTATCATAGCACCCCACAAGCTCAAGTGAGCATAAGCATTGCAAAAGAGTAAAAAAAAAAAAAAAAATGTTGAGCAATATCCGAGCTATCCAGCCGTCCAGTTTTTTAGCCAGATGGCAGCTCAGATGGGGAAAATTAAGATGTAAACGCATCTATTTTTCTGCAAGTGGATGCATCAGGCTGCCCATCGCAGTAGCTGCATCACAAACCTGAGCTATTTCAAGCAGCAGGTTTTCATCTGCTCCTGATCCATCACGATTTGAATAAAGAAATGTTCATAAATGCAGTATTAATCTTAAAAATTATTTAATACATGTCCTTTATCGTGAGAAAATGCTACAAGAACATGTTAAAAACACAAAAAACATGATTTTTATTAAAGTGGGTCTTTAAAACACACACCTGGTTTTTAACATCTAAATTGTTCCTTGCTTCCATCAGCTCCATTGTGAGAGAATTAATTCTCTTTTTTGTAGTGTCAGCAGAAACCTAATAAAAAATAAAAGCATTTTTATAAGTAGGAATTTTGAGACTTAAAAAAATGCAGTTTATGGGAAATGAGGAAAAAAAAAATAGTCGAACCTTGGTTTTGAGAAACTCATTGACTTTCTTGAGCTCTGCCCTTTGCCGCTCAAGCGTGGTAACATTGGCTGCAAGACCGGTCCTCTCCCTGACTGCAGTCAGCAGCCTAGCCTCCACCTTCTTCAATTCTTCTTCCAAGACCTGCAGGTGACGATCCTGCTCCCCTCGCTGCTGCACCAGACACCGGATCTGAAAACCACACAGTTCAAGCTCAGATGTGCTGCAAGAAATATAACAAACCATGAAAATGAAAAAGACTGACTGACTGCTACTGAGATTGAACAGCTTTAGAAATACCTCTCTTTCCAAGAGTCTCTGCTTCTTCCTCTCCAGGGTCATGCAGTTCTTTTCCTTCCTTGCACTCAACCCTTCTGTCTGGGTTTCGATGAGTAAAGAAAGAAACACACTTTAAAAATGTGATTGTTTCCTTATGTATCCTAACACTGTAACTTGGAAAAAATCCAGACATACCAGACCATCCACGGACACAGTCCTGCGTACAGGAGACGCAAAGACACTTCCGGAGGGTGATGCTAGTGGTGGTAGAGCAGCCCCGGTGGCTACAAATCGGCATGGATAGAGTTAAATAAATTAAGTGGCACAATCTGGGTTGTTTTTGACATAATAACGTGAACTCACCTGTTTTAATCAATTTGAATCGGTCAGACCTGTCAAAGGACGCAGCGCCCTTTAAATCGCCCCTTTTAATGTCATACGACCCCGGCGGAGGAGCACAACCTTCAGTCAACAACAGTCAAAAGTTACACTTTTCTAAACGTGTTTCCATTTAGTTACATTTATACTTTCTGCGCCCACTATAAAGTAGGTCTGCTACATTCGCCGTTGTTGGCTGTTTGTTTTTGCTTAGCGTCAAAAGCTAAAATAAAAGAAAAATAGCTTCTAACTTTAAGTGTTTTAAGGTTACTTACCGATATGCTCATTAAACCGTTTCAGCGGCGCTCTGGAAAAAGACATATTGAAACCAAATTGTTTTGTTAAAAAATATATATATATATTTAAAATATGGAAAAGAACTTCGCTTAAACTGCAGTACAGCTTCGGGTAGCTGACGCTAACGACTCATCCGCCTCAGAAATTTGAAAATAACGTCACACGTTGGTTTGTCTGTGCGTGTCCAATAGGAATTCAGTATTGGGTGACGTAAAATACTACCGTCCAGTCAAATTTCTCTTCCAAAAACAACATGTTTGTGGTCCGTCTTTTGGTTGGAGTTCATAAACAACAAAACATTTCTAAAAGTATTTGAGCTTTTAGGGTTTAAAACTAAATATTCTATTTTGCTTCCATCATTATGTGTGTCTAACAGTCAATATTGCTTAAATATTAGATTTTTTTAAGCAACGACCTCCTTTATTGACATATCTGTTAACACATTAGGAATCCCTGCAAACAATATTAGGGACACATTTGTATCTGAACGTAAAGTTAAACCTATTTAAAACGCATTAATTTTTTCAAAACCAATTTTTAGTGGAAATACAACATAACTTCAATTCCTTTGCAGGACTATTGTTGTACACATTTTAATGATTTTTCCCATACTTTTAAACATCACTTGTACAACAATATCATAAACAAAGCCTCATGTCACAAATGGAGCCACTGAAGACAATAAATTACTTCTGCCATGCTTAGGTTTGGAGATGATACATCGGCACCTTCATTTTTACTTGAATAAACTTTTAAATGGACAATAGCTTGGATTGGAATAAATATGAAAGAAAGACATTGGGTTTACAAAATAAACATTCTCCATTTTAAACAGAGTAGAAAGAGATTACAGGGCTGTTTGAGGGACTCCTCTTATTTTCTTTATATTTCTTGAAAATGAAAAAGAAAAACTATTTTTATTACACTGCAAAACCTTAACCAAAAGTCCAAGGATATTAGTTACATATAATATTTATGAAACTGCCCTTAATTTCACTATCAATACATCATTTTAGTTTGTTTTGCCTTTGATTTGTACTTGACAGGTCTAATCATTCACTCACTCAAAACAGGTTATTCTGATCCAAACTAGAGGTATTTCTTCACTATTTTTTTTCATCAAAAATCAACCACATACTTAGATGAATAAGAAACTTGTAAATTATTTCATGTACAGAATATAAAAATCTCTTGAGCTGATAAAGGAAAAACACTTGAAGTTTGGTAGTTTTTTTTTTGCTTGTTTCTTTTTTTTTGTAGTTGTAGTAGAGAGGCAGGTATATCAAAGATGTGTAAATTAAAATATTAATAATTAGAAACAGGAACATATACAACACTCAATACTTCACTTTGTTCAACAGTGGAAGTTTACAGTGTGGAACTTGCACCAACTGAAAAAGCAAAAGCAATCAGGAAAGAAGAGAAAAAACAAAACAAATGAGGCTGTGGCACAAAGAAAGGCGATCAGAAATGCAACCCGCTTCAATGGTTCAAAAAACAAGCCAGGTATGGAAGGTGAAAGGGGTCAAATACTTTTTTATAAGACACTGTGTACTCTTGGCATGGGCTGACCAGATTATTTTACAACATTGTGAAGAGATTCAAACAAAGTTGACATGCAGATTAGTGAAGTGTGCAGGTGCAGAGGCAAGAAATGTCAATAGCAAAAAGAGCACTTTGAAAGCACCAACATATTCTATGACTTGAACCATTTGTTAGACCAGTAAATATTGTTGTTAAAACCAATTTCCTTTCCTTCGGGTTTTCAATTTGGGGGCTTTTATTAGCTTCAGTTTTATATCTCAGGATATTTTTTTTGCATTCCAATGCACAAGTAAGCAGCTGAGGGAATAAGAAAAGGCATGTGTTAGTTTAAGTGAGGATAACACAAAGAGAGGTACGGTTAAAAAAAAAAAAGGTACATAAAAAACAGTAAATATACTTTCTACCTCCTATCTGGTCAGCTTCTTTGAAAAATCTATAAAGACAACTTAAATAAAAGGGAACATTTGAGAGGACTTGTTTTCAGATTCCTCAAAGCTTTGTGACTCATTATTGTGACTAATACCTCTCAAAGATGAGTAAGAAGCAGAGATCGGCATTACAGCTTTGGGGGAACGTGTGTCTGTGCTATTGAAAAGCTTTTCTCAGCAGGTGGTGGCCAGGGATTGGTGTATAGGAGGCTGGAAACAGCGAACATGCTCCACAGTGGAACTGTCTGTTTCTACTGCCTTCATGTACTTGTTCAGGATGGCAAAAATCTCATTGTTGAGGATCTGGTACTTCCTGATGCGGTCTGCCATCTTCTTCAGGGGCTGTCAAAAAAAAGCGGCAGCAAAAAGTGTTGTTATTAAATAAAATGCTACAAAAAAAATAAAGGAAAGACCAACATCCAAAAAAGGGATGAAATATACTCACTACATTCTTTATAATCTCATCCTTGCCATCCTGCCTTTGGACTTTCAGCAGATGGTAGCAAAAGTCAAATAGATCGAAGCGTCGCTGTTGTCCCAGCAGAACAATGATGGCACAGCCTGCCCAGTTAAGCCCATCACCGAAGCACTGTCTGCAAAAAAAAAAAAATAATAATAAATAAATAAATCATATTGATTTTAATGAAAGACCCACTTCAATGAACATTGTGCAATTTCTTTTTTCGTTTTTAACACGTTCTTGTGGCATTTTCTGTTAATTGCTTATTTACAAAAAGCTTATTTGTGATGTAGAAAGTTCGCTAGGGGGGCCACAAGCTCAGTGCTCCCTCCTCCTCACCTTGCTCACCTGTGTGGAATGGAGAGAGGATGGAAAATCAATGCCTATATTCTGTAGCAGCTTGCAATTCTAATTAGAGATATACCGATGTCCGTTTTCATTTTTAACCCATAAAGCAATGGGTAGGGAAAGGCTGGGCGGGATTTAAACCAACGGTCCCACCCTCAACTCAGAGGTGAATTTCTAGTGAACTGCTGCCAAAATCACTTTGTTGAAACCATATCCTATGAATTCTTGATTCGAAAGACTGCTGGAAACGCTTTAAGAATAGCCCAAATGATGACGAGAGTGGATCTCTGAAGATGTCACAAATCTAAAGGAACAGCTGAAATGTTCGATTTTTTTGTTCCTGCTTAACTGCTGCAAGACAACTTCTTTTTGCAAAGGATCATGGCTGATCAGTGATCCATAAGTGGTCCTTGTGTTGCAAACTCATTAACATGAGGATCATAGTGTATGCAGTGTCTTACAACACCTACGTCTAAAAAATCAATACTTTTATTGAACTTTCTGGTTTCTGCTGTGAGTCCAGCAGCTCTATCCTGCAGTTCTGTCTGGATCCCGTTAAAAATTGCAGCAGGTTCCTGCTGCTTGTATTCCTCACATGCGGACATGAAAATGTTTCACCAAAAGGAGCAGAATATTTCCCAGAGTGCACAGACATTTATTATTATATCATACATTGATTTATTGCACTAAATTAAACTTTTGTTTGTTGTCAAAAAGCCGTTGGCAACTCCTTCACTCACCAGTTACTGGCTACTTTTGAGGCCCCTGTATACATGCATTGCAGCGTTTCATAAAATAAATTGTAAACTTTTTTCTTGTTATTTTGTCCTTTTTTCTGTCTTACTGATCGGAAAAAAGATCGAAACTCTGACTCTAAAACCATGAGGTTTGTAATCCATTGCACTCTTTCTTATTAGACATATTCCAAATTACCAAAGACTTGCAACACACTTTGTTGGAGCTTCTAGTCATAACACTGCACATGCACTTACTCTGCTGTGAACTCGTGTGTTCCCACAGGAATGCAGTAGACAAACTGCATAGCACTCCACAGGCGGTGGAACTCCATGCACTCATCAACATGCATCACTCCGTTAGTGGGCGGAGGCCCACGCCACACCGCGTCCTGCAGGAAGCTGCGGATGCGCGTCAAAATGACCTCGAACATGGAGAGGCCGCAGCACAGGCGCTCTTTGGTCAACAGGTCACCCTCTCGTGCGATGGCTATTTGCTGGAGAAAATTAAAAAAAAAAAAAAAAACATGTTTACTTTTCATTCATGATGGTTTTCCAAATGATGAAAGGGAGCGCATCCCACCTGTGGGGTTCCCAGCCTCTCGATTAGAGGCACAAGGTGAAGCGGGGCGTACTTTGCTTCCAGTCTCTTCATCCTCACCTCCAAACGCTCTCCCTCTACGTTACACAGACACCAAAGGTTAAAGAAGCTCATCTTCATCCTGGGAGAAGGCCCACTTTGTTTTACATACCTTTGATGTAGACTCTAGGCAGAATATTCTGGAAGGGGGCAGCGTGAAGCAAGTCACACACTTCCTCCTGGGACTGGGATTCAACCACAAAGCAATAAAAAATTAATAAATAAATACATTGCTAAACGGAGATCCTCACAAAGCATGCAAGAAAGAAAATGAAAACTATGAGGTGGTTTTCATTTTCCTAAATTAGCTTTTTTTCAGATTTTGGGGGAAACTAGGAAATATAATCAATTTAAAACTGTAAGGAATACGCTCCAAAAATGGAGTGTGTGGAACAGGCTGCTGCATACCTTATTGAGATTATGCAGCACTGCGGCAAAGACTAGGATTGAGTGATATGATGAAGCCCGGGTGAGAGGCCAGTGCAAACAGAAATAAAAACTGTCACACTTAAATAAAAAAATCCCATATAGATGTATTTAGAAAGCACACAGCCACTTCAAAGGCCTAAATATGTGCACAGTTTCTGAGTGTGGCATTTAAGCTTTGTGAACGGACATGACTACTAATTCACCTAAAGAGAGTTGTCATGGAGACGGTCAGTGAAAAAAATCAAACTAAAACATGCAAAAGCAGCAGGGTGAGTCCTTGACTGAAAGATTGTGAACAAGAAGAAAGAACCATGCGAGGTCGAGAAAACAGAATGCTCAAAACACACGACAGTATTCAACACAAAAACACTCCATACAGACACTAGAGTCAGTGCAGCCCAGACGGTGATGAAGAAGAAAAGTGAAAGAGAAACAGTTTCAAGCACGCAGGCATTACGGGAGACCAAACTTAAAAAAAGACTGAAGAGTTAAGCATCACAACAAACCAAAATATGTTTTCACCTCTTCCATGGAAGTCAAGGAGGTTAAGAGCATGCCTAGGTTTTCACTCAAGTGAAACATTTTAATTTAAAATTCAAGGTCCTTATGCTTCCATGGTTGATTGGTGGTAAAAATGAGTTAACAAAGTTAAATTAAGAAAAGCAGCTCCGACGTACAAGAAAGAAAAAGAAAATACCAGATTTGGCCTCTTTTATACTGTTACCCATGACAAAACCTAAAATCTTACCACCTGTGATAGTTTCCAGCGTGTAATAAAAGATAGAACTGTTTTCAGAATAAAAAAAAACTATGAAAGATCCAACACAACTGATGGTGTGTAGACTGAGTCACATGATTCCCCATTTCAAAGTGAATCTTAAACTTGCAATTCATTCATCATTCGATACAGCAAGCTACATACAAGAGGCTTGTCAACAAAAGCATGCTTACAGACAAGAAAGGGTTCATTACATGAAACTGATTATCTACGAAGCAAGAAAAGCAACAATATAGGAAATACAACAGCAGGAAAGTGGTGCAAACATTTGAGTATTATGAGATGCAGACAGATCCAAATAAAATGCCTTACCAGAGCTTGTTCGATGAGCAGGCAGAAGAGGATAGCGTTTCCCACCTCCCTTAAGCTCTGAAAGACATCTGTCTTCAGCTCAGCGTATTCAATGATATCCTTGAGCTGATGATGAAAGAACTCCAGGATTCCTGGCGGGGCAGAAACAACAAACTGAACTAAATCCTGGCTTTATGAAGAGTCAAACATCCAAAACTCCTTCGAAACGCAATACCTCATGATTTTGTAAAACCGGAGCTACTGGGATGATTCGGGTCAGTGTGACCTACATTCAGTGAGAGCACCAGGTTTTCACCAGAGGACAGGAGGAACGTTAACTACAGATAGAAAGGTCACGGGCTACGAGCCAGGTGAAGATCTTAAAGTTACAAAGGTACAGAACATCAGTAATCTACAGATTTACAAACCTCTTCACCTAAGCATAATCTGTCTGACCAACTGTAATCTGATTTTAGCTTTAACCCCAATACATTGATGTGGATCAGGAAGTCCAAAATTATAGTAAAATTGAGGCAAAAAAGGAAGAAACTTTTTTTTTCTAGCTCAGGTGCCACTTTCAACCAATGTTTTACATTTCTTTTAAGAGTTGTGGCTAAATTAAATTCAGTATAGATTTAGGCAGCCCCATCGTTATTCATGAATCATATTTCATCTATCCACATATATATCTTCTCCTTTGATCCATCTTTTAAGTGTGATGCTCTTCCTGACACTACTTTCTGCATTTACCGGGCTTGGGAAAGGCAAAAGCAGGGCACCAGTTTGTGCAGGATTTATATATTTTCATTTTTCCTGTTTGCCTGTCTAATTGTCCATCTGTCTGTCCATCTATTCCTTACTTTTTTATTGTATTTTTACATTTTTTGTGTTGATTTCTTTAAATAACTTTATTTCTTTAGTTAATTGTGGATTTTTTTTACTGGCCATCACATTTGCTTTAATGCATTAAAGTCTGCATGGTAACCTGTTAATGTATGTTTGTTATTTAGCACCAATAAAGAAAAAAGTCTTCTTTTTTCCAGCCAAGCCAAACAAACATGTTATGGCTCGAATACTACAAGTTATTTGGGATAAACAAAAAGTGCCAGTTTAAGTAAAAAAAAAACAAACAAAACTAGTCAATAAATTTGGTTGCAAAAAAAAGACAGATGTGAGCTCACCGGGGGAACCATACTCATGGCGCGGGAGACGGCAGATCTTGGGCATGACTTCTATCAGAGTTTTTACATATTGAAGTATGGTGCCCTGTAACTGAAGCGTAAGACGGGTAGAGATGAGCATTGGATGGGAAAGAATAACACACACACACAGAATAATAACAGTTACAATTCAGAAAGGCCAAGACAAAGTGGTTTTGAGGCTGCAACTGGAAGATAAATACCAGGCTCTTGACAATTTTGAGCAGCTCTTCCATCACGACAGCGATGCCTTGGTAACCAAGCAGGCGGCAGATGGTCTTGAAGTGAGGCGGGCCGACAAAGTTTCTATAGGAGCTATATATGTGGGAGTAGGCAATGTTCAGAGGCTGAGAAGAAAAAGAAGAAGCATCGGATTGTTAATCTCAGGCAGCATGGTCATTATTTTAGCTTTGCTTTTGTTACAGGGTTAAAAAAAAAAAAAAAAAAAAAGAGATGAAAATGTGAACACAAATCATAGAATGGCAATATACCTTGGATCCATACAAATAATAAGGCTGCACATTGGCTGGCTTGTCTCTTTGAGGCTCCTGGGTGAAGGGAATAGCTGTTCGCACAAAGCTGAGAGGAACAGGAGAGACCGTTTAAAGTCAAAACAAAACAATGGCGTATCTTTGCAGGCAAAATTCTTTTAACTGACCGGTTTGTTGATCCATTGTAGCAGTAGTTTGGGAGAAAGTCGAAGTTGAGCTCCCAGAAAACGTGGAGCGTGATTCTTCCATAGGGAGCAGAGACATTGTGGTTGGCCTCACGAAACATAGCATCAAAACTGTCCAGCGTCATGTGTTTGGACAGAAGCCTGTGGGTTAGCCTGTTGATCTCCAAGAGCCACTCCAACTCCTATCCAAAAATAAAAAAAGGAGTGCAAACAAAATATGGAGAACACACAGGAATAAGCTTCACCGGATGGTACCCTTACCACTATGGAGGTGAGGTCTTCACTCTCAAAACGGCTGATGGCATGATCCAAAGATTTGTACATTGCAGCAGAGATTCTCTGGGTGATCAGGCGGTTCAGGTCAATTGAGCGACCCAGCAGCTGCAGAAGACATGAATAAAATAAGACGAAACATGTAGCTTGTAAATGAGAAAACTAAATATTCACATACCTGTACGTGTCTCTGTTTGAGCAGCGTCTCGTAGCGGTTTGATGGAGGATACGGGATGATGACCCCGTAGTTTTTACACTCTGCCCTGAAACGCTTGTCTAGCAGAACACTGTTGAGAACATCAGATTTCATTCAAACAGAGCTCTCATTCTTCTCTCATTTTGTTCACAAACTGTAAAAAAAATGTTGTTTTTACCTTCCAGCCATTGCCTTATAATAGGCAAAGATCTGATCTGCCAACTTGTAGACAAACTGGTCAAAGCACAGGTTTACCTGTTCAAAAAAAACCCCACAAAGACCATATTTAAAAAAAAAAAAAATTAACTTAATGGGACAAATAGAATTAGTGACCTTCAGACCTTACCTCAGCCTCAATTTCATCATAGAGGAACTGCTTTTTAAACTTTGTAAGAGCATAGTAGGCACTGTCGTTGTACAAATCTAAGGGATACAGCACATACCTGGAGAAGAAAGGGTAATGGTTGGAAGAATGTCCACTTGTAAGGATAACAAAACACCAAATCTCCACTTAATTCGTCTTACTCCATCATGGAAGGCTCCTTCGTCTCCAGAATGTGGTCAGTAAGGATCCATGGCATGGACATTTCAATGGGGAACTGGATTCTGCGGCCCATGGTCAGCTCCAGGAAAAACTCCCTGAACCAGAGCTGGGAGAGGTCGCAGCACTGCTGCAGGGCCTCTGTACCAGAGAAGGCCAAGACAAGCAAATATAAATGTAAGAACTAGGACAGTCCTGTGGCCTTGGTACAAATGAGAATAAAATTCAAATAACTTTGACTCCTTAGTCTGATTTGGTTTGCCAAGGCACACAGAGTTTTCAGAAGCTACAAGGCAGACTAAACTGCCTAGAAAAAAATGCCGCAGTTCCAGGTTCTGCTCATTTGGGTGCAGTATTCTCAGACCAAAGCATGGAAGACGAAGAAAATTGACTCATGCCGCTAACGCTCCAATTATCAGATACTTTATGACTGAATTTCATCACTACAACAAACTTACACTGCAATGTTTTCCAACTTTTCATGATTCCAATTGCTTTCTGGGTTTTGCACCATGGGTTGATTTTGTAGCTACTCCTACTACATAGCTCTAATGTCTTTTACTCCCTTTGGTTCATTTTTGCGCTTGAGCAGAGCAGGGGTTGATCTGCCCGAGAATTTAGGTGAGCTTTCACACTTTACCGGTCAAAGTGAGTGCACGACATGAGGTAAACCCTGGTGCCAATCATTAGAGGTACAAGTAGCTGTACAACCTTAACACTCTGTTAGGAAAGCAAACTGCATGCACTTAAAGTTTGATAATCCAATAAAAAAAAAAAAGAATTTCAATTTAAATGAGATGTGCCTACCGCTGAAGTTTAGTAAGTGTGTGAAGAAGAAGGACTGCTTATGGAAGTCTTCAATGGCCTGCACTATGGGTCCATCCAGACTGCTGCGGAGAGTCTTCTTCGATCCACTTTTGTCTGCTATCAGGGATTCCAGCATGGTGCGGACCATGTACAACTGCAAAGGAAGGCAGTAAACATGCAAACACATTTATTTTTCACCAATTAAGAACAAAAAAAGTTCTTTAAAGTCCCATTCCAATCATCTTTTGAACTATTTTAAAAGCGTTCAGTTAATTATGATAATGCCATTTTTAGTCAAAAATCAAAAAAACCTTGTCATTTTCTAGGACATAGCTCCTGCAGAGTGGCAGTAGTTCATTATAAAATTCGTCTCCGAGTTCTGGGTGGGACAATAGGTGCTTAGCAACCCCGCCCCCATTCTCTTTCTTGTTGCTGAGAGCTTAGACCAGGGATCTTGTGGCCTGCCCAGTGTATTCTCTACATCACAAATACGCTCTTTTTTAAACTGAATTTTTTTTCTTCTGCTCTTGGTTCACAACGATTTGAATAAAGAAATACAATTTTGAGCTTAATTTTGTTAATATTTGTCTCCATCACAGAAAAATCTTCATTGGAGTGGGTCTTTAAAAACAAAGGGAACAAACATCGAATAACATCGAAGATTTTTGCCACCCATATAAATAAATTGTACTATTAATATAAAATCTCATGCAAAGCACATGCATTTAGATAAAAAAATTAGAGATGGCGCCTCTTTTTGAGGAAAAATAACACATTTGTAATCTAGAGAATCATTTATTGTATTGTTGCTACCACAGCATGAACATTAATTCCTTTGGAGTTGCCATTACTGATTGTCATCTATTTTAAAACCTGCCTGCATCTCTGGTGGGGTAGATGTCCTTTTGATTATTATGTTTTTCTTGTGAGAATACAGATTTTCGAAGATATAAAAATAGTGTTTATTTCCCAAAATAACCCAAATAACAGATGCCTTCCACTCTCTATGCCAAGCACCCTAGTTTGCTTTCCGCTTTACCTGAGTGCTGGAGGGTCCCACAGCTCTACGAGGCACCTTGATGTCAAAACCGCCTTTTGGATCCTTTTCACCTCTCAGACAGGGGTCATTCGGAGGCTCTCTGGCTCCTTCCCAGTCACAGACAGTCTTTCGAATTGCCTGGAGAACACTTAAAATAAAAAAAGCCCACGGTTGGTTTCATCTTCAGCAGACCGAATCCTAAAGGGATTATCTGATTCACTTTGCAGTACCTAATGAGCACATTCTTCTTCTTGCGCACCGCTTGGCGCAGTGGCTCTCTGAGAGTCATTTGGGCAAAGTCCTGCAGGGCTGCATAGATTGTATTCCTGATAGCCTGATTGAACACCGACTCCATGCGGCCCATGAGCACCTACGCAGCAAATCCCACAGAACCACCATTATGCATGTCTTAAGGACTCAAAACTCTATATTTAGCACCTGAACTATAAATTATGTTGAAGTAAAACTCTATAGTAGGCACTATATCTGTAGAGACACCGTTTTAAAATGTCCTCCTGCATTGAACATCAATTAGCAAGCACTTTATGTGTCATCAGGGTTTACCTGCAGTCCTTTAATCATAGCAATGACCTCCACCAGGGCAAACTTCTCCTCACTGGTGTAGTTGTACCTTGTGGCGCGTTCATACTCTTCTGCTGTACCTGGACAGTCCTTGTTACAGAATTTATCTGTGGGATGTACCAACTTCCACGAGTACTGAAAGAGACAAAGGAGTAAATAGATTAATGGGAAAATAAAATTAGAGTCCCATGAACTGTCACACATCTAGGTGTATATAATTTGGTTTTTACATTTGACCCCATCTCCTGGGGTAGTGTTGAGCTGCAGACACAGCCGTGCCCAGTAACCCTTTGGTGGTTTACCCCCTCCAAACCCAATCCCTTAATGGTAAGTGTCAAGCAGGGAGGCATTGGATCCCATTTTTAGAATTTCTGATATGACTCAAACGTGGATTTGAACTCACGACCTTCCAGTCTCAGCTAGGGCAGACACTCCAACACAAGGCTAGTCTTTGAAGGCCCATTCAGAATTGCCATTTTTAGCCAAAAACTGGGACTGTTGGCGCAGAACAACCTTCCCATCACCCCAGAGGGGTCTTTGAGCAAAAGAATGCTTAAAAAAACATTTAAGACTTCCTTGAGATACAAAACGGTTGGCCAAACAGGCCAAGCTTCATCCAACTCTTAACTTACCACTTCCATGACGTGGGTGCTCCACTTTGACAACAGCTGCAGACCCCTCAGAGCCAGGTCAAACAGCTCCCTGTACTCCTCATCCGACTTCTGGCTGTCCAACCCGGAACCCGTCACCACTTCGCTGTTGCTGTAGCGTGCAAGCTCGGAGATGAAGCGAATGTGGTCGTCCCTGATCTGTACCATCTGCTCACACAGGTTGTACTGCGGTGAGATGCTGCTCTGAGTGCACGTCCACCTGCGCACAAAAGACAGCAGGGTTTCAATAGAGACGTCTCATGCAGGAAACCAGATGAATCCGAAATGCTACATTTCATTGGCAGGGTTTTCTTACTTGGACTTGTTTTCCTCGTAGTGGGCACTTGTCTCAATGTAGCGTGACAACTCAATCTGCATGTCTCCAAAAAGTGGTACGACTTGAAGCTGAAAAATACAGTGTATGAACACCTTACCCGTTGTTTTTACGCTAAAAATGTTGCCAAAGCAGCTGAAAACTTACTTTAAAGAATTTATCAATCTTGCTCAAGTTGATCCTCTTCTTGGCATCTAGTTTGTAGATATTACTTACATTTCCATCCATCAAGTACAGACCAAAGCCCATAACCTGGAAAGCAGAAGGAGAGCACTCGTTTAAAACAGACATTAACATGGATATCTGAGTTTTGCTTCTTTATAAGTTGACAGTCAGCTGCACACAGACCTTTAGCAGCATGTGTTTCTCACTTGGCGTCAAATACATTTTGTTCTCATAATAGTCAACGCAGATGTTGACGATATCGGCCAAAAGTTCCTCATATCCTGGAATCACCTCCAGCTGCTGGTGCAGGCACTGAAAGAATGATCACACTATAGATTAGAAAGAAATTGAAGCTGTTTTTCTGTAGATTTTAGAAATATGACAATAAAAAAATATTTTGTTTCAGTGATATTATACTTTTTGTATTTTGTCCCTTTTTAGTTTAAATTATAGTAGTGAATTGTGAATTATTAAAGATTGAATCGCTTTTTGTTTTTATTCATTATAATATTTTCTACCAGTGTAGTTTTTTTAAATTCAAATTTAGCTCATTTGCTTTCCATCAGCAAATAAAGGAAACGCAAACCTTGATCTAACCACTTCCATGCTTAAACTGTTAGTTTTATTCAATTCTTTGTCTTTTTTTTCCATTTTTGTTCACTGTCAAAAAAATCATCTTTAATTTCAATATGCAAAACACTGTTTGCATTAACCTTTCCAAACCTTATTTTTAATCTCATTAATGTGAAAATGAAACAAACAAACCTGAGTAATCCTGTTATGGTTTGCTAAAAACATGGAAAGATTTTGGGACTCCTGGATGGACTGAGGGTCGGCCATCTTCCTCAAGAACTGAGCGGCTCTAAAGGTAGAAGATAAGATAACTTCGACATTTCAGAGCTTCTTGAAAATGGTAAAAAAAAAATGACTCCTGGGTACCGTTTGTAGGCAGAGTGATCGTTCTTCACACTACACTTCATATTCTTGAGCTCATCCAGCACTGCAAACATGTTGATGAATTTTCCCAGGGTGAGCAGATACGCCTCTGACACAAAATCTTTTCTTCTCTCAGCATGGCACAGCCGCTTCACTTCACTGCAGAAGCGTTCAATAGCTTTCCTCTGCAAAAACAAGAGATATGATGACAGTAAATTGAGTCACAAAAAAACCTACCATGTTGAAGTGAATTTTCCATTTTAAATCAGAAATAAAACCAATAAATAGTTGGTTGATTTTTTGGTTGAGTTTTCAAATAAATATCTTGCCTGGAAGTACATGAACTTCATGAGCTTGGTCACTTCAGGCTCCAGAACCTCCACTGTTTTCTCGTAGATCTCCACTCTGTTGGGCTGCTCGTTGCATTTCACCTAACAAACACAAGATGGCGCCACCACATAGTTTCAATTTGCTGATCAGGACGTTTGTTAAAAGCTCCAGCTGCCAAGAAATGTCAGGTTTGACCAGCAAAAAACAACATTTCATGTTCATTAACGTCAACAGTTTTGGAGCCATTTTCATAATTAGATAGAAATCAAACCTATTTTCTTCTTTTTTAACAGGACAATTGATTTATGGTGCATTAGCAGATTCTAGATCAGTTTAGAAGACACAGACTTGTTTGGTGTTGTATTAACCTGAGGAATGGCTCTGGAGCAGCTCCTCCAGGTGTAAAGCATCACAGCATACTCATGTCCTTCTTCCAGCATCTCGTTCTAACAGAAACAAAAAGCAAACACATTATCATTTTATATTAATCAGATGTTAGAATGTTTTTAATGTGCCCTGACTCAACACGCCATTATATGATAAAAAAAAAAAGGTTGGTATTTTTGTGGAGCCACCACAACAGTCCCACTCCAAACATCCAAAGTGTTCCCAGTGGTCTTTCAATCTGAATTATGCTGCTTTTAGCCATAATCTAAAAATCTGTCATTTTCTCTGACATAGGAAAGGAAATTTGCCTCTGAGTTGTCCCCTTTGCTCCCCAGCATATTTTCTATGTATCAAAACAGCTCTTTTTCAAATGGCACCTATTCATCTGCTCCTGATTGTTAACAATTTGAATAAAAAAACAACTCCGAAATTTCATTTTGAGCTCAATTTTCTTTATAAATGTCCTCCACTGTCAGAAAATGTCACAAAAAATTTTTTTTCAAAGTACATCTTTAAATATATTGCTAGATGCGTGAATTGGATATACTGTTTATATAATATTACTATGGATATTTTGACAATAGAATTTCACTTCCTTTTTTTAAAAAGTGGTTGTTCCAAAAAAATGTTAATGAAACTTCCTGCTAAAACATGGCAAAGCGTTACTTCCCTTCTGCGTTGGTCAAATCACATTTGAGTCATTCACCATCAGGGGAATAAGTTAGGGCTTCCTCTGCCTGGTTGATTCATCCGTGTGTGGAACAGTTGTGCATGAGAGAGTGTAAGTCATGCTGTAGACTCGGTCAAATTATAGCACAGAATAAGATCTCACTTAAGCGACTGAGGCTGCAGCTCACGGCCAGCTTTTTGTTCACTGAAACAGGAAGTGAAATGACTTCTGGAGTGGCAGCAGAAGCTGTGGTCTCACCATGCTGGAGTGGACTGTGGCTTGCTCTATGTAGCGAGCGATGCCAGTCACAAACGCATTCCTGTCTTCAAAGTTGGTGTCAAAGTTGGCCTGCAGAGAGAGAAAGGAGTCAGAGCTGAAACAAGCCACAACAGCTGCAGCTTACAGCAGATGATTGGGGGGCGGGAGGGGTGTCAGTGGGTGCAAGTGTGTACCTGGTACATGATGGAGGAGGGAGGGGGCTCGATGCATGGCTGCTGGTCGGGCAGGGGCAGCTCCTCCAGCAGGTCCACATTGGACAGAGCATCTTCCAGGGTCACGTGCGTCGTCATGGTAATGAGGAATCACTCAAACAACAGCCCGGTCTGAAAGGAGCAGAGGTAAAGAGCAAGAATGTAAGATGAAGGGATTACGAAATCCCTGCAAAATTGATACTTTGAGTATTATTAGTAATAAAAAATAAATACATTTAATACATGGTATAAGATGATCAACATGCCTTTTGTCTATTGTTGTGCTCCTATCAAATTTCAGCACAAAAGTACAATTATCTTTCAAATAAAATGGATGTTTTAGTAGAGAAATGTTAAGTCAAATGTTACACATAGAAACCTTAAAGACAATATTGAGAAAAACATTGAAGTTCTGTTTTTTTATTTTTATTTTTTGGGCGAGCCGACATCAGTAAGTGTCCACAAACACTTTCTTTACTTAGTACTTTCTTAGCTCATTTGTGTGCCTGTAATAAATGACAGAAAAACCGCATAGTATCTGTGGGCTTCTAGTCACACAACCCAACTTTAAGAAAACCCCATTCTGTATGCGCTTGTTCATCCACCCCATGCACCGCGTCCTTCAAAAATGGATGTATTACATCTGAACTGGCAGGCAGAGCAAACCGCCCCATAAGCAGCTTAATATTCAAGTCACAAGTGGAGCTGGAGAGGATCAGAGGGTTGAATCACCAGGAAAAGAGACAAGAAGCTTGCAGTTTAGTCACAAAAAACAACATTAACTTCTTCTTTTCTCAGCTTTCCTCATCTGTACATTTAAAAGGTGGCATTATATGTCTATCTTCACGAGCCGGCATGATCATCACGCACGACACAGACTTCAAATTTTAATCATGCATCGTTTATAATGCAAGTGTGACAGTGAAATGAAATCCAGCAGAGTTTCTTCAGTTTTGGCATTCACTAGTCGGGGTTTAGGATAAACTCTGTTGAACCGCTGTGTTGTTTTGGGATTTGGTCATTTTTGTCTGGATGCTGTAAATGTCGTACTGTTTTTACTGCTTGAACGCGAACGCTCTCTTGTTCTGTTAAAACGTTTCTGCCTTGGTGGCTCACAAACAGTCAAACGGGGCTTTTGTGCATTGGACAAACGTGCTCCAGTAGAGAAGCAGTGTTAATCTCAAGCTAGTTGAATAAACTGCCTCCCCCGTAGCAGACTGAGCTCAACAGTTGGCAGAGCTGTCCATCTCGCTGTATATGTGCATCTCTGCTGGGCAAAAAGGGCCCCTACATTCCCCCTCTGGGTTCTTAGTAACAAAGATTAGCACGGGGGACTATGGGAGGCCATGAAAATCCCACGCAGTCGTTGGACTCCTCCCAGCTTAACACCCTGGGCTGAGTTACATCAGATCTTGGGTAATGCAATAATAACGGAAGAAATTTAAAAGAACCTCAGAGCTGCAAACAAGGAAAGCTGGAAAAGCAAATGTGCATTTAGTTAGCCAGTGTCATGCCAGCTGTTGGAACATTCCACCAGCGGTTTGTTTACTAAAAAACACAATTAGAAGTTATTTGATCAGTTCAGAAAAGCTAGAGTTTTCCCATTTAAACATGGACGCAGCAGCATAAAAATAGTGTAAAGAGTAGGCTGCCTCAGGTATGTAAAAGGTAGCTGGAATTGGTATGTTCACACACATCACTGAGTATTACCATGACCATGTTGTTTTCCTGATGCACATCAGTGGCTTACCTTTAAGAAAAGTAAGATACTGCTGTGTATTTGTTATTATCATAATAAATATAAATGAACTATTGATTTTTTGGCACAAAGAAAACATAAACGTAAAGAGAAATTTGTCCTTTTTCAAAATATCCAATAGTTTTGATAGAGGTACACATGACTTCCTTTCAAAATAAAAGACATCCGGCGCCACATAGGATCATCTCAGAGCAGCAAATTTAGTAGTAGGTTGTGTGATGTAAGCAGTGATGAAATAAAAATACAGAGGTAATTTTTCCGTTGTTGTTGCATCTCAGCAACAAATTCATAAATGTAAGAAACTCAAATTAAATCAGAGCTAATTAAGTGACCCTTATCGTTTTTTTAGGACCATAACTCAAAATCCTTGAATTTTTCCAAAAATGGAAAATTCCCTTTTACAATCCGGTGCATTTTATGCATAAAATCTGGTTGTGTTTTCTGACCTTAAATGGTTTTATAAACAAAATCTGTTAAAATGTTTTAGTACGACTTTGACAAGCTATGAAGATGCACCGTTTGATGGATGGGCTTTTTTGATTTGCTTTATGCACCTTCTAGTCCAAATATGTTACTTTTTAAAATGAAAAACATTTTTGTTTGCTTTAACCAGAGAACCACATGGAGGGGGTAAAAAGAGTTGAATGTGGCTCCAGAGCCTCAGGATGCAGATGCTTGTTATGGGGAAACAAAAAAGAAGATTCAAACTTGTTTTAAAGGAATTGTGCTCAGTTAACCTCTGCTTCCCATTCTTTAAAGTCCCACTCCGATCATCTTTCAAGCCATTGCAAAAGCATTCCAAGTGGTCTTGTAATTATGATTACTCCCTTTAAAGGCAAAAAAAAAAAAACTTGTGTTGTTTTCTAGGACACAGTTTCTCCAAAGTGGCTGTAGTTCATTCAAAATTATCTTTAGAATTGTGGGCGGGACCTATAGAGCATCCCCACCCCTACTTCCCATCATCCATGTGTTTACATGCTCTAACGGAAGGTTACAGCCCCTCACAACTCCAACCTAACATTACCGGTGAAACAAAAATGGCGAGCAATTTAAGAGCTATCCAGCCATACACCTTTGTGTAGGACGCCAGCTTGGATGAGAAAAATGAAGACATTTGAATCTAGTCACCTGCAAGTGGATGCATCAGATTGGAGCAGAGTAGGGCACTTTTGGCCTGGATTGTAGCATAAACATCAATGCTACAAGCTTTGTAAACTGTTTTTTTTTTCTCATTGGCTCCTAATTCACAACAATTTGAATAACTAAGTGCTCAGTGGCCCTGCGATGAACTGGCGACCTTTCCAGGGTGTACTCCGCCTTCACCCTACAGTAGCCGGGTAATGCTACGGCAGCCCCATGACTTAGTGAGGGATCAAACAGGTTTAAAAAAATTGATACATGGAATAAATGCTCACTAATGCAATTATGAGCTTAATTTTCTTCATAAATGTCCTCCATCTTTAGAAAAATGCCTCAAGGACATGTTTTTTTTTTTATCGGAATGGGTTTTTAAGTCTATTTGTTTAATTAAACTTACCAGTACATCTCTTTGCTTCTCAAAGTATTATGCGGCATTTATACCATCATTATTTTTTATCAAAAATCCAAGGTTGTGAATCTTAAACAAAGCCATTACAAAAGAAAAAAATGATTTCAATAGTTTTGTCAGCAGAATATATCAGTTTAAAATATTTTCTCCATATTTTGTGAGAAAATTAGCAAAAGTTTGGGTTAAAACAAAACATTGTATTTAGTTTGGTCTAAATACAGTTCAACCCATTTATGAAGTTGTTAAAAAGAGAACTGATTTCAATGGTTTTTGTCGAAAGGACAGATCATTTTCAAATCCTCATTTTTCCCCCCATATTTTTTTAGTAAAATGGCAGTAAAATAATGGCAAAGTTTGGAGTTTAAACAAAGCATTATGTTTGTTTTTGCTCTAAATGAAGTTTGAACCCTTTTATGAAATATATTTTAAAAAAATTGAAATGATCATAGTTTTATCAAAGCAACATATTAGTTTCAAATCCTCTTAGTTTTTTTTTATTATTATTATTGAGAAAATGGGCAAAAAAGTGCAAAATCTTGGACTAAAAAAAAAAAAAAAGAAAAGGTTTGGTCCAAATAAAGTTTGAACCATTTATGAAATATTAAAACATAGAAAAAGCAGCAACGTGTTTGGGTTTAAAAATGAAAGTTTAAGATTTAATATATTTTGAATTGCTTTAATATGCATTCCATCGATTTAAACGTTTCTATTTAGCAGTGATGGTTTTATGATTAATTGTAAAGA
>BSAI01000162.1:14405743-14439400 GCA_036245035.1 Adrianichthys oophorus | reverse complement strand
CCCACCGTCCAAAAACATGCTTCATAGGTTAATTGGTCACTGTAAATTGTCCCTAGGTGTGCATGTGAGTGTGCATGGGTGTGTGATTGTGATTGCCCCTGCGACAGACTGGCGACCAGTCCAGGGGTGTACCCTGCCTTCGCCCATGAGTAGCTGGGTTAGGCTCCGGCAACCCCGTGACCCCGAAAGGGATAAAGCGGATTGGAAAATGAATGAATGAATGAATGAATCAAAACCTCTAACATGTGCTGTTCCTCTGATGTACTCATTCCTGATCCTATCCATCCTGGTCATTCCCAAAGAGAACCTCAGCATCTTCATCTCTGCTTCCTGTGACCTCACTCTTCCACTTGGGTCCCTCTCGTTCACACATGTACTCCATCTAACTGTGGCTAACCTTCATTCTTCTCCTTTCTAGGGCAAACCTCCTCCTCTCTAGCTAAAGTTCTATTATCATCTATGTTCAGAAAAGGGTCAATTGAACTTTTAATGTTGGCCAGATTAAATGAACAATCAAAAAACACAGCTTTATTAAATAAAGTGTTTGTAAAAAAAACACTGAAATATGTTGATAAATATACAGTGCCATAGTAGCTTTGTGATCACCTTAATAATTGTTTATAATATAATAAAATGAGTAAAGTGCAAAATCCACACATTTAGTAAAACCTTATACACACAATGACAAAAGCCTGGCTGTGCAACGAGGGGTCAATAAATACATTTTTAAAAGAGAACACTGCAGTGAGTCAATGAGTGAAAGCTCTCATTGGTTCACAGGTCAGAGAGCTCAGACAGTTCGTGCAGGAGGAGAGCAAAAGATGGACGGTCATCTGGTTTCTGGAAAACAAATCATAAAAACAATTTAAGAAAATGGCTAGTCACTGGTTGCTTGCTTAATGTGTAGATTTCCTGTTCTGACCTCCTTCCAGCACCAATCCATCAGCATGTAGACGGCGTCTGGGGCCAGACGTGGTTTTAGGAGCCTCAGGCCCGTGTTCAGCGACTCCACGACTTCTGAGTTTGAGCGGTTTTCGTACGGAAGACGGCCTTCATTGTACACCTCCCACATGAGAACACCTAAGCCAACCACCGAGAGCCCAGTTGTTAAAAAAGTGCACAACCCTGATTATGACTAAGGTGTGGGCAGTTGTGACTTCTACTACGAATACATATATTTTTCCCTTTTACTGGCACGTTGCTTGTACTTGCAGCTTGGTGTGTTTTTAGACAGACTCAAACTATATGAAGTTCATAAAAATGTCAAATTTCCAAAAATAATGTTCAAATAATTAAAACATGAATAAAAACTATTAGTTTTGGGGATTAATCCCATTCTAAAAAAGATGAAAGAGGATCTTAATATTAATCTACATGCATCATATTGTCCCCTCCATGAACCGCCACCTTAACGTGGTGGAGGGGTTTGAGTGCTCGAGTGATCCCAGGAGCTATGCTGTCTGGGGCTTCGGCTCCTGGTAGGGTCTCCCATGGCAGACAGGTCCTGGGTGGCGAGCCAGACAAAGAGCGGTTCACAAACCCCTTTATGAGAATAAACATCACAGATTCAGTTGCGTCGCCCGGGTTGGCGTTATCGGGGCCTCACCCTGGAGCCAGGCCTGGGGTTGGGGCTCGCAGGCGAGCACCTGGTGGCCGGGGCTCCTCCCACGGGCCCCGGTCGGGTAAAACCCGAACGATCAACGTGGGATCACTCCCCAGTGGGCCCACCACCTGCAGGAGAGCTCAGAAGGGGCCGGTGCAATGTGGTTTGGGTGGCAGTCGAGGGCGAGTGCCTCGGCGGCCTAAACCCCGGTCATGGAACTTAGCTTTTGGGACATGGAACATCACCTATTTGGGAGGGAAGGAGCCTGAGCTTGTGCGAGAGGTTGAGAGGTACCGGCTAGATACAGTTGGGCTCACCTCTACGCACAGTCTGGGCTCTGAAACTCAGTCTCTCGAGGGGGGTTGGACTCTCTACCATTCTGGAGTTGCACATGGTGAGAGGCGGCGGGCTGGGGTGGGCTTACTTGTGAGCCCCCAGCTTAGCCGCGAAGTGTTGGAGTTCACCCCGGTGGATGAGAGAGTTGCGTCCCTCCGCCTTCGGGTGGGGGACAGGTCTCTGACTGTGGTTTCGGCTTATGGGCCGAACAGCAGTTCAGAGTACCCAGCTTTCTTGGTGTCTCTCGGAGGGGTACTGGAAAGTGCCCCAACGGGGGACTCCATTGTCCTCCTGGGTGACTTCAATGCCCACGTGGGCAACGACAGTAGCACCTGGAGGGGGGTGATTGGCAGGAACGGCTTCCCTGATCTGAACCCGAGCGGTGTTTTGTTGTTGGACTTCTGTGCTAGTCATAGTTTGTCCATAACAAACACCATGTTTGAGCACAAGGGTGTCCATCAATACATGTGGCATCAGGACACCCTCGGCAGGAGATCAATGATCGACTTTGTAGTCGTTTCAGGAGACCTTCGGCCGTGTGTCTTGGACACTCAGGTAAAGAGAGGGGCAGAGCTGTCCACTGATCACTACCTGGTGGTGAGTTGGATTCGATGGCGGGGAAGGAGGCCGGAAAGACTTGGCAGACCCAAACGTAGTGTGAGGGTCTGCTGGGAACTTCTGTCTGAGCCCTCCGTCAGGGACGTCTTTAACTCCCACATCTGGGAGAACTTCAAACAGGTACCAAGGGAGGCTGGTAACATTGAGTCTGAATGGACCATGTTCTCCACCTCCATTGTCTCTGCTGCTGTTCGGAGCTGTGGTCGCAAGGTCTCTGGTGCCTGTCGTGGCGGCAACCCCCGAACCCGTTGGTGGACACCGGAAGTAAGGGATGCCGTCAAGCTGAAGAAGGAGTCCTATCAGATCTGGCTGACTTGTGGGACTCCAGAGGCAGCTGACAGGTATCGGCAGTCTAAGCGAGCTGCGGCTCAGGCTGTAGTAGAGGCAAAAACTCGGTCCTGGGAGGAGTTCGGTGAGGCCATGGAGAAGGACTATCGGTTGGCCTCGAAGAGGTTCTGGCAAACCGTCCGGCGCCTCAGAAGGGGGAAGCAGCTTTCTGCAGGCACCATTTTCAGTGCAGGTGGGGAGCTGCTGACTTTGACTGGGGACATTGTCGGGCGGTGGAAGGAATACTTTGAGGATCTCCTCAATCCTGCTGACACGCCTTCTCTTGAGAAAGCAGAGGCTGAGAGCCTTGGGGTGGGGCTGTCCATTACCCAAGCTGAAGTCACAGAGGTAGTTAACAAGCTCCTCGGTGGCAAGGCACCGGGAGTGGATGAGGTCCGCCCTGAGTACCTCAAGTCTCTGGATGCTGTAGGAGTGTCTTGGTTAACACGTCTCTGCAGCATCGCGTGGCAGTCAGGAACAGTACCACTGGACTGTCAGACAGGGGTGGTGGTTCCCCTTTTCAAGAAGGGGGACCGGAGGGTGTGTTCCAACTACCGGGGAATCACACTCGTCAGCCTCCTTGGGAAAGTCTATGCCAGGGTACTGGAGAGGAGAGTCCGGCCGATAGTCAAACCTCAGATCCAAGAACAACAATGCGGTTTCCGCCCTGGTCGTGGAACTGTGGATCAGCTCTACACCCTGTCCAGGGTGCTGGAGGGTTCGCTCATCCTGTCCACACGTGTTTTGTGGATTTGGAGAAGGCGTTCGACCGTGTGCCCCGTGGTGTCCTGTGGAGGGTACTTTGGGAGTATGGGGTCCGGGGAGCCTTACTCAGGGCTGTCCAGTCTCTGTATGACCAGAGCAGGAGCATGGTCCGCATAGCTGGCAGTAAGTCAGACCTGTTCCCAGTGCATGTTGGACTCCGGCAGGGCTGCCCTTTGTCACCGGTTCTTTTCATAGTTTTTATGGACAGAATTTCTAGGTGCAGCCAGGGTCCAGAGGGGGTCTGGTTCGGGAACCACAGGATTCCCTCTCTGCTCTTTGCAGATGATGTTGTCCTGTTGGCTTAATCGAGCCAGGACCTCCAGCATGACCTCCAGTTTGCAGCCAAGTGTGAAGCGGCTGGGATGAGGGTCAGCACCGCTAAGTCTGAGGCCATGGTTCTCGACCGGAGAAAGGTAGTTTGCCCTCTCTGGGTGGGTGGAGTGCTCCTTCCCCAAGTGGAGGAGTTTAAGTATCTTGGGGTCTTGTTCACAGGTGAGGGAAGATCGGAGCGTGAGATCGACAGGCGGATTGGTGCTGCGTCCACCGTTATGCGGTCGCTGTACCGGTCCGTCGTGGTGAAGAGAGAGCTAAGCCAGAAAGCAAAGCTCTCAATTTACCAGTCGATCTACGCCCCAATACTCACCTTTGGTCATGAGCTCTGGGTCATGACCGAAAGAACGAGGTCCCGGATCCAGGCGGCTGAAATGAGCTTCCTCCGTAGGGTGGCTGGGCGCTCACTTAGAGATAGCTAAGTTAGAGAGAGTTAGAAGTTAGAGAGAAGCTCGGTTACCCGGGAGGAGCTCGGAGTAGAGCCGCTTCTCCTCCAAATCGAGAGGAGCCAGTTGAGGTGGCCCGGGCATTTAGTTTGGATGCCCCCTGGACGCCTCCCTAGGGAGCTGTTCCAGGCATGTCCCACTGGGAGGAGGCCCCGGGAAGACCCAGGACACACTGGAGAGACTACGTCTCTCGGCTGGCCTGGGAACGACTCGGGGTCCCCCCAGAGGAGCTGGAGGAAGTGGCTGGGGAGCGGGAAGTCTGGGCATCTTTACTTAGACTGCTGCCCCCGCGACCCGGTCCCGGATAAGCGGAAGAAAATGGATGGATGGATGGATGGATGGATGGCATCATATTGTAAAAATTAATTTTCTTTTCTGCTTAACTGTCATTCTTGTGACTGTGAGTACAAAGAGGAGCAAAGATTGTAAAGTAATTATCAATTTGACCACAAAAATACCACAATGTGCACATTTTTTAAACTTATAAAATTTTTTGACTTCCTGCTTCGTCAAATTGTTCAATAAAGTTGATCCTGCAGATTATTTAAGCAGTACCAAATGTAAAGAAATTTCAACTCGTGGTGGTTTCTGACCCATGACCTAATGACCTCTTACCTTCTTCCTGTATGACTGTAAACATGTGATATGTGATATTTTTATCATATTTAGGATACAAGTTATCCTAAAATTAAGGATTTATGCAAAAACTACGATGCTACAAACCTGCAAGACTTTCAAGCTCTATTTATCACTCATTAATATGAAATAAATAGGCAGAATTTGTGTAAATTGAAGACCGAAAAGAAGCACAAACTGGACAACATTAAGGTAGAAAGAACAAAGGTGATCTTACCAAATGACCAGACGTCAGATTTGCTGCTGAACTTGGAGTATTTAATCACCTCTGGGGCAGACCACTTCACAGGGAACTTGGAGCACAAGGAGCTTGTATACTGATCATCAAGGACATACCTGTGGTGTACGTCCCTGAATTATCCTGCAGTTTGTCACAAAAGATATCAACGTTCTTACAAGACTTTTTAAATTAGCATACCTGGTCATGCCAAAGTCTGACACCTTAACTTCATTGTTTTTCGAGATGAGGCAATTCCGAGCTGCCTGCATGACAGATGAAGAAGAAAACTTTTGACTGCACGCAAAAAAAAGTGTTTCTTAAAATCTCTTTACGCTTGGTTTTACCAGATCCCGGTGTATAAAGTTGGAGCTTTCTAGATAAGCCATCCCTTCACTGACATCCAGACACATTCCCAGCAGTGTTTTCTGAGACAAGTGGCCTCTCTTCTCCCGCAGATAGTCTGACAGACATCCTTTCTCCATGAACTCAAACACCAGACACATAGGAGAGCGCTGCATGCACACCCCAAAGAGCTGCACCAGTTTACAGTGAGACAACTTCCTGTAGAAGCACAAAAGCAACCCAAACTCGTGTGGTTTCTTATTAATTTTTTTAAAAGAAAAAGATTGAAAATGCATGCTGCTTACATCATAACTTTTGCTTCCTCTGTGAACTCGTCATCAGTCATGCACTCTTCTCGCACCATCTTCACCGCCACCTTCTTCTCCCTCCACCTCCCCTCCAGTACTAGTCCAAACTGCCCACTGCCTATCTCTTCCCCCAAGATCAGCTCCTCAGGGAGGATGTCCCACTGATCTGTTGAGGCCAAGAAGGACAGAAACTCAAACTTTCCTTTGAGTGATCGGTGTTAATACATTCATCTTATTTGAGCTAGGTTTGAATATATACAATACGCCATAGACCCTGTGTAAACAATTGTTCTATGTCAATGCTGTAAACCAGTGCATCACATGACCTTCAGCAGCTTCCTGGAAGCACCGCCCCTCTGGCAAAACGGGGTGTCTCAGCCGTGTTATCAGACCTGCAGAGTACATTAGTAGTAACAAGTTAAAACAAATATCAAAGAAAAAACAAATTTATACATAATTACAATAATCGATAATAATAATTCAAATAACCCTAAATGTGCGCATGTTTACCAGCAGCGTTGTGTTGGTGATAGTGGATGAGCTCAGGAATGGTGTTGAACAGATACTTCTCAGCCAAATAGAACTGTCCTCCTTCCTCCTGCCTTATCTGATAATGCTTCACTCTGGGATTCTTTTCACCTTTTGATCTAAAAAAAACAAAACCAAAACATTTGAAAGAAACAAATGTCATAACCTAAAAGCAAAATGAAAGTTTGGGCACAAATGATTTCAACAGACAAAAAAGAGTGATGTTTACTTAAAATCCCACTCCAACTAAAATGTATTGTTAAATTGTTTCCAGTGGACTTTGAATCAAGATTATACAATTTCTAGCCAAAATCAAAAAGCCTGTGTCATTCTTAAAAATATACATTTTTCTGCAGTTAGCAGGAGAGAAATATGCCTCTGTGTTATGGGCTGGAATGCCGGCACAGAAGTAAGTCTCTGCTGATATCCCATCATCCATTTGTTTACACTCCCCCGCTAGCTTACAGCCTCTCACAACCACATTGGTCAACATTAGCTGTGCAGCAACAATGGCAAGCAAAATCAAAGCTATTCAGCCATATCGTTTTGAGCCAGATGGCAGCTCAGACGAGGAAAATGAAGATGTTGATGGAGATGCAGCTTATGCGATGAGCTAAACTTCAAATCTAAAAAGTCAAATAAAATGACAGAAAGCACATCCTGTGACCACTCTTTGAGTTGAATTTGGTTAAATTGACAGTTACCCTGGTGCTTTGGTGTAAACGGACACCGTGTAGACTCCTGCTTGCCTTGAGTCACGCACGATGAATGCACCTTCTTTTCCCTAAAGCAAGAATGAAAATATTGCATAACACAGCTGACAGGCTTGAACACATTTCTTTCTCACTTCTTTAAGATTTGCCGGCCAAGCTCTTTGAAAGTGTCTGAGTCGCAGGGGGTGATGGGATCGCTGTTCTCCCACCTGCTTGCAAAGTTTAGCAGACATTCTGTCAGCAGGAAATTCAGTTTTGGAGGAAACACTGCGGTTGTGAGAAAAAACAAATGTTCACGTCCCATTTAACTCCAGAATGTCAGTTTGCAGGTGCATTATTTTTGCAAAAGCAAGATTTCTGTAGGTGGCAAAGTTAAAAACTAAAGTGCATCATGTCATGCAAGAGAAAACAGTTTCTATATTAATTTTAGAGATTACTAACCAGATTATTTGGCTGTTAAAAAAAAATCCCCAAAGCATGACAAAGTTGTTTTTTTAAAGTAATCAAAAAAAAAAGTTTTTGCTTCTACCTTTTCCATTAACAAGTCCTCAGCCTCCGCTCTCTTTATGTGCTTGTTGTACCATC
The DNA here is from genome assembly GCA_036245035.1 of Adrianichthys oophorus. Taxonomy (NCBI): domain Eukaryota; kingdom Metazoa; phylum Chordata; class Actinopteri; order Beloniformes; family Adrianichthyidae; genus Adrianichthys; species Adrianichthys oophorus. The sequence goes on along the minus strand of BSAI01000162.1, from coordinate 14,431,643 downwards.
TGTAAAGCGGCAAGTTCACGACAAATCAACAAGTACATCTAAACACAGTGCCTTGTAGATGTGTGTAGAAAATAAAAGTAAAACTCACTGAAATCTTTCGAAGTTGTTGCCACATTTTTCAACAACGTACGTACTGGGAACAAATCCGGTTTTACTGATGAGAGATAAGGGAAAAAAACATGGGCACAAATAATTTTTTAGAAATATTTCCCTTTAAATGGATTTTTATTCTCAAAAAAGTCAAATCTGGATTTTTTTTTAAGACTTACCCCTTGTCGTCCTGCACAGCCCACCACTCAGAATGGGAGCTGTTAATCAACAGGTACTCCTGATCTTTCTGGAGGGGCAAATCATCATCTCCCATCGGCACGTAATCTTGCAAAGCTATGACCAACCCCTGAGCTGAAGATTGTAATGCCATCTGCAAAAGTTCACATTAAAACATATATGAAAACAGTTCACTTTTAAAATTCTATCCAAAGGGGAAAAATTATGTGAGACATGACTGGATTTTTACAATTTAGGTAACTTTAAATGAATAAACTTGCTGTTTCAGTTATATTAAAATCAATCTACAAGATGTACAGAAAAGGCAAAATAAAAAAAATAAAAAACAACAACAGCCAACACTCCAAAAACACCAAAGACAAAGTAACTTCACTAGCCTATACATTGCTATAAATTGACAGATTTGTCCATTTTCAAATGCTGCATTAATAAAATGTTAACATTTGAAGAGCTCTACCTCTGGATCTGGGAGTTGAGGAAGTGGTTTCTTAGTGACTGTGGATTAAGTAAACAGTAGGAATTAGTTAGGCTTTTTTCTTGCATATCAACAGCCATCCTAATGAATTTAGCGACAAACGCATTCATTTTTTGACTTAGATCCCGTTAGGTAGAACATTCAAAAAGGTTAGAAGTATTAATTGACTAAATGTTTGTGGAATGCACTTGAAGCAAAGAGATGAAGCAATAACAAATGAATAATACAAACCACAACCCACTGGATCATACGCATGACAACCTGCTGCCAGTTTGTCAGTTTGCAGGCAGCATCTCCATTTTCCAGCCATCCAGAAGTTCGTGTGGTATTTTGCAACCAAACTGTTATATTTTATCTCTGTAGAGAAAATGAAGCACACATTTCTATAGCTTTGAACGCAGCTCAGGTTTTGTGGTGCTGCAAATGTAAAGCAGTTCTGATTGAATTACCCTCCTTGAGGGCTTTGACCCATTTTATTCTACAGTCATTGTCTGGAGCAAAAATGTAGAGATAATAGTTGTCATGAAGAACCTGCAAAACATTTGTAAAAAAGAAAACATATGAAAATAAAGTCTACATCAAGTAGGATTTCCTTTGAATTTATAAATAAGCTATTTTATTAGTTAAGAAATGGGTATTGGTACCTGAAAAGGGTACTTGTATTGGCATGGTATGGGGATGTCACTACACACAATTTCCACACACTTAATTCTGGACAGTTGAATGCAGCCTTTCAGCATGGGCTTCTTCTGCAAGACCATGCCATTTCAAATACAGTAGGTGATTTTTTTAAAGACACATTCAATTCAGTCATTTTGAAAATTACATGAAGCACAAGCCTAGACTCACCCCCGAACGGCGTTCAGAATATTTCAGCTCCTGCGTATCCAAAACAAAAAGCCTCTCTTTGTAATTACACGGCGATGTTCTCTTCTTTTGCTGAGATTTTTTGATCATGGTTCCCTTCAAAATCACCCTGGGAAACATGGTAACAGCTGAAAGTAACACAACTGGAGACACTGGTGGTGGTGTTGATAAGAGTGACTGAAAGCCTCTCTGACTGAGGGGGAAAAAAAAACAAGTGAGAATGCAAACATTTAAGATGCCGAAGAATTTCCGGCGTGGGTTAGTTGCATGCAGTAAACCACATCCTTGTGGCAACAAATTTGTGCAGGCAGTCACACATTGATGTGCACAAGTACACACACATCCCAAGTCAAAACAAGTGTCAAAACAAGTCAGTCCAAAAATGATAGTTTGAGCATTTTTCTTTAAGCGTTAAAACAGACAAATGAATATTGAGTGTTTTAATTGACTTAGTAGCAAATGTAACACACATAAAATAAAAAGTAAAACATTTCCACCTGCCTTTTGTATTAAGGTGTAAAAAAACAAACATGAAATTATTAAATTAAACATTTTTTTCCCTTTTAATACAGGTACAGAATTAAACTTTTTTAGGGGGTTGATTTATTTGATATTTTATGTCCTATAACTTTAAGAATATATTTTAAGATTTATAATGCCGACTTGATTATTTTTGAATTAACTAATGTCAAAGTAAACAGCAAAAAAATATACATGAAAAATATATATGATAAAAACAGAGCTTAAAGAGAGTAACGCAAAGAAAAGATTAGTTTTAAACACAAACCTTGATAATTAAGTTTTAAAAATAAAGATTTTGAAGGTTCGACGATGCAGCCAATCAACGTTGAGCTTGTTTCCGGGTCACTGTCCAATCCTGGCGTCAGAAACTAACTGGGAAATAAAGAAGGCTAAGCTATTCAGGAGCTAACTTGCTAGCAGTATTCAGCATCTAAATTTAACCAACTGAGTCGTTAAACAGGTTTGTTCAAGAATTACTTATAAATTTTAACTTTTTATACGCTTTGTCGACCTATATGTTCGACGTTAACCACTGTATTATTTAGCAGATGCACGAGACGACGTTTGTTGTTAGCTAAACTCAGCGGTTGAAATGTTAGTGGAATAACTAACACTGTTTCTATCTTAGTGGTCTTTTTTACGGTATCAAAATGCACGACTGGTAGTTTAATTCGAAAATTGTTACAATAGGTTTGACTTTAATACAGTTCTCACTTTGTAATCGTGTTTAGACTTGTCCAATTCACCTTTAGCGAGGCGATCTGTGAACGTTATTACATTGATCCACTGAAATAGGTGTAAAATCATAAATACATTTGTTGGATTTTGTTGGAGAGGCTAATTTACGACACGTTTGGGCTACGGTGGAACCGATAGGGGTCATTTTTATTAAAGCGTACTTCTTTATTTCTCTGAGTTGAAGGTTCCTTTCTTTCTTTCACAACAATAGTATAACTTAAAACAGCAGACATTAAGGAAGGTGCAATTTTAATAGATGTAATTTGTTTTAATAAATCAAAAGTACACGTAAATGCAATTGTATGTTGTTAGGAAATGTCCTTTTTTAAAGGCTTTTTTTTTTAAACTAAATTTACAATATTTGATTTTACTGTCTTTTATACTCATTTGTCAATCTACGTAAATTAGGATCACCTTTTGGTTTTTTTTAATATAAAGCTCCACACATTCTCCAGTTTTTGATTTATTTTCTACTTATTTTATAAAATGTACTAATTCAACTAAATTTATGCTAGCAGAAAGATTAATTGGTTACGTGTACCATAAAAAGGCATTGTTCAAATCATTGATAAAATGTGTTTACAAATGTTGTTAATTCACATAGAAATATGCGTATTCTATAACAAGTACCATCTGATAGTAAAAAAAATAGTAATGAAGTAGACATAAACAAATGTGTGAATCTAAGAGAAAACTAATAACGTTTTCTTATAGAGAAATTAATTGTTGGTTTGATTTTTTTTTTTTAAGTCAAGTTTTACCTCAAGAGTTTTAATTCAAAAACCTGAGGATTTAAAGAAGATGAGGGACCAAATAAAAAACTGATAAATTGTCCTACAAGTACTATTTTATAATGAAAGTTGCCACAGCTTGATACTATTTTCCTCAGCATTTAGAAATAGTTTCATTGATAGTTTTCAATGTTGCAAAACATGATTATGGAAACCTGCATTACTCTCTTTTTAAAGTTTTTTAAACAGTATTTCACTTAAAAAAAACCTAAATTCCCCTACATTTTCAGTTTTTTTTTTCAATAAATCTATTGTAAAAGGTTTCATACATTATATTACGGAATCAGAAAGTATCTGTAGCAGAAAATGTGATGAAATGTAATTTGTGAATTCTTTGACATAATAAGTAATGTTAGTCTAAATGTTAACATTGCACAATTGTTACTGCTTCCGATGGTTAATCTGCATTTGATAATCTCTACTCTAACCCAAAGCATGTATCTAAGCTTCACAGATATTTGTTCTTTCAACAAGTTATAACCTTTGCACATTAGAAAAATGCATTGTTCTGACAAAATGCTATCAAGACTGTGACATTACTGACTGGAAAAAGTGTGGTTCACATATTCTAAAGGAAAGATGCAAGAGAGAGCTGATGCTATCGCCCAGAACTTATTCGGAGCTCAGAAAAGACTGTTTTACTTCATATAAGCTGAGGCACGTGAACTCGCCACAGCAGTAAGATCTTATCAAATAGTGCATTACTGTGTATTCAAAGCTTTCGATTTTTTTAACTTCTTGTATGTATATTTATCTTGTACTTTTATTTTTTAGGTTTGCAGAATGGGTGAACCACAGCAGGTCAGCGCACTACCTCCACCGCCCATGCAGTACATCAAGGAGTATACAGATGAAAACATTCGCAAAGGGCTGGTTCCAAAGCCGCCTCCACCCATCAGAGACAGCTACATGATGTTTGGGAATCAGTTTCAGTGTGATGACCTTATTATCCGACCTCTGGAGAGCCAAGGCATTGAGAGACTACATCCTATGCAATTTGACCACAAACGAGAGCTCAAGAAGCTAAACATGTCCATTCTTGTAAACTTTCTGGACCTTTTGGACATCCTTATCAAAAGTCCGGGTAATATTAAACGTGAAGAGAAGATGGAGGACATAAAGCTTTTGTTTGTTCACATGCATCATCTGATCAATGAGTACAGGCCGCACCAAGCCAGGGAGACTTTAAGGGTGATGATGGAGGTGCAAAAGAGGCAAAGGTTGGAAACAGCAGAGAGATTCCAAAAACACCTGGAGAGAGTCGTGGACATGATCCAGGGGTGCCTCGCTTCTCTGCCTGACGACCTGCCACAGATGGAGATTCAAGATGTTTCTGAAGGGGCGAAGAGTGTGTCTGGAGCACCTGCCATCACCTGTTCGTCTGGGCAGCCCCCTCGGCTGGAAATGGAACCTATGGATGTTGAAGAAGCGGGGATCGGCTGTATGGTTGCAGGAAACCAGGAGAAAAATCTCCCTTCTTCAAAGAGGGACAAAATATGGGACAAAGACGCCGCCATGTGTAGTATAATTGATGAATTAGCTTAGCTGCATGTTTTTCTTGTTTCTCTTTTGTACCAAAAAATCGTTTGAATGCTCTTTATATGACTACTTGCAGGAACTCAAAGGAACAGGAAGTCTTCTAATATTAAGTTATCTAATCACTGTCTTTCAGTTTTTTTCTTGCACCTGGGAAATACTTTAGATAGTTGAAATTCTGTATTGAATACTTGTGGTGTCAGTATTTGTTTTCTCAAGAAACCTAAATACATTTTCATTTGGGTATGTTTAAAAACTAAAATAAAAATAAAAGTCTCATGTTAATATTTATGCAAACGCTGCTCCTTTGTTTGCCAGTCTTGTCAGTTCACTTGCTGATTGTTCACCTATGTGGAATACTAGAATACTCTGTTCATTTTTACATATTTGGTTCCTTCTTTCCCAAACCTTTCCGTTCAAAAGCAGAAGTTTGTGTTGCTTTTCAGGAAGTTGCTCCAAGAGAGTGTATAGTTCAGTAGAGATTTTTGATTTTAGGATGTTAAATGAGTTGGCCTTTCTTTGCACTCTATTAATTTCAAAATACGCATGGGTCACTTCTGAAACAGGGGTATTTATGGAATATGTTATCAGGATGTATTTGATCAAGTTTTTGTTACCCTGGATTTAAAAATAATTAAAAGAGAGTAAAACTAAAACAACTACGGTAAAATTTCTTAGATTTTGGTGTTATTGCACCATCATTTAGTCATTCAAGACCCACTCCACTCCTCTTTTGATCTTTTGTCCCACCGATCTTTTAATTATGACTGCTGTTTAGACAAAAAAATTAAAAGTAAGTATAGTTTTCTAGGACATAGATAGCTCTAGAAATTAGAGCTATCCAACTTTACAGTCTTCAGCCAGATGCCAGCTTGGACAAGGAAAAAATAGATTTATGTGGCCCATTGACGAGCACGAGTTTGGATCCTAATTTTATTTACATGTTTTTCATAATAAGAAAATAGGGATAAAAGAACATGCTAAAAACACAATTTTTAAATGGAGCAGGTCTTTAAACCAGACAGTGCATCAGTCAGTAATCAATAGTAGCCATTGCAAAAAAAAAAAAAAAGGTTATGAAAAATTAATAACACAAGAACAGATATGTCATAAAATGTACAAATTTACATATGTGAAGCGCATTAATCTCTTAAAAAACCATCCTGAATTGGGGTTTAAGAAATGCTTTTAAAGAGCAAGTTACAGACTGCAGTGATATATTTTCAAGCTACACTGAAAATGCATTCAGTTTTTTTTTATTCTTTGAAAATAAAAATAAAAAAACAATCAATAAGTGCTCATTGGTATAGCTCCAATTTGCCGCCACGCCCCCTGCATGTCATACCCCGCTAGGATTCCCTTCGCTGTCGAGATATTTTCTAGACGTTTCCTTTAGTTTTTTTTTTACCAACACAATCCCTATTAAATGGACAACTGTGACAATTTACCGGGCAATATATTTGTGATCAACGCTATTAAAAATAAAAAGGACTTTAGTCTTCGGAGTTCTGTTATGAAACTCGGGATCCTTGGGTTTCACAACAGGGCTAAAAGCTATTCTCTTGTCCAATCAGAGCGCACGCTGCTGCGTCACGTGACTTTTATTTATGTAATGTAATGGTGTTACACAGTAACCCAATTTCGTGGCTCTGGATAGCTCCCGACATGGGTTAAAAGCGGACACAGACCTAAAAAAGAAAAAGAAAGAAAAGCTAAACTGTGGATGAATTTGTTCGTTTTTTGGGGGGGCTGTCTTTGGAGTGTCGGCCGTCGAGGGGAGAAAGCGGCGTGCTGGACTGGACGCTGCTTGAATTCAACCTGTCTGTAAAGGGAAGATGCTTTTTGTTTCGAACAAAAGACTGTGTGGCGACTCAAACGACAATGTCTGTGAAATACTTTTCTTCCGAAAAGTAAACCTGTGAGATGGTAATACGGAGGCTCGTGGTGGAAGTAGAGTAGCTGGACAGAAAGTGGTTCGAGTGTTTTTGTAAAGTGCAATAATTAGAATATTAATAATCAAAAAACCCGAGACGTCCTGTCTGGGTAGGTTTACGAAAAATCCGAAAGCTCTCCCTGTTGGACATCGTTTTGGTGACATAACCCGTCCATCATGGACCTGCTGGAGTGTCCTCTCTGCCTCTTCCTGATGTGCGAGCCCGTGACCATGTCCTGCGGTCACACGTTCTGCCGGAGGTGCGTCGGGGGTTACCTCCCATCCAAATGCCCCATGTGCAAGGAGAGGTTAAAACAAAAGGACGTGAAGGGCACGAGGAACAACGTGCTGCTGATCAGCGTCGTCGAGAAATGTTACCCCGAAGAGACGAGAGTGAAGTGCCAAATCCACGAGAAGCTCAAAGCCAACGAGTTCGCCGAAGCTCTGAGCATAGCCAATGAGGAGCTGCGCTTAGGTAAGGCTCACGCGCGAGGCATCCGGCCCCTTTGCAGGGACCCCGCTTAGCCCTTTGCAGAGTCAGGAGCCGCAATGACAGAAAACCTCTTCATAGTGTTTGTCATTTATATCGAACCCCGTGGTGATTTGCAGGAGCGTTTTCAACCACTCCAGCAAGCTCTGGACCCATCAATCTGGCTGTTTCCCCATCTGCCCTAGTCAGTCACACACAAACGGCTAGGGCCCAAGACAGCTGATGACTCAGAAGTCACCTTTTGGGTGCAGTTGACCTCAATATCCTGCATTAATCTGAGAGGGGAAAGATAGCGACAACTTTCTGCTCTATATAGCCTATGTCTCCGTCAGCAGGTATCCAGGTTGTGGGAGCATTACCTTCATACCTCCCATGCCTGCCAATCCAATTAAGCACAATTTTCTCCTCTGACTTTCTTACATCACAATTTTCTTACTGTTTCCTGTTTTTGTTGTCATTACTGGTCAGGAGTAATTACTTTTTGTGACAGTGTTTCACAGTGTTTTTCTTCTTTTTAAATGCCAACTACTACATAAACATGACGTGTAAAACAGCTTTAGGTAACAGTGAGTCTTTAAGTCTAAAGTGCACATGGGTGCATTGATGTAACATGTCAAAAGTTATTATGTGATGGCAGTGAACGCAGCACTTTTGAAATGATTAAATACTGAAAAAATACTATCTCTTAGGAAAGGAAGTGTAAATTAGTTACATAATATGGTTTAGAATAACACCATGACTGAAAATAGTTTATTTCCTGCTACAAAAATGACTCAAACCAGAACAATAAAACTGAGGTGTTTACATTTAAGCAATGTATTCATATTTGCTTTTACAACTTTGTGCCATCAGAGAAAGTCACAACTTTCCAGGATCTCGTTATTTTTAAGCCTTTTTCAAATGATCCTTTTTTTTAAAATGAATTCTTTCTTCATTCTTTACATATGTATATTTTAGTTCCAGATGTTCCAAGTTTGAGGTTGTACAGGGTGGAGGCCAACTGGGGCTTGCAGCGTTTCTCCGACGCTCTGACGGACCTCGACTACCTCTGCTGCCTTCACCCCAACTGGACGGAGGTCAGAGCCGACCAAGTGCTCAACGCTCTTGGTTTTTTTGAGTTGCCAATTGTTACTTATTAGCCTGAGCAACCTTACCTTTACGCTAAATTAGAAGTATATTGTTTTTCTTTTGTTAATAGCCATAAACATTCAGTTTAAGGCGTAAAATGTTGAATATTTAAGCTGCTAAATCACCTACCAGAGCATTTTTGTAACCATGTATGACTGAATAAATCCACTTTGAATTAACTTGTAAAAAAACACTTATTTCACAAGTTAAGTCAAATTGACTTGGTTTATTCTTTTTATTGATTGAAAATAGATACACCAATTCCAGTTCATTGCTTTTTTTCTACTACATTGATTGAATCAGGTTGAGTGAGAATCCACACACTTTGTTCCTTTCTTGGTCTAAAATCTTTTAAATATTTCAGTCAGCTACACTGCAGTCCTCTTTTCTGCAGGTACTTGTTTGCTCATTTTGCAGGATACCCTTGTAAAAACCAAAAATAATTATAGCCTTTGCTCGCTAATTTGGCTCAAACTATAAGTAATTCTCACTGCTTCTGCCAGCCTTACGTCAGTGTTACACAAACAGCTGCTTATAAAATATTGTCACATAATCACTCCCTGTTAGTGGGTGGAACTGCTAATGCACCAACACACAATAGTTGTTAGTTTTTAAAACAAAATGTCTTTCTTCTTCTTATTTGCTTCTTTTTACAAAAGAGGTGAATTCACCTGACTGTAACACAATCTAGTTTACTTTTGTGTTATTATAAGTATATTCATGCTTTTTGCACTACTAGCTTTTTTTTTCGAGCTAATGAAGGGGTGTGTTGTGATTGCATTGTTGTGTTTGTGCAGGGCTTCTTCCAGAAAGGGAATGTACTGTTGGAAATGGGTCAGCAGAGAGAAGCTCTTGTCCAGTTCCAGCGTTGCCTAAAACTTCACGCCGACTTTGGTCCCGCAAAGAGTCAGATCAAAAAGGTAAAGATGATGCACGTGCACCACGATGCACGGTGACATGACCAAAGTTTAGATGTTCTTGGCAGATGAGCTGGATTTCAGCTTGCCACACAGAAAATAATGACCTGTCAGAATCACCGGTCACATATTTATCATATTTTTTCCACGCCATTTAAGTATTGTTTTGCTTATTTTTGTCTTGGGTAAAACTCATTTAAACTGAAAACATACTGATGGATTGTTTTGTAACTTGAATGGCTCAAACACCAGATCCTGGAGGTCGAGGGAGTAGCAGTGCCAGAAGATGTGACCTGCATTCTGCAGGTGGTTTCAGATTACCTGAAGGTGTCCTGTCCCATCACGAGCCTCAGCAGCTCCCAGGGGCCGACGCAAAGCGAAGGCAAACATCCACTCAGAGAGAGGAGAGAGGCACAACAGGTGAAGTTGCACACCGGACGCGCAAATTCAATTTCAATGTTACCCTCAGGAGTTGGAAGCGATTTGTTCTTTTGGAGAAAACAAAAACAGTATTTCTTCTTCTCCAAGGTGAAGCACGAGTCTGGCTCGGAATGCTGCCTTAGCCTCTGCCAAGCCGTTTCTTTCCTTCCTGCTTCAGAGGAGGATGAGGAGATGACGAGGAAGGAGGAACGGCACTGTAGAAGTATACATGCATTTGTGCTTCATCCTGAATAATACTTAATATTGCAAAGAACTTTCCTTTAGCAAGGAGCAGCTTTTAATATGTCTGGAGATCCTCAGACATCCAGGTCATAGTATTCGAGGATTCTTTTGGTCAGGGCAACAGGACTTTAGAAGTTCTTCTTGTCATGTCCATTTGCCCTGACCAAAAGAATCCTGTGATGGCAGCTTTAAAATGACACATAACTAATGCCCTTTTGATGATGATGGTGATCATATTTTATTTCGGACATTTACATTGAAAGGAAAGATAAAAAGAATGCAAGAAATGTCTTAAAGAGAGCAAGAAGAAGTAAAAGTCAAATCAAGTCTCACCTCCATGGCCAAGACCAATTTTATTACCACAACCAGTTCACCCACCATCTATTATAGTCCTATTCCCTCTTTAAAGTGTACACATTTATTTCCAGATACACACACAGAACTATACATATAGATAAATATACACACTTGGAAACATTAAACCACACATTTGTCATGTATAAACACTCATTTTGTTCCAGATAAATCTTTGTTCCCCAACACACCCAAGTGGATGTCCCCACATTCAAATTTATATTCATGAATATTTGCAGATAAATCACAGTTAATCATGTTTTGAATATATAGACGTCTATCAATAATCATATTTCAGTTTATGCATTTAACTGTGTTCTCTTATCATCTCAGGTGAAATCAAGGAGCATTCAGAAGAAAGGCTAAGTGTTCTCACCGTGTCGGACTTTGAGTGTCCTCTCTGCATTAGGTCAGCCTCCTGCAGAGTTTAATCTCTCATATTATAGTATTTTTGTTTAATGAAATTATGAACAAATCAGAGGATAATCAGTAAATGCTCTATTTTGTTACTTGATGAAAAATCTGCACTTTATCTGATAACAAACAACAGACTTATGACAACTACGCAAACAAATGAAAATGGAATTATTTATTTACAGTTCTTTTCAAGCCATTAATCAAACTCTACTTGAGTTTAGTTAATAATCACAATATTTAACTAATCTAATGTGGCCCAAGTGTCTATTTATGACACTGGTTATTTATAGTGTTAAGAGGATGGCATCTTCTTACATTTTCAGGGTTTATTAGGCTGTTTTTAATCAGTCAATTAATTTTTTTTCTGAAATGAGCTTGATATATCTGTTTGATTTCTTGCTGTATTGTCAATAATTACTGGTTGAAATAAACCAATAAATCAAATAAAATATCTAGTAGAGCTAAGTGCTTAGCAGCTGTTCCAAAAAGCCTCATCAGTCTTTAGGATATATTTACCTGGTGTACTTCAGTTGCAAAGTACAGCATTTAGGATTATGTCTTATTTTGTTTAAATCAAAAGTCATGTCTGTGCTCGGCAGGTTGTTTTTTGATCCGGTTACAACTCCCTGTGGCCACACCTTCTGCAAAAACTGCATTGAGAGGAGTCTGGACCACAACCTTCGCTGTCCACTTTGTAAACAGCCACTGCAGGAGGTAACCCTACCAATCATAACACTTTTAACACTTTTCCACACTCTTAACACTCCAAAAATATTTTTTTTCTTCCTCACCAAGATCCAAAACTTCGCCTAAATCCACATAGCTTCCCTTCGGCTTCTCCCTGCCCCTACATTTGTCCTTTCAAGTGGAGGGATATGGAAAAAATAGCGTCTTTGAATTCGGACATTACTCCCGCTTGATGACGTCATCAATAGGCATCTACGTTAGAGTGTAGCTGCCAGTGCTTGGAAAATACATAGAAACAGTTTTCTAACTTTAAAAAGTCATGCAAAAACAAAAAACTCAATGCTTACCTTTAAGTGTTGACTTCAAATCACACCCACATGAAGAAATGGGATTCTCTTCTCGCCATAACCGCAACGTGGGTCACCCTACTGGTGGAGGGATAGACAGCCCTAAGTCGCTACGGCTCCTTCTTTAAAAAAACACTTTCGGTTACCACCACACCTTCAAATGTCTCAATTTGAACAATAGGGAAGAGCTGAAGGGGTAGGAAAGGATCTTTAACTTTGTGACTTTCTGATCGAAAACGTTACAGTAAATTTGCCCCCTTTTTTTAAATTTTTGCTCACTCAAATGGTTGACATCAATAAACAAATGATTGGTTTTGAAATTGTTCTCGCATGTTAACAGTGCTAACTTTTTTTTGGTTTTGTTTAAGTACTTAAAAAACAGGAAGTACAACCCGACAATCGTGCTTAAAGACTTCCTGAACCAGCTTTTCCCGTCTCAGCTGGCCGAAAGAAAACAAGTCCATGAGGCGGAGATGGCTGAACTCTCCAAGTACGTCAGATTCCCTCTGTCTGCTGTTGAATGTTGTATAACCTTTAGGCATGTTCTATCTCTGACATTTTGTTTTTTTATCTTGTGTATAGTCTCACCAAGGACATCCCTATTTTCGTCTGCACTGTGGCCTACCCGGGAGTGCCCTGCCCCCTGCACATTTTTGAACCTCGGTACCGGCTGATGATGCGGCGCTGCATGGAGACTGGCACCAAGAAGTTTGGCATGTGCAGCTATGAGCACGGAAAAGGGTATGTCCTAGCATTTTTTAAATGTTTCCATCAATATCTTTTATGGATATGTTTCAGCTTTTTCTTTTTTGAAATTTATGATAGAAGGGGACATAATCATTTCTGTTTTACATAATCTTTTTAGTCCCTTTGAATCAGTTTGATTTCATTTTTTTATGTAAACTTTACTCACAATCACTGCCTGAAGTCTGATCTGTGCTCGTCAAATGATTTGTTCTTAGCTGCTGTTTGCTTTCAGGTCTTTCTACATTTGCTTTCAAGATTAAAACTGCATTTCTGAGTATTTATTTATTTAAATCATGATGGATCAGGACGAGATGGTTTGAGAGGCAGCAACTGCAATGGGTTGGCCAAAGTCTCCCTGCTCCGCTCCAATTCAGATGTTTTTTTTTTGTTTTTTAGCCCACCAGCTCATGATTTACACTGTTTTTCATAGTTTGTGAAGTGGAGGTAGGCCTTTTTGAAAATTTGGGATTTTCCGTGTTCCATTCTTTTGTTAAATATGAACAATAGTTTATGTAATTCAAAGAAGACCAGCCCCTCAACCACCTATAAATGTAATGTCATACTTTATTTTCGAAGATTTTGCAATTTGGCAATTGGAACAAAAGAAAATAATACAACTGACATAAAAACTGCTATTTTCCGAATATACTAATAAATGTGAACCCACTGTGTTTGCAAAACATTTTAGCAGCATCTTCATAATTCGAGACAGCAGATCGCCATATACTATACGGCGTGGGAACAACCTGTTGCAAAAAATCCATATCAGTACTCATGGAATTGTCTTTTTTCTTTTTCCTTTCTGTACAAAAAAACTTTCCAAAGATGTTTGCTTTTTTTTTTTTTTTTTTTTTTTTTTTTACTTTGCTCTCATGAAGGTTTCAATTTAGAACGTATGTATTTGTGTTACCTCTTTAAGAAGGTAGATGTAGGCCTATGCAAGACATGTGACCTTGGTGACCATCTTGGCATGCATCAACAGTGAGTCAGTCATAGGCAGATGTGAAGAGAATCCATTCGTTTTCCAAACTAAAACTTTATTTACAGAATGTAAGTTATGTATGTTTTTTTTTTCTTTTTATAATATTTTGGGGTGAAAACATCATATGAATTGTAATCCTATCAAAGGTTTGATGTTTTTTTTTTGACTGCGACAATATGATGTGGTTATTTTGACTGGACTGTTTGGGTGTAGAGACCATGTTTGACATTTTCCTCTCTGTGAAGCTCACAGCAGGCTCAGTGGAGCCTGATGGGATTGTCAGCAGTGCAGCAAAAAGCACAGAGCAGAGGGCAAAGCTTAATCACTCATGTGTGACCCACAGGGGGTGGAAAACAGCATCCTGCTTAGCTTTCAGCTTCCAAGTCTGCTGGTGCATTCTTCTCCCTCACCTAATACTTTCCTACTAGATACAGTACATATTGTAATCTGATTACCTCTCCAGCAAGAACCATTACTGCTTATAGTTTATAATAGCTAATAGCTGAAAGGAAAGGAGTGAAATAGGAATCTTAAATACTAAGTAAAATATTTGACACTTTTTAGTCCAAAATGGTTCTAAAATAATTGTTTTGCTTATAAATGTAACTTTAAGCAAACTTTAACACTAAAAATCAAATAAAATGATTTTTTTGTGTGAAATATTTATTTTTTATGTTTTCATCTTTTACTTTAGTTTAGCAACCAGTTGTTGTTTATATTTTATGACTGACTTTATGTTCTTCTGCACAAGTACCGGTGTGAAGCCCATTGAGACTACTATATTGTAATATTGGGCTAAATAAATAAATTGAATTGAATTTCAGATTTGCAGATTATGGCTGCATGCTGGAGATCCTTGATCTGGAGCTCCTGCCCGACGGGCGTTCTTACGTGGAAACTGTAGGGGGCAGCAGATTCAGGGTGCTCAAAAGAGGCCAGAGGGATGGCTACCATACAGCAGACATCGAGTTCCTGGAGGACATCAAGGTCAGCCTTCAATTATCACTAACTTTGTGGGCACTGAGCTGCACGTCAAGGATGTGATGACGAATAATGTCGGTGTTCTAATGTTCTCCTTCTACCTTAGGTTGATGGAAGTGAGCTGGAGCTTCTGCATCATCTTCATGACAGCGTGTACCAGCAGGCTCAGGATTGGTACCAGCGCCTGGGAAGCCGCACACGCGAGCAGATCAACAGGCAGCATGGCAGGATGCCTGAAAAAGAGGAGGACATCCAGGTTTGTGCCACAGTGCAACCTCGCTTTTAAGACCCTCTCTGATGAAAATTGTTGTTTTTGTAAATTTTAACATGTTTTTGTGGCATTTTTCTGATAACAGACGACATATATTAGGAAAATTGAGCTCAAAACGGCATTTCTTAGTATCTATTTATCTATTAAAGAAGATGGGAAACAAGGCGGGGTTGCTACTTGCCAGTGGTCCCATCTACAACTCCGAAGGAGGAATATCTAATGAGCTACTGCCGCTCTATAGTAACTATTTCCTTGAAAACAACAGTTTTTTGGCTAAAAACAGCATAATCATAATTAAAAGAACACCAGGAACACTTTTAAAATGGCTCAAAGATGATCGGAGTGGGAATTTACATCAAATTTAAATAAGAAAATTAAATGTGAATACTACATAAATACTTGGTGACTACAGGCTAGGACAGTGATGCTAAAGATGTCAGGGATATTTACATCTTTGCATTGCAATGTGTCTAAAATCAAAACATAAATCTTAAGTCGTAACTTGTTGTCTTCTAATCTGAAAATCCCTAGCAGCATTTTAATAACACTACTGTTTTAACCTTTCCTTCCTGCAGGCCTCATCCAATGGCCCGGCGTGGTGCTGGTGGCTGCTGTCGGTCCTCCAGCTGGACCCCGCTTATCAAACCACTGTCCTGTCACTGACCTCACTCAAAGATCGCTTGGGCCACCTCCGCCTCGTGCTAGAGTACTTCTCTCAGAGCTAGAACTGGAGCGCAGAGTTCCGTGTTCACTGAAACCAGTTTTTATGCACGCACAATTCACAGAGGGACTGTTTTTTTAACCAGTCTCGCTAGCCACGCCTGTACCAGGCACACCACACCCACCAGTCAGACGCAGATGTGGCTTTCCTGCACAGCATGGTGGGCTTTTTTGTCATTTGGTTATGTTTTTCACACCGCCGTAATTCTAGGAATACAAGCCGTTTCTGTCTTACCTTTAAAAGTTTGCAAAGTTGACCAAAGATGCTTCTTATTTTGGGTCAGCATGGAAAAACTCAGTCCTCGTATAAAATAGTACTAGAAAATGGAAAGTGGGTGATAATATTTCCCATTTTAAACAAAATTGAAAAAAAGCTGCATCAAAACAATCTAGTACAGATCTGTATGCTGTGTCGTGTGTGTTCAGTTAGGTCTTTCTTTGAACTGAGCTTAGTTTGGAGACATAAACAACCTCATGGTGTGTTTTTGGCTTTTAGAACAGCAGAAGGTGGTGTCTTAGAAATCTCCTTTTATTCTTTGTGGCTGGGGAATGCAGGCACTTCTTTCTCGCCTTTTTTTTTGTCAATTGGCCTTGGCAGCCATTAAGTGTTGCTGATTTTATACTATTAAATAATCTCAATGTCCTTCCCTTCAATTATCGCTTTGCAATAATAATGATACTTTTGCATGACAGCAGCCGGGGGTTCTCTTTTTAATGAATGGGAGCTGCCAACAATGAATGGGAGCTGCCAACAATTGAATATTTTTCTAAGTGTCTTGTGGTTAACAACCGGATTCTCTTTGTTATAACCAGAACATGTGGTCAGTGAGCCTGACGACCTCTGATTTATATTGTCTGTGGTCAAGTAAGAATAGCAAATCCTGTGCTTGTGTCAGTTTTTACTAGTCATCATTATCACCAGCTAATATTTTTTCTTTTTTTAGCTTTAATGATAACTGTACAGTCTGCTCTATTTAGGAACAACAAAGTGTGTTGCCATTTTTATGCTGGTACACCTGTAAGATACGAAATTATGTCACTGTGGTTTGCCTAAAACTGAGACTCCCTTCCCGCCCCCTCTAAGGCTACTTTATACCTACCTCCAGCCCCGCTGCTCTGTCTCTACGTCAAATCAGGCTTGTCTGAGTCACGGGACCTTCAAGAGCATCAGCTGACCCCTCTGGTTCAGTGAGCCCTCTGCAAGTCTTAGAGCTCCTCCCCTTGTGGATGATGGATTGTGTGACTTTTGCTGGGATACAGCCACATTCCATGGAATGTCAAACCTGCAAAGTTGTCTTTCCTCAATTCACAAACTAGTACAGGCTTAACTGGGTGATTTTATTTTCTACTTTGAGAAATGTGCCATAGATATATTCTGTTATTTGCTTGTAGAAATAATTTAAGTTGTCTGTGTTTTTACGTGTTTCATAGAGCTGCATCTCATACAGACATATCACAGCTGTCCAGAAAAAAAGCTCTTACAGTTTGTACAGACTGCAGTGCTGCTGGTTTGAAACGGAATATCTCTATAAGGAGGAATGTCTGATTGAACATCAGTGCTTAGTTCACCATAAGCTTCATTTCTGAACTCTGAAGGGAAAACCTCACCCCATTTACAGTAAGTTAGCACAACTCAAAAAGGGACCGACATTTTAATTAATTTTTTTCAGTTTTCATTGACAGTCGAAGCATCAAAGACAAACACATAAATAGCTGATGTTTTTGTTACTGTCCTAATCCACATCAATTTTAGCTACAATTCTTTTTTTTTTACTCAAACTTGCCAACTTTTTATGTTGATCTCAGCCATCAGTTTCACTTTTTTTTTTTTACCTTGGTTACCAGAGAATGTAAAGGTTTCTGCACTGCTGTGTAATTTCCTTCATAAGACTATTTCACATTCGAAAGATCACTCCATATATTTCTGTGTGTATGTATAAGCCATTTTTTTTCTAATTCTTTTCTCTTTACTTATTAAAAAACAGTTTTACTGCAGATTTTCTGCAGCTTTTGCTCTATTCGAATCTGCACCAGAAGTCAGTCGACTTAAGCTTTGCTGTTATTTGACTGTGAGAAAAATGTCTCTGCTTTGAAACAATTTGATCCATATTTTTTACCTATCCTAGCTAGAGAACGCTCAGAATATCACTTTTGGCTGCAACCTCTTACGAGAATGGGCGCCTTTCTGAAAGGTTGTTGAGAATTATCGTGGTGGAGTATTGAACCTGTCGACCTCCATAGTTTTCAAACGCTGGTTAAAGCCCCCCCCCCCCACACACACACACAAACAAATCTGAATTCATTTGCATTAATTCCTCCACATTCAATTGTTTTGATCTAATTACTGTTTACTTGCTTACTGCCTGGATGACTTTTTAAGTGTTATTATGAATAAAGAATTTCAGAGCAAGTCATGATTAATGGGTTATGAATGAGTGTCATTGCAGATTCTGGTTAAATTTTGGAGGTAATTAAAGAAACATCAAGAGTTGATGATTTTTAAGAGTTAAATTAATCAGATGATCTGAAAAAAAAGGCTTTTTATTCCAACTTCTTTAAGCGAACAATAAGAAAGTTGGAAATTCCTGTGAATTTTCTTCAGATTGAGATTTGAATTTGGTTTGTTTCAACCAATCAAAACAAAATAAAAAATTCTAATGAATACAAAAGAAATATACCTATACATAAATATATAAATTGTGACCTGATTGAAAAAAAAAAAAGTACAAAAAGACTTTGACATTGACACAGATCCAGGTGCTTGCATCCAATTTCCAGAGCGAATTAATTTTCTAGCTTTTCCTGGCTGAAAGTGAGAAGCAGCGGATTGGTTCCTGAGAATCAGCTGACTCCTGAGTGATTAAAGCATGAGGCAGCAATATGATAGATTCGGTTATGTAAAAAGGTTTTACCTGTGTGTTGCATTTGATCTTGTTGTATGTTTATTAAGTAAATACTTTAGCAATAACTTTGTATTTCGTATGTGTATAAATTGCCCAAATCAATTCAATGTTGTCATCCAGACATTGTTTTGTCACCTCAAGCAGAAGTCCGTACATGCTATAAGACAGCTGTCCACCAGGGGGCAGTCTGAGGCCGTGCCAGAGCAAAGTGCAAACTTCAGTACAGTTTTTAAGTTGTTTTTTTTTTTTTTTTTTCTCGAGTATATAGATTCAAAGTGATCCCAATCTAAAATATGATTTAAAGTCAGAAGTGGCCTGCAGAGAAATGCAATAAATTAATAACAGAGGGATAAACAAAAAAAAAAAAATACAGCCAGAGTGGATGACAGTATATTTTCATGAACCACATTTTCTTTGAACATGAATTTGAATTTGTATGAAAGAAAAGTGTGCAGCAGAAGTGAGGTACATTTCTGCCAGCATGCTCTGCAAAGGAAGCAGCAGGATAAAAAGGGGTTTCACCGGCTTTAGCAGAGTTCTGTAGTGCAGCTCAATGTCTACATCAAAGCCATTACATTTGAAGAACGTCACAGCTTTTCTGTTCTAAACTGATCCATCAGCTCACTCTGACTCCCTGCTTGTGTATGACTGAGTAAGGATGACAGGCGTTTTGTAGGAGTTATCACAAAGGGGAGGGGGGGGGGACCGACTGTGTCTCTATTGGTGTGGGTGTTTGTGTATGTGTGTTCTTGTGTCTCTGCTGCCATGAGGGCCACTTAACTCAGAGGCGGAAAGATGAGAAGAATCCTCAATGTAATGCATGTCTTAAAAGTCTAAAGAGCACAGCAGTTTGGGAAAGAGGTTAGAATTTAGTAATCCATCTGTGATTTAGTCCTGATAAAACATCCAAATGCACATATGTGTGTGTGAGTCCGTCATGGGCCTTCCTCTATAGTTATGGAGAAATTTGTCGGTACTTTTTCGGAAATCAAGGGAACAACAGCAAAAAAAGCGCATCCGGGAACGGATGCAGCTTTGTTGTCATGGGAACCAAACCCACACTGAGAGGTTTGTCAAATTAAGAAACAGAGAAACTTTGTCTTTGAAGTGAAAAGCATTCTGTTTACATTGCACAGCATGGGAGGCGACTCGCAGGGAGCTAAATCCAGCAGATATAATTGGACGGAATTAAAGAGAAGATATGAACCCAAATTGCATGTGTGTTTTGAAAAGCTCATTCCTCCTTTTTCAAGAGATTACACTTCGTCAGGGTGTGTGTCATTGCATGTGTGCCCTCCTTGCGGGTGAGAAGCTGACAAACCTCACTTGTTTATGTCTTATAATCCTCTTAAGTGTCAATACGATGATAAACCTCATGAGTTAGCTCTCGTGTGTCCTGTGCCTCTGGGAGCCAAAGTAAACATATTGGCCGCCTTCTGTTCCTGCACCACAGGATTTGTCATAAATAACTAATAAGAAAAGGATAGATTTTTTAAAAAGCACCAAAAACTAAGAGAGAAAACTAAAAGAAATTAGAACGATTTGATTTCAAGAAGCAAACCATTTCTTTGCTCATCGAAATTTCTTGAATCTGGAACAAACAAGGTGACCTCCAAGCGTCGTGCAGTCGGCAATTTACGTAAAAAAAAAGATGGATTACATATCTCTGCTCCATCTATAAAGAAGTAGATTAGAGGGGGTAAGAGGCAAATTAAGACCACGTTCTGGCAGATGAAGGACAGCAGAAGCAGGACACAGGGTTGCTCTGCAGGAAACATGATCCACAGCAACTGGCACACTGATTGGCACAGCTATCACCTGCAGAGATGCACACCTGTGTGGAGTTCTGTGGTCTTTACAGATGCATGATGCTGTGTGAAGTGCACAGTGGTGCGGTCATGCTTGAAGGATAAAGACAAGAGGATGTTCCAATTTAAACAATTGGAAAGTAGTTCCAATGAGTTATTTGTTGTTGTGAAAACTGAATTTTTGATTCCAATTTACAAATACAGAATGTTACAAAAAAATAATGATAAAATAAAAAAGCAATAATTGAGGGAGAGCACAAGCTTGTAACTGTACAAGATTTTCCTGAAACCACAGCCATAGGACGGGGTGGTTAACCATGCCCATGACAAACAGTTGATGGAAATCCAATATTAAAGTCCCACTCTAATCATCTAATCAAATAACAGGATAGAAGCGCTAATAAATGATTTAATATTTATTTATTTTTGGTAAATTACCATGGTATAAGAGGGATCCTGCCTTTTGAGGTGTGCATTATCAGTCTGACCCTCTGATGCGAAAATGAGATTAATGAGATTTTAAAAATGCGCTAAAAAGTCTGTCATTAATTAATTACGATTAACGAAATATTTTGACATCCCTAACTATGATTATACTGTTTTTAGCTAAAAAAACCTCCAACATTTTCTAGGAAAATGTTTCTGCAGAGTGGCAGGAGTTCATTAGAAATTTGCTTCTATGTTGTGGGCGAGATTGCTGGCATGGAAGAAGCCCCATCCACTTCCCATCATCCATCTGCTTACATTCTCTCCAACTAGCTTACAGCCCCTTACACCCCTACCTAACATTATTGGTGCAACAATAAAAAGGTGCACAATTTTGGAGCTATCCAGCTGTACCGTTTTGAGCCAGATGACAGCTCAGAGGAGGAAAATAAAGAGATGGATCTAGTTGTTTACATGTAGATGCATCAGAATGGAGCGGAGCTGGCAGCATTTGGCCTGCTGAGTGCAGCTTCTATGTCACAAATATGCTCTGCTTTCAATTACTTTTTTTCATCTGCTCCTGATTCACAACGATTTTAATAAATAAATATTCAGAAATGCAGTTTTAAGCTCAATTTGCTTTACATGCATGCCTTCCTTCATCAGAAAAATGCCAGAACATGTTAAATACACCAAAAACAGGATTTTCATTGGATCAGGTCTTTAAAAAAAGTTAATAAGACAATATGTTCAAAAAAATGTTCAAAAGCAAAAGCATCCTTGTCTTGCAAATTACCTTGTTCTTTAATTCGTACTGTTCTGGCAGATCACTTGCTGTTTCATAAATATTTGATCAAATTATTAAACAAGTTTTTACCTACTGCATTGCAAAATCGTGAAAAGTGGTTTTATACACTGATAATCCGGAGGAGACAGGATGTCAGATGCATGAAGAGAAAACGACAAAAACTGGAAGATAAATAGAAAAGTTAACTTTGGAAAAATGGACCAACTGTTTAATGAAATACGCTTTTGAAACTGTGCTTCAGCTATGACTACAATGGAGAAGATAATGATCATAATAAAGCTGATCAAAGCAAAGGCGAAAAAAAAAAAAAAACTGGAGGGAAGTGAGAGGTGGGTGGAGGGGGATTCAGTGGGAAGCTGAGATCAGATGAGAGGCAGGTTCCTTTGTAAAAAATAATAAGAATGTCGCTCAGTTTGATTTCCTCAGAAAGGAAGGCATACGTTTAGCAACTGAAAGTCACGGCGCAGCTGTCACCAGACAAATAGGCCTCTCCCCAAGTGAGTTTGGCACTTGCTTTTTCAAGCAGGAGCAGGGAAGGTACGAGGTAAATCCAGCGGTTACATAACTAAGTGTATCTAAAATGCACAACAGCAGGGATATATGAGGAGTGACATGCATACTGAATGTGAAACTGAATAGTGTTTAAACATCTAGTATCGAGATCTATAAGGTACCATAAAAACCAACTAATCTGGAAAACAGCGTCATAGAATCATTATCCACAGAGAATTTCTTTTGTTCCAAATATTTGGATAACACCGGCAAGTTTCTCTCTGGGCTTTTGGTAATTGGATCACGGTTGCATGCTTCTGCACCGTGAATTCAGGTATTTGGAGTGTATAATTGCAAATGGTTATCTGTTTACATTCGCCTGTGAAATTCAAAATATTTGTTGTGCATGTCTCCTAAAGCTGCAAAACACTGCAGAAAAAAAAGCGCCTAAACTATACAGTGGCCCTGAAGTGCAACTCACACCAACAAATCACTCACCGCAAACAAATATTAAAGATCACAAAGACAATAAAAAAAAAAAAAAAGCAAAACAAACTAGAAAAGTTGCATTAACCTCAGTAGATGTTAAATTAGCCAAAAAAGCTAGCACGTTGCTAAAATATTACTGCTAAGATTGCTTCTTTGAAATGGTGGCAGTCTCCACGGCATTGTGCAAAAACTCACACCTAAATGAGTTAGACGGGCACACTTCCAAAAATATCTACTTTCATTCACACACCTGCGTGTGATTAAATTATCACGCGAAACTAATCAGCAGCACCTGGCCACAAACTGATGCTTCTTTTTTCTTTGGAAGGTGAGAAAAGAAAACATTTGCTTCTGTAACCTGTTCAGCTTAGTTTTTCCTCTAAATACTTTGATTTGATTATTGCAGACAAATGTTATGGTGTAGACATGTACAGCAGGATTAGAACTATTTCGATTGTCATTTAGAGGACAATCACCAGGACTGCGCCAAAGTTTGCTTCTAAGAGGCTTTACTCATCTGAACTCTGGTGAGAACCAAACAAGCAAAATGAGATCTTTTATTCTGCAGATTAAAGAAGTGCAACCAACATAAAAGTTGGAGCATTTCTTCCCTTAGCAAAAAGTCGTACACTTGAAGTTTACTTCATTAAGGAAACTTTAGTATAAGTATAGCAAGTATTGTATACTAAAGACCATGTACGTCTAGTGTAGAACGTACAGTGTGCTAATTGAATTCTTCTTCAGAGTTAATTGGAACATTTTAGGTTTAAAATATGTAGATAATGTATTTATAAAAAGTAAACTTCAAGGTTATTACATCACTTTTAGTATAGACTAAGTATACTTGTAGTACACTTAAATAGACTACTTTTTGCTGAGGGTTGTGAGACTCATTATTTTTCTAATCTTTGTGTGTGTTTCTATGAGCAACTATTGTGACTACATGATTTTTCCAGGTGATTTAGGTTTGGTCAAGTGTGAGAGCAAGCTAAGAAAAAAAAGAGGAAAAATAATTTCCAACCATTTTTGTCACTTAATTTTTATCAATTGTAATAAAAAAAATCTCTACCTGTTAGTTTTTACATTTTCACTTCCATTTGCAACAGCAAAACTCAATTAAACCTTAAAATCAACCTTTAGGCAAGGACTGAGGTTATATCTATAATTTTATTGACAAAACTATGTTCACACTGGCCATGACAAATTGCATTGACACTACCAGTTTTAATGAAAAGTCTATTTAAATGCACATATAAAGAAGCTAAACCTTGCAGGCTGAACTTTGACCATCAGGGACTCAATGATGAATGAATGACATCCCCTTCAATTCACTCAAGTGTCAACCATGTCAAAATTGATCATGAAGGAGAAATTACTAATTGCAGTTTGTGGCTCGACAGAATTTATATGACACCAATATATCAGAATACAGTTATGAAAGAAAAAGTCTGGAACAAGATTAGCAGGCTGTGCACCGCAGTGACTTTTTACACCAAGCCTGTTCCAACTGTAGGTGGCAGACAAGCACTTGTAAACAGTAGAAAAAGAAGCCCCTCCCTGCTTGTCCAGTGTGAATGCAGTATGCTCAAAGAATGCCCAGTGTGAACGTAGCTGAAGAGGTACCAGTGTACAAATATTTTTTAGCTGGACGTCAACGCCATTTGTGGGACATTAATGCTCAAGTAGCAAATTGTTACTTTAAAGCCGAACGTATCATATTTGATACATGAGTCTGTCAGCCGTCCGCAAGAGCAATGGAATGGAAATACAAATTTCTTATATTTTTTTGGTATTAGAATATTTTTGTTAGCTTAGGAAAAAAGATATATTTGAGCTGTGTGACCTGATGTATCAGATTTGATACAAAATTAAATTTATACGTAAAAATAATAATTATTTTTTTTGCCTGTTTGTTTAGAGGGACCTATGATGGCTCCAAATCCCCCCAAAAAATGAATTTTCTGTCACTTATTTAATGGTTCAGGCTTTACAGGGTTAAGTAGTGGGAAAAAAGAAAAATATAGAAAAGGAAATTGAAGTTTTAAAATGCCTCATGCCCATGTGAAGGTGTGAGGAGTAATAGGTACTTTTCAATATTTAGACAGAAGACCACACAACAGCACCATATTTTAGATAGGATACTTCCTTCTGTATAACAGGCAGCATTTGGAGCCTTGCCTCTTGTAATGTTCACAGATTGTGAAAAAAATTATTTAGACTGAGCAAAGATAAAAGTTAAAGCGATAGTCAAAAACTCATGAATTCACAAAATCTTGGGTTGTCCCGTCTTCTAACTGACGTCGACATAGATAGATAGAAATAGGGGTTTCAACAGTGTTCATCAACATTCATCAACCTTACAAAGCTGCTGTCTTAACATACATAAAAAAGCTACACAACTCTTTCATAATAATACTTACATAAAATCCTGGAGTGCATAAAAACCATTGACTGTATACGAGACCTGGGCTAAGAGAGCGTAACGTCACCTGTAGAAAACGACATACTTTCGGTATCAACAAAATTAAGTCAGTTCAAATTTTTTTGTGTGTTTAGGACACTGCTGTGTTGGAGCCAGATGATGTCAGTAAGCAGTGATTGGTCTAAGTCATCATTTGTACAGCAACTACTCCAGTCAATCAGGTGTGAGTTTGTTGGAAGGCCACACCCCTACCACTTGAAAGTGGGATAGGGAGAATCTATCAAACTTTTCGAACTTAGGACCATATGTTTTTAATTTAGATATCTAATCGGCCAGTTTATAACTTGAATAACTTTAACTACAAAAAAAAGTAAAAAAATGTTGTAGAGCAAGAAGCAAGAAATGGTTATTCTGACAAATAGAATGACTGAGTAATAGCTATTTATTTCTCAATAGAAGTCTATGGGATTCTGGTTTCTTGGTGCTTCCTGTTTAGACTGGGGGAGTGGTCACTCAATCCAGTTCTCATATACAGTCGATGCTAAAAACCTCTAAACCATGAGGGTGTGTTGCAGTTTTGATGGGCATTCTGACCTCATTGTTTGAGGACATCTGAATGTCTTAAAGAACAATTCCACAATTTTGATGGTTGAATCTGTAAATTTGTTTAAAAGAAAATACTTTTCTTTTTAACCCCC
>BSAI01000162.1:14369741-14405643 GCA_036245035.1 Adrianichthys oophorus | reverse complement strand
CTCGTTTATACTTTTTTTGGTTTTCTTTTTTGTTTTTTTTTAAAAAAAATTTTTTTTTTTTTTTCCCCCCCCCCCCCCCAAAAAAAAAAAAAAAAAAAAAAAAAAAGAAAATTGTTTTTTATACAAGATGCCAGGTAAAAGAATGCTTTATATACTATGAACTTTTTGATGTTTCTTTTAAAAGCTGCTGTGTTGACAGGCCAGAACTGCTTTGCTTAATGAGTGTTAAGTACCAGAAGTGCATCCCTGATAGATAAGAGATGATCTTTGTTAATGCTGAGTGACAGTGGCCTGCATCACTGTGACACACGGCCGCATCTGTCTCTGTGTGAGCGATTTGGTCCCACTCACAACACAGCAGGCGTAAAGTTTCAGCGCTTCATCCACTTCATTTGAGCTACACCCCCTGACAGGTGACCACAGAGCACCCAGCACACATATTTTTCAAAGAACTTAATCTTTCTAATCCCATCCGACACATTTGTTTTTTTGATATCATGCATGTTTCTTGTGTTGGTGGGAGATGATTTATTTAAGGACGCACACTGCCCAACATTTGGGAAATATGCGCGTTCCCTTCAGATGAATGCAGCAAAAAGCCGCTGCTCACTGGGCTGGGACGAAACAAGTAAACACTGTATGTGGGTTTGTGCATTTGTGTCTGAATATTCATCTGCTGTCACATGTTTGTTTAGGGAAAATTTTTCAAATGTTTTGCATAAAGCAACACTCACAAAAATGGAAAAAAAAATATCCATGAGTGACTTAAAAAAGATCTGAGAAAGTGGCCAGTCAACATCCGACTTTACAAGAAAAATCTTTATGAGATCCACACACACAGCAGCTGCTGCCTGAGTGTTCTGACTGTAGCATATGTATTCAGTGACGGATGTACAGAGGATAGCAGAGAACATAGAGCAGGATTGCTGTCATCATTGAACACACGGGGAGAGGTGTCTGCCTTGACAGCACCATTGACAGATTGCATGAATAATTTTGGAACAAAGCGAGAAGCCTTATAAACCCCTGAATCACTACCAACGACAGCTGCCTGTTCTGACTTTGGTTTCCTTTCTTGCTTTTTACCCCCTCTCCATCTTTTATCATAAATACCCACAAACATTTTGAAGTTGTGACCTGACGCTAAGGGCATAGCACCAGATCTCTGATGTGCAAGCTGTAGCCCTGACAACAAAGCAGCGTAATTCTTAGGAACCGATAAAAGTGGTGCCCTCTGGGAGTTTTTGCATAAAATGGATCTCCGAGACTTTAATCCCAAAGTGGTTTTTTAGTCATTATGACAGCGGAAAGTGATTGGAATTTTTAAGAAGGCGTGGAAATGTAGGCTTGGAGGACACATGAAAGGAATGCTGGTGAACAGCACTGGCATGTGGGAGGAGGAAAAGATGGACACATCAGCTGTGCCATGAAGTTTTTGCAGAAACATAGATTATGTGGGAACAAATGCACAAAACTGCTGTTCCACAGCTGAAATTGAATGTAAAAGCAGAAAATTACCTGACATGGCAGATGTTTTTTTATTTTGACAGAATCATCCCGGTAGTGCTCCACAGAACCTACCTGGCAGGCACTTAGAAGGCATTACATGAAGCATCGGTTTTGCCTTGTCAAGAGCAAACTTCAAACAATCTGATAAGCAAAGTGCTTGTTGCTGCCACTCCAGAACAATAATTGGTCTAAACTGTTGTGTTTAAGGTAAAAGCACAAAGCTTGGTGCTTGACAAGATAAGTCTTTCATGAAGCTTTGAAATCTCACAGGAATCCTGTTTTAAAAATGCCTAAAATCGTAATTTATTTTTAAAACAAATAACAATAAATTATTTCAGAGATGTGAAATCACCATTCTTCCCATCTAAATGTGCAGAAAATGTTATCTGCAATGCTGATTCTACACCTTTGACTAATTTTAATTGAGTCAAAAGCTCTGTCTTCCCTCGGAGTCCTTCTGCAGAATTGTGACTAACATTTCCATAATCATCACTGCAGGGTAACAATAGCTGTGCTTATCGTGTCTTTGTTTAGCCTGCAGAAATATGGTACAAGTAGATGCAAATCTGAACTAAACCTTCCCTGTGCTTTGATGTGGCTCATTTGGCTGGTGTTACATCAGTGCAAATTTAATTACTGTATTGCATGTGCATCCGTGTGAAAAATCTAAAATTACGATGCTTTTGCAAAATGCAGATTGTGTTATTTATTAGTTACCTTGATGACATAGCAGAACAACAAAGGACAGAGGGGATAAAGTTAATATTTGCTGAAGTAGCATCTTGTCACATTAGCATAATTTGATTCAACTTCAAAGAGGTATTTAAACATCCATACAGGTATATTTGTTCAAATGAGTAAGCATGGCTTACTCAATTTTGCAAGCTTTAATGGCTTCAAAAACTGTCAAATCTTTTTTCGGAGTAGTTTTTTTAGAATATGTGAAACAAAACCATCAATATTTTACGAATGTATTTATCTTTGCTCTCTAAAAAAGTAAAAATACCATATTTTTTATCCTAATGTCACATGATGTATATTTCCTTCCTCTTGTTACGAGGCCGAGTCAATAAGAAGATACAGTTGCGCAACCTAGACTGTTTTCTGCTAATCTGGTTTCAGCCTGTCCTTCAGAAAGAGATGGTCACAACATTGCACTTGTTTTCATTAGAGTTTGCTTCATCAAAGTTGAATCATGTAAAAGGTATTACATATGTGTAGCATAAACAGTGTGTGTAAAGATAGGGAATGTGGGTTCCCACAATTACAACAAGGGAAATGGCCTGATTATGACTTTTAGACAAATAAAAATTGAATGTAATGACAAGTTTACTAATTTGCTTTTGAGGAAAAATTGTTTAACCATGTGGAAATTTGAACAATTTGACCACAAAAAATTACTTTCTCATTTCAGAAGGGATCTAATATTGGAAATGATTTGTGACGCACGGAAGAGGGAGTGTAATAAAATGTGGCGACATGCAAGAAAATACAGCTCCATATGGACACATATAGACATGCTAACACCATGTTTTGTTTACAAATTAAAAACAAACTTGGAAGTATTACATTTTGCAATTCCTCAAATGGAGGAGGCTGGGTCAAAGGAGAGCAATTTCACATTTCCGTTTTTAAAAAGTCAGCATAACTGATCTACTTCAGGCTTAAATGTTTGCTGTTAAGAATATAATAGGGGACAACAGAGATTATAGGATCATTTGGTTTTTGTCTTTAGCCGACATATGTCTTTTGTCACACTAGCTTCAGATGGAGCCATGGACGTACAACAGTTTTTCCCAGCCTGTTCTATCAGAGGAGTTTCCTTACCTTTGCGAGACTAGGCTAGCATCTGAATCATTAGAATGACTCATGAATGAAAGAGCTGTCACGTTTTACTAGCTTAATCTGTATACAAAACATAATATCAAAATCAAATGAATGCTCAGCTATGAAAGAAAAGGAAAATACGACCTGACCCATGTTCTTTGACTTGAATCCAGCACAAAAATTAGGAGATATTTAAATATTAGAAGACCGGAAGGTATCCAAGTGTTTGAATTCTAGTTATTAGTTCATATAATTGCTTTATTTCTATTAAGTAATCAGAAACAATCAAAGTCTCTAAATCCCACGAGGCACACAATAAGCCCCTGTGCCTTTATTAATGAGTGACCTTTATCACTGCAGATGTATGGAAGAAAAAGTACTTTGTTCAAAAGTTTTTGCACTTCAGGTGATTAGAAGCAGGATTTTTGTTCCTCATGTCACATACAGAGGGATGGTCTGCAATCTGCATTGACACCCCTACTCCCCCCGTCCACTCTTCAAATAGGAAGTTGAGGGTTTATTAGATTTTGTGGCCTGTGATTGTGTTTTAATGAGAGAATGACTGTGGGGAGCAGATAAGGCACACAGTTCAGTCTGAGAGGTCCTTTGTAGGATTAAAATAGTCATCAAAAAGGGAAAAAAATGCTATGTCTTAAAAAAAACAGCGCACAAAGGAAGGAGAGTTGCTCCTGCTGTCCTTCACTTCTCAACTAATTCATCCTATAGTGAGGCGTAACATTTTCTTCTCGTCACGGTCTTTTGTGAATCAAATATGCCTTTTCAAAGACTGCAAGAGGACTGAAATGCTAAAATAGAGGTGATTTGTAGAAAATATGAAAGCTGTAGGGAGGCAAAAGAGATGGAACAATAAAGTGTCATTTAAACATTGAACTCCAGAAAACTCTTGGTGATGCTAATGAGATATTCAGATACAAGCAGCATCATTAGCCATCACAGTTTCACACAGACTTTTTCCCTCCCTGTGCAAACTTTATTTGCATGTCTCCTGTTTAATCTCTGCAGTCAGTTACTGGATTTGAGCTCCATTATGGAAATCAGAGTGTGGGTGGAGTAAGACCTTGTCAAACCTCAAAAATGTGCACTGCAGACAATCAAAGGCACATCAGGTCGAGTATTTTTCAAAAGATATGCAATGATTAGCATAATGAAAATGCGCATCGTTTAGTTACTTATTTATTTTTATAATCTTTTCACTAAATGTATGCTGCTTCAATTGGGACTAAAGACTTCTCACAAGCTAACTCCATCAGAATGATGCAGAGGAGTTTAAACATCCATGCCGATCATGTTTTGATCTATTGTAAAAGGCTTCCAGGTGGTCTTTTATTTAGGATTTTGGTGTTTTTAGCCAAAATAAAAGGACGCATGTCGTTTTCTAGAACAGTAGTTCTAGAGCAGCAGTTTTTTCGAAGTTAATTGTGGGACTGTTGGTGTCGAGTATGCCTGTTCCCATTTCCATCCATTTCTTTTTTTAAAAATTGTTTCCTTTTTTGGTTGGACCAATGGGGGGGGGTTGTCCTAAAACAACAGGCAACAAGATGCTGGAAGTTTAGAATCATTACTGTCATATGTGAATGTTTGTCTAAAATTGGCGGGGCCTGTCCACGCACTCAGATGTTACAAATATACCTGTTGGCTCTTCAAATACAAACTTGTAAACATGTACACAATACAGCTACAGTTCATACGCACACTTATGCATACAAACCAACACATGTGAAGCATTTCATTCTGTTTGTGCAAAGGTGAGCTGACACCTGTCTTCAGGTGAGTGTTTATATTTTGCTGAG
This sequence comes from Adrianichthys oophorus, assembly GCA_036245035.1. Classification (NCBI taxonomy): domain Eukaryota; kingdom Metazoa; phylum Chordata; class Actinopteri; order Beloniformes; family Adrianichthyidae; genus Adrianichthys; species Adrianichthys oophorus. The sequence continues at coordinate 14,400,496 of BSAI01000162.1, read as the reverse complement.
GTAGATGATGGAATGTAAAAAAAGAAAAAAAGGAGCAAGAGTTCCCGACCAGTCCCACACCAAGACCCCTGCCGAAGCTGCAGCAGACCCAGGACCCCCCAACACCCGTACTGTAGGGCTGATGGAGGAAACATGTTAAAAACACCAACAAACACAAATTTCATAAGAGTGTGTCTTTAAGGTCAGCTCAAAACAACAAACTCTCAAAAAAGATGACCTGCAGGTTTGGCCTCAGTGACATCTGCCCATATGAGTGGACATGGACTGTCTGATAGTTCAAGAATGATTAAAAATAATAACAAAGATCACAGACCTAATTCATAGGTAGATTCTTTTCAATCAAGTGGGTACTGGTTATCAAAAAAAAAAGGTATACCAAATTTGGAAGCAAACTATAAAAATATCACCCAATTTTTAAGATTTGGAGAACCTATTAAATGTTGTTATTTTTTTTTACATTTTTTTTTACTGTTCTTTGAGCAGAAAGAAGTGTTTGGGCAAACAGCCCAATCTAAAACAGTGAGATTTCATTTCACTGTGCAGCTTTTCTCAAAATGATCAAACTCTGAGCCAGAACGTGATAGATTGACAAAATCCTGCAGGGAGAGGGGAATACGAACTTCTTTCAGCTACAACTCTCTGTTATTTATTTCTCTTTAAACGCAGTTTAAATCACACCAGTTAATCTGAAAAGCTTTACCGGTGTTGATGTGTGTGTGTGCAGCCTGGGACAGAGAGAGGTGGCGAGGGGATAGAAGGAGAGAGATGGAGAGCGCTAGAGTTAGTTTAAGGCCTCTCTATGGGGAGAAGGGATTATGTTTCTCTGCTGTCATGTGTTCTGACATTCAGAATGTTATTAAACTTCAATAGGCTGAGCTCAGGGTTCACTGATCACTCTTCCTGGGGCTGAATCCATTATTCTGGTTCTGCTTCACACAATGTGTTTACAAAAAAAAACACAACCACACCTGCACGCTCTGCACTCCGATGCATATTCACCCGCACAGATGCGCATAATTTTCAAATGCATTAGGGTAAACTCGCCTTTAATTTTGCAGTGCTTTTTGAAATATTGTGACCGCCTTAGCATAATTGATTTCTAAATAGTCATTTGGATGTAAAGGGACGATGGCTGAGACTCAGAATGACTCTATAGTGATGTCTTTTTCAGTTAAAGCCTTGCTATTGAAATGAGAGGAAAAAAGACTGTTTTGCCACTTCAGCAGCCTATGTTGACTGTTAAACGGAAAACCTTCATCCAATTTAGTACTTTTTCCAGAAGAAGAAACTACAGCTGAAGTTTTTTCTGTAATGATTCTGGACTATTGAGTGAAATATTGCATCCAAACAGAAATGATTTCCTGTGCCATGGTTTTGATCCTTTCTTTTAAGGCAGCTAGCATGAAGTCAAGCCAGGTTCGGAAGGAAGGGTCTCTGTCTTTGATCACTAGAGAAAGTAGTCCTGCCTCACGGTACCTTCATCTGTCATTCTGTCCCAGACGATGTGGAGGACCATGCATCTCTCCTTCACTTCCTCGCTCTGTATCCTGCATCCTCTGTCTCCAGCTCTGGTTTACCACCACCATCCATCTTCCCCATAAGGCTGTCGTTGCCATTGTCAGCTCAAATGGACAATTGGAAAACTCGGGATTGGATTGAGCTTCAGGGCGTCTGCCTGCCTCGAACTTTGCAAGGGCTAGCGACAGCATTTTTTCCTGGTTCTATAGCAATAAGTAAGCACATGGCGGTTAATCTTGAGAACATCAGTGCAGTGGCTCACTGTCTCTCTCAGTCAGATACTGAGTGACCCTTAATATCACGAGGTGAGCCAAAAAAGCTGCAGCTGGATAATTACTCATCATAAGTACGTGTTTTCATTTGAAGGGCAGTGGAACAGGATTGCTTCTGGTAAATCAACTGCCAATGGGAACGCTGAAGCTAAACTGTGCACTGACAACTGAAGTGCTAGAATATTTCACAGTCCCCTCTTTCAGGACAGGACACAGGTGCCATTCACACCGGCTGCATCAAGAGGACACCTTTAATGAAAAGTCTACGTGAACGCATGCAAACTGTCGTTTTGGGCTTTTGCGTTCATAAGTCTCGTGTTCACGCGGCGCCATGCAAGTTTTTAAGTCCAGTCTCAGGCTCTACTAATGAAACGGGTGTTCACTGATTGCTGGAAGTTCAACCAGTTTGCAACAAGCCTCTACCAATTGTAGGTGGTGGACAAGCACTAGTAAACATTCAAGAAACAAAAGAAGAAGCCCCTCCCTGCTTGTTCTTGCATGTAAACGCCATGGGCTGAATGCACGTTCATGCAAACACGTATAGCGCGTTCTTGAATGCCCAACACATGCCCGGTGTGAATGTAGATTCATGCTGTGTTCACATCGCGCTCGGAAATGCGTGTTAGAGTAACCACTTCCAATTATAAGTCTGTTAACACAAGTATATGCAGGTTTTGGGCATCGGCGTTCAAAACTCTCATGTTTAAGCGTCACTACACAAGTTTTTAAAGTCCGTTTGTGGGGTCTACGTACAAAACAAGCAGCAATTGAACATGTTTTGATAGTTAAAGCACTTAAACTATGATAATCAGAACTCTGCTTTGGTAGTGACGTATTGTCCTTTTCAATACACGGAAGTGCCAACCTATTAACACTATTATGGCGGAGAAATTAATTGTAGCGGTTTGTGCTTAGACTTTTCGCACCAAGCCTCTTTTAACTGAGTACATGTGCTAGTATCAGATAGATCTGTATGAACACCATATGCTAACAGCACGTTCAAAAACCCACATTCAGTGCATTCTTGAAAGTGTCACACGTGCCCGGTGTGTACAAAACTTTCATCTGGCTTTTGTTGTGGTCGGAAAGTAACGTTTTTTTCTTGTTTTTTCTAGCTTTGCACTGCTAACCAATCTGCTAATAAAATTTGGACTTTCAGGAATGAAAATAAACCTAATTATCAAAGTGGTCTGCATGGGATAAGACCCAGATGCAGCTCACAAAAACGTTACTGTTAAAAAAAGCAATCAAATGAAACTTACTCAAACTCAACTGCAAATTCTACAAAACTATACTGCTATATGTTCCCAGTTTGTGGTGTGCTGTGGTACTTTTTGGAAGCAGGCAATTTTTTAATTTTGGTGAGTGAAAAAAAGGACTAAGGACTAGATTGTTTCCAGACAAATCATTTCACGCAAAAACATATCAAAGATCCCCAAAAAAAAAAAAAAGCAAATAAATAAATAAAACAACATTATATTTTAGAAATTAAAACAAAATTCCAGACACAAACACAAACACAAGTCCGAAAACAAAACAAAATAAAATGCTTTGGAAAGCAACATTTTCAGAAATCCAAATAAAATGTTAAGAAGGAAACCTGTGAAGGAACTATGGACATAACTGATTGGATGATGACATTTGATTGGTGACGTTTCAGTTTTTTCAAATGCGTCTTCAATGTTGACACCCTAACAAAAGTTTTATGATTGGTACAGAGCAGATCCAGTATGGCTTCACGCCAAGACACTTTCAATTGAAATGATGGACAAACTTTATCATCCAATCAGTGATGTCCTGTAGTACAATTGTTTCCAGTTTCATTAATTTAACATTTTGATTTCTGAAAGTTACATTTGTTTTCTCAAGATGACTTCTTTTTTTTAGCAAAAACTTGATGTGAATCAAAAAGTTGTTAAATCACCTTGTTTTCAATTTAGCGTTCTTATGTTTTTGGGATTTATGCTATTGACATTTTAGCAAAAGTTTGTCTTCAATTTGTGATCTGTTCTAAAAGACGCTCCATTAAACACAAATGCCTTTAACTTGTTAACAAGAAAACGCTTAGTAACAATCAATCCACTGATCAAACCTTTATTTATAAAGCCTTGAAAGGCTAGTACTACATTGATTGTCTGAATGCTGCCAAACCCAATAAAATGGAATAACGTCAACTCACAACTCCTCCAATTTCTTGAACCCTCCCTTTTTCTTCCTTCGTTTGTGCCCTTACTCTCTAACATCCCTATCTCTTCTTCCCCCTTCTTCTTTTCTGTCCGGTCCAACAAAAAAACAACACAAACATAATCAATATCAATAAAGTTTTTTTTAGCCTAAATTACAAAAGTTGCTTATTCAAATATACACCTTGTGTGTCCGAAGATTTATAACCCGCGATTGTAACAATAAAATCTGCCCAATACAAGAGGCTCTCAGCTCATATCTGTTTGCTCAGCTGTTGGACAGGTTAAAAAGACAAATAAAAAAAAAAAAAAAAGAAGCATGATACAGATTAAGTACCAATCAGAACCAAGACCCATTAGGCCCTCTCTATCTTCTCGATATACTTTCCTCAGATTTTATTTTGCTGCAAGAGCCAGTCACTCAGTCAGAGAGAAAGAGCCTCTGGGCTGAATAGTCATGGAACGAGAGGTGAGTGCAGTCTGTGTGTTTGCAGCGATGCATCCTTGCGCTGCTTGCATGAAACAAACAAGAAAATAATGGTCAGACACAATAGCAGGTGAAAAAGGGTGAGGGGAGTTCGAAGTGACTTGAAAGATATAAATAATTAGGAGAATCAAGTACCGTGACAGTTCGTTTGAGGGGCTCTGCCCTGTTATTAGAGATGAAGGCAGTTCATTCGAGCTGTTCCAAGGAGGAACCAGCGTTTCCTCCCTGATGGCTGTTCAACTCTGCAGTGTCCCTCAAACTCAGCCTGACAGCAACTTCTTCACTCCTATCGATTTCCTTTCCTACGCCATTCAGAAAAACATGGCTCACATGCCAAGAGAGGACACTGCAACCAAGTTAGTCTTGTTCTCCTCATTACAACATTCCTGAAAAATAAAAGATAGTTTGTGAACAAAACTGATTTAAAAAGCAAACTGCATTATTTTGAAAGTGTAACTAATGTTCAACTCTTCTTTTAGCAGCTTTGACCGCTAAATCCACAACACAGTTGGTAAAATACTTCATAAGAGACCTTTTAGTCTTTTTACCTGGGATTTATTTATGAAATGGACAGAATCTCAAAAATTGACCCATGTTGGACATTTCCTGTATCTTTTTTTCGGAGCTTGAAAAAAAGCAACTTTTTAAGGTTTTTCTTTGTTTTCCGCAAGCCATAGACCTCTCTTATGTAAGGTAGCAAACTCTTTTATGTAACTTCTCAAGAGATTTCCTGTGCACACGCAACACATACGCTCAATTTCCTGCTTCTCAGAAAAGTTCTGCTGAAATTTTAAGGTTGAGGTGGCCTTGCAGCATCCTCTTGAGATCATGGTCAAAATAAAACAAGCCATTTTTTTAAGATGGTTCATTAAAATCTGGCAACCTTTCAATTAACACTTCTAAATTACTGAAATATCTCCTTTTTTTGCACAATTCTTTTTGACTTAAGTTGGGTGTTGTTTAAAGCTAAACTTTAGAAGCAACAGCAAAATGGAATGTTAGGTTTTTTTTGCAAATCTTGACTTGATGCTGCAGAAATTTGCAGATTTTTAACACTGACATAACGATACACTAAGCCTCCAAAAAAAAAAAAAACAGATAAATCAGTTCTTTTCAAATAAAGTGACACTGGAGGACAACATTAAATATTTAAATGCCTTGAATCTTGAAACCACATTTCAAATATTTAAGATAGAGCTAGTGATGAGAAATCCAAAAAACATTTAAGTACCTAAACTTTTAGAAAAAGAAAAGACATGTCAGAAAGAGGGAGACAGGGATGAGAAGTTAATTATACAGCAGGTCTCAAGCTGCCAGTGTGAGGAAGAGTTGGACCTTTCCAGAGGCTGATGTCATTAATCATGGGGTGTGACACAGCATGACATCCTGCTGTCTCATATGTAACACACAACTATGAACGCTCAAATTGATAAGGCACTGCATCCCGCAGACACATTATATATTTGCATCCTCATTAGAATAATACTCCCTGCAGGCTAAACAATGATATGAGAGGCAACTGTTGCATGAAACGTTTTTTTTTTTTTCCAGGTAATAAAAGCTTTTTTTTTTTTTTTCCTTTCTGTCTTGTAAAGTATTTGCATGTCTGACTGCACAAGCGGAAAAACAGAAAGATACATTTCTTTTTTTTTCTCAATCAACAAGGAGTGAGGATTAATTTATCAGCAGCCGGCAGCTTTATTTGCACGTGTTAGAAGGCTTGTGTTTGGAATCATAACAGTTAAGTCAATTAATTTGCAGGGAAGAAAGTCAAGCATCGCGTTCCTGTAAAGTACAGGTCGAGGATTTGTTGACTTTGAAGATGCAGGGGTCTGGTGAAACTCAAAGCAACTGTTAACACTTTTTTGCTGGTTCAAACTGAGAAGACTGTGTTCCACCGCCTCCTGCTCATAGGAAAACAACTCACTAGAGTTTGGAATAAAGTTTAGACATTAGTGGGCAAAGCAACATTTAAAGCCTTTGTCTTATTTTTGCTTCAGTGAAGCAAAACCTTCTTGTTTAAATGTGGGTAAACTTTGTGTTCATTGTTCTGAAGGTAAATTAGGCCTTTTTTATTCATCTTCTCATTAAAAGGTAAAGAAAATAGTCATCTTTATTCCTACCATACTAGCTTATGAATGGGTTGATGTGACGAGCAGATATTCTTTCAGGCATCGTGAAGACTTGTCTATTCTAGCTTCAAAAGCACTGCAGGTGGATTAGGAAGAGTTGCAAAAGTTCTTGCCTCATCTTCATCTGTTATTTTCCAGAATATACACCAATGAAAAGGTTCGTTATTTTTGTCTTTTCTTCGTCTGACTGAATCTGCACTTGCACAATAAAGCACACCTAAAAGGGGAAATATATGCAAATATTATGTCTTGCATGTGGAGAAGCATGTAAGCCTAGGAACAGTTGGGATAATTGTGAAGTTTCTTCATTCTTTTATTTGCTTTTTTGTAGTTATTCTTGTAGTTTTTGTTTGGTTCTTTAGATCACTGTAACAATTTTAACCCCTTCATGCATGAATTCATTCCCTATTATATTAACATGTATTTTGTTTTCTAGTCAAGATGATGCTAAATAAAGTAGAGTCCTGGATTAAGTGATGCATTGAAAATAAGCTACATTTGACACAAAAGGGTGTCAAGCTCCAAGCCCCAAGGGCCCGCGTCCTACATGTTTTCCAACCAGCTTCCATTGAAGCTCCTTATTGGGACCTTGTTCAGGTAAGCAGCAGATAAGGCAGGATTTCTAAAAATCCTGGAGGAACCAAAGCATTTTTGTGTCCTTCTCTATTTCTAAAGTCCAAAAGTTGTAATATTACATTTTATGTAAACAAAATGACTCCTTGCATTTCATTATGCAAATAAGCAAACCAAATCTCATAGCTTCTTTTATTTGTTCAGTTACAAAAGCGTGATGACTTTCTTCCAGGACACTTTGGTTAGAAAAAGAAGTTCATTTCTGAAAAACCAGACTATTCCTATTCTCATTTGATATATATATATATATATATATATATATATATAGATAAACATAACCAATATAGCCTGTGACTTAACTAAATTTGTGACATCCTTCCAAGTTTACAAATGAAAAGTAAAAAAAAGAAAAATCATAAATGAGACAACAACTAAATATTCACATTTGTTACTTTCAAGCACTTAAAAAATACCATCAGGGAGAGATTTTTTTTGTCTTTTTCTTCTTAAGAGGCCAGTAAATTAAAATAAAATTGTCTTAAACTGCCGTTAAGCAGAATCAGGTATGAGTTACTCAACATCAGCTTGTGCATGAATTTTTGCCTCTTCAGTATCTTCCCTCCATAGAACAAAGACAGCGACCCTTTTTTTTTTTTTTTTTTGGAATGTTGAGATGGGATATAAAACATGTAAATTCCTGTAAGCTCCAGGGTCCTGCGATATATGGATGGATATTTTAGAAGCAAATGAAAACACATATGAAGGAGCAAAAAAAAGCACTTACATTGCAATAAGCTAACTTTGTACACAAATACATAATATAAAAGTGAATTTTGTCATAAGAGAAAAATCATAGTTTTTTTAAATACACAACTGCAGAGAAATGTGTGAGTAAACCCTGACTACCTAGTTATCTTGCTTGCATGACAACAAAGAATAGTCATGCATTGTATTTGGTACAATTCTGTTTTTTTTTTTTTAATCGGAGCACTATTTTAGACAGAAAAAAAAAATACAGGGCCAATTTAGGAAGCTGGAAAATAAGCAGTGCTTTTAGTCAGACGCCTGGCCTTTGCTGTGAAATTAGAGGTTGAATTGAGTGTGCAATGCATTCATGTTAGACTGACCTACATGACATTGTCACTGCAACTCAAAACCATATATTCAGACATACAGATATTAGGTTTTTGATGATAGAAAGAAGGATGTTCATACATTTAGAATATTCAAGGTTTTGTCACTGAAGCTCTAGAATTTCAAGGGATTTTATTTTTGTATCCTGAATGTCTTGTCTCCAGGTTCATGAAATCCCTGTGAGCTGTGGAAGGATTATGTAATAAACCTTAAATGTAGACAGTGGATGACATGCCCGGCACTGCTCACAATGCAAAAGGGATTTGTCCTTCCTTTTGCTGAAGTTTCATCCTGATTATTCTGATGCAAAATTTAGTTTTATGTTCGCTCGTGAGTAAATCAGGGCAAACATGAAGACTGCCGTGACACTAGTTCTAGATCTAAAAATTATCTATTTTTGTCTAGAATACTTTTTTTTAGAATATTTAACATTTTGTAGGTATCCCAGAACCAAGTTTGAGGAAGTTTTTTATTTTATTTATGATTATGCCGTTTTTATGCTAAATCACCAAAAATCTGTGTCGTTTTTTTAAGGACATACTTTGTGCAGAGCGACAGTGGTTCACTAAAAATTTGCTTCTGCGTTGTGAACCATTTGCACAAAGCAACCCCGCCCCTTTCCCCTCCCCATTGCAGACAGCTCTCTGTATTCCAGCTCTCTCTAGTATTCCACTACCATGGCCACAGCCCCTCACATCTCCAAACTAAAATCACTGGTTCAACAAAAATAATATTGGAGCTGTCGTACAGTTTTAAGCCAGGTGCCAGCTCGGTTGAGAGAACAAAGTAGTTCATGGATGTTGTTCTCTACAAGTAGACGCATCAGAATGGAGCGGAGCAGGCAGCTTGTAGCCCACCTAGCATATTTTTTTTTATGTCGCAAATAAGCTATTTTTCAAAAGGCATTTTTTTGTTTGCTCCTAATTCACAATGATTTAAAAAAAGAAATCCTCAGAAATGCAATTTTGAGCTTATTTTTCTTGATGCCCTCTATCATCAAAAACATGCGACAAGAACATGTTAAAAACACCAAAAACACAATTGTCATTAGAGTGGGACTTTAAGAGAGTTTGTTACAATTATACATTGGAAGACTTTGCTTCCTTGTTTCACCAAATATTCATAAAAGGCAAAATGATTCCGTCATGGAAAAAGAGTGCACGGCCACTCTCTATTCTAACATTATTTATGACTATGGATATCTTATCTTACTGGGCCATCACGAGTAGAGAAAAATAGGCAACTATATTCCAGAAAAAATTCCCAAAATATCATAAAATGGTAGTGTCTCAGTTCACTGTTTCATTTCTGAATCAAAAAGTGAGTGAAATATTAAATTTGACTTTATAAAATCATCTCTGATTGGGAAAAAAATGATAATCTGGCAGTGGAATTGTTGTGCAAGTTTCACACATTAGTTTTTCAAGAAGTTCACAACACACTCCCAAATCACTGTTATTCCAAATGAAAAGTGCTGCTAAGACACAGATTTTCACACAACTCTGTGTCCCCAATTTGATGTCCCACGATGTGATGGTAGTCTTGCAAAAAATTGAAAAACTAAAACTGCAGTAGTAAAGGAAAAAGAATCTTGAAATGAAACACCCAAATAAAGTGAAAGACAAATATGAAAAAAAAAACTGAAAAAAAACAGCTTTATGTTATAAATGACTCATTTTAAATTAGTGAAAGTACGACTTTTTGTTCTGAACTTTATCATGTGCAGTCTTGTATGTTAAAATGACCAAAGTTTTACGTTTTTCTTCCCCCAAAAGGCCTACATTGCAAAGACACGCAGCCTGCCCTTTTGCTATCTCTGCTCTGGACCTGCCACTCTGATTTCCTTTCCCTTGATGTGATGTGAAAAGTGGAACTCCGTAACTAAGCCGCGCCGTGATCACCTCAACCTTGACCTCCATTAGACACAGATTACACAGTGACTGTAAATCTGTCCGCCGCGTCAGTCCCACCTCCTTCCTCTCCGAACAGTCAGATGAGCCTACTTTCCTTTTATAGACCACAAACAATCTACAGGGGGTGGATATGCCTCTCTGAATAAATCGCATAGGCTGCCAATTTCAATAAAACTGAAAACAGCTGAATATATCTCTAAGTGGTGGCTGAATTTATGTTGCAGTAATAATAGGAGGAAGATACACTCTTTTACACATAAAATCTTTGTTTCTTAAAAGTAGGGTGCAAATTGACTATGAATAGACATGGTATACCTGTCACAACAGTGAAATACAGTGTAAGGTCACTCAGTACAATACAAAACCACTGGGTAGTGGGATGTCTCTTTTCCCTTTAAAACCTGTTTTTATCATCGGCCAAACAGCGACCCAGTTGCAACAAGTGTTCAGTGTATCAGTGTGCATTTGTGAGAATGGTCATATGGCACCAAGACAAGGCATGACGTGTTAAATGAAGCGTAGCAGCAACGCATGTCAGGCCAGGTCAGCTGTGGAGTCGCTCAGTGTTAACCTTTAGTCACTTCTGAGAAAGCTCTCTGCTGTTGGAACAACGGAAAACCGTAACACTGTGTCGTAAAAACGGCCTATGCTACACACAGCACTTTGATCTCCGACAACGGAATGGAAATGTGACAGAAAATAAAAGAGAGTGGAATGTTACCAAAAAAGCAAACAAAAAAAAAAAACCTGAAACAAAAATCGCCCGATAAGCATCAGTCTTCCTTTGTCAGTCCTTTCTTTGGCTGACTGGTGGCTTCTGGGCAGTTCCAAGTCATCATTGAGGGTGGAGATACTGCACACGCAGACTAACACCAACATTTCCATCAAAATGGCACAGTGCAGGCATCACTGAAGAATAAATGTCGTATTTTTTTTTTAATTTTCCACGTTTATGAACACTGTAAAAAAAAAAAAAAAAATCAAAAATGCGCCCCATAGACGACTTCTTTATTGCAGATCATTTCCCCTCCGCGTTCTGTACCTCTTTTCCAGACATCCACTCATATATAAAAAATGTCACGAGAGTCTTCGTTAGGAGCGGTTGAGGGTACATTGTGGCAGTAAGTTCAAGTGTTTTTTCTTTTTTTAAGTTGGGCACATTGACAGCCAGTAGATTAGATCGAGAGTCTTGTGCTCCTTTTTCTGCTCCACCCTGAACCCACCCCCCCACCCCCACCCTTGTCACCAGCACGGTCAGGTGATGATCACATGCCAGAGGCACCCAGTCCCATGCTGGCGGTGTGGCTCATACAGGGCAGAGTGTGAACGGTCTTGGGAAAGTCGTGAGTGAGGATTCTGCCGTTCTCTCCTCCGCTTCCGTTGCCACTCACCCGGGTTAAAGTGGAGCAGCGCAAGGCGTCGTCGATAGATTGCTGTGGGAAAAATCAAAAGCGCAGAAGTGAGACTAGCAGTCAGTTGCTTGACAAATGCATTATAATCTAATGCAACAGTTAAAACCAATACAACTGCTAGAACTTGCAACATAAAGGAGGGAGCTAGTGTCTTTAAAAGCACATAGAAGGGGGTTTTCAGAAATTGAAGTAATGGACTCAGAATTTAAGTGAGATTTGTGGGTGGTAAATCAGGAAATCAGGGTGCTGGTTCTTGTATGTCAGATGCCCTAATTTGTAAAAAGAAGTGTAGAGCAAAGTGTGGGCAGCGGAGGCTTTACACATTGGCTTAATGGCTTTATCCTGCAATTTAGGGTAATAAAATTTGCCAGGCTCAAAGGCTGACCTAATGACAGGCGAGACTGGTGTGTTTGCGTGAACACGTACATGAGTTCGCTGCTTTCATCTCCTATTCTTCAACTGATTGAAACAGGCAAAGGATGTGGGATCCGGAGCAAATGGTAAGCGCTGCATGGGGGATTGGAGAATTAGACTGGTCTCTAATTGGAGGAGTGTTTTTGTTTTCTCCAAGCCAAACAGCACAAAAGGCACAGCTGGACTAATAAGCTACTACCCAATCCTATCAGCATACCGATCAAGTACCTCTTTACGGACTGATTAAAACATAAGAGGCTCACGTTGAAGATCCTTCCTTGTCTTGCCTCTGTCTTGTTTTTTTTTTTCTTACATGAGGAGTATATTAAGGTGCCCTGAGGGGCTTTGATGTTGGAAGAATAAATCAAAAGGCTGTTTCTTGTAAATGGATCCATGAAAAAGATGTCTCTTCAATCTCAAAGTAAAAAAAAAAAAAAAAGAAAAAAAACCTCACATCTTTAAGGGAAGGATAAGGCAACAAGTTCTTAAACATACAACAGTTTGACTTATACGTGTTCAGGTTAAAGCAGTTGATGGAAGACATGCGAGCCGAACCAGGACTGCCTCATGGTATACATATAAACGATGTTCACCACAATGGGCCCTGCTTTTACGACACAATCAGCAAAAAGAGAAAAGGGGAGCAGGGGAGAGATTTGCTCAGAGCAACAGAAGTAGACAGATGTACCACTGTTATTCAAATTGCCTTTAAACCTGTGCTGTAAGGCAGAAAGGGCGCACAATAATATTATAAGGAGTTCGGTAATAGGATTTAACAAGTGGCCTACCAGGAACATTCTGTAACCTGAGAAAAAAATGTCCACTTAACCACATGATGCAGGATTCAGAAAATGTCATGCTGCATTGCAGAAATGAAACACAATATCATATTACAGTAGGATTTTCATGAACAATATTTCATTTATAAGAAAGTTGAGCTTTGGCAGGTGTATAAACATGTTCTATGACTCATTTTATATAAACTGCCCTTTGATATTTTTCCTTTGAGTACTTTTTAACGTGGCGTTTTCAGACCTGGAGAATTCAATTGGGCAAAGAAGGAGAAATAAATAGTTGGAGATGTTTATTTGGTTCAGTCTTTTTTAAATTTGTTTTCACATTGCTCTGTTTTCTTGATGGTTTGCACCAGAGTTAGAAAAGAAAAACATGGTCCAGCTGTGAGTGAAACGCTAGAAAACCAAGGCTGAATTCAAATTCCTTCCCAACTCCTCTGGCTTCTCCCTATTGCTCCGACAGTTGGATCATTTGAAGCTGTATTTTCAAGGAGGAGCCGTAGGGACTTAGGGCTGGTTATCCTGAGCTGATCCGTGTTGCACTTGTGAAACAGATTTTTTTCACGAGTATGCTCTCAAGCACAGAAATGTACATTTAAATGCAATTATTTTATTAATTAATGTGACGCTTAAATTAATTTTCGCTTTTTAAACCTTTTTAAAGTTATAAAACCGATGCTGTTTTGTATTTTCCGAGTGCTATCAGCTACACATTAACAAAAATTACAATTGATGATGTCAACGAGTGGTAGTAACGTCAGAATTTGAAGACACTATTTTTCTATATCTCCCTGATTGGAGGGATTAATATAAGCGTAAGGAGAACCCATAGGGGTAGGGATGCAATTTGGATTCAGCCCAACTCTAATTCTCTTGAAGGAAATTCGAATGTAAAATGTTACCATTGTTTTGTAGAAACTACTACATTGTGAATGAGGATTTTTACAGACATTACTAATCCTTAATTTAGTGCCTGAGATTTAAGAACCTTCACCAACATGTCTTAGATGTAAACATTTAAAAATTTTTGTTAAGAAATCTTGGTTGCAAAGTGATTAATCTTGTGAAAATTGAAACCTCAGATCAAAACTTACCTGATGAATCAATAAAAAAATTTTTTTTTAAACCTTTTTGGGTCACTTTTTTGAATTTACAATTTCTGTATCACAAAACAACAATAAAAACCAAAATTCATATAAATCCTTATTTTTTTGCAAACAAGCAAGTAACAAGGAAGATAAACAAAAAAAAAAATCAGTTTGCGTCTGCTAAGCCTAGTGTAATTTAATAAAACAATAAATAATAAATCCTTCTTAAATTAAACACAATATGCGTTTGACACTTTCAAAGTAAATATACTGGTATGCAGTGGCACTGAAATGCTTCACTTTCCCCACGATTCAGTTCAAATGTGTAACACACAGTTCGGTTTTAAATCAAGAAGTTTGTCACACGTATTATCAACTGGGAGGAGTCATACTGGAATGTGGTCAAACTTAAAGGTTTTAAATAAGTTCTTTTTAAAGCTACTTCGTACTGATACTCTTTCACAAAGACAATGAACAAAAATTGAATACTTTTATTTAAATGATAAACGAAATAATATGAAGTAGATACATCAAAACTATTATTCCACTCAATATTTAGTGTGATAGGAAGTTATTTAATAGATTTAAACCCTTTGGGTTTATAAAAAAGATAATTATAGTGAATGTGCAAAGACACACACAGGCATAAAGGCAATTTTCTAATCAAGTGATTCATCAACAACACAGGAGGGTCAGGGACAAAGACTGAGCGAAGGAGCAGCGGAGGTAGACAGAGGTATAGAAGAGCGTTTGCACTGCGGTGGAAGCCGTAAGAGGCCCTACTGTGATCACGGTAAGATGGGCAGGAAGGGGTGGAGGCAGATGTCATCATCATCATCATCATCATCATTATGGTTCGATCGCAGCGATTCCTACCCCGTGGCTGAGCTCTGCCCTTATATCTTAACAGTGTTGTTGGCGTACAAGCCGTAGCTCTGCAGCTCTGTGTAGGGGGCGCTAGCACCACTGTCTAAGGCTGAGCAGTGAAAGGCCTGAGCCGCTGAGGCAGCAGCAGCTCGCGCTGTGGACACCTTCATTCGGCGGGACTCGGTCCGGGACTTGTAGCAGAACTCCACCAGAGCAACCAGCATGGCCAGGCCCAGGCCCCCAATAAGGATGTAGAAGACTCCTGCAACATTGCTGAGGCTGAGAGCACTTGTCTTGTCCTGGAGGAAGGAGGCAGGGGAGCAGGGGGAAAGGAGTCAGAACAAGTAATGAGAAGTAGTAGTGACAAGGTAAGATACAAGTAACTTTTACGTAGCACAAAAACATCCTAAATCTTAACAAGAAAGCACTTTGACAGCACACAATACCTGTCAAAACATTTTCATTCACGCAAATTCTCTTGACTGATCAAAGACAACGTTAAAACAACATAATCTCCTCCACATGTTTGTCACACATAAATGTACACTGACAGACACACTGCATATTAATCACAAATGGAAAAACGGTTACACAAGTGAAGTACAACAAACCCTAAAGAAGCATTCAAGCAATACACAAAAACATGCAACAGGCCTGTCTTACAAAGTTACTTTCCATTTTCCTTTAGGGAAAATATTTGAACATGAAACCTTAGTATAATCAAAACATACTATTATATCCCATGATTGCTTGTCATTTATTTATTTTTTTGCTTATTTTTCTATGGCATTGCCTAAACATTTAATGTGCTTCTGTCACATTTCCTTTGTCCCAGTCCTTGAAATAACCTGGTTTTATTAGTCACATTTCACGCAAAGGTCATTCCAAACTTCTGACGTCAGAAAATGTCGACTTTAATAGCATAAGTTGGCCACAAGGGGGCGGTGCGGCCACACCTTCACATTCATTTAGCAAAGAAAAGAACACTTTAATGTTTCTTGGATTAATAAAGGTGCCTAAAATTGTTTTTGTTTTTTTTCTGGGAAGAAAAGCAGTTGTTTCCTCAATTATTATTTATTTTGTTTGGATCTTTTTCATTTTAATTTGCCAGGAGTCTACTGAAAAAATAAGTTTAAATGTAAACTGTTTTGGGCAATCGATGTCTGGAAAGTTCTTTGTTGGAAAAGTTGTTGTGTGAGACATTGAGTGCTTTTCCGAGTACTGTTCTGCATTTACTTTAGATCAAAGATAATCCTAAATACTCTTGCAGAAATAAGTTACACAAGTCATGATTTATTTGCTTTTCTCTGTCTCAGCACACAGACACACCTCTGAACACTTGGCCAATTATAGCATGAATGTAATGTAATCGGAGAAGTTAAACCATCAGCAGCGCTGGGAAATCACCTGAAATAGCTGGATACAGACTGGGTGACAATCAAAAAGTGTCAAAGTGAAGTGATTATTTTCAGTCTGAATTAACAAGTTATTTTTTATGTAAAAATGTCCTTGATTAAGCTGCAAACAACACGATTAGATCTCAGTGTTCCAAGTGTTTAACATGTTACACTTTCTGCAACAGGATAATGCAAATACTCCCCACAAAACAGCAAGTTGCAGTAAAAGCCATCTCTAAAATCTACACTGACATGCTAATTGCACTGAAGAGCTTTCAGTGGCTGTTGACATCTGCAGTATTGCTTGACTCATTCCATCACTACAGAAATAGAGTGCATGAAGCAGACTAATAACTCCAAGAGTAATAAATATAATGTATTCTGTCTGGCGTTGAGTGCATTTTAATGTAAAAGGAGGGAAAAAGTATGCTTATGGAGAACAAATCAGCTGGCGATTAATTTAACTTGTATGTTAAGTTATCTTTTTTTTAATATAACAATCATGGACAAAAGCATAATCTGTAAAATATGCTGATGTGGTTCTTTAATAAAAGAAGACGTTGGTTTGATTATAGAGTCTTTTCAAGGGTACTTATCACACTAATATGACAGTAGTATACACTCTTCATAGATTGTTTCTCTCAATCCTTCCAATGTGGCTTTAAAATTCCAAATATTACCGTGTACATTTGATGTAACAGTATTTACTAAAGTTGTTCAACACTTTTGCTTCCTCTGGTTAATCAGAACTAGCTATCAGGAGGCACAAGTACCATATTAGATAAATTTAAAACTGAAGTTACTTTGTGAGACAGGCTTAAAAATAATAATAATAATCAAACAAAATATACAGATTTGGATCAGTTTTGATTTAATACATTAAATTTGCAAGGAACTACGTGAAGGTAAAAGTTCACCAACACTCCACAACACATGCACTCATGCAGCAACACCATCGTTTAACCCCTTTCGTGCATCTTGTCTCTGGTGACTTGCAGCTCTAGGTGCTTGCACCTTTATTTATGGTCTGATAATAGTGGAGAAGGTTTGGCACATATTTCAGAAAAATTTTGCATTTTGTGGTACAAACACCAAATTTGGCATAGATTTACCTTAGGATCCCATCTTTCAAAAAAGCATGTTAGCCATGAGAAAAATCCAAAAACCACCATTATGCTGAGTGAGAAAGCAACTGATCGGAAAGACAAGATCATGTCTCGAATAAACACCAGGCAACCCCAACACCAACTACAACACTTGAGTGAAGTACCACCTGAAAGTCTCCTGAAAACTGTGAATGAAGCATTGAGGGCAATTTCTATCCCAACAATCCCAGAAACCAATGAACTGGTTCACACTTAAGCAGCAGTTATCCTTGACATGCTTGGCTATAAGAGCTGCCATGGGAGAAAGCAATCCCCACCATGGAAACAACAGTTGAAGACTAGGATCAAGACAGCTCGGAGGGAAATGAGTCAGATGACAGAGGCCCAAAGAGGTGCAATGAAAAAGCAAATGCCTAAGAGATCCAGCCAGATGTCCATACCTGAAGCACTGAAAACAAAGGCTCCTGGCCTTGAGCAGCCGCCTAAAGAAATACACAAGAGACAATGAAGCCTGACGGATAAACAGGCAGTATGCAACTCAACCTGCGACAGTGTACTCTCAGTGGCAGGGTCAAAACAGCAGAGCAGAACCACCAAGGCTGGAAACTGAAGAGTACTGGAAAAGTATATGGGAGAAAGAGAGCACATAACAACAATGCTCAGTGGTTGGTCTCTCTGAAAAAAGAGCACAGCAACCTCCCTGAACCTCCTCTGAACCATCACAGTGGCAGACATCCAAGAAAGGTATGAAAAACCGGACAGCACCGGGCCCTGACAGGATATATGCATACTGGCTTAAACTCATTGCACTCTATGAGCGCTTGTACAAGTGAACCAGCTGTTAAGAGATGGGTCTCACCCTGAATGACTAATGGAAGGGTGGACAATCCTGATCCAGAAGGATCCCTCAAAGGGTGTAGTCCCATCCAACTACCGCCCAATAACCTGTCTCTCCACAACATGGAAGCTCACGTCAAGCATCATTGCAATCAAAATATATCGACACATGGATCAATTCATGAGCAACGCACAGAAGGGCATTGGTAGAGATTCCAGAGGAGCTAAACATCAACTTCTGGTTGACAGAACAGTCGCTCATGACTGCAGGTCACGACACACTAACCTGTGCACAGCCTGGATTGATTACAAGAAAGCCTATGACTCAATGCAACACACCTGGATCACTGAATGCTTGGGAATGTGCAACATCAACAGGACTCTAAGATCCTTCATAGGAAACTCATTGAAGCGGTGGAAAACCACCCTTGAAACCGATGGAAAGCCACTTGCACAAGTGTCCATCAAATATGGCAAATACCAAGGAGACGCTCTGTCCACACTGCTGTTCTGCATAGGTCTGAACCCCCTCAGCCAAATCATCAACAAGACTGGTTATGGATATCGACTCAGGAATGGGGCAACCTTCAGTCGCCTCCTCTACATGGATGACATCAAGCTATACACTAAGAGCGAGCGTGACATTGACTCCCTGATCCACACAAACAGAATCTACAGTTCTGACATTGGGATTTTATTCAGGCTTGATAAATGCAGTCAGATGGTGACAAAGAGAGGCAAGGTAGTCCACACTGAAGGGGTCTCACTCCTAGAAGGAGCAGCAACAGACATTGAGAAAAGTTACCATGGAATTCCACAGGCAAATTGCAACCTGGAACAGGCAACAAGGAAAGCTGTAACAGCCAAATACCTTCAACCAGTAAGGCACATCCTGAGAAGCCAGCTCAATGGCAAGAACAAGACCTGGGCAATACACAGTTACACACTGCCAGTCAGATACCCTGCAGGTATAATAAGTTGGTCGAAGGAAGAGATACAGACAACGGATGTTAAGACAAAAAAACTCCTAACCATACATGGAGGGTTCCATCCCAAATCCAGCACCCTGAGACTATTTGTTAGCTGCAAGGAAGGAGGCTGAGGACTAGTGAGCGTGAAAGCCACTATCCATGATGAACATCCAAGATTCATGATAACATCAAGCTCAAGGCCCCAACTGACCAATGGCTAGAAATGGCTGACCTACAGGACAGCACAGAAGCTCTCATCCTGGCAGCTCAGGAACAAGTCCTGTGCACATGAGCGATAGAGGCTCAGATCTACCATACCAGACAAGACCCAAGGTGTAGACTGGAGGCGCCTGAAACAATCCAGCACATAATTGCGCATATATATATATATATATATATATACTATAATAATAATGTGCTGGATTGTTTCACACACACACACATATATATATATATATATATATATATATATGTGTGTGTGTGTGTGTGTTTTTAATATTCGATACTCCTGTAACTAACATGTTTTTCTGAAAGAGGAGATACTAAGGTACATCCATGGCAAACTTGGTCAAGGTCGTCTTCATAGTAAAATATCTATTGAATACCACTTTTTCTTAAAATTTTATCCATTATAGTATTATTAAGGACAGTTGTTTTATTAAAATAAATATAATTTGTCTAAATGTCAACTTATATATGGTGTTTTGAGAATATTCGGTATTTGTATGGTTGATTCACATATTTACATTTATTATTTGTCTTGTTACTACACTGCAGACTATTTTGAAAAAAAATCTTGAAAAGATTTAAACCCTTTTACAATTTTTTAAAGTAGTTTTAACTTCTCTTTGCTATGAAAACTGATTGAAGAAACACTTGACTTAAGACTCAAACAAATCCTCAAATTTCACTGTAATTTTTGGTTCAATTTTAAGGATCTTATTTTAAAGTTCAATTATAAATCATTCTATGTAACACTTTTTTTCTTTTGAATGCTTGTGTGGAACTCCTGTCCCGGTCTGGGTGGGCACTGTGGCAATGTTCCTGTGGCTGAGCTGCTCCTGGCATGAACAGATTCCCAAATATTGTTTCCTAACAGCAGAGCCAAGCCTCAAGTTTCTTTTAGAAATTATTTTAAAAGTAATCATTGTGTTTAGGGCCATGGGTTCTACGTGTGATATGCTTTGGAAGGGGGAGAGTGAAGGGTGAGTTGGGTTTTTATTGTGTTTCTGTTGGTGTTTTTTTTTTTTTTTAATTATAAAGTGCTTTGAGCTGCGCAAAGTATGAGAAGCGCTTTTTACAAATAAAGATTGATTTGATTTGATTTGAAAGTAACAACAACATTTTTAAATACAAAGCCAACAGTTCAGCTTTGGGCCATAGCTTGGGGTTTCTCTCCATCCAAAGTTCGGAAAATCTCTGTTAGAACAGCAAATGCTCAGCATTTGACATTTGACCATTTTTTTTCAGGCTTGTTCCAAGATGCGGACACATTTTAATAAAGCTCCTTTCATAGATCAGATATGAAGCATAAAGGGTTTCATCAGTCGTTTAGCAGCATTCAACCTTTCACATAGTATTTTCAGAGATGTAATCTCTGACTTTCTTCAGTCCGTGGCAGAAAGAGCTGTGCACAGTGTGAAATATGAGCTATCAGAAAGGTACGAACAATGACAACATCAAAACAAATGGACAAAATATTTTTATTTTACCTTTTAGAAATCATCAGCAACATTCTAAATTGAATAAATCTGACTTTGTTAGATGGCTATCAAAATTACTTACGCAAACATAACATGATTGATTGTATTGATGAAATTGTATTGATTATTTACAGTTGTGTTTTTTAACAAAAAGGTTTCAAAGTGTACTTTGATAAAAAATCGCTAACAAGAAAAGCGTTTTTTTTTTTTTTTTTTAAATCAAAAAGCAATTTGAAAGCCAAGAACAAAACATAGAATTAATGATATAATAATGTCTCTTTGTTATTGTGCATGCAATAGACATTTTTCTTTACCTTTTTTAAAGTCTGTTGAGGTTTTTGGAACAAAGCTAAGTTTTCATGTGGATAATTTTCTTCTCATAAAATACATCTATTTTGTAAAAAGTTTTCAAGATGTATCACATATGATAAAGTTGATTTTCATGCTAATTTAGTGTTTTAAAGCATAATAATGCATTTAGAGCTAAAGATGGAATTTACATATTTTAACCTGGTAAACAGGACAGAAAGCCTTTGAAAAAAAGACAATTCAAGCCTTTGAAAAGATGTGCATAAAGTTGACAGGGATGTGCCGACACTGCATTATGTCTCAAACTCCATAATCTATGCTCCTACTTAGAAAAAATGTCAAATCACTAGTAAGTTCATTGAACGAGTCAAAATAAAAACAATATATTTCAATATAATGATTTATATTGAATATATTATATTTCAATATATTTCAAAAAATATATATTTTCAAAACAAAATAAACTAAATATATTTGTGATTAAGGAATAATAGAAACCTGATAACAACTACATAATGAATGTGAATTAATTTTATGTGATGATTTGTAAATAAATGAGGTTGGCTCTTACCACTGTGGGGCACTAAGGTGTTAAGTTAAATTCTTAAACTGTCTTTCGGTTGATTAGACCCACCAGTATTACCCAGAATGAGCAAAAATCCTTTCTTGGTGACTTTTTCCTCAACTAAAGGCAGTTTACTCATTTACTTTTTAAATAAAATAAAGTAAATTCTTTGTACTTATTAGTCATTGAATAATTTTTAAAGTGGCTGTATTTTTTTATTTGGAGTACTTGACAAATATTTGTATAGTCAAACAAAGTTAACAAAGTGTAAATGATGGAATCATATAAGAATAAAAATGGTTATTAAAATAAATCAACTGATAGGTGCTGTGTAAACGCTCGAAATTACAGGAAAAAAAAAATCTGATTTATTTCGGATAAAAAAAAAAATCGTAAGAGTTTCAGTCACAATCGTCTTTTTAGTTATTTTCAAATCGGCCCAGTGATTTTTAAATTCTTATTATGATGTTTTTCATTCATTCATACATTTTCCAATCCGCTTTATCCCTTTCGGGGTCACGGGGTTGCCGGAGCCTAACCTGGCTACTCATGGGCAAAGGCAGGGGACACCCCTGGACTGGTCGCCAGTCTGTCGCAGGGGCTATGATGTTTTTTGCCAAAATAAAAAAAAAACAAAAACCTGTGTTGTTTTCTGGGGGCAAAATTCCTGCAGAGTGTAAGTAGTTAATTAGAAATAGATAATAAATTAATTAGATAATTAATAAATTCGAAATTAGTGTATTTATTGTAGTTTATGTTATAGTAGTTCGTTAAATAGTAAATAGTTTAAAATAAATATTTCAAATGAACTACTGGGGGCATTAGTTGATTATAAATTTGAGTTGTCGGCGTGACTGATGGGGGGAGTAATCCCACCCCCATGATGTCCTCCATTATCAGAAAATTGCCATAAGAACATGTTAAAAACACAGAAAATACAATTTTTATCGAAGCGGGTCTTTAAGTATTATGTTGTAATCTATTTGGGAAGGTCTAGCAACAAAAACTCCCATATCCTATTAACCTATTTTACATTATATTGTTTCAAGAATTCATGAACACATACAAGAAAGAAAAAACAATTACTTTGTGTTTAACCTAAGTATTTGCTGAAATTGAAGCATGTGTCCACTTGAGAGACACACAGAGATTTGGATATGGTGTAGGAGCATGTGGCACTCAGTTAAGTCACCTACCTGTTAAACAACATTAAATCACCCCCTGCACACGTCTGTTTGAATGCCGGTATTGTAGATTAAACGTGTGGGTGATTCTGCCGTCTATCTGCTTATGTGGAACTCCTTGCTATCAGCCTTCACAAGCAGCTAGAGAGAAATCGGAGCTTAAAAGCCAAAGCTACACTGTCAGGAAAAAGTGCTTCTTCAGTCAGAAGATAACATAAACTGCCAACGTGTGCAAGTTCAGTGGCAAAGTTGGTGCAGCTCAAGCTTGACTGACAGGGTTTACACAGCCAGACGAGCAGGACAGTTTTTTGCAGAGAGCCAAAGTGCAAATATTGGAGCTGATGTCTTCATCTGTCTCCCTGATGTCCCTGTATTCCTTGAAGAGTTTTTAATTTAAGTTTAAAGTGCAATACCAAACCAAAGTCATCATAACTTTAAGTTTTTTTTCCCATGTAGTACACCAGAGTGCTAACAACGTCCACACAATATGTCTAATGTAAAATCTATCTTGAGGGGCTGTTGTTTTGTTGCTTGGTAAAACATCTGCCAACATTTATCTGATCTGCTAAAAATATATCTAGTTTTTAGTTGTATGATATTTAAAGCTAAAAAGAAATGATTAAAAACAAATAGTGACATTTATTCATTCAAATATCTTGGTTACGTGTCCAAGTAAAAGAACTAGATTTTTTAAATATATACATTTCCAATAAAAACTCTCAAAAAAGTTAAAGTAATGCTACGGTCACAAATACAATTGCCACCGTGCTATGGGGAGGCATTGTCCGAATCTTCAAGATTTTATGCCGCTGACCAATTTATTTGAACATCGTTGGTATGGTCATTAATGTGAACGGCGGGAGTTAGGTGGCCATCAGGCGTGTAGAATGGCCCACTTTTTATATACCCTAGGGCTAGTGGGCAGCTGGTGTAACTTGATATGGACAGCTGACAGGCCACTCCGGGTTTTTCCTAAAACCTCCGTGCCGCTGCGCAGCCACCTGCCGATTATGCAGAAAAACTTGCATTTAGATCACCACTTGTTGGGATATATGACCAAACATAATTTGGCAAAAAATTCAACAGACACAAAATGAATATAAAACACTTTTTAATCAGTTGATTGATTATCTGAGTATGATTTTTAGCAATTTACTTTATAGTTGTTTTTTATCATGTGATTAGTATTCCAGGAAAAAAAATAATAACTATTTTTCTGGTTTCAGTTAAGACAATTACTTAAAAAAAAAAAAGGCCTTAGAGCAGGGAAAGACAACTCTAGGGCTCGAGGGCCGAATTCCTGCATGTTTCTTCAACATAACATGCTCTGGCATGTTCTAATTGGCTGGACATACCTGCATGCCTGGAGTTGCCTCTCTCTCTGCCTTAGAGTATGCATCATGTGAGCTAAGAGAGCCCACCTAAGATCCTCCAGGCTCGATATGGGGTTACAGTTGTGTACTTTTCCTTACTAGTCATGTCTTGATATTTGCCACCATGTTTTCTCCTATCTGAATACTAATTCTTGGAAAGTATTTTGACCTCTGATAGATATTATAGCAAAGGGGTTCAGCTAATTGAATTGTGACTTCTTGTAAAAGCATTTGTTGTGCATCTTGTGCATCTTTAAACATCCGGCAGCCACAGGCTTTATCTAATTTGTGCAGCTGTCTTCTGTTTTTAAATTGCTTTTTAAAAATGCTGTTAGTGCTGCACCTTAAATTGCTTGGATACTCAGATATTGTCCTTTTATCAGTAGCTCAAGGAAACAAAATCAATGAATAAAAGGCAAAAGGAACAACGTCTTCCAGGCAGAATAGTGCATACTGATAATGGAAACGAAAGATCCTCGTAATTTCAATTTAACAAAATGAAAAAAAAAATGAAAGTTGCTTTTGATTTGGCTTAGTAAATTAATCAATTTTTCTTTTTTTTTCTTGAAAATCCATATTTTTATCTGTAATTGTAAAATTGACCTAATTTTAACAAGATGAAAAGCGGTTTAAATGAATATTTAGGGTCAGAATCTTTATTAAAAATCATACTAGTTCCCTACTTTTTTGTTTGATATATTCTTTTAAAGAAACAGGTTTGAGGTTTTACTTCAGCTGTCAGTGCAGTCGAACCATTAGAGCCACATAGAGAGGGGAGGATTTGGTTTGTGTGGAAGAGGTTAGGGACTGATTTCAGGCCTTTCTGGGATCAGAGCAGGGGTATGCTGGGAGATGCTGTGAGGTGACAGGATTGGGTTATAACTAACCTTTCTTGCTGCGTCCTTGCTGCCACACTCGCCTTTATCGTACCACCATTTGTTTTTCAGTTTGTCTAAGACGGCTTGCTCATTGAGTTTCAACACCGCTAGATTTACTGGGATTCTTCCAACCAAAAGGAAATAACATCAATAACATATTATTCCATGTTATTTTAAAGTTATTCTTACAGAGACAAAGAGCAGCGAATACATCCACACCACAATAGATGGGGTCACTTACTTAGGGACAAGAAAGAAAAACAAAGAAAATCACACATACATGAAACATAGACATAATTAGAAACATCAGAGTCAAAGTGATATGCATTAATACTCCATCTAGCTTCATTGACTTGCATGTTAAGGCATTAGATGTGTATTATTACATCACTTTGGGTAACCGGCACGCTTCATAGCCTCACTAATGCAACAGGGACATCTGAAGAGAAGTCTTTTAAAAGGAAAATCAAGGAATCATTTCATGGTTACACCTGAAAAGATCTTGAGAATCTAATAGTTTGATTCAATTTGTTTGATGAGGGAACGGCAGGGAAAAAAATAAAAGCCCTCTTGGGAGATTTTGAATGTATGCATTGCTGTCTAAAGAAATGTCACATTCAAATGTCTTCTTTGCAGCCACAAAGAGAACAAGTGTCGTTGGAGTGGTAGTGCTGCACTGACCTGCCGGTTACCCCCGCCCCGTCACCCACAGGCTTTATCAAACTTGCTCTGACCTTGGAGTCCCCGCCCCCGCTGCCGCACTCTCCCTTGTCGTACCACCACTTGTTTTTCAATTTGTCCAAGAGGCCCTGCTCGTTCAGTTTTAACACTGCCAGGTTTACTGGGTTTCTTAAAGATAATATGAAACGATAACCATTAGGAGACACTCTATATGGAACAGATATAAAGAGGCTGGTGGCATGGTGGGGGTGATTATGACAACATTTTTAATTACGAAATTAAAAAGTCTCCTTCATGTGCTGATCTGAAGCAGTCATTGGTTTCACATGCAATTCTTAATTGCATGCAATTCTTAATTGCATGTGCGACGTGTGTGCAACATGTGTTGAAATACTCATAGCAGTGTGCAGGCTTTACCTACGGGGGCCTCAGAGAGAGGCAGACACTCTTCACAGAGGTGCCTTGGATGTGGAAGTCTGTCTACAGATGGCAATTTTCTTACAGATGCAGCTTATATACATTGCTATGGAAACAGGGCTATCAGTGTTGCAGTAAAACAGTGCCTTGGTGAATAGAGGCCAACGCTGATTAATTTATAACTACCAGTGGAGACGCCTCGCATGCAGGCAGAGGCTGCAGCTGCCACAGCTGCCAGGTCATCTTCCAAGTTTCCTCCTTTAAACAGCCTGAAAGGAATTTGAATGACCCGCTATAGATGAAGACCAGGACCTATCCAAGGCATCTCCTCATTGGTTGCATCCTCTCTGGTGAAAGTGTTTTCTCGTATTACCAGTATTTCAGCCTTATACCACACAGATTCAGAATTCTGCTGTAACATTAGAATTTTTCCCAAACTCAAAGATTCTTCAATCAACCAATTTGATTAAGTGATATTCTGGCTGTTTCATCTACAGACACAGATGTGGGGAACGGTGACTTTACAAGGGCTAGTCAAACAGATGAATTCTATTTTAGCTCAGCAGATGGAAAGAAAGAAGACAACAACGGTGGAAATGGATGATCTGGAGATCAGCACGCTGTTTGTTAGTTTGATCAATGTGTCAGATATGCTACATGTTAGTGGAATGAGGGCTGGATAACGCCTTGTTTCCACTGAGCAGAACAGTATGGTACAGTCCGGTCTAGTTTAGAATGGGTCAGGCAATTCAGGTAAGTGTTTCCAATCAAAGTTGGAGTATCACGGCACATGTGGGGTAAAGCCATCAAAAACAACAACAACTGAGGTCATCCAGCAGCTCTTTTTTTTCTAGTTGGGTTTTTGCATTCACAAATCATTTAATGTTGTTTGAGAGAAGACTGCAGTGAAGAGTAATACAACCGCTTTCTTGGCATAGGTTTCAACAGTAGCTCTGCACTACCTGGTCCATTCCATGTTTCTTTGGACTCTACAACCCACAGGGGTCCAAAAATCATGTCATTCAGTTCGACTTAATAGGTTGATTTTATGATGGAAACGCTCAAATCCCTGGACTGGACCAGACCGTACCGTTCTGCTCAGTGGAAACGAAACTTTAATGTCCATGAAGGTGACTAGAGGCTGAAGTTGACTAAATGAGATAGAAGTGAAGAAGAAGGCACAAACAACATTGGAACATGGTAAACATTAGGTCAGTTGATCAAAGGGTACATCCTGTGAAAAGAAACAATTTCAAAGTTAATTTAAATCAGGCCTGAAATGAAAATGTTATGTTTCGAACATTGACTGTATATGAGAACTGGACCGAATTAGTGTGACGTCATCCATAAATGAGTTGCTTCCGGTTCCAACAAAAATTAAGTCATAGCAGACGTCACCATGTTTGAACCAGAAATTGTCAGTAAGCAGTGACTGGCCCGAGTGGGTCAGAGTCAATATTTCTATGACAACTAATCAGGAGTGTACTTGTTGGATGTCCACAACCCTAGCACTTGAAAGTGGGCTTGAAAGAATCTGTCAAACGTTTTAAACATATAACGTGATAAAACCATATACGATTCAATTTTATTTTTTTTATATAGCCCAATATCACAACCATAGCCACCTCATTGGGCTTACACCGGTATTGTAGTTCATAATTATATCATGAAACAAAAATTGGATTAACAACAACGTGCTAAAAAAAGGAAAGCAAAGCAAGAATGGTTATTCTGACAAATATATTCACTGAGTAATGGCTGTCTATTTCTTTAAAGAAGTCTATAGGATTTTGGCTTCTGTGAGCCAGCAGGTACTTCCTGTTTGGAATGCGCAGGGGGAGGAGTAAATCAGTCCATTTCTCCTAAACTGTCAATCGTTTTGACTAATTTTTTGTAATAAAGTAATTTTCAGTTTGATGAAAAGAGAATTCATTGCATCAGGTGAGAATTTGTTCTGAGCTGTAAGCAGACTCATTAATGATGTAGTGCAGGTATGATTGAAGTCACCTCATAGGTCATTCCCTCATGTCTAATCAGGTAAGCACTGGGAAGCCAAATCACGCTGAACGGCCGTTATGCCTCAACAGCCCCCCTTCCAGGCATGAATGTTTGTTAGTTGTTAATAAAACTCCATGTCAGACATCTGTGATTGACCAAGATAGCAAGGTGAAAACAACAAGAATCACCTGTTTGTTAATTAACACGAAGAGGGAGCAGATAATGTGTGTCATCCTTGGCTGTTGTGAATTTGAACCGATTGGACTACTTCCCTTGGGAGGGGATTAATTTCAAACCCTCACACTAATTGTAAAACCACCACTGCAGCACTTACTCAACGGGCAGAAGAAGGCTTGAGTGAAATTTGAAAAAGAGCATCTGAGCGAGGCTTTAGAAACAATTAAGACGGTCGTCTGACCTCTGGCTGTCAACCAAGCTGGAGCCCCCAAATGAATCCTGAGCGAGATTGAATGAAATCTTCCTGTATGGCTGCTTTTATTAGAATGAATGATGCCCATTAGAGATGGATTAAAAGCTTCAGATGTCACAATCTGCTCTATCTCTGCTCTTGTCGGAGAAATAGAAATGGGAAGTTAGTTAAGATGTTAATGTAACGTGAAATGACAGCTGCTGCTCATCAATGGCAGAAGCAAAACCCAGAATGAATTATCATTCATTTCATCAGATATTACATCAAACGTGAAAAAGCAACTCCACCAACTTGGTTTTCAAGATGTGAGCTTCTGGCTCAAGTGGGAAAGTAGCCCATCTTTACACTATATTCTAGCTTCTACTGTGCTGCACATTTTTATTGTGAGCATGTGCTTTTATGGGTTTAAATTGGTTCACTTTGTTACAGATTTTGTGAAAACTGATGTCAAATGTTGTTAAAAAGGGTTTGAAGAGCGATTAGCTTGTCAAAGTCCTACTTTACACTTTTGCTACTGCTCACAACTTAACTTGAATAGACTAACTGCATGCATTAGCATACAAACACGAGGACTTGAATGCTAATAATTGCATAATTAAGCTTTTTAAGTCTGTGCACGAAAAATATAAAACAGAGAAGTTCAGTGATGTGTGGGAAATGACTCCAAAACTGTCTGATAAGAGTAAAAAATTAATAGAAAATGAACCAAATCTCTAGCTTAGACATGATCAGAGATGTTCAGATCATTAAGCGCAATGAAGCTTTTATCCAGCCGTGATGCTGTAACATGGGTTTACCTGAGGGGGGAGCCCTTCGGTGTGGCGATTCCATAACCTTTCGAGTCCAAGTTTCCGCCCACCTTCATAGTGTCACAGGGTTTCCTCTGCTCGATGTACTCGTTCATAGTGGACTCTAGCAGGTAGGCGTACTTGCCCTTGGACTTCCTGACTCTCATCACCCCCTCGTCAGTGGTTTTGACAAACACAGACGGGTCGGCCGACTTCATGTACGCCCACATCTTCTCAAACACGGCGATCTTTGACCTCTGAGGACCGCAAAAGTGTGACAAAAGGAGGGAAGGGAAATTAATTGCTGAAGCCTTTCAAATGTAAATGCGACAGTAAAAAAAAAAAAAAAAAAGAGAATTCCTCTTGACCAAAAAAAAGCTTCAAGAAAAAGAAGATAATCATAACACTGAAGAGGTGTGGTTTACCCTTTTGCTGAAAATTGGTTTTATTTAAAATACAGTAATAACGGAAAAAAAATTAAAGTATGACTTTAAAAGATAAAACAGTAAGATAACCAAATCTTGCTTATATTAAATGTTCAAATCAGGAACACAAATATGTTATTTGTATTTAAAACAGCTCTTAGTTGAAAAATAAAACATGCATGATTAAAATAATATAATCCACATGTAGAGTAAAATTTTCTTCTAACTGTGACTATTTATTTTATACCTTACATTTCATATTAGCTAGATTAAGTGATTAGACAAAAAAAAGCTTACATTTTCATCAATAACACAACAGAACAGTCTAAAATATGCTGTAAAGAAGGCACGCAGAGTCTAGCAAAAAAAAGGGGTGCAAAAGAGCAAGAAAACCCAACTTTAGTGACGAGCAGCAGTTTCCTTTGAGCTCAGCCAAATGAAGAAAATTGAGTAAAAATGAACTGTTAAAACACAAGGCTGTGAAAGCACTTCAGTGGTTTGTGCGATAAAAGGTTACGATTGGTGCACTGTTGTATTTTTACCTTTGTGGCGTCACGGCTAAGAGATTTGAACCCTGATAAGTTTGACCGTAAACATCAACCTATTGTTTTTTGCATTTTGACCTGCAGTTAAACATACAAAATAACGTTAGGATCAGAATACCCAACTTTCTTTCTTTTTCTTTTTCTGTTTTTTTTTTTTTTTCTGGCAAATGGCAGGAGTTGTTCTGTTTTAGCTTTAGCCACACACCCCTAAATGTGGTGTAGTTTGTTTTATTCTATTATATTGTTATTCATAAACTACACTGTCTCTTGTTTATGACGTCACATGTGACATGAAGGTTGGTGGCTTTAAATTAATGATCTGCATTTACATAACATGAATACAGTAATGTTAAAAAAGTAA
>BSAI01000162.1:14320257-14353370 GCA_036245035.1 Adrianichthys oophorus | reverse complement strand
ACACACACACACACACACACACACACACACACACACACACACACACAGCATTAATGCAAGATCACAGCCACAAACAATGTATGGATGCATGTGTCTAAGAGCTTCCCTTTGGTACTATAAGACTCACATGCACACACAGACAAGGAAATTAAAAGCCTGCTGATTAATTGAGAACAGAGATGATTATCAGTGTTTTTGGCTATGATTAAATTGCTTGAGGACATACGTGCTTCAAACTTCCAGCTTGAGGGGCTGAACGTATCTCTAGAATATTTGATCTTTACCTTTCAATAAAATAGTCAAGGAGTGTTTTTTATATATTTTAACTGTGGTTTTGTGTTTTAATTTTCTTTTTTGAAGCAAAATTGTTATGCTTTTTTTAAAATCAGAATCAGTGGGGTCTGCTGGAACTGATCTTAACTTCTTTTTTTTTTTTGTCAGAAACAATCCAATTACTGCACGTTTACATTAAAATCTGTTACCAAACTATAGCACATGGAAACATCCCAGCTACCTAGCACATTTTCATGCCTCATTTAAAAAAATATGTTTCCGTAAAAAGAGCATGTTATAAAAGCAGCCTACTTTATCTTCATTACTTGCCAAAGGGTGCAGAACTTACTTTATTTTCTTTACCTTCTCACACTTGTCCATGTGAAAATATTGGAGTTTTACTTTTACGTTTGGAGAGCAGAATTTTCTCGTCCTATAAGTGTTTGCAGTCCATCAGCAGTTTGCTGCTGGGTTTTAGCTCCTCTAAATTCACTTAATTACTTTTACAATTAACGGCCACAAATGAGCAAACAGAACAAGGAGATAATGAACTTTTTGGTTTAAAAATAGCACTTGAGAAAAAAAAAAGATGCTGCTTTGAATTCTGCACTTAGATTTCACTCAACTTCTGCTATGTTAAGACATAACAATATATATTTTTATTTAACACCTCCTTTGTATAAACAGAGAAGGTGTTAAATATAAAGATATAAAGATTAAACATTGTGAGTGCACTCACAATATTGTCAGAAAAAAAGAATACTACCAGATACAGCACCTCTTTTTGTTTAAGACTCACTCCTTTCATATTTTGATCTATTTTAAAAGTATTCCCCGTGGTCTTTTAATGATGATAATGCTTGTTTTAGCCAAAATTACATATATAAAAAAAAATCGTTTTCTAGAACATACTTTCTTCAGTACTGCAGAAGTTTACTAAAAATTTGCCTTTGAGTTGTGGGCAGGACTGTTGCCACATAGCAAGCCCACCCCCACTTCCCGGCACCCATGACTGGGAGCTATCTGTTTACAATCTCTCCCGCTAGATTACAGCTCCTCACATGCCCAACAAAAATGGCGAGCAATATCGGAGCTATCCAGCCATAGAGTTTTGAGCCAGATGCCAGCTCAGACGAGGAGAACGAAGGCGTGCATGGATCTAGTCGCCTACATGTGGATGCAGAGCAGAGAGCTGGAGACACCTAGTGTATGTGCCTCTTTGAAATTATATTTTTTTTCTGATCTTGATACACAACTTAAAAAAAGAAATCCTCAGAAATATAATTTTAAGCTTAATTAAAAATACATGTCCTCTATCATAAAAAAAATGCTACAAGTCCATGTTAAAAACACCAAAAATACAAATTTCAGCAGAGTAGGTCTTTAACACATAGAATCCTGGAAACTGAGTAGATAAAAAGCACAAATGTTACCACTTTCATCTGGCCAGAAACATGCCAGGATCTCATAATGCTTGAGGAAAACGATCAGCAGGCACATTCCTCCCTGAATCTGTGCTGAGCTAACTACAGCAACTAGGTGACCCACATTTTCAAGAGGAGATCGTTTCCTTCAGGGCAGCATTCAGAGGTGAAACATTCACTGTGTTGGTTTTCAGGACACCATTTGGATGCATACATAGAGTGTTTTAAAAAAAGAGTATGGACTGAGTCTTCTAGGTTTTAAAAATCCACTTCAATGAAAATTGTCTTTTAGGTGTTTTTTTTTTTTATGTGCTTGTGATATTTGTATGATGATGGAGGACATATATAAAGAAACTTAAACGTAACATTTATTTCTGAGTATTTCTTTATTCAAATCATTGTTAATCAGGAGGAGACAAAAATGGTGTTTAAAAAAGATTGTATTTCTTACGTGGCAAATGAGCTATATGCTCCTTGACCTGGCATCTGGCTCAAAACTGTACAACTAAATGGCTCCAATAATACTCACCATTTCTGTTGCAGTGGTATTGTTAGGTTGGAGGTGTGAGGGACTGTAAGCTAGTGGGAGAGCGCGTAAACAGAGCTCTTAGTTATGGGAAATGGGAAGGGGGCAGGTTATTCCACGCAAATGGTCCCGCCCACAACTCAGAGGCAAAATTCTAATGAACTGCTGCAAAAACTATATCCTGGATAACATTTTTTTTTATGGCTAGAAATGGCAAAATCATAATTAAAAGACCACTAGGAACGTGATTAAAATTGTTCAAAAGATGATAGGAGTAGGTGTTCAAAGCCTTCAGATTTTCTGAATTCACAAGTATCAGTAAGGATTTGCGTCCGATTAAACATAAGTACCTTTATTGATGTAATAGGTTTGTTAAATTTGCTTTCAGAGGTTGTAGTGAAACTATAAAGAGCACAAATATGCTCTTCTTTGTCCTTGAAGTCAGTGAAAGGTTTGCCATCAGGCATGATCACCGGCTCCTGAACTAACGTAGACGCAAACACATTCAGAAACAAACACACACGGACAGAAATAAGTTGTGCCATCACAAAGAAACTACAGGGAACTGGCTATTTGAGAAACCGTGGTGACATTCTCTTTCTCCGTGTGTGGCATACAAACAAAAATCAATAGAATTGCAGATGCATGTTCCGCCTGCAGGAGAACATTTGGACTACAGTAAATGTCAGATGACGCCACATGGGAGGAGGGATTCACTATCTACATCATGTACCGCTGAGCACCTACGTGCAGACAAGCCTCCCTGAATCTTCAGGTGATTTTTCTCACATGTAGGCTTTGCAAGGTAATTGAAAAGACTATAAATGTCACGATGGCTCGCTGTAATTTTCTTTTTCTGCTTTTTCATCTGTTCTTTGATCCCCCAAAAGCACGAAAAAACACAAAAAACAATTAGAGCTTGTTGACTTTTAAGCAAAGCCTGGTTAAAGTCTTTTCATCCTTTATTCAAAGCAAATAGCCTCCTGGTTTTAGCTTCACGTTTGTTCTGCAGACTTGAGATTGCTGCAAACTATTCAAACAAGGCAAAGCAGTGTCTCGTATAAAGCTGCACTTGAAAACAACAGCGTTGGTGATTACAACACAGACTGCGCGCATATAAATCTGGTATATGTAGCTCAAAGTCATTTAAAGACACTGGGAGGTCTTTCTACTTGTGACCTAACCTGTCTCTGTGGGTTCACAGAGAACTTACAGTGCTAATACTGACATTTATCTCCTTATCTCCTCCTCCTAATCCCTCTGGAAAGCTCAAAAAGTCGACCCGAGTGTCTCTAATTTCCGTCACTTAATTAGATTTTTAATTGGTGACCTTTTGAGGATGGTTTCATGCCACAGCTCACAAGAGCACTTGATGGGAGCCAATACACAGCCCTTAATCCTCACAACAAGAAAAGAAAGAGTAATCACTTTCCATATACGACTGACGTACATTTGGTTTGGTCGTTTGATCTGAGCCATCCTATTAACCCCCACTGCTGCTATCCATTTGATGTTTGAAAAAACTGAAGGCCAGATCTCAAGGTGGAGACCTAAAGAACCACTCTCTTCAAATCTCCTACCTTGGGGAGATGTCACAGCCCTGCTGCATGAAGGCGCCGAGTGAAAACCAAAGGGAGTTGAAGATGCCAAACTCGTTGGTCTGCTCCAGATTCTGCTGGTTGGTGTTCTGCTGAGTTGGTGTCTGGCCCTGCTGCACGCCATTGGAGGCCGCTGCTTGTGTCGGTGTTTGTGGCTCGGCGCCCTCCTCGTAGTCCTCAGAGTGCCACTCGTACGGGCTGAACCGGCTGACCAGGAAAAGGACCACACTGACACCAATGTAGGCAAACACTATGCACATCCAGATCTCATAAGCCAGCGGGTCCAGGAACGAAAACACGCCAGGTTTGGATTTGGTGGGTTTCTTGATCATGATGGAAATACCCAGAGACATAAAGGGCTTGGAGAAGTCTATGACTTCTTCACGGACGAGGGTGATAGTGAGTGGAGCCACTGCCAAATCTGCTTTCTGACGGAAGAACAGAAACACATAAAGACATGTAAACAGAAGCTACACTGCATATTTTATCTTCTACCAGTGAAGCAAAACAACTTCTGGCAAAGATCTTAGGGAGTAAATATGGACTAGAACAGAGTTTTCAGAAAGATAAAAAAATACATATGTCCCTAATTAGTTTTTAAAGCCTGTAAGAACCAAGTTGTTTTCATTTTTTTTTTTTTTTTGTAGCTAACAGTGCTTTGTTGACGCAAACCCACAGGAAAAAAAACAACAAAAAAACAAGACACTGTGCAATTGGATCTCAGGATTCATAAAGTACATTGTAAGTCCAGATACTTGCAAAATAGGAACATTAAATAGATGCTTGCACTGCAAAAATAGCTAAGTGGTGACACAAAGGTTGTGTCCAAATTCCTACACTACTCCTCCACTACAGTACAATGTTCCAGTATAATATTCCAAAATCAAGAGCCAAAGAAATTTTCCAGAAGTCTCTGTGAAAAACCAGCTCACTAGACTGGCGAAAATAGACCACAATGCTTTGTATTCATTTTGTTTAAAACAAAGAAAAAAATATTTTCTTTTTTATAAACCATCCACATTTTCATCATCAGAACACAGTTGAATCAACATATAATTTTAGTATTATTATTTATTTTTAAGACCTTTTAAAAATGTTATCAGAAAAAAAGTCTGCAAAGACTGCTGCAAAGCATTGTTCAAACACACAAAAAAAAAAAAAATCAGAAATAGCTCAATTTACTCACCCCATACACAAGTTCTCCAACCATGCCGTTCCACATCTTAGTATTTTCAGGATCTCTGGCTCCGTATTTGCCATCAGAGACGATTTTCAGTTTGTACTGGTATCCCACATGCTTGGCTATCTCTGCAGCCAGCTCAACAATGTAGCCCTCGTACTTATCGTTCCCCACAAGCTGTTCGTGATTCTTCTTCAGCATCACATACGGAGACTCCTGTTGGATGCAAAACAATTATGAGTGAAGAGATTATTTTGCATCAATAATCAGTTTTGCTCCAGTCATTTGAAATTTTAATGTTCCCTTTAAAACACAAAAACATGTTTGCTTTTTCTGTTATTATCTTTTATTCGTATGACTCCAAATGCACCTTAACACGATGGCCGCCTTTAATGTTGTCATGCTCCTTGTATGAAGACAATAAAACACTCTATGCTATTCTATTCTATTCTGTTCTACTCTACTCTACTCTACTCTATTCTAAAATAATTAAGGAGGCTACTGAAGTAGCAAGTTGACTGTATGCTGATGCTGAATTTCTCTGCTGTTGTGTCTCCAATGTAGTCTTTTAGCAGTCAATTGATAAGGACATTGATAATAAATAAATGTGACATGTCTTTTAAAAAAAATGAGAAGGTTCTCTTAAAAAAATAAAGTAAGATTTATTATAAATACATAGTAACATACTGCAAAAAAACCATATAAAAATGACTGTTAAAGCACAGAGGTCTAAACTGAGATGCATTAGTGTGGAGAATGTGCCTGTGCGCATTACTGAGATGTGCAAAAAACCAGTCTGACTGCACTTTGAAGTCCAAGTGACCTCTGTTCCTCAGCCAGGCTATTTACTTGTTACATCAGCATTTGTACTTTTCACTATGATTGACTGACCAAAGAAATTACAGCTGACATAGCACCTGAGGCTCTGCAGAAAAAGTGTACAGGCTAAGCTTGTAAGCTTGTTCCACAGTTTTTGTGCAGGCATGAATGTTCTGTCACTCCTTGCAGTTGAGGTGACGATAATGAGTGCTTACAAAAAGCAGATGCTCGTTAGAGACCAAACAGCCAGACGGGGTGGGAAGAAGGCAGGAAGATATTTGCATTTAAAGACTAGCTATGAGTGCATTTTCACATATATGCAGAAAAAAAGCACACGAGTTCCCTATAATTCACATTCATGGACCTGTCACTTACTGCATGATAACACCTTTAGCAGTCACAGTTGTACTTATGACATCAGATTTTCACACAATTTTGACAAAACTGTCTCACTTTTCTTGGTGATAGAGATTTGTAAAAGTCTGCCACTAAAACAAAATTGGGTTAAAGCTTGCACTAAAGCTAGAACTACTGTTCTACATTCCATTGATTTTATATGATTTGCAGATGTCCAGTTTGTCCGGCTGCATGGCTCAGTTTTATCCCATTTTAAATTTAACATGGGGATGGGTCTGATTTGGCCCAATGGTTGGAAAATAAGGCAAAAATAAACCCTAAACTTAAAAAGTATGTCTTCTAACAACCTAATTTAAGACTATAAAATGAAATAATCTACCATGTGGTTTTGCAGCTGCTTTACAGGATAACCATGTTTTTTTGGGTATGGTTACCTTTTGATGCTACACAAAAAGCTTGTCTTTCTGCAAAACTGTGCAAGCTGCATTGAATGTTTGCCTTCCACTTGATCAGCGTTATTCCTTAGGATAATATCTGCTCTCATTTCAGCTTTTTCCCTTTAAAAAAATGCATGAAGCCAATATACTTATATAAAAACAAACAAAAAAAGCTATAGACAGAAAAAAACTACCTGAAGTCATATAATTATTCTCATCCTTTGACATGCTTCCACAGGAAATCGCCAGTTTTGCTGTTCTCTTTTTAAAAAATGTCATGGCAGATATGCTGACATGGCACTTGTACAAGCTGAACATTTGCCACCAGTTTTCTCAAGTCTAAACTATATAGCTAATACTGCAAAAAAAAAAAAAAATCAGAACATTCAGCAGATTCTTCATAGATCCTAATAATACAATGTAACTGTATTCATTTGACACATTGTCATTATTTCCCCAAAACTATTTCATGTAGATGAAGGTCCTGACTTTCACTGAGACTTTTTTTCCTCTCTGAAACGATTTCTCCTTCACACAATCAAATTTTGGGCTTATGCTGACATGTCTTTGTTAGGAAGAAGGTTGGTTTGATGTGTGGAGGAGTTTATTGTCTGCAGTCATAAAACTATTTCAAATCAAACCCTCATTAGCATCAAGCTGAAAAACATGTATTTTTTTGGTAATTTTTACTTTTCCTTTTGTTTTTCTAAAAAGGTTTTGAGCTTTGTCCTTACTCTAGTGCTTTCAAATTGCTGTTTTAGACTGTTTTTAAACAGATGTTGACAGGAAAAACTGGTTGCTGAAACAGTAACAGAGGTTTCGTAGAAGTTGCTGATGTACTTTCTGCTTGTTTTTGCGTGAAACCAAACATGGTTAATTCATGAATTAGAACTGCTTTTGTAAAGTTGGTTAAAAATAAATATAATTAATTATTCATTAAATTTGCTGCTTTTTTTTAACTCATACGTAAAAAGTAAAAGATTTAGACTTTTTTTTTACCTTTGTTTTCTTATGCTTTTACTCATTTTAGAAGAACAAATACAAACATCTTGTTTCTTTTGTTCCTTTCAAACATTTGACATTTGTATTATTTTAGCACCTGGCAACAAAATCAATCTTAACCCCTTGATGTCTGTTGATGCAAATTTCTATCAAACCACCTCTGCTCTAAAATTACTTTAAATTAGCATCTAGTTGAAAGCAAATTACTAAATAATTCAAAATTTTTATAGCTGGAAATAAATTCAAGTGTCACGAGGTTAATCATGTTTCAAATAATTAAAAAATATGCTTTTTTTTTTTTTTTTACAAAATTTTAGATTAACACTCAGTCCATAAGTCAAGTTAAAAATGAAATCAAAGCCAAATAAGAAAAGGAAGGACCTGCGGACAAAACCATACTTTAAAAGTAATTGACACTTTTGTTGAATCATTTCAGCATTCAGTTTTTTTAGTTATCTTTGCATTATGGAAAAAAAATAGTAGTTTCTGCTTGTTTTTAAGTTTGCTATTTTAAAGGAAAACTTGGGAAAACATGTTATAAAATCCCCAAAAATGTTTTTCATGTCCTTAGCCCAGTGACGCCTAAAACAAAGCTCAATATCTCATTTACGATCGCTGAATCACGTTATAACTCAATAGGTGACTTGTCAGACTAAAAGAGGTTAGCAAAAATAGTGGTGGAGAGAAAAATATGAAAAGGAAAAAACAATCATCCATCTGCTGTTTTCTGTGGGAGAAGTGAGCTTTCAGGAACTCAGTCATAAAAGAAAATGAAAAATGTTATCCTGACTTCCACTGTGTCAGTTTCTTCCATCAAACTTCCCATGCACCCTCCAATCCTCTAATCTCTATTTGCCCTCAGACTTACCAAGATGGTGGTGACTATATAGGTCCTGTTTAGCAGTCCATAAGTGTCATTGCTGCCTCTCATAAAGCTGGTTGTGGTCACATACTTCTCATCTTCATTCCAGTAGCCCACCTGGGAAAAAAGTTCATTTTCTTTGGACTAAAATCAGAATTTTTTAATTCATTTATTTTTTAACATTATTATTATTATTATTATTATTTTTTTTGCTTTTCACAAGTAAAGACTCAAAACCTAAAACACAAGATGCTACACACTACATTCCCAGTCAAACTGGAGTAAAATGTGAAAAAGTTAAAGTCCTCATAGTTTTCAGCAGGGCTACTTCCATATTATTTTAGTTTAACAACTTTAGGTATCAAAAGACTGTTAGCTAGTAATGAACTGAAGTAATCATCAATCCATGAACTGAAGTAATCATTAACAGTAATAAGCAATGATGTAATAAGTAATAATGAAGTAATAAAGAACTTAATTATTGGATAATTGTTTTAGTTGTTTGAGGAAATGATTTACTTTCAGTTACAAATACAGCTCCAGGTACAAATGTCTCTCACTATTTCACATTTTGCAGCCTCCCTGTTTTTGGATTTTTTTGTTGCAAATTTGCAAGCTTTTTTTAAGGAACATTTTTACTTAAAGATGTTTAGTTTCATCCTATAATACTGGACTTGTTTTCTACGAAGGCTTGAACTTTGAGAGCTAAAACAAGAGAGAGAAGTGTGAAAATGTTAATGTTAGTGTGTCTAAAAAAATGCATAAAGTTTAAAGTGAGGCATTTTTACCAGCCTTTAACAGCCTTAAAATATCTAAAATGTTTGTAAAAAAGTTGACTATATTTGCAGATTTCACATTATTTTTAGAATATAACTCCTGCAATAAAAGAGGGATTCTCTAGTTATTAGCTTGGTACTAATGCAAAATTCCAAAGAGAAACATGGATTATGTTATTTTATTTTTAACATGAGGGCATACTAATGTTGGAAAAAAAGTTCAAGCTATGTTTTCTGTGTAAATTGGTCTTTTTACCATGTTGTTACATATCATATTTATCATATTTTTGGTTTACAATAAATGCTCAAAACTAAGATTGAGATTGATACATTATCTAAATGCTTTAAAATAATTATTTGTCCTCAGCAAAATAATAAAAAAAAATACCTTCACCAACGTTTTCATTCATGTATGTTACAGCCAAAAAGAATCATGGGTTACAGTGGTAAAATGAGCAAAAGAGTTCTTCAAAAAATGTTGCTCTTTAAATCTATTTAAGCTGGTCAGACTTACCTTCTTGGGTCCAGAGGGAGCCAGTTCCATGACACTAACAGTATAGTTGGTTCTGCGACCTTTCTCGTTAAATTGAATGTGACCGGTCAATCCATCAATACGGACCTATAACGGTGTCAAGAGATAAAGAAGAGACTATTGAGAACAGTTA
The DNA here is from genome assembly GCA_036245035.1 of Adrianichthys oophorus. Taxonomy (NCBI): domain Eukaryota; kingdom Metazoa; phylum Chordata; class Actinopteri; order Beloniformes; family Adrianichthyidae; genus Adrianichthys; species Adrianichthys oophorus. Next base: position 14,343,451 of record BSAI01000162.1, on the reverse strand, counting down.
TTGTAATGGCTGCTGTGAAGTTTAATATTCATAGTGACAGTTTTTTTAATTTCCTTTCAGCAAAGAGGCTGCCACATGTACAGTATAATGCATATGAAAGATGTGTCTGTGTGGTGTTCATCTGTGTTGGTGGACAGAAGTCAGGTCCCTTTGGAGGTGAATGACAGATGGCATGTATATGTTCACTGCAGTGTGCATGTCTTGGCAGGGGGAAAGAATTAATTGAGCGAACACCACTTCTGTCTTTAGCCCATCCGCAGGCATATGGAAAGACCGGCTCTTAGCACGCCTCTGCACAACACTCAGGGCTTTCTTTGGCTTTGACGTGCACACTTACATGCAGCAAACACAATAAAGAAAACATGTTTGTTTTGCAAACTAACAAATTCCTAACTTTTTGAGGAGATTTTGAATGTATAACAAAATAAAAATCTAATTGAGGAGAAAATGAATGTTTAGTCACATGACATTGGCTGTACACATGAATAGGCAAATGTATTTCCCCTAAGGAAAGAGACGTCTCACAAATAAGCCAGCATTACCATTTTCATTGCCAAATATTAGATTTCTAAACTCAATTGCTAGTGTCATATCTCATGATGATCATGGTCGAGCAATATTGTTCCCAGGTTTTGTTTACTAGCCGAGATGTCTCGTTTGATACTTGGGAGCTCTCCTATGACTTAATATGAACTTTACACGACAGAATGAGACCTAATTTGTTCAGCCAGCCCCAACTCAAAAGCTATTAGACAACGTGCCAGTCAGGAATGTATGTGACAGTGTGAGGTCCATGCATGCATGTACGCATGTGTGTGTGTTTGTTTGTGTGTGCAGACCTGCTGCAAGGCTCTCTGGATGTCTATGCCCTGTCCCCAGGGGGCTGGTGGATTGGCGAGACACTCTCCAGCATTGCCCCTCCGAGAGATGTCTATTCTCTGTCTCCTTAAATTCTGAAAGGCCATGGACATGACTTTCACCCCATCGTATGTTAGTGCGCCTGTGTACTGCAAACAGACGAAAAAAGAAGCATTAGAAGCTTTAGATAAGTATTCCTTTCTGTCTTTATAATGATATCTCAATTTTTGATTAAATACCTTTTGTCAATATAAAAAAAATGTTTAAGTCTTACTTAGAATTATATAAAAAAAAACTACTACTAAAGCAGAGGTAGAATATTTTATTAAGGGAAGCCATATTACTTTGAGTCCAGTTTTGGGCATTTTGGTGTCTTTGTTATCAAATTCCATCCACTGCTGGGCAATGCGGCTGACAGTCGGCTCAGAGTTGTTAACAAGTTGGAAACCAGTGATGTTGGCACCACCTTTTCTCAGGTCCGTCAGGTCAATGTCCAGGAAACCCTGATAAAGACAGCAAAACAGACAAAGAGGTGAAATAGCTATTGATGTTTGCAAAAAGACAAGTGGATACAATCATGAATTTGTCATATGAATTGAATTCCTAATTCTAAAGATGTCTGTCAGAGATGAATGATAAGTAATCTATGTAAATTTAACACTAAATTCAAGCAGATTACTTTAAGGCATTTAGGATATATTAGTGGAATATACATTGGGGTAAAGAAGATTAAATATAGTCACTGAAAAACTGCCAACGACACGCTGCTTTCAGCCTCGGTAGTAGGCATTAAAACAGAATACAAAAGTATCCAGAACTCATCGCTTTTATTTATTAGTTTTCTGTTTAGTCTTAAATTACCATGATATTCTGTTGGAGTAAAAACTGTTTTTTTTTTTAAAGGATCCAGTAGCCTAAGGGATCTTCTGGTCCAGGATGCAAAAAACTTTTCGTAAGATCCCTTTTGAAGCACTAATGTAGCCTCACTTCTTCTTTAGAATATGAATGAGTTTAAACACTTGGTGAATGGATAACACAAGACTTTCCAAAGAATCACTTGCACCCATATGAGTTTTTGGTTGGTTGTCTGGGCTCATAAAGAGTCAGAGACAGCAGCGTCTTGAAGTTCTCGAGAGGCTCATATGGCCACCTACAGGGAAATTATGGAACATACCATTGTAATGCATTAGTTAAGTGTATTGCAAAGTATTTTGAACGGTAATGAATGTTACAAGCACTTATCTGGGATGATGTCATATGGTGTCTCTATACCAGAATCTAGTTGTTGGTACTGACCGTGTGCAAATGGGGGTGTGCAGATGAAATGGAAGCACCTGTAGGATGCCCAGACAAACTTTGATTGTGTAATTTGCTCATTTTTAACACTCTAGAATGCACATTTATTCCTTGAACAGCACTAATGGGCTTCATGCATAGTGTGCAGGGTTTGTGAGTTTAAAGAAAAAAATATCTGTGCGTCTCACCTACTTCACCCTTACTTTCCCATGCTCGCAGAAATAATGTGCATGAACATTTTTGTTCTAAAGACTCCCTGAGTGGTCTACAAACTTTATATTTTGAGCAAACCACCTGCTTGCCCCATTTGGCACCACAGACAGCCCCTTTCCACCCGTCAGGGCAGTTGTGACTAAGGCATTAGCTTTCCCTGCAATAAACAGATTTTTGCAACTTGCTTGGAAAGTAAAAGTCTTCAGAAACATTTTTTTTGCCCCCAAAAAATAATCTGTCATGTAACATCTTTCATTTACAGTTGATTCATCTTAATGAGTTCATAAGTAGAAATATTTCTCACTTCATTACTCGTACTGTGGTGTGCATATAAATGTAGTCAGTGACAGCACTTTGTGCTTCGGGTCCAGCAAAGAGGAGATGAAAGGAAGAGATAAAGGAAAGAGAAGACTAGATTTTTCCTGATTTAATCACATAGCAACACCTTCATCTAGTTCAATGTAGGATGCAAATTATATGTCAATATTAAAAGAATTATATAGGATGATTTGTATATGGAAACATTACTGAGTAATTAGAGTGTGAGAAAAAAAACACTTTAAACAGAAAAAAAATCTTTTTATAATATCAAAAAGAAGTTATTTGTAGTGGTGAAGATGGAGGAAGCAGAGGGTCATTTTATCAGATTTTTCTCCAGTATAGCTGCTATTATTAACTCTGCCATCAAATGCAAAGGTTACCAACAAATTCTAAATGATGCGAGGCCATCCCTTTTAACAGACTTCATTGCTGTGTTCCCTCAGAGACAAGAGTAGTGAGGGAGTCAAAAAAAAAAAAAAAAAAAAAAAAAATTCATGGTGAGATCAGTGCAGAGCTAATCTGAGACAGACTCAGTTCTCAAAGCCTGCAGATAGGAGTGGTAGGGCTGAAGCCTTACAGGCTGCTGAGAAAATGCAAAACATCTTTCAAGTCATGTAAAAGAGAGAAAGGAGACATTTACTGTAACGGTGTCTGCTGTTTGTGATGTTATGTGAATATACAGCATAACGACGAATTAGAAGGAACGCAGAGTTTTTAGCACAGAGACTAGCTGGCGACCGATCATTCATGATAGCTTTTTCTTTCTGCTTTGCTCACATCATTTGTTTCATGCCCTTTGAAGCTCTGGCTCTCACTTTACAACGGGTCCCCCCTAAATTCTCACTTTCTTTCATCTTCACTATCCAGGCAGTTAAAACAAAACAAAAAAAAAGATAAATAGGAAGGCTTTTCTAGTAACTTGCCTAATGTTCCATAAAAAATAACGTTTTTATGTTTTTTGTTGTCTCTGGGGAATGTTTAGACTGCCACAAAGTAAGGTCAGCTTCTTTGCCTCATGCTACGTTCACACCAGGCTTGGAAACATGAGCAACTACTTTTCATGAAATCCATTCATCCATCCAACTTCTTCCACCCATCCGGCACCGGGTTGCGGGGGCAGCAGTCTAAGCAAAGATGCCCCTCTCCCCTGCAACCTCCTCCAGCTCCACTGGGGGGACCACAAGATGTTCCCAAGCCAGCCGAGAGGCGTAGTCTCTTCAGCGTGTCCTGGGTCTTCCGCGGGGCCTCCAACCAGTGGGACATGCCCGGAACATCTCCCCAGGGAGGTGTCCAAGAGGCATCCAAACCAGAGGCCTGAGCCACCTCAACTGGCTGCTCTTGACGACAAGGAGCAGCGGCTCTCCTCCGAGCTCCTCCCAGGTGACAGAGCTTATTACCCAATCTCTAAGGGAGCGCGCCAGCCACCCTACGGAGGAAGCTCATTTCGGCCGCTTGTATCGGGGACCTCATTCAATCGGTCATGACTCAAAACTCATGACCATATGTGAGTATTGGAACGTTGACCAAACGGTAAAATTGAGAGCTTTGTTGACTTAGCTCTCTCTTCACCACAACAGACTGATACAGCAACCGCATAACGGTGGACGCTGCATCAATCCGCCTGTCAATCTCACGCTCCGATCTTCCCTCAATTGTAAACAAGCCCTAAGATGCTTAAACTTCTCCACCTGGGGAAGGAGCACTCCACCCACCGATCTGGCTTACTGCTGGCTGTGCGGACCAAGCTCCTGCTCTGGTCATACAGATACCGGACAGCACTGAGGAAGGCTCCCTGGACCCCATACTCCAAGAGCACCCTCCACAGAACACCACGGGGGATGCCTTCTCCAAATCCACAAAACACATACAGACAAGATGAGCAAACTCCCACGTACCCTCCAGCACTCTAAAGAGGGTGTAGAGCTGGTTCACAGTTCCACGACCAGGACGGAAACCGCAGGGTCTTTCCTGGATCTGAGATTCGACTTTTGGACGGACTCTCCTCTCCAGTACCTTGGTATAGACTTTCCCAGGGAGGCTAAGGAGTGTGATTTTCCGGTAGTTAGAACACACCCTCTGTTCCCCCTTCTTGAAAAGGGGAACCACCACCCCTGTCTGCCAGTCCAGTGGTACAGTTCCTGACTGCCACACAGTGCTGCAGAGATGTGTCAGCAAATATACTCCAACAGCATCCAAAGACTTCAGGTACTCAGGCCATCCACTCCCGGTGCCTTGCTACCAAGGAGCTTGTTGACTACCTCGGTGACTTCAGCTCGGGTGATGCACAGCCCCACCCCAAAGTCCTCAGCCTCTGCTTCCTCAAGAGAAGGCATGTCAGCAGGATTGAGGAGATCCTCAAAGTATTCCTTCCACCGCCCGACAATGTCCCAAGTTGAAGTCAGCAGCTCCCCACCTGCACTGAAAACGGTGCTTGCAGAAAACTGCTTTCCCCTCCTGAGGCACCAGAACAAGAACCTCTACGAGGCCAACCTTTCATGAAAAGTCTATGTAAATGCTCATATATGCACATTTAAGGCTTCTGTGTTCAAAACGCTTGCATTCATGCGTCACTATGCAAGTTTGTTTTTTGGCCTTAAATAAAAAATGCACGGTGACTGAGCATGCATCAAAAGTTCAACCAACTTTGGCCAATCAGGGACTTGGATTTGAAAGTGAAGTATAGATACCGTCTTTTTCAAAACATGGAAGTGCCAACCGTTTGAAAATTGATCATGAAGGAGGAGTTAATAGTTGCAATTTGTACCCGACTGGAATTAAATGACACCAAGCCTTTCATACATCTGAGTAGAGCTGTGAAAGAAAAAGCCAGGAGCACGATTTGTTAGATTTGCACTGCTTCAACATCCTGCACCAAGCCTGTTTCATCTGAGAATACATGCACAAGTTTTGGGTGGCAACAGATCTGTATGAACACCATTTGCTAACCCAAGTTTAGCTCGTTCCTGAACACGCCACCAATGCCCGGTGTGAACGTAGCGTCAGTTTAGGGTTTTTTATGTTTCTCAGAAGTTTCCAAATTGCAGAATAGATGGATTTGCTAAATGTTCTGCTCTGTGAATGGACTACTGCTGAACAGTCAGCAGAGGGGTTTACTATAGAAATGACCTCTGCTAACAATGGACATGCAAGTCTGTCTGAAATTCAAAGTATGCTCAGAAGCGCATACAGGTGCAGCCGGGCATACTATTAAGTAATTAGCTCAACTCTAAAAAGGTGCAAGGACAAAGAACATTTTTTAGTCTTTTCTTTTTTTTTTCTTTTCCTCAGACATGCCTCCTATAATGGGCCCATTATAAATGACTACAGCCACTTTAAGGATCAGGCGTCTGCGCCGTCTGAGCTTTATCGTTTCAAATTAAATCTGGCAAACTGGCCAGACAGGAGAGATTTAGACAATCTCAAGCATTGGAAAATTGTTTAAGCAAACAGCTGCATATTAATCTCAAATTTACCTTAGGCCCTGTTACTTTTGTCTTCATTTAACCGCATCCAGTGAGTGCTGTAACACTCGACAAACCATTTTGGTGAGAAAATGGCAGCAGGCAAAGAAATCTGATAGATATAGCTGGCATACACGCCGCTGCCTGACCTTTTGTCGTCAGTGTGAGTCTGCAAAGATTTTGCTCGCCACACGTCCCCCTTTCCCTTTTTGTTCTTTTGTTTTTAAATGAGTCGCAGTTATTTCTTTGGCTTTGACAAAATAGCTTAGATGAAAAAGTGCAATGAAAAGATGAAAAAGCAGATAGTTTATCTTTTAAAGCGCACGAGTGAATTAAACTGCTGATAATTGCTGATGAAATCTTAATTTATTGGAAATCTGAAAACAGTGTGTGGAGACTAGGCATAATTTCCTCCTCAAAGTCAAAAAAAGATGAAGAAAAAAACTGTTAATGTCTTGATAATCACTTACCAGGTTGGCCAGGATGTAGTGGTAGCTTTTAGCATTCTTTCCTTGCTCAACAATCTGAAAGACAAAGACAAGAATTGTGAGAGTGAGGAGATTCTCTGCAGGAAAAACGATTATAAACTGATTGACCTTGACCAGAAACACAGTGATATGTACATCTGTGAAAAAGGCGATGTTAATGGTTCATCTAGAAGCCAGTGAATCACTTTTTTTTTTCATTAAGGATCCACCTCTGATCATCTTTTGATCTATTTTCAAAGCATTCCCAGTGGTCTTTTAATTATGATTATGCCGTTTTTAGTCAAAAAAAAAAAAAAAGTTGTTTTCTTGAATATAGTTTCTGTAGAATGGCAGTAGTGCATTAGAAATTCGCCTCTGAGTTATGGGCAGGAACCACTGTAACGTGCGTGTGCAGGCGCCATTGCTATGCATTGAGTCATGTTCCAGTGGAGGACAGGTAGGCATCAACTACAAAAATCAGGCTAGCTCCCTCATTTAAGAGATTTTCACAAAACATGGCTCTGGGAAAATTATTGATCTTGTGGTATGTTTAAATATTATTATCTCTAATGATTAATCTGTAAATAGTGCAAGAGCCTTCTACTGTTACAGGTAACAAATGCAGTGCTGTTTCATAAATACGCTTTTTTTTTTTTCCAAACAGCATTTTTTTTGTCTGCTTCTGAATTACAAAAATTTTAACAAAGAAATGCAATTTTAAGCTAAATTTGTTTTCGTAATGTATGTCCTCCATCACAAAAAAACAGCAAGAACATGGTAAAAACAAAAAAAAAGTACAATTTCGTTAGAATGAGTCTTTAATGGAAACTTTTTTTTTATTTTTTTTTACTGTTTGGTGGCTCTGGCATTTTCCAAGGTCACAACAGGATTTGAATGACAGATATTTATTTATTTAACATTTCCTAGCAATGGGAGGATCAACCCCTTGAGATGAAACATCTCGTTTTCGAGGGGTTCCTCATCAAGCAGATAACAACTGAAAAAAAGAGAAAAAAGACAGAATATAGTGTAAATTTTAAACAAAGAAGTAGTTGAGGTACAAATAAGTATAAAGCCAACACTTGCATAAATCCACATTCACACACACACACACAAATACATTACAGCTCTAAACTTTAACCCCTCATCATAATACATTTACAAAACAAATTCAGTCAAAGCACAGGACATGGATATTGACATTTTTGAAGAAAGACGAGACCTTATGAGTTAAGTCATGTGATGAAAACAAGTGCAAATATATTGCAAATATAATAACAGAGCTCTCTTAGATAATGCTACATCAGAAATATAATTTCAATAAAAGTTAGAAAAATCATTTTTTCTCGTCTCTTAATTAAAGCATCTCTGACAACTGGATTTTTTTTCAAAAGATTTACATCACTTAAGTGTTGTTCAACCCTGAAAATTGCTTGTCTTAACAGGCATTTACCACTAAAAATATACAATATTTAAATGCAACAGAACATTAGGAAACACAGATCCAAATAAGGCAAAACTAATTGCCCAAAATAAGGTGATTTGCACTATAAAGTTCATTTATCATTCTGTTCTTTAAGGAGAACTGAAGTCCAATTAACATGAGTCATCAGTCATCATTATAATATAATAAGTTACAAGCTAATTAGATGCTGAATGAAATTATACTCCCTTCTTTTTTAATGTTACTTAGCTCTTGATCTTGATGTCCTGATACTGTAAAAAGGAGATAATTTTTCTCCATCCGCAACATTTTGCCGGTGCTGCAGATGTGTGACTGCAGGTGTTTCACGTTGCAGCCAGGCACAACAATGATTTTAAGAGACATAAAGAGGCAAATTGTGGTGAAATCTGCTCGCCTGACCGTGCTTGCAGAGGTAGATTTGTTTAAATTTTATAGAAAACATCCCAGATGTGTGAGTCACAGCTTCATGACAAAGCAGCTTTATGCCTAATTTAGAAAGCATTTCATCTTCCCTCATCCGCCTTCTCTTCTTGCCTCTTTGCTGCGGAAAACAAAGTAATGATGAGCCATGATCAATCACCATGTGGAAGATGGTTTATCAGAACCTATGAAAGTTTTTCCAGCAGAAATAACATTTTTATTTTTGTTATTTTTATTTTTTTAAATACTTTTTTTTAATTAGATTTTCGTTCTTTTAGAATTTTTTTATTTTATTTTTTATTTTTTGTTTGGGGTGGGGGTGGGGTGCATCAAGTTGTCTTGTTTTAGATGAATTACGGAAAACCTACATTTTGGGTGTTTTCTTCTAGCTCTAGCTTTATCATTCTTCTAATAATATATTCCAAAGATGGAAAAGAATCAATTAATATTCTATTTTCTGTGTAATTATATTTTATCATCGCATTTCTTTCTATTGTTGAAGCAGCTTTAAAACAGCAAAAGAAGAGACATTTTTTTACAAAAAAAAAAAAAAAAAGAAATCCTTTCGCTAACACTTTTCATTTAAAACTCCACATGCGATCCATCTGTCCTCCACTCCAAAAGCTGCTAAATCTTGATGATGAGTTTGGCATTCAGATGAAAGAGATCTGCTTTCTTTTCCAAGGTTCTCCCAGAACCCAAACCCTTAACTGAGCAAGCAGCTTCTAAAATCATTCTCTACTCTTATTTTGCTAAAAATAATTTATCAGAGTTCAAGTAGCTAGATCAAAGCAGCCATTTACTGGCGATCATTACAACAAGGTTCAGGAAGTCATTAGAAACACAAAATTTGCATCTTCTGGCCCTTTTTCTAACAATGGCTGAGCCACAAGAAGCTGATTAAGTCATATACCTTGGCATAAATAAAAGAAGCTCTGCACTCTGTAGGTATTAAAATCCCTGACCTGGCTGCATTAGTGTCTACTAAAACTGTCTTTGTTGAGACATAAATATACATGACTAATATCTAAAATCTACCTCAGAAAGACCTAAACTCTGATCACAATAAGTACTATGGATGAAATAACCATTTTATTTGCAGATTTTGTAGGTTTTCCGACTTAAAAAGAAATTGATGGTCTGTCATCCAAGTGGTAGCTCAATTGAACAGTGAGAGATAGAACCCCCCCCAAAAAAAAAAATTCAAGAAAACAACTTGAAAGGATTTATATAAATAGGTATTTGAACCCTCTTGCCAGAAAGACTTTGTGGCAAAACTCTTATTAGCAGCACAGAGGCCAGACATTTATTGCAGTGGATTAGCAGGTGTCTGCACATATCAGGAGGAATTTTGGTCCAAATGACTTCTAAATCATTAAGATTTTGCAGCTGCCGCTTGGCAACTCTGAGCTTCAGCTTTCTCAATAGGTTTTCTATAAGATTGAGGTCCTGAGACCATTTGACCACTTCATGACCTTGATATGCTTCTTCTTCAGCCATTCCTTGGTATTTCCTGTATGTTTTGGGTTATTATCTTGTTGAAAGACCCATCTACGACCCATTTTAAGTCTGGGGAAAGAGGTTCTCACTCAGGATTTTACAATACATGGCTCCGTTCATCGTCCCATTGACAAGGTGAAGCAGCCTTGTGCCCTGTACAAGAACAAACACTTCCAAAGCATGATGTTTCCACCCCCATGCTTGAAAGTAGAGATGGTGTTCTTTGGGTCATAGGCAGCATTTCACTTCCATGGCGGGTTGAGATCAATTTTGGTCTCATCTGACCACACTCTTTAGTCTTTCACATGTTGGAGAGTTTGGAATTTCACTGATTGACTGATTCTGTGGACAGTTGTCTTTTTTACATGTGATCAGATTAAACAGGTGTCTTCAATTCAGGTGACAGCTTGATTAGGAGAGTCTAACTGGTCTGTGTGAGTCAGAACTCTCAATGGTTACTAGCAGATTTAATACCTTTTTCCTTTAATGAAATCCAACGAAACATAAATGTATTTTTTTTTGCAACTTTCTATCTTTCACTGTTCAGATGAACCTACCATTATGATGACAGACTGTCAGTTTATTTATAGGTGGGCAAACCTTCAAAATCAGCACGGGATCAAATTCTTATGTCCTGCATTGTAGCAATCATGTTAAAGAATGAAAATTGGCCAACTTTTTTAAAAGTTTTACATCAAACGACAGCATCCTATAAGCGTTCTTATGGAAGACTACTCATTTGTATGTGTCTAAAGATGCTGTAGGTCGTGACAGACGGTGGCATTTGTTATTAATGGTGACCCGAACACTAGTCAAGGCCCGCGGCTCAGCCTCGAGCTGTTAAATCCAGAGAAAGGAAAAAAAACGCAACAGTGAGAGCCGCACATCGAGGAAGGAACTCAGATTGATGCAACATTTTACTGTCAAATTGAAAAGTTTTGGCTGTGAGAAGCTTTCTCATTTCACATGCAAATTTAAAGCATCATTCAGAGTTTAGCCCCAAGAAAAACATGTCACTTTTTGTCTCTTCCAGAAGGGAGGAAAACACACTGAAACATTACTGGCGTTACATTTTCTATCACAGTGAATGTTCTCGGGAGGAGCAGAGGAGTCAACATTCTGCATATATGAGAAACGACCCTCAGGATACTGTCAGTGATCTTATCTTAAGATGCTCTGTATAATGCATGAGCAAGTTTAAAGGGCAGGGCTGGCAGCCGTGTGTGTGTTGGTCATAGTCTGGGCAGTGTAGAAGCAGGGAGCAGATGTCTGTGATGGATGGCAGGCGTCTAAAAGGAGAACTTCTCAGTCTCAGCTGCTGTAAACTGGTGAGAACTGATGCAATAACCTTAACTGTAGACACTAGGCCATCAATAACGCTCACACGGAGCGCCCATGTTCTGCAGATACAGATGGCGGCGACTGAGAGTGCAGGTGTGTGTGCTCTGTCTTTTTCTCTTGCAAACAATGAACTGGAACAAAAACATTTTCCAAACAGATATAAATCGTTTGAGCGATCTCCATCCATCCTTCCCTTCAGAGGCGTCATGCACCACAGAGAGGTCACCAGTCCATCACAGGGCCACACGGAGAAAAACAAGACAAACAGCCATGCTCGATCAACTCCTACAGACACTTTAGAGCCATTAATCAACCCAACATTCTGCTTGGACTGTGGGAAGAAGCAGGACAACTAGAGACGGTAAAAAGAAAACACAAAGACAGATTCGTATACCAATGACAAATTTTCATCCATGCAGTATGCACAAATCGCATGCTTTTGTGGCAATGTGGCAGGGCCTTTAGCTCCTATGTCTACACAATGTCAACTAGTGTAACTCTTTAACGTTTGACGCAATCAACGCTAATCAGCTGATTCTAACACGGAGAAAAGTGGCTTTGCGCGTAATGCAACATTTGACAAATGTGCAACAAAGCAAAGGTGACATGAAAAGCTGTCCTTCTCCGCATCAGAATCAGCTGATTCACATAAGATTAGATCGAGATGTTCTAGAGTCAAATAAACTAAATTAACATGAACAGAATTAAACTGAACTAAAAGTAAAATCTATTAAAATGAAAACATATGGAATATAGCTAAATAGAAATTGTTCTTAAATTCCTTAGAGAAAGTACGAGGCTTACACTTACACTCGCTGCTGTTGTGTGTGTGTGTTTGACATGTGGTTCTAACATATATTTTAGCTAACCATCAGTCAACAGCGAACAAAAACAGTAAGACAATGGAAATAATAAGATTTTTTCTATTCTTGAAATCCTTTCCTGATAGTTTTTGTAGGAAATTATTAAAACATTTGCACATTTGGCTGTTTGTTTTGGGGAATAGTTTAAAAGTTTGTTATTTAAACTCTAAACTTACTGTAACATTTCAAAAGATGAATCAACAGTAAAATGAAGAATAGATCAGAATTTGGTCTGGATTTTGAGCCTTATATTGTATGAGATTGTTGAAAGCAATTGGTTTCTGCACTTTTAGATGCTTTTATCATTTCTTCAAAAATACAAGTCAAAAATCGTGTTCAACTCTGAGAAAAATGTCTATTATTCCAGTCGACTGATAGCTCCATTCCACACTTTCTGAGCGGCATGTAATCAAAAACAAATCACTCATTTTTATGACTAAAAGAAATCTGTAACAAAAGGTTGTTCCCAAGACTGCTTAAAAAAAGATGTTCACAAAAAGGTTAGTGAAGAGTTTGCAATCTTTAACAGAAGTTATACTTGCAGCAAAAACTTGAAGAGTTACACTTTCAACATGCAAAAGAACTCCCACTGGATGAAATTTGGCTGGAAGTTTGGGGAGAGAAGCAGTTTAAGTAGGCTGCTTCTGTTATTCTTCGTGAAATCAAAATGTATTAAAAATCTCATTGCACAAGACAAGAGTTTTGCATTTTGTAAATAAAGTGAGAAGATTTATAACCCTTTAGGGCTCATCAGACCAGTTTGTTTACGAGATGATCAACCCTTTGCACTCGGCAAATGATCCTTATTTTACTGTCTCTGCTTACTTCTTCAGCGCACTAACTGAACCTGATATCAACTACTTTTGTGTATACCTCATGAAAATACAATATGTAATAAAGATTAGTCTGGGGTGAATCATATTCAAACCATTTTTTCTTTAATATTTAGAACTTTAACATGATGATTAAGAAAAATGTTCTAATAAAATTACAACTATGCAATGCATTTTTAATTTTTAGAAAAGAAAAATTGTTTTCCTCTACTAAAAACTTAAACACCAGGTAGTGCTTCGCATTTTTTTAGTCTCCCTAAGTTAAAACAACAGAGTAGATGTAACATGCCACTCCAGGTAAACACAAAACGTTACCCTACAGATGAGAAAAGTCACCAGATTAAAAACATTAAGTATTTCATACAAAAACTGTACATTTGACAAAAACACAAAAGCCTATATTGAATGAGCCAGTGGTGCTGATTACATGGAAGCTAGTCTGTAATTTACAAACAGATATTTACATGATAAAAAGAAGGACAACTGTCAATCCGTCCATTTTATTCATGAATGTGTTTTGCTGCCCCTAGGGAATATATTCCAAATTGCTTAAGTTTTAATTCCAAAAACAAAGAGGTGGTGAAGCTTGCAAGAGATGCAAAAAATATTTATGATTACATTGTTCTTTTACAAGATTGTGAATGTTGCATGTCTGCATATGATAACTGCTACTTTTTCCTCAGATGTTGTATGTGTAAAAGCTATAGCTCCAGAGGACTACAAAATAAAAGCTTTGCTTCAATGTATGCCTCTTCATCATCTGGAGAAATCTAGAGTTTGACAAATTTTCCTTTCCTAGTTACTGTTGCTAGGTTATGATTGGACAATCTCTATTCGGTGTAGGGGGTTGATGAAGAGTTAGATGTGCTGCCAAGACCCTTTTCCTTTCAAAAGTGCAGGGGTGAGTAAGTGATGATGTTATCACAGAAGAAGCGCTGGCTCAAAACACCACTGATGGCTTATTTAATGTATTCTTCCTCTCATCGTTGCTCTGGGAAACAAAACACTGGAGTGGGCTTTCCTTTTTCTACCTCTGTATTTTATTCAGTTGAGCAAAATTTGTGCAACACGATTATCATAGTTTCTTCTAGAAAAATTACATTTAACTGTAGAGTTGATTTGTTAATATTTACATGGCTTAATCTGGAAAATTTGTTCTTACCTGGATTGAACAAAGGAACTAAAAAAACATTTTCTATTGATAATTTGGTTTCAGCTTGCAACAAGTTGTTTAACTGTAGCTGAAGCATGTAATAATTTTCATTATTAAAACAACCATGTGCGAAGAGATACTGGGGTTGTGGGAAACATGTCTCATCTAAGAAAGGTCAAACTATTGGCACAAACAAAGCATAAAAAAACATCGAAGGAATATAATAAGCCTTACATTTTTTAAGGCTGAAAGAGATCCACTTTGAGAAAAATTGTTTTTTGGGTGTTTTTAACATCTGCTTTCGCCATTTTTCTTACAACGGAGGACACGTATTAAAAAAGTAAGCTTGACATTACCTTTCGGAGTATTTCTTTATTCAAATTGTTGTCAACCGAGAGCAGACGGAAAAGTGCTACTTGAAAAAGAGTTTATTTGTGATGAAGAAAATACACTGAACGGGCCATAAATTCTCTGCTCCGCACCCATTCTGATGAATCCACTTGTAGATGACTAGACCTATGTTCGTCTTTGTATTCCTCATCTGAGCAGGCATCTGGGTCAAAAAGGGTTAACTACTATATTACTCGACATATTTGTTGCACCTGTAATATAAGGTAGGGTTGTAAGGTGCTGTAGTGGGAGAGCATGTCAACATATTTGTGACAGGAAGTGGGGGTGGGGTTGCTCTGTGCCAACAGTCCAGTTTTTTTCTTTATTTGCCCATAAATGGCATAATAATAAGTAAAATACAACTGGGAACACTTAAAATAGACTAAAAGATGATTGGAGTGGGTCCTAAAGTTAAATTAAGTGGTATTGATTGAAATTAGAACAAAGACAGTGTAATTCGCTTACTAATGCAAATTGGTTGAGAGATGTCCAATGTATAATCAATACCCAAAAACATAGTGGAAATCTAAATCTTTAAGTAAAAACTGCCACAAAAAATACTGAATGATGGTGATTGTCAAAAGTTTAAAAACTTGATGAGATCAAACCACGTAAAGATAAAAATAATACAACAGAAGAACTGACAGATTTGTAAAATGGGTCAAATTAGAGCATTTCTTTAAAAAAATTGCAAGAAAAACTAAAGGCTCTGAAACTAAATGCCTGTTCTGCTTTTACAGCACAAATTATGAATTAAAATATAACAAACAAAAGGCACACTTTTTTTTGTGATGTGTGCTTCAGTGTAGGAAAGGATACGGATGACGTGATGCAGCCATTATCCCTGATCCCTACTTTATAAGCCTGTGGAATGCTACAATCTGGTCACAAGCATATTTTAGGACAAAGCCAGCATTTTTTAGACTCAAATTAGGAGAGAATAGTTCAGACATAATCTTTTCCACACATGGACTGGCCTATGCAGAGTACCTTATTGAGAAATTTGAGATGTGCTCGGGGAAACTTTTCGTAGAAGTTTGAAAAAACTTTTTTTTTGAATTTTTCTGCAACTTTGCAGAAAGAAATACAACAGAATTATAGTCATAATCATTGCAAGCAGGGGTGGATTTACTACTAGGCAAAGGTAGGCGATTGTCTGCATTTATCTGATAAATAAAAAACATTTCAAAAGTGAAATGTTACCTTTTTGAGGATGCCTGTGAGCCTTTCAGTCTCACAGTCTATGATAATCTGTCCCTCCTTCCGCTTGTCCAAATCCTGGAACACTTTTAGGAAGGAAGCTTCCGTCATGGTTTCCACATTGACTGAAGTAACTTGCCAGTTCCTCTCAGCTGCTGTGTCCAGAACCTTTTGCAGCACCGACAAGCCTTAGGAGAAAAAAATAAAACATTATAAATGGACTTAGGAGCAAGGGGTCTGATTACCAAAAGTGTGCCCTGTGAGGGCTGCTTTTGTAATGTATGTTGTAATTACATCTTGAGCTGAAAAACAAATGAAATATCATTTGAAAGAAGCTGTGCAGAGACAAATACAGCTCCTGATCAGCTTATCCATCAGAATCTCCCCTGTAGCTTTGGTGATTAAGTGTAATGAGGAGGGCAGTCCATTAAGCACACTGACACTTGCAGATGTGCTTTTCCAGTTTGTGCATCGTCGGGTTAAATAATCACTACTTTCAAGAGAACAAATAATCAGCAAGGGCTTTGTAATATACGGGCCAACTTTACATCCTTTAAGCTCCCTAGCAAGCAAAACAACACAAATACACTATCAGTAATATGGTGCAGAAATATTTGAGCTAAAAGACAAAAAAAAGAGGGTTAACTAAGGAAGTTGCCAGGAGATAGAATAAAATCAAACATATAACATATTGATAGTGCGCTTTGAGTATGAATCATTGTTGTCCTTTCTCATGGTTGCCATTGGGTCAGATTCTTCTGATGCTCACTGGTTTTTCCATCTTGCCTGGCAAATTAAGTAGTTCCACCCACATCAACCTGACAGTCATTATCGAAATGAGTGGGAGTAATTAAGAAAAAAAAAAATTGGAAATGAAAACGATTACATAGTGAAGCTCCATTTGCTTTTCTTTTGCTGGCAAACATCATTAAAGCCCCTGTGGGACCACAAGTCAAATGTTTTAGACATCCATCAACAATGTGTGTTCACGCTCACGTTCAAACAGGTCATTTTCATCAGGAAATACACGCAAATTTGCGAGTGGCTTATCCAAAAAAAACAGCTATGCAGACTCTGTCAAAATAAGAATGAGGAATGAAGTCACAGTACAGGAAGCATGATTGCTTGGCCTTATTAAAATGCACAGCAGCTGCTCTCCAGGCAATTCGTGCTGCTTATTTGACACCACGTCATTAAGAGGGAAAAAAGAAGAAGAAAAACAAAAATTGATAGCTTTTCAACTTCAAATATAACCACAACCTACAAATAATTTATTTTTAAAAGAATGAAAAAATACGATGATGTTAACACACGTGAACTTTTGTGGCATATCTTGCAATATTTCTTTTTAATGGAGAAATTATTGGACGTCTTAGTGGGAACAATCTGCCCCAAAGATGTAAAATTGATAACAGGCATGAAAAAACACACAATTTCAAACAGTTTTGGCAATAATTTGACTTCAAACTTTGGATCTTTAACTAATAGCTTTTGGTGTTGGTGACAAAGAAAAAAAAAAAAGATCAGCACCAAGGACAGTGCCAGGCAGTGTTTTTTTTTTTTTTCTCCTATTTTTGTAAGATATGCTTTTTCAAGGTAACTTGTTTACTTTGTTGGTATGTAGGGTTTATGTTTTTTGTGTCAGATTCCAAGAGTGAAGAGTGCAGCTTGGCAAAAATAAAGAGATTAAAATTTTAAAAGAAATAAGTATGCTCCGCTTTAAAAACATTTTAAAACTGTAGTTGTAGAATGGCAGCTTATATTCTACATTTTTACACAAAAATATATTTTAATTTCTTATCTTGTAAAAAGCCAGTTTTATTTTAAATTCATGATGCTCTCACACTCCTTGTAGTCTTAGCTTCTAATTCCATTAAAGTTCCCATATTGTGTGATTTGGAGTTTCTTTATCTCAAGACATTAAGAAGTCACCCAGGGGCTCATTCTGTCAGTAAATTGAATGTGTTCTTGGGGCAAAATCTCATATTTTTGCACCCAAGAACCGACTCTGCTGCTGAGCTTTGTGATGAAAGCGTGCATATATTCATTTAGGGAGTTCCTACAGCAATTCAAGGCCATAGATGAGAGTGGAAATCAAACTTGTACACGTGTGTAATTTTCCAATTACAGGGATGCATAAAACTGAAGCCTGGCTTTGTAAATGAGATGAAAAGGCTGCACGTTTGTCCTGTACTGCGCACAGGTTTAATTGAGAGTCTAAAGATCATTTCATGTATGTGGCCCCAAGGAACAACCTTCCTTTCACAATGTTATCATTGTGGCTCTCCCATTACGATTCAAATCTTCGAACATCTTGATGAGTCTTAGTTTGTGTGTTGCACAAATGAAAATGTAGCCTTTTCTACAATTTTTTGTGAGAATAAAATTCGTTTTAATTTTAATATTTTTTTTTTCAATCTATCCATTTACTTCATTTTCTACTTTGTGTCCAAAATCTTTCATTGTTTTTTCATCATACACATTTTTTAAATGATCCCGTTGTCTCCCTAAAATCGAGAGCCAACCTCGTGCAGAGGCTCCCAGGACTAGCCAATGTAAAACCGATCCACCAAAGGCATCTTCAAAGAGAATAGTATGATAGTATGATAATGGAACATGGCTTTTATAAGCACCTTTTGGCGAGAGGCAGCACATGAAGACTGTGAAGAAGGCAATCAGGACAAGCCAAAAAAAAAAAAAAAAAAACTACACTTCAGGAAACCATCTCCAGAATATTGTTTATGTTAGGTTTAATGGGCTATCAAATTTGTTTTCCTGTTCCTGGCTTTAAAAAGTAAAAAGACGAGCAGCACATTTTTCACATTTATTAAAGGGAGCTGCACTGAAAGAAAAGAGCACAAGATGGATGTTTGCAGGAAAAAGGGAAAACGTTAACGTTATTTAAACTGCAGAAAGGTGCTTGTAGCAAACAACATATTTGTGCATCCTTGTCTGCCTTAGACACTGGATTCAACAAACATACAGACAATATATTAAAGTCCTTTGACATTTAGATAAACCAAATTACAAAGAAAGAAGAGATAGTAAATATGAGATACTAAAATAAATTGTGGCGGAATAACAAACACACACACATCCGTGTATGTAAGTATGTATACATTTATTCTTTTGTTGCGTTTTTTGCTAAATCGATAAAATAGCAAGATCGACTTTTCCTAATTCTTAATATAACCCGAAAAAGGTGACTGGTTTGTATCCAGACAACAGATGACTGCTGTTATAGATTTCAGCAGCTCCATCCCACTTTCAATCACACAGGGGTGACCCTGCATAGGTATGCACACAAAAACCCCACACTTTTTAAATGGATATCAAATGAAATGTAAGAAGAAAAAAAAAAAAGCTATTCCTCATTGGCTTTCATTGCCAGAACACTAGATACCAAGGAGAAATCTGAGCTGTAACTGAGCTATCCAGAGATTCCTCCTAAACTGGTTTTCTACTCATTACTTCACCACCTGCATCAGCTCAAAACACATAAACCTGCATAAAGAGCACACATTCCAAAGTTGCAAGCATTGAGCCACGTCAACTAAAATATTCAGGCGGGCTGGTCACGCTCTAAAAGCTGCAACATCTGGGACAGGTGGTGCACCATAAGGTAATTTTCTTTGATTTATTTATGTAATAAATTATTTTCCAACAGAGGAGAAAGTTAACAGGTGCCCTACTTTACTTTTGTCTGCCTTTACAAGATTAAAAACAAGTAAAAAAAACTTTTTCCACACTGAAAAATACAACAGTCTCGGCTAAAGACAATAAAAACGTCACCGTACAAACTGAAAAGACAAATGTTAAACTTGGCAGAGTAGGTCAAAAGGTTTCTGTTGTTATAATGACACTAAGAGTATTAAAGCTCTGTGAAACCCTGAGCAAAATCAGGCAGCAGAAGAAAAGCCAGAATAAGCAAGGATGAAGCTTTGTACCTGAATCCGAACTGTACATGTAGACAAACTTGGTCCATCCATAGTGATCAATCACTCCCACCAGAGCATCCTGGAGCTCGGGCCTTAACTGGATGACAAATTGATTGGCTGTCTCGATGGGGAAGGATGGGGTGACGAAACAGACGTGCAGCGCTCCACAGAAGGACATCAGCATGTTGACGGTCTTCCGGTCGTAGAGTCCAATGATGGCGTACACACCTTTGGAGAACTGGGAGCAAACTGAGGAGAGGAAACAAAGAGAAATGATATAGAAAGAGGTTGTTTCTGACTTTGTCCTGTGAGCGTGAAGGCTGGGATGAGAAATAATGAAACAGTGAACAAGTTAGCCTTTAAATAAAGTCTAAAAGTGTCATAACCTCAACGCTGAGGGCAATGTTAAAAAATAAGAGCTTCGGAGCCCAGCACATATCAAATATCATTATATTTTCTGACAAAAAAAAACACTCAACTCAAAACCAAATGTTGTTAAAGCATGAATGCAAATTCAAAATAATGCCTGACCAAGGTAGATCATTCTTTAAGGCAACTAATAACCCATTTTTTGTCTTTTTGGGATAATTAAAATAAGTCAGTGATAGTGCATGCTAAAGCTAAATAAGGAAGACCTCTTTTGTAGGCAGCATACTGTTGTTGCTATGGAAACAGATGGTTAAACAAGCGGCAATGGCCAGACTGTTAAGCTGCAGGCAGACCAAAAGGGATGATGCTTAGTGTAAAATAACATCTGGAAAACTGTTATATTTTCCAGAAAAACACAAATCTGTTGGCCATGAATCCTTTAATCCAACACACATTGAATAGCTGGTCAGTTCTTAACACAATGTCTGGTTTAAAGAAATAAAATCACACATTTATCAGGTGTAAATTTAAAGTTATGCAGTGTCAAAATATTTATAACCACCCAAAGTTTCACTTATTTTGAAGAACTGGCATTCATTTTGCTGCGACAAGAATCAAACTGTTGTGTAAAGTCTTTAGAATATTAAGTCCTTGTGTGAAACAGTTGTCTTGTATTTCCAAAAGCAATGCTTCCCATTTTGGGCAATTGTTTTCTTGCATTGTAATCTTAGAATATGTTCAGAGAATACAATGATGATGATAATAAGCTTTAAGGAAACATCACTAGATAAAAACATGTTGTCCTTATATGTTGCTAGCAGGTAGACATTAATTACTGCAGATATTTGGTTAAATTTAGGCATTGTCTGAAGCACCATAAAAAGCAATGGTAAGGGAAAAAAAGTGTGAATATTTGCCTTAAAGGTTGTGATGTTTGGTGACAAGATATTCACAACAAATAATGGCTATAATATGTTTACCAAACTAAATATGCAGATATAAACAAAAGAAAAAAAAGTTATTAATTACCCAATGATTCTTACAATTGTGAAAACTTTTAACTTTTCCTCATCCCAGTGGTCTTTTAGTTAGAATTATGCTGTTGTAAGTCACAATCCACAAACCTGTGTTGTTTTCAAGGACATAGCTTCTGTGAAGCAACATCATTTCTTTATAAATTTACCTCTGGGTTGTGTGCGAGACTATTGGTGCTGAGCACCCCCTCGCGCGCCCATTATTTGTAACTGAGCTATATGTTTATGTTTTCTACCTCTCAAATTAAATTATTTTCCAACTGCATGTTTTCATCTTCTCCTGATTCAGATTGATTTGAATGAAAAAAACACTTTGAAATGCAATTTTAATCTTCATTTTCCAATGTCCTCCATATGAAAGATAACACAAGAACATATTAAAAGCACCAAAAAGACAATTTTCATTAGAGTGAGTGTTTAAGATAAAACAAAGTTTTTTCTTCTTTTCTCTCATCTTGGAATGTTTGGGAAATAAAATAGAAAAACAGACTTCCAGCATTATTTTCCAAATTTTGTAAACTCTTCCTATTAAAGCAATTTCTGCTCCCTGCCAGTGTTCAATGTATCTTCAGTGGAGGAGGTGAGGGCCCTTTTAGGAGCAGAGAGGTTAATCAATGCATCCCCAGGGCTCCACTGACATTTTACTGGCAGTAGGAGGCGGTTTCCATCCCTCATTTGCTTTTCTTTCCCTACCATGTCAGTGGTTTTTTTTTTAGCGCATTGTCTGTTTATTGCTTTGACTCCCTTTACCTGGAAAAAAAACAAAAGATTTCTTCATGGCATTCTTTTTGGAGACTGTATCATCACAGCCACACATGATATCTTACTGCTCCCAGGTCTGACCTGGGCTATTTTCTGCAGAAGCCATGGGTGGGCCTCACTTATCTTAGTATTTACCCAACAGATTGAATCCCGGCCTGTTTCCACGTGAAGGCCACCCTGCCGCTCGGGGCTGAGGGAAAGACAGAGAGGATGGCCTCAGCCCAAAGCGCCTAACCTGTCACAGACCTGCACCCTCCGGACAGGCACGTGTGAGTGTGACGGCGATACAGGGAGGGAGGGAAGTGTGCAAAATTGGCGCCCTCACATAAAAATGCATGTGCCTGACACACACACTTAAACACACAAACACAAATGCAGCCTCGAGTGCTCCAAAAGCCTGGTGACTCACCCTACTTAAAGCAAGCCCTGAAATAGACATTTTGCGCCTCGCCACACTGACTCAGTAACAGAAGTCTCTTCCCTTCACGCTCTGCACACGCTGCTGCTCGTAAATGGACGCTCTGTCGGCTGCTGCTTTCCACAAGGATGTATTACAATTTCATAGCCCCGATTTTAGAGGTGTCCTTCATGTTCTGCCTGGATGTCAGTAATGTGAGCTTGTTTGACTTCTCAAGCAGGTTTGCATTACTTTTCCCTTCAACAGGATACAATGTTTTAACAAACAAGTCATTTTTCAAAGAAAAAAGAGTGAACCATGTAACCATGTGGCATTGAACTCCTGCTCCGAGCTGGCATACCACCTACTTGTTGGTTCAACTCCACATGAGCGTGACACAAGGCATTAGTGAAACTCAGCGGTCTTGGTTCAGATTGCAGCGCAGATCAGCAGCACAGTGAGAGTGTTTGTGAGCGAGCGGCTTGTTAGTTCTTTTCCACATGTGTAACGACACTGCAGGCAGGGCTGAGAGACCTTGAGTGATCTCGAAGACCCCAGAAACACCTGTCTGCCCTGGCACTCTGCATTTCCTCACCACAGTTACAGCTGCCATGGCGGCAGGACTGAGGTTGCCCGGGCAACGGTCTGTTTCTCTGGCAGGGATTAAAGTGGCTCAGAGCTGCTAAAGGACTTTCGGAAGATGGGGTGGGAGTTGTGAGTGTTTGGACATTTTGTCATAATTTGGCTCCCCCTCATGGCATTAGCAAATTTGCAAAACTGTCTTGGCTTTGCAAAACCCTTGGATAATTTCTGAAATAATGGAAGGTTCCACAGTCCAGTTCCGCTGCCTCGTACATTAATTTATACACAAAACAAGTAAGGGGATAAAACCCATTAAGTATGCTCCACTATT
>BSAI01000162.1:14244250-14320157 GCA_036245035.1 Adrianichthys oophorus | reverse complement strand
GGGGGGCAGACATCAGCTAGGCTGAGTCTAAATCAAAGGATTTTAAAAAAAAACATTTTTTTGTTTTGGGCATTTAAACATAAATAACTCAAAACTCTTGCAGAGTCTCAGTGGATTCTTGTTTTCAAAATGACACATCCTTAAAGAATATGTCATCTGCTTGCAATAGAATAATTGTTATTAAAAAAATGAACATATTTTGCAGAAAGTATTAAATGTAATACAGTTTATCAGACAATTTTTCTCATAGGTCTGAGATTATTCTCAAAAAGATTATAAAGTGGGTTTTTGGGAGTTTCCCAAATATTTTTTAGCTTTGATTTAAAAAAAAAAAAAAAAAAAGCTCAGAAATGTCCAATCAGTGTACGTCCCTGTAGATGCAGAGATTCATGAGTTAAACAGGAAAGATTACCACTGAAAACAAAAGTAAACATAGATAAAAACTCCCATAAATGCAATGTGGATCTTTGCAGCAACATGTTTAATTAACATTTTTATGCAAAAAAAAAGCATTATTTTGAAAAAATCTATTTTTCTTTGGAATAAGTCTGCAGCATATGGAATTAGTTTGTGGTTTCTTTGATTTAAAAAAAAAATCAATATTTCATACATGTTTTGTATGAATAAGAAGTTTTGATTGAATTCTTTGGGGTCAAAGTGTTTACAGCCACAAAAAAGGAAAGGAAACTTAAATCCTTAAGGAACACTCACACATGAAGAGGAGCTGTCAGAAACAAATTACACAACTCAAGTCTTTCCTGTTCTCTGTTTCCTGAGCCCGGCAGCTGTTCCTCTGCTAGGCATGAGCCAAATATTAAATGACAGACGTGTCTCTGCCGTTTGCACAAAGAGGGCATGTTTGTGACAGTTGCTTGTGCATCTAAATTTCTGGATGATGGCAGAGCTGTGATGAGTGTTGAGCAATGCGGCATCTTTCATACCAGCCATAAATATTTAAGTACAAAGTTTGGGTTTAATAAGCACATGAAATATTACATCAAACGGCATTTTATTATTTATAAATGAAAAGAAAACGTCCCAGCTGCCTACCAGCTGCTGCACAAACTCTGGTCTTCCCTGTGACCGAACGCAAAACACAAGTCTAAAAAAAGGACAAACATCCAGATGTTACTGTCCCGTGTAACAATGAGGTCAGCAACAGAGTGAATTTCACAGCAGCAGGAAGTCTGGTTCAACGGGAGGGAATGCGGCTATGAGACGCTTCAACCTCAGAGATCCTAAAATATCTCATTTATGACTGACACAGCATCCACAGGGATGGCTGGTGTTTCAGGTAAATCTGCAAAATAGCTCAACCAGTTAAGGTTGCCTATTGTGTTCTCTGATCTACTATTCTCAGTTCTATAATACATGTGTTTTGGGTAATGCCAGCTGCAAATGAAGCCATGTTTTTTTTTTCTTTTTTTTGTTTGCTTAGGGCTACAACAAACAGTGATCTGATAAATTCAGCCTTGCATTCCTTTGTTCAATGTCACCTTTACACCAAAACACAGCTTGAAAACTGTGCCATCATATCAAAAGGGTTAATGCTTTTTCAATTTTTTTAAAATGTATTTTTTCCCCCCTTTTTTCTAATAAACTCAACATTTTCTGGTCAACCAGTGGATTTATTTGTGTGACCACCATAGCTCCCTGAATGCTGAAAAGCTGATGGCACTTTCATGTCACAGAAAATCAGTTTCTTGCTTCTAAACCTGGGGACAGTTTGCTTTCCTCCCTGCAAATGTGTTGGATTTCTTTGGTTACACTCGCTTCCTCCCACATCCCAAATATATATGCTATGTTATCTGTTGATTCCAAATCATCCGTAGGAGTGAGTGTGAGCCTCATGTCCCATTCTTTCAGCAAACACATAAAAAAGGTGTGAAACAGGATGAGCTTGTCAACATATTTCTTAGTGATCAATTTCTCCACTCAGTCTTTATCAGAATCAGGTCAGGACCATGGACAGCACCCGTTATTCAACATTGGTTTATATGAGTGGAAGTAATGGAAAGCAGAAGCTAACTTTTACTGACAGTAAATTTACAAATTCAGCAATAAGTGTCCCAAAAACAAATAAAAAAAAATATCTTTCTCATTTGGTCTCAGAATTCTATAATCCTAAAATGGGACAAAATTTTTTTTGCCCAACTGTTTTTATCAGTTGGGCATAGTTGCAGTGATGACTACTATCATGTTTTGGAGCACATTTTAAAAGCAGCATGTCTTTTAATTTGCAATTTAATTTAGAAAACCTAAAAAGTTAGATTATTTGTCATTAAATCAAATAGGGAACGACTTTGAGATAAAAGGCTGGACAATACATCGGTTGTATTGATTAATTTGAATTTGCCATTTAAGAAGATTTATATATGGTAATATATATATATATATATATATATTTTTTTTTTTATGCAGCACCTTACTCTCTTGGGCTTCTGTCTCTCACAATGTACAGATGTTAAAATGGCAACTTGCAAAGAGGAGCGCTCGTTCCCCCCAAAAAAACAGGTTCTTCACTTGCAAGGAATAGGTTTAATTTTTCAGCTTGGTGCAAAAATTACTGTTTGAAGGCTGTTGCGACCTAAAGTGAGAGTACAACAATTTAGTTTTAACACCTGAAACAGAAGCACTCTGTGCAAAAGGTGCTTTAGTGCCCAAACTAGCAGCGGCTCACAAAACACCTGCCACATTATTTTACAAGCATTTGTTACAATCTTGTGTTTAGTTACACTTTGAATAAAGGTCAACTCCCAATGAAGATGTAAAAATAAAAGAACTTTGTATTCTGTCATTTGCAATTTTTGTTTAAGAAAGTAAATGGGGATAGGAAAAAAAGTTATTTAAAATAGACATTGAATCTGTTGTGAACAAAAATTTTATTTTTGGGCTATATTGCCTAGCCCTGGTTCAAATCTCATAAGGTCTTTTAACTACCCACTCTGAGGAAAATTGTGTTTTTAACATGTTCTTGTATCATTTTTCTGACGATAGAAGACATATATAAAGAAATTAAAATTGGATTTTTGCATTTCAGCAAAATTGCACTTCATTGTGAATCAAAAATGCTATTGGAAAACGCTTGTAGATGTGATGTAGGACCTACAGTGGCTTGCATAAGTATTCACACCCCTTGAACCTCTCCACATTTTCTCACATTATGAGCACAAACTAGGCTATAAAAAGATTTCCCAAGCTTTGAACATCCTACGAACCACTGTTCAGTCCATCATCTGCAAATGGAAAGAGTATGGCACAACTGCAAACCTACCTAGAGATGGTTGTCCACCTAAACTAACAGGTCGAACAAGGAGAGCACTGATCAGAGATGCAGCCAGAAGGCCCATGGTGACCCTGGATGAACTGCAGAGATCTACAGCTCAGGTGGGGGAATCTGTTCATAGGACAACGATCAGTCGTGCACTGAACAAATCTGGACTTTATGGAAAAGTGGCAAAGTGTTGTCCATCTTTGACTAGGTAAAGACTAATATCAATCAATGATTTAAATCTCAAAACATGAAATATTACCTCCTGAGTGAATTCAATATGTTATTGTCAAAGTGTTTTCCTTTTTATCATATTAAAATATTAAAAAAAAGATAGAAACAATGCAATTAAAGACACTAATATAAGTCGAGAGGATACAATTACATTTTGTTGGTGATTTTAATGAAAGAGTGGCCAAAAGAAATCATTATTATTTATTTAAAATGTTTGTTTAGATTTGCGGGTACACTATAAACAAAATCATCTCCATAGTATTTGGTTTCATCTGCAGCACAAAGCTGTCACATCAGATGGTAATACACACCTTCTCATAGGGGGAAAGATCACCCAATCAACCGGAGCACAGATTGAATGGAGATAAACACATGTGACACCAGACACTAAAAGACACAGGCAGTTATCCTCCACTCAGCCACCCATGGCTAATAACTGCCAGATAATGCATGTAATAAAAAAGAGAGAGCATGTTGTGGTCCCACCGGTCCCATCCATCTTCTAGAAAGCCAATCAGCTATGCTAATGAAAGACTGAGCAGAAGAAGCCAATAAGTGGTTCAGTCATGCACACCCAGACTCAAAGGGGTGCAGATGCTCTTACACCCACCCTCTCAATGGTTTCCTTAAGACACCGTTTCACATGCAAAGCCTGTGAAGAATTCCTGAGGTAAATGTTGGGGGTGGCCTGGTCTGTGGGCCCTCCAACACAGTATGACTCAAGCGGTGCAATCAATCTCCTCCTGTGCCAAAAACAAGAAACCAGGGGACCAAAACACAGCTCCAAGCAGAACTAGCATGAAAGTCTTCACAAAGGACTGAGTGGGAGGCTTTTAGCGTGCCCGCAATTTTCTCAGGTGTCTCCTGCAAAAATGATTCATGCCAGTCAACATGCAAAGTGATAATGTGTTAATGTGGCAGGAAGAAATTATTTAATCCATGCAGATTTCAAGAAAGCGAGTATTTAGGGGAATAGCGGGGTTGAGCGTTGCCTCACTGCCTTCCCATCTCTTTGCCGATATGCCCTGTGGAGTGCTCCGCTTCAGGGAAGTGCGCTTGCCATTTCCTGGTATAAACAGCTTTAGCTACAACAACTCAAGGAAGATTTACTGCCTGTGCAACAATAACAAAGCCGCATTTTTGTCACTTCTGCTTGTGGCGGCCAAAAGTTAAAAACCGGAGAAATGCGTAAAAAAACAGGAAGAGAGTTTGCAGAAAGAAAGCAGACTCTTCTCCTAAACAGATCAGACTATAAAGTAAAAAGTCTCAAACTGTTGGGTGATAATTGGCTGATAAAAGCTTTAAAAGGATGAGCCAAAAAAGCAACGGAGGTCTTACACGTGTAGGTGATGAGGCGGATGAGGCGGGGAAACAAAACCGTGTTGGTGCCTGCGGGATGGGATGATAGAGGGAACGAAGAGAGCAGATGCCAGCCAAGCAGTGGGAAACGAAGAGCCCACACCGTGAAATCTAGATCTCTCTCATTTCCTCTTAATAATAAAACAATGGCACCGCATCGCCTCATTAAACGGGTAATCGAGGGTTTGAGAGCACTCCCTTTAGCTCCAAACATCTTTCTCTCCCTCCTTCTCCTCCAGCGTCTCACTATCTAACCCTCTCACACTGCATCACTGAATCTCCTCAATGTTTCTCCCCATGTTTCCAATCTACTTTGCAGCGGGACCCTGCCACCTGCTGAATAAATGCTTACCTGGGCAACGGGTCAGAAACACAGCCCAGACCAGCTCCTGTCAGGGGGTATGGAAATGCCTATTATTTCCTTAACAATTATCCCTTCACAATTATAAGCCCATCTGTGGATCCGTGTGGACAGGTGCTGAGGGACGATCCCACTCACACTCATTCTCTCTGACAGGAAGCAATGGAGGTGGATAGAGCAGGAACAGCCAAACACTCAACTTCTGTGAAAATTCTCAAGAGACCTGGGTATAAATTAGCAATTTACCAGCTGATTACAATGAAATTAAAACATCCAAAATGCACCTTAACAGCCTTTATTAGCTCTTCTAAAAAATGTGCTCACAGTTTTCCACTCTTGTCTATTAAATCAGTAAATGTGCTAAACATGAACTACAGCAATTTGTGGTTTGCCTGGATGGACATGAAACCAACTCATTTTCCCATCAACTAAAATATTTGCAGTTTAAAGTTATGATAGAGTAAAATCCTCTGATGAAGGTGCTATTGGAAAATAAACAAAAGAAAAACACAAAGAACCGATTCATGCACTTTCATTTGTCTATTACCTACAGAGAAACCCTATTAAAGAGCGCTCTTTAAACACCCCCCCCAGAAAAAAACCAAAAAAAAAATTGGCATAACCCTCTTTGGCATTATGCTGGTCTCACAGAACAAACCATCATTTTGGCTCACACATTGCTCCTTTACATGTTAGTAGTTTGATGGCAAGTCTGTGACCAACTACATTTGACCAGGGTGTGGCTTTGACATTTCGGGACCACAGCAAATTTGGACACACTGCAAAAGATAAGATGAATTTCAATTGTTGTGTCCATCTAAGGGTGCACATTGGCGCAGTGGTTAGCGACTTTGACTCACATTGAAGCTCCGCTTCAAATCCCAGTTAAGACCTTTCTGAGTGGAGTTTGCATGTTCTTCCCGTGCATGTGTCGGTTTTCTCGGGGCACTCCAGCGAGGGGCACTCCACGCCTTTGCCCAACTCTAGCCAGGTAAGGCTCTGGGATCTCCGTGACCCCAAAAGGGATAAAGCAGGTTGAGAAAATGGATGGATGGCCTGTTTAAATTTAAATAGCTTTCTGTGATGTCCAATAATATGTGAAGAAGTATATTTGATTGAGCAGACACTTTTTGTTTACATTTATTTACTAAAATTTCAGTTTTTCATTCATTGCCTCAGGGCAACATTGGGCAGTTCAACCATTTTTGCGTGACCTACAACATACTCATAAATGGAGATGTGTAAGGATGCACGGTTACCAATAAAATCCTTTTTTTTCCCTGTGCTATCTAGTTTTACTCAGGAAATGGATGCACAATAATTTCATGGGTGTTTTCTGATTTATGTATTGTAAGGACTAAAAACTAAGGTTATTTTTTTTCTCATAAAATAAAAATCATGCCATAGAGGGTTAAAAAATGATAGAAAAAGTGTGTATATAAAAGTAATTTAAATGAAATACAAGAAAGACTGTTCTTTTACATAGGTCTGCCAGAATGAAAATGCAGGAACTTGCGAGAGGCAGTTCAGTTTATCCTGTGTTTGCATCATAAGACAAAAGGGAATGAGGTCGACAAAACTGCTGTCATCTACCACATTAAACTTGAATGGTTAATCTTCTATCACTGTCAGTCTGCTATGGAAAATGATCTTACAGCAATATCTGTCTCACACAACTAAAACTCTTCTCTGATAAGACTTTCCTACTGTTTTTCAGTCACCTTCCCATCCACCCTTTCACACGCACATTCACACACCAGTGGCTGCTGGGTTAAGCTTTCCCCGTAAACGAATCGGTGGTATTGTCCTGTTTCCACGTTTCCATGTTTCAGTTGATATGGGATTTCAGGCACAGAGAGTAATTTTTTTTTAAAGCAAATCAATAAATCAAGGGAATTGATGTTTGGTTGGCAACAACAGGAAGCCTTTTTCTGAAGGAGGCAATGCAGACGTTCATGTTTCAGGTTATTTTGATGTTTCAGGTGATATATATATATATATATATATATATATATAAAACAATCAAACAGAATCCAGCACAGTAAAAACAGGGTAAATGTTATCTGAAGAAATGGAAACATTGTCAAAGAAATTGGAATATAGGAAGTTCCTGTTTGATGATTTACTTTTTGATGAGTTTTCTTTCTCTTTAATGAACCCAAATCCTTTTGAGTTTTTCGTTGTACTCAACAAACATGACATTGTTACTGGAAAAATAATTTAGCTTATCTAGAATCCGTATAAAAAGCAACCACAGACAAACACAGAGAAGACATCAGTATGTGATGAAATCTCCCCCGCAGCCTGAATACATTTAGGGGTTAAGTTCTGGTTTTGTCTCTAAGACTTTAGCAACACATGACAAAAACAAATATTTCCCAGTAGCAAAAACGACTTTCTTGAAGGAGAAGAACACGCTAATGGAGGCAATGGAGAGCCAAAGTGCTCCTCACTATTAGCCTTGTCATCTCCATTGACAGCACTTTGTCCTCCCACTGACTACAAACTGGCGGTAGACCCTCCCCTTTCACAGTGTTGTCAAAAGAGTGAGAGCTGTGCAGATTTCCATACTGAACACTTTGGACAACATGTCTACACCCTCTGCACTTATGTCACACAGTGTAACAAGTAGTATGTGAAGGATTCACTTGTGCATGAAGCAAGTTTAAGGTCAGACAAATGCCCTTTGTCATATGCACTACCTATTGACTGTATAACAAAACTGGACTAACTGAGTGTGATGTCCCCCATTGAAATGGTTTCCTTTTGGATCCAACGGAATGAAGTCAGTTTAGTTGCCATTTTATTTTTGCAATACTGGTGCTGCCATGTTAGAGCCAGAAATCATCAGTAACCATTGATTCTTTGAAGGAAATTGATGACAATACATTTGTAATATTCTTAAATTCATTTTCATCCTTTTTATTGTTTTTATTCCGTTTTTTTTATATTATTCTATTTTTATTACTTTTATTTATTTATTTTTTTAGAACTTATTTCAGTAAGCTGAATTTCAGCTTTTCTTATCTTCAAAGAGCACTTAATAGCTTTACTATGAAAATAAGAAAGTTCACTGACATTTGACTTGAAGATTTGACTTGATAGTAGAACAAGAATGGTTATTCTGACAAATATAATGACTGAATAATAGCTGTTTATTTCTCAATAGAAGTTCTTGGAGCGAGCAGGTATTTCCAATTCTGAGCGCAAGGGGGAGGAGGTCACTCAGTCCGATTCTCATATACGGACAGCTGTGATACCACAATAAGTATAAAAAAATAACTTTAGGGTGGTTTTACACTGAGCTTTATGTTCCTAATGAATTTCCTGAGATAGACTGTGTTTTGAATATTTTGTCTTTGGGTAAATGTGATGTGATCTTGTTTTTTTTTTCTGTTGTTTTATGGTCAGAACTTGTTTTGGGAAAAATGTGCACAAATTAAACAGCTGCTGCAACTTTGTGACAAATTTGAGGCAGTTTGGTCCACTCTCGACAGTGCAGTGGGAAAGCAAACCAAACCAAAGGAATTTGTGAAATTTTCCTACTTTTTTTTGTTTTTTTTTTTAATCACACCAAGCCCCTCTCTTTACTCATGGGAAAACTTCATAAAAGCTTGCAAAATGTTACATACACATGCAGTAATCACAGTCTTTTGCTGTTGTTTTGTGTTTGCCTCTCCAACTTCCAGCATCCGTCGAGGGCCTGATATCAAAGCGAGCCAGTCGTTTACTCCTATAAGCATCTGTGCGAGGCACGCCGATGACAACAACAGCCTCATGCTGTCACCGTCAGTGCAGCTGCACCATGTCACACTGCTTTATGTGCTTGTAGGCTTTGCTCCTCATTATAGTACACAGAAGCTCCCAAGATGTATGACAAAAAGAGACTGTGCTTCTGTCTCTGCTTAAAAAAAAAAACTAAAAGAAAAAACCTGACAGCTGTCATAGTTGTCCCTCCACCCAACAGCAAAAATCCTGGTCCTCATCTCCAAACAGTTTTCTAATTGCCAGTTTCAGACCCCCACGTCCCAGCTGCCATTATCCCCAGAGACGTTATTTTAAATAGGTCCTGAATTTAAAAGTGACTTAGAGAGACAAAATGCCCAGGTGGAGACAGGTAGCAGCTTTGTATTTAGTGTTTTTATAGTCGACATGACATGCATGATTAAGATTAGTGAGTGTTTGCACAACACAAATGCCAAACCTTGATGCATTGGATTTTCATCATGTTCCTTTCTGTTTAACAAAGGTTTGTAGTTAGTGCTTATTTAAGCGTTAGGAGACTAAATGACATGTTTTCTGGTTTTATCTTCCATAGACTTTCTTCCTTCTCACTTGCATTCCCTTTGTGATTATTTTACAAAGCAAACAGGCGCCCACAACACAGAAATGCATTTCACCCCTCTTTCGCTTTGCACTGCATCACTCCGTAGCATAGGGAGCCATTTTTGCTGATCTACATTGATTGCTGTGGGCCATTTCTTATACCTGACTTTCTGTAGAGAAAGAAAAAAAAATCAAGCTTTCTCATTCATCAAATCGAAATCTGCCAGAGCTGAACCCAGGAGAACTTTCGTCACTTTCTTTTTGCCTTTTTTACGTTTGTTCTTTTTGTTTTCTACACATGAAAAGCCAGTCACGTCCCAAACAGTCAGGAGGGAGAGGTGATCTTTCTATTTGTCTGCCATTTTCCATACCAATTTGAACACTCAGAAATTCCTGTGAACGTGCACAAACTGTTGAAGCTCGGCACTGCAGCGGTCTCCCGGTGGCTGACACAGTGGCTACAACCCCCCTGAGCCTCACTGACACCAGAAAGAGAGACTGAAATGGCAGTTTAGCCTCAAGCCCTCCCCACACTTTCCACTTAATGCTCTCATCCCAACTGATCCACTCATTTCCGGGGTGCTGCTTTTCTCGGGAGGCAGAAACCTTTGAAGGAAAATTATTTTAGAAAAAGAAAAATTCAATAAGAAATGTTTTGGGACAAAAACTTTTCAGTTTTTTTTCCCACAATTTACTTTCAAAATTTTACAGTCAGTTTATTTTTCTTTTTAAAATTTTTCTTCCAGGTTTTAATCACATATACATGTATTATTTATTTATTTAACATAAGTATTATACTCATAAATATATAGAGTGGTGGGGTTGGTTGTGTTGCCCTGAATAATACATGAAATGCATCTGCTGAAGCTCTGTTTCTTGTTAGTGTTGCTGTGCGTGCTTAAATGTTAACATACAAAATCCACAAGGCAGGCAAAAGGCATACAAACATCTCTGTTTGGTAGTCAGACCCCTGATGAGGAAAACCTGAGCAAAGCAAATGGTAAACGAGCAGTAAGGAGAAGGCTTCCTTTGTTTATTCTCCTATGACTTATTTTTATGATGGTCATTATAACGGCATTATGCTTTACTGCAGCAATGAAGTCGGATGGCGATTGTAAAGGTTGAAATATCCTCATAAAGCCACATTTTGAAACTCTTATGCAGTATAATGTGATGGAGTTCCATTTTAGGGTTGAGACAATAAAAAACGTTTCTATTTTTGAACAGAAGGAGGAAGCTGGAAAACTATGAGAAACACAAGTAACCAGAAGGATTACATTAAAATATTTTATATGGATATATTTTCATGAGAATTTGATTAAATGTGAGATTAAAGGAAAAAAAAAATTGTTGTATGTACTTTTTAATGAAAGATTCAGGCTGCAGTAGGTGTGTTTAAAAAAAAATCTGGGTTGCACAAGGATCACTCCTATTTAAATGTTGAGAACAACATATTAGCATGACATTTTCCCAAATGTGTGTTAATGACCTTGTATTATGAGGACCTATAAGAAAAGACAGGTTTGTAAATTATCAATATTTACTATAGCTGCAAAGTTTATGAAGTTTACAAAATGTTTTGGTAGTTTGCAGATTGGGGGTGTGTTTATATGAATTCAAAGAGAAAACAATCAATCTCAGGAACCTGTGAGAGGATACTGTTAAAGCTCATTAATCTGGGCAAGTGTCTTCTCATCAGTTTAAATTTAGAAAGATTAATGACGGGAGGAAATGATTCGAGCCAGTTGCAAATTTGTCTCCAACACTAGGTATATCAGCTCTAGAGACGACCACGAAATGGTAACTAGCGTATGCTTATAAAGCGCTTTACCTTGCTTTAACGCCCAAAGCGCTTTACAATCACAGGACCAATAACCCATACATGCACAAAATCACACTGATGGCAACTCCACTGCCTTACACTGGCGCCAACTTCAACCATCAATGTGGAGTTCAGTGTTTAGCCCAAGGACACTTCAACACATGGACAGGCAAGGCAGGAACTGAATTTGTATATGAGCTAATTGAATTCTGTATATTTTTCTTTTTTGAAAATAAATAAGTGGAAACATACACCACAAAACTCAACTTGAATGCCAAATATTGTTTTTAGAATAAGAAAAAAAATAATGCAACAAAACGGGAAAATTCAGATTTTTAAAGTCTCATATGACTAAACAATAAGACATATGTGTTCAAAATGTTTTGGCAAACAAAGTTCTATGTTTGGCAAAAAATCCAGTATAGTATATCAGAATAAACTACAGGCATTTATGTATTGAAAGCGTAAAGAAAGTTGGGTTGGTTAAAAACCACATTATCATCATCAACATAACTGAAAGCTCTGCCAAAAGTCAGAAACTTCTAACCAAACTAAACAGAGTCAACAACTGGGAATTAAATGAACCGACTAAGAAGTGAAACCAAAAAAAGAAAACACAATGATTTAAATTCTATTTATGAAGCAAAGAAAAAAACTGTGTAGTTTAATACATAAAAGACAAATCCATTTCTAAAGACAGTATTGTAATACTACAATGGTGTACTTAAAATCTAAACAGGGACTCATTTGTGATAAATCATATATATACAAACTTATGATCAAAGTTACAGCCTTTTTAGAGTAACATCAAGTTCCACTCACACGTTTTATTTTCACCAACACACACAACCATTTGTTCATACAGTTAGAATGACAGCTTTACAACAGTTGAACGAAGCCTGATTTACCACCAGTGTCCCAGCATCAAATTGACTCACTGATGCTCATTGAGTATTTGACCAAAGCCTACTTTCACTTCATCACCCAGTGGCAATTCATATGTGTCTCTTACACATGCCCGGAAGAAAGCGCAATCTCCATCTGTGCTCTGCTGAATAGCTAGGCAGAGCTCAATTCATCGATCAAGGCTCCCTCGCAGATTTACTCCCATTTGTATTTAACCGAGTCCTGAACTGCTGCCTAAATCCCAACCTTTCCAAGAACCATCTCCTTCACAGCTTCTAATTGGTTTTAATAGGGAGTTTATCATCAGTTAATGTAAGTTGGAAAGTTTAAGCTTTCATTTGAAACATTTTGTTGCTACGTCCAACTCTCTGCAGATGAACCAAAAATAGCCAAACTCAGCCTAAGACAGAATCCGGGGAGGACATCAAGGAGAAAAGTGGATCTTATAGGAGACAGCCTGCAGGGCTCTGACACCAAGCTTGTGAATCAGTGACGTCTGCATTATAAAGCAAGTCAATAGCGGATTATGATAATGCGGAGCCTAACTCCGGGGAATAGTCACTAATATTCCACGTGTACAAACAAGCGTCCCTGCAAGGGCCTTCACTGACAATGCATGAACAAAAGCACATATCAGGAATGAGCCGCAGTGGATGGCGACAAAAAACAAAACAAAAAAAACCCTGCTCATTGTCTTTTGTATTGCAGGCTTCATGTCCTCTCTTTCACCTCTGCTCTACTTAACTCTCACTTCCAAATGAACACAAACACTCAGTGACACCTTATTCTGCACCTTTTATAAGGACTATGGCAGGTTTGAGAGCATGAACACATGCATGTAGAAGAGTGTGTGTGCAGACTTGTTACTGAGGAAGTGGTGGATCATACCAGCCAGAAGATGAGTATCACGCTCTTCCGGAGCTCTATTCATTCCTGTGCACAAGGGCCCCATTCACCCTTCTGCTTTCCACAATCATGAACCCCCATCCTCCTCCTCCTACCGAAAGCCCCATGCATTTCCCAACACTTACAGAGGTGGACTGTCACTCACTCAAGATACGTCTGCATAGCATGGGTACCGGGATTTTGAAACGCAGCATCCCTTCCTCAAAAGCGCATCAAATAAAGATACAGGAAGAAGCTGTTTTTTTCTTTCGTCTGACTCATTATAAACCTGGCCTGCAGCCTTTCATTCCCCCCTCCTTACAAAAATGTATCTAAATCCTTTGCATCCAAATACCCCCACAAAATGGGTGAGACCCAGCAGGATGAGGAGTCATTTTTCTTTTTATCTTCTTGAACTCTCAATCTTTTTAGCATACCAAGATCAAATTGCATAGAGGCACCTAACAAGAGGGAAAAAAGGTTGAATTTGCACATGAAGGGGATAAGGAGAGGAGGCATTAGATTATGAAGAAGTAACTACGGGAAGTGTTCTTTAAAAAAACAAATTACTGCATGGAAATGACACCTGGAAATGGGAGTTCAAGAAAAAAAAAATTCTAAATGAAAATAAGTCGACGACGTGTCATGCGTGCACATGCCTGAACAGTCTGCTGTGCTGCTGCCTGTCCTGTGGCTGCATGAAGTGACAGGCACAGCCTTCCATCAGCAACACCCCCACCTGCCTCCTGCTGATATAAACTTTCATGCATTGGGGAAATTCCTGCAGGCAGGTGTAGTTTTTCATCACACCCTCTTCTGAGCAAAGCACCATCTCATTAATGAGGTCATCTAGGTGTAGTTAAATGTCGTTGCAGCTCATCCTGGCTCCAGGGCCTTAACGGAAGGGAGCGAGGAGAGTGATATTTGGAGATTTTTAAAGGGTTCATGTGGCGTTTGTAACCTGGATGATAAGTGGATGCAGATAAAAAAAAATACCTGGAAATGTTGCGTGCAGAAAGCATCTGCACTCAATCATAGATTTTCCCTAAAGGACATAATTTGCTGTTCAGCAAAACCCTACAGTGAGCATGCAAAGAAGTGCTGCTGAACGCTTTACTTTCAATCAAATTCCAATCTCATATAGTACATAACAGCCTGCACCAAGAATTGTGTTAAACATCCACATTCAATTAAGAAAAAAAATCACTATCTGCATGAGGAACTGTTTTACACAGCATCCACATGAGATGAAAGAGACCTTTTATTTTTTTTAATTCCAGGGAGGATTCAGCGTGGAAATCCAGTGTCTGAGAGTATTAATGGGATGTCTGTCACTGTGGCATTATCACTGGGCACATAGACAGACAGATTCAGCTGTCAGAAGGGATCTTCTGAAAGACTTTGCTAACGTGTGGTAGGAATGAAAAGAAAGGATGGCTTCAAAAGTGCAAAAATAAGAAAAAAAAACATTGTTGAAAGGAGTTATAAGTACAAGTTCAATATGAGGAACCTATAATCTTTGCCAAATTCTCACATAATGACACATTATCAGCCACATCATGAGTGTAACTGGGACCAGAGAGGAAAAGAATCAGGGTTTGCTATATGGTTGTGCAACAGTTTATCTTTAAATAATTCGTAATAAATTACATCTTAAAGATTCCAAAAGTTCAAACATGTTTTTTGCGCATGCGTGCGACTGGTTCAGTTGCTGAAAAAAGAAGAAAGCAATAATTGACGGTGATGTGATCAGTGGAAGCGTTTGGAGTCGAGTGTTTTATTCTGCACGGTTGAATGCGCTGCGTCTCTTTGTGTTTTGTTCCGCGCCGCCATAACAAAGAGGAAAAATGCGCACTGGGATCGAGTGACAGCCGTTAAAAAAAGAAGAGGAGGAGAAAGGAAAAAAACATTCTCATAGCAGTAAAAGCTGATGTTGCATGACAGTAGGATCCTTCTGTTGCTGCGGAGGTTGCTTTTAAATCCCATTGGTTTCCCCTGAGCGTAAATTACGCTGCAATCATGCAGCGAAAAAGAAGTCATCCGCGGTCCCACCGCGCAACAGTTAATGAGATAGACCCACCAAAACAGGCTTTGCAGCAAGTCTATCATTTGAGCGATTACAGCTGACACCGTGTCTTTTTCTTTTCTTCCAACTCCAACCTGCGGAGTTCCTCAACAAAGTACATCCATATGGGTGCGTGAGCTGGCGGGGGGAGTATGATGATGTGAGATTCTACTTACAGGCGTATGTCATGGAGAAGCTGTTCCCCATTTTGACCATATCCACCTGCGGCACCAGTTTGGGGATGTCCTGGTGGTGCGAGAGGGCGAACCGGAACACCTCATATTCGTGCGAGTCGGTGGGGAACAATCCTCCTGTTGAGCAGCACAGAATCAGGACTTTCCTGTTACACGCTGTGGAGGCAAAGCAGGTCACACAAGACAACACGCACAGAAGTTGTTGCAGCGTTACGCGCGCGCAACGTTCTCACCTATATTGATGTTACTTGGAAAACTTGCGCTCGAACCCAAGCACATTCCCAGTAAACTGGTATAGAAGATGGTGACGCTTCGCTGCATATTTCCTTTTGCATTAGCGAAGGCAAGGAGAGCTGAAATCCGAGCATAGGTTTGTCCGTGCGTCAAAACTGCCGTTTCCCCTTCAGGGCGACGTCCGCGCCGGCATCGACTCAACAGGGAGACTATTATTGCAATGGCAAGAGGAGGCACCTTGCTCTCTCCTCCTTCTCCTCTCTCTGCTGATGCTCCTCTGTCCTTGGTTGCTGCTGTATGAGACGGAGGATGACTTCAGAGCTGCGCGCGCCGCAAAAAAAATACGCACGTCTTGGAATAACTGTTGAGTCCAAATTGTACATTTGAAAATCTTTCTCAGTTTATTTGTGTTATTTTTAGGTTCTTGATTGTGTGAAACATTCAAATAAATATAATAAAAATAATAATATTTGTCCCTATAAGCGGATTATTAAAAAAGATATTTATCTGATACAAGAAGCTAAAGATTACGTCTCACCTCTGAAAAAGGAAATGGGAATTGTCTCACTCCTTGCTTGACCTGCTTGGGTGAATTTTCTTTGTACATCCTCACAGCGTGTACGCGGGTTTGCTCCAAGAGGCGCACAGAATGTCAGTGCTGTTTGGTTATGCAAAGGAAGTAATACGTCTTTTAAATACATATTTTGCAGAAAAATGAAATGCCAAATAACTGGGAGCTTGGATTCTAGACTTTGAGGAAAAATGCAAACATAACTCAAAAATAAAACGTCCAAAAAATGTATATAGGGTGCCAATAATAATGGAAATGTGTCTGTTAATGCGTTTTCTTTTGGTGTGCAAAGCATATCTTGAAACGTTTATACAAAAAAAAGTATTTAAAAAAAAATACAAACATGTTTGTGTCATCTGACTGCAGAAGCTGCACACAAAAGCTGAGGAGCATCAACATTAATCCTTTTTATCTGTTGTACATATCATGAACTACTATTTTGAAGTTCAGCATTCAAAAAAATCCCCAAAACAGGTTTGAGAATCATGTAAAAATCAGATAAAAATATTAATATTATATGTTTTTTACATGTTCTTGTAGCCTTTTTCCCATGATGGAGGAAATGTAAAGAAACGTACGCCTAAAATGATATTTCTGAGTATTTCCTTATTTAAATAATTTTAAATTAGGAGCATAGAACTAACTGCTATTGGAAAAAGCTTGTTGGTGCTACAAATGATCTTCAAAAGCAAGCCACAAGCTCTCTGCTCCGCTCCATTCTGATGCATCCACATGTACATGACTACTAGATCCATCTTTGTTTTCCTGGTCTGAGATGGTATCTGACTCAAAACTGTACACCTGGATACCTCCAATATCGCTCACCATGTTTGTTCCACCGCTAATGTTAGGTTGGGGTTGTGAGGGGCTGTAAGCTAGCGGAAGAGAGTGTAAACAAAGGGTTGATGGGAAATGGGGATAGAGTTACTCAGTGAGAACTGTTCCGTCCACAACTCAGAGGCAAATTTCTAATGAACTCTTGCTTCTCTGCAGAAACTATGTCCTAAAAAAACACTTTTTATTTTGAGCTAAAAACAGCATTTAAAAGACCACTGGGTAAACTTTTACAATCGATCAAAAGATGATCGGAGTGGAACTTTAAATGTAAAAGTTCTTGATTATGAAAAGTTTAACATATAATATTTACTAGCAGGATCCTTTAGACCCACATTTGATTGTTCAGTGACATTTCCAGCACTGAAGGTTTTTCAGTTCAATCTACTGTACGCGATTGTAAATGACTGATGTGAACTTTCCATCCATCATCTCTAGTAGTCGGTTCTCCAGGGACTTGGGGGGAGGTCCCAACTCTCAATGGGGTCAGAGGTGGGGTACATCATAGACAACAGGTTAATGCTTCATCACTGTCAGGAAATACCCTACTGCATCACAGGGAGGAGACAGCCAACTCAAGGCCAGGACGTTCTGAGAATCTAAGAGGTAATTTAAGATGGAACTTAAGCCAGAGCTGATCATTCTTTTTCAGTGTGGCACATAAATTCAAAGCAAAACAAATAACTGGAAAATGCTGCATTTTTCTAACACCCCAAAAAGTTTTGTGAGTTACAGCACTATCGAAGTAGAGTAACTTCTTGCAAAAGGTCAAAGAGTAACAACTAACTTACAATCTTTTTGATTTTCCAGACGTGATAGATTTTGTGCAAATTGTTAGTGAGGACTTCCTGCTTTGTGCTCTTCTCACAGCGTAGGACTGCCAAACAACTGATAAGAGCAGCTATGATTTAAACCATGTATTTACAGACAGCTAAAGCCAATTATTTCCAGCAAAAGTGGTCCAAAGCCCCATGTTTTGAAGGTTGCAGAATTAATCAACAGGCATGTTATTCAGGAGTGGGATTGATTGCAAACCCCACTGTGCTGTGATGCCCCAGTATCTGAAGTGCTGAATTGCGCCTTTCGACACAATTAAGTTCA
This sequence comes from Adrianichthys oophorus, assembly GCA_036245035.1. Taxonomy (NCBI): domain Eukaryota; kingdom Metazoa; phylum Chordata; class Actinopteri; order Beloniformes; family Adrianichthyidae; genus Adrianichthys; species Adrianichthys oophorus. The sequence continues at coordinate 14,301,994 of BSAI01000162.1, read as the reverse complement.
GGTATGAGCACATTTTTCACATTGAGTTAGAACACTTTCCTAAATTAAAATCACTTTTCCCACTCACTGTTTCCACAACAAGTGCATGCAGTTCTCCTAGAAAATGACATTTAGAGGATTAAAAGCTTATTCTGAATTAAGTTTCCGATGTTTCATATTGAAAAGAAGCATTTCAGTTCAAACTGACTATCTCTGGCACATTAGAGAGATGGAAATGCAAAAAGTAAAAGGTGATGGGTGTCCTATAGATACATGGAGAATGGTCCCTTTTCCTGGCTTTTCTTCACCGTAAGGTTTTATTCAGCTTTTCTTCACCGTGAGCAAGGGTGATATGAGAGACAAATGCTGTGCTCACTTTCGATTGGGCGATCTTCAAACCGTCCTGGCATGTATTTTTTTCATGCAGAGCCACGTTTAATTTATGCATGTTATCCCCTAGTTTGACAATGTTTTTTTGGGTGTTTCTGTGTACAGATGTTTGCCAGCAGTGCCCCTTGTGTGATGTCTGCAGTACACTTTTTCTAATACAAAATCAATCAATCTTTATTTAGCAATTTCCATTTATAATATAACACAAAGTGTCACTCAGTCCAGTTGTCTTATAAAATCAATGAGTAAAGCTCAAGTTATGCAAAATGTTTTCAAACGTAAAAATAGTTTCATGGTAAAGACAAAAAAAAAATGTTTTAAATAAAAAGCATCTTTGGGATCAGATTTGTTTTTGCATGTGTCAGACAAGAGGCCGAAGTTCCAAGAGGTCTGCTAAAGATCAGAGCTTGATTCAATTCTTCCTGAGCAAGAGTAAATCTCCTGAAGTGTATTTTATTCCTGGTTTTGGCTTGTTCCCGCTTTTCACTGCTGATCTGAGCACAGTGGCTGCTCATTAAACAGACAATGTGGACGCATACCAGCTCTAAACAAATGCTGACACAGAGCCAGAGAAGGAAGCCAGACCCTGTTTCTGTTCTCTGCCTTACTTTGGAAGAATAGTTGACATGTACTTTGAACAGTTTGTTCCATAACTGACATCGTTTTTTTTTTTTTTTTTTTTTTTTGCAGAAGCAAGGCTTTTCAGAAAAGATAAGAAAACAGGAGTGTTTGAAAGTAACAAAAGTATCAGCTTTTCTAAAAAATTTAATTTTCTCAGAATTTGAAATGTTTTCGCAACTAACATTTTTAAAGTACTTTTCAAAATGAATAATTTCATAAAACCCTACTGAATGATGGCATGGAATGTTCATTTGAGAACACAACATTAAAAAACACATGAAAGCACACATGTATTTTGAAAATAATAAAATTGGTGTATTCTAAAATGTAAAGAATGGAAAACATAAGGATATATATGAGTTTGAAAAGAGCCAAACAGATGGGAGCAAACAATTGAGTCAGAGAATCAGCAATCCAACTACTGATGCCGAGTACCAAGCAGGAGGATTCTTGTTTTTTGCCTTTTGGTATGACCTGACCATGGCTAACAATATTGCTGTCTGAAGGTAGACTACCCCTAAGCCACTGAGATGGAAGGAACTTTGGTAAAACACCAACAAGCTCATGGACAGCCAAGGCACAATGATGACAAAACCACTGTAGCTCAAATTGTCAAAGATGTTTAAACTGTTTATGGTTGAAAGTCATGAAAGTATATGGTGCAGTTTGAAGCATGTTTGGTGGTTTAGTCAAAGACCTGTCAGAGTTTCCATCTTGATCAATGCCTGCCCCAACCATTGCGACATACAGTGGTCAGATGTCAGAGTTAGACAACAAAGGGATTAAAGAAAGGGCTTTAATCTAATTTATCCATTTTTGATTTACTTGTTGGTGCATGGTGTGTCATTTAAATAAAAATCCATGTGTCAAGTTGTGATAATAATGATTGCTAAAGACAGTGGGATGTTTTGGGGAGCGTTCTGGGGAAGCAATTTATGCAGGTGTTACCATGACTTGTGCTATTTAACAAATTTTTTGCTGTGAAACATCTACACCTTTCAATGTTGATGGAAAGGTGGTTTCCCCTATGGGCATTGCCTCTTTCAGCATTAAGCAATCCACAAGGCAAAAAAAATAACAAGTAGATTGACGTGTCAGATATTTCTGATGTGTAGAATTTCCTGGAAAAACAAATCTGAATCATAAAGGAATTACTTTGCATTATAAGACTGACATGTCTTGGTACCAAATTAACACCACAGCACTCCTTCAGGAGTCCACATGAGCAATGTTTTAATTACTCTGGGCTTTTTTTGGCAGCTAAAGTAACCAACAAAAAATTCAGCCTTAGTCACAACAGCCCTTACGGGCGGACTTTTTGTGGGTGAAAAATGGGAAAATCTGTGTGGGGCACACAGGTGGCCCAAACATAATTTCAAGATCTTAGACAACCCGTTGAGATCGTAGGGTGAAAATGTTCATGCACATTTTTTCTACTGGCATGTTGTAGGCATCGAGTTGTAGTGACTGCTAGGGTAAGTAAGGGTGAAGTAGGTGAGGTGCAGACTTGTCATACAGATTTTTCACTTTTTTTCAACTCTCTGAATCTTACACACTGTGGAAGAAGCCTGTTGGTGCTTCGCCACGTGTCATTTGGCTGTTGGAAATGAGGAAATTAGACAATCAGAGCATAATTTGTGTGGACATCGTACGAACATCTTACAAGCACTCGTGTGTCATAACCACACCACATGCGGTCAGTAAGGAACCCACTGGATTGGTGCATAAAGGGCGCCTTGTGAAAGCATCGCCGTCCACCATAAGTGCTTGCAGTGTTGGGTGAACTACTTTTCAAGAGTAATTGATTACTTTAGTTTATTTATTGGATGAAGTTGTAATTAAATTACGTTACTCATTTCTTATTTTAAAAATGGATTCACTACTCTTACTCTAATTTGTAATTCATTACATTTCTCTGTTACTGACACACATAATTACCCCCAACACTGACTGCGTGTTACTCACATTATCCTGACAAATGCTTTAAGATACACATACCCCAGGCACTACAATGGTATGCTCCATTTTCATGAGGTCAATGAAGGAGGCTCAAGAGAATTGCAAAACGCATCTGCGCGTCCCTTAAGACGCAGCCCCTCCTCTCTACAACCCTCTACATGTCTGGACAACCCAAAAACATGCAGCTCCCGTGTAGGGGCTGACCCATACGAGTGCATGTGACTAAGGCTGTAGGCAGTTGTTTATAATTGTGAGCCTAATCCATGTTTATTTTCTAAAACATAAACTTTTTTGGCTTAAAACAAATCCCAGATGACTCATTTCAATTCTAAATACGTACGCACAACCTCTCATGTTTGCTTTTTTATGTCCGTTTGTTTTGTACAGAGTAACAAACTGAGCAGAGAGTTTGTATCTTCACCAGTTATACGGGCACAAAATGCAAAAAGCAGCATGTTCCTTTAAGGCTCCCTTTTACCTCAGGGAACTTTGCAGTTATCAAATTATGGAAAGCCATTGCAGATGGTCACACTTAATAATGGTAACATTGAGTTCATACACCCAGTGAGGCTGTTTACGCGCCCCAAACACGGCCAATCAGATAATACCAGTTATCAAACAGCCATACAGTGCAAGCAGAAAAAACATTAAGTGTTGTGGGGAATAAACTATCTTCTTTGTCTTTCCTTTTTATTGCCATTTAGGTGCTCTCTTTCTCTCTATTTCACACACACTCATTCTCTGGCTCGCTCTGTCTCTCTAACGCTCGTACGGTACCTGCATAATTGCCTTTCCCCTCTACTGGCCGCAGGGGAAGCAGAGCTCTCACAACGTTACCGTGGTAATACTGATTGATGGAGTCGATACTCATGTGGTTCCAGAACATCGAGCATCGTTGCACACAGACATGACAAATTTCGAGGAACAAATTATAATGGCTTGCATCATGATTAATCCGCTCTGGGGAAAAGGAAATATTGTGAATACCTATGAACTCTGTAGGGACACAGCTTTAGAATATAACCAAGGGCAGGAAGCTTTTGCATGCAATGTCTTCCTGTGCAGACATGAAGAAGGATGAAGGGAGGAAATTCATATCTGAGGCAGCATAACATTGTGAACCCGAGAGGTACATCATTTATCAGTCATATTCAAATGGAGATTTTTTTGAGGTGTGATTGGGCATAAAGGAAGTCTCTAAATCTCTAAAAATGACTTATGTATTCCATTCTTTCTTTTAAGAAATTTACGATGAGCTCTAAGAAGAAACTCCAAAAGTTATGGTTTGTTGTGATCCTGATGGCTGAAATCATGGGCAAAGATGGTGACATTTCTAAGAACCCAACTACCCATGAGATGGTCCTTGACAGTTTACTAGTTTGCTATCATTACTGCTGCCTGGCTTTATGTTCATCTTAATCTATGATAAATAAAATGCAACCAACTAGCAAAACACTATGCCAAAAGGAGGTTCAGTACATTTGAAATTTATTCAGGTATACTATAGATCATGTACTTGTTGTGTAAGAAATATACAGTGGGTATTCAGACCCCTTTATTTTTTTCATTCTTTGTTATTTTGCAGCCATTTGCTAAAATAATGTTATTTAATTTCCTCATTCCTCATTAATGTACACACAGCACCTCATAATGACAAAAAAAACTGATTTTTTTTTTTTTACATTTTTGCAGATTTATTAAACAGGAAAAACTAAAATATCACATGGGCCTGAGTATTCAGACCCTTTGCTGTGACACTCTATATTTAACTCAGGTGCTGTCCATTTCTTCTGACCATCCTTGAGATGGTTCTACACCTTCATTTAAGTCCAGCTGTGTCTGGCCAAACTGAGCTATTCGGGGAGACGAGCCTAAAGACGAGGTAAAGAAGAACACAAAGATCACTGTGGATGCGCTCCAGAGATGCAGTCGGGAGATGGAAGAAAGTTGCAGAAAGTCAACCATCACTAAAGCCCTCCACCAGTCGAGGCTTTATGACAGAGGGACCTGAAGGAAGCCTCTCCCCAGTGCAAGAAACATGAAATCCCAAGATTCTCTGTTCTGATGAGACCAAGATAAAACTTTTGGTCTTAATTCTAAGCGGTATGTGTGGAGAAAACCAGGCATAGCTCATCACCTGTCCAATACATTCCCAACAGTGGAGCATGGTGGTGGCAGTATCATGCTGTGGGGGTGTTCATCAGCTGCAGGGACAAGACGACTGGTTGCAATCAAGGGAAAGATGAATGCAGCAAAGCACAGGGGTATCCTGGACGAAAACCTCTCCAGAGTGCTCAGGACCTAAAATAACCAAGAAGTGGCTTCACAACCACTCCGTGACTGTTCTTGAATGGCCCAGCCAGAGCCCTGACTTAAACTCAATTAAGCATCTCTGGAGAGACCTGAAAATGGCTGTCCATCAACGTTTACCATCCAACTGACAGAACTGGAGAGGATCTGCAAGGAGGAATGGCAGAGGATCCCCAAATCCAGGTGTGAAAAACTGTATGCATCTTTCCCAAAAAGACTCATGGCTGTATTAGATCAAAAGGGTGCTGCTACTAAATACTGAGCAAAGAGCCTGAATACTTAGGACCATGTGATTTTTCAGTTTAAATATTTTTAATAAATCTGCAAATTCTGTGGGTTTTGTTTTTGGTCAATATGGGGTGCTTTGTATACATTAAAGAGGAAACAAATTAACTTAAACAATTTTAGCAAAATGGCTGCAATATAACAAGGAGTGGAAAATTTGAGGGGTCTGAATACTTTCAGTAGCCACTGTACTAACTGCGTACTTCTTTAGACTAAGCATGGGAAATTTTAATATATGGATGGTACATAAAAAGTAAACTTTAAGTATGCTGCCTCACTTTTATCATAGGCTCAGGGTGTTTTCAGACTGGAAAATTCTTGTTGATCTGGACTGAGTTCACTTAATTTGGTCCTGATCCTTGAATTAGGTCTGTATTCAGACTGCCATCAAGCAGACTTTCCTGTTCCATACCAAACAAAAGCACATGACTAAAGATCTCATCACTCATTGTCCAGGAATTACAAGGATGGGGCAAAGCAATGAGATAAAGAATATTGGAAGTCCTAGGATTTGCAATCCTCGTCGGGATAGTTCACTTATTCAAACGTTATATATCATGGACCAATTTTGAATGTCTGTATCGATGTCAGGTATATTTATCTTTGCTACTTTGGTACGCTGGAGGCATGCTGCAATGCGGTTACTGGGCAGGGGACAGCACACTAATAAGTGTTTTTGAGATTGCTGGGAAAACAGTGTGAGAAGCAATGCGTATCACGTTAGAAGTTGCCATAGTGAGCCTGTATTCATCTGACTACATGAGTTGCTGTTGCATCGTTGCTCCACGTTTGCCTGCAGCTCTCTGTTTACAGCACATAAAGACCGGCTACAGTAGCTGCCTTGGTCCAGTTGTTCTACTCCAAGCATGTAGCATATTCAGACTGAAGAAACTCAGAGCGAACCGGAGCTCAGTCTGATTGCAAACGAACTGAGAATACCTTGAAAGATGGGTCAGAGAACGGTTGCTGGTCCTGGACCAGGGTCTGCTTGGGATTCAGACTGAAAAGTTGTTCCGGATTATCAGGGGAAATTAACTCTAGTTCACTTTAAGCTAATCAAATGTGTTCAGTCTGGATACACCCTATGAGTACTTGTAGTACACTTAAATAGACCACTTTTTTTCTACTTGAAACCCCACAAGTGGACAAACAATCAACTATTTGTTAACCTGTGAAGAACCCAAGCATTTTTCTGAAGCCTTTCCATTTGTGGATAAGACGTGTAATGAGACATTTCTTGCCTAATGACCTCAAAACTATCTGACACTGTAGTCGGATGAAGAAGCATCAGCCGTTTATCATTTTGACTGTCACAGCTGCTACATTTAGTCTCATGAACATAACACACACACTTGTCAAGCATCTTAAAATGAATAAGTGAATCAACTTGTTTGCCTATTTCTTCCTTCAATTTTAATTTAAACATGTTTTTAAGATAAATATCTTAAGTAGGCATGCAGTTCACCTGAAGGTGGCTAATTGATTTGCAGTCAGTATGCTTCACAAATCATTGTAAATATTAAGGGCTGCCATCTCTGCGAAATTGTTCTGCCTTTTCTAGCGGGCCTTCAGGATCAATCGAAGCAAATTAGCCTTGAGCGCTGTTAACAGGGTCAGCTGGAATGAGATCAGACACACTTTTGAGGAGGGTCAAAGAAAACTAAATGATTAACGAGACCTGAAGCTGCCAATCTTCCAAACCACTGTTTAATTGTGAGCTACTTTTGTGAAAAACCTTCCAGACTAAACTGGCTGCAAATAGCTACTGTGACCTTGGCTAGGTAAGCAAAGAGAGAACTGATAACTCAAAAGTATAGTAATGAAATTGATATATAGTGGCTTATTTTATTTTATTTTTTTACCTACTGGACTTCGGTTAAGTGCACATCTGGTGTTACAGATTTGAAATTGAAGATGTGGAGGGACTATATCAGATCACAGAAAACAATCTAACGTTATCTAATTATGAAAACCTAATAAGCATCCTTTGAGACTCTTGACTAACCACGCTGTTGCTTTATTTCATTGTCTCTTTATACAAACACATAGGTCTCAATATCATGGCTCATATCTTTCAGTGCCTACTGTAGCCAGAGGAGGTGACAGCTCTTTCCCTGGAGAGGAGTCACACATCATATATATTTGCCTTAGGAAATCAGTGCAGCTCCAATCGGGTCGGACAGTGGTGTTTTTGTTCCTGAGTGCCATCAGTGCAAAGCTGCAGCTGCACACTGTGCTGCAGCTCTAATGATGTCAATCTCTGGGCAATTTGCTCCAGCTGATCTGACTCTTGTGGAAAAGGTATAAACTGGATAACCTGGTCAATTTAAGTGGAACTACACGATAGAAGGATTTTAGAAATTCTTTTGCACCCAATCAGAAATTTTCACTGAGCAGTTTACACATTTTTTCCAACGTTCGAAGCTGAACCCTGCAGCATCTCACACACATTTATTAGGTCACAAACAGAATTTGATTTGACAGATTTGGCTGATTGCAGTTTGGAGATGGGAATGGGAATCTGAGACTGCTAAAGATAAACAAACCCAAGCAAAAAAAGAAATAAAAAACATGCAGCGTTTTGTAGTCTTTACATTTACTAGCTTGCATGAAGCACTGTTCAGTTTATGTGGTGAAATTAAAGGGCATTCTGTATTTTGCAGGCAGTGCAAGACAAACTTTTTTAAGCACAACTTCCTGAGACAACCATGGCTAGTTAGTTACTTTTACGCATCAGTCTTTTTTTCCTTACACACCCTAACTGAAATCAAGCTATCAGGTGTCCTGAAGACAGGTAAGATCAATCATCTTTTTCCCTTTTTGTCAGGAACTTGTTGCTCTGGGTTTCACAACCCTTTGTGTAAAACGTCACGGTTGGCATACGTGTGATTCTGCAATGAAAAGGTGAACTGTTCCCAGTCTCAGCATGTGCACTCTGGTGTTATTTTCTACAGCTCTTATCGGAGCCGTAGCTTAAAAACACACTCCACTACTGCACTCCGTGAGTCTGAAGCACAATTAGAATCTTCCTGGCTTCACTCAACAGCAAGACTGTAGCAAAAAAAGGAAACTGTGGTTTAGCTGTTGAAAAATATTTGTTTAAATGGATGTGCAACCACACATTAGTAATCCATGTGGAGCCCTTGCAGCTCAGAAACGCATGTAACTTTTCATTTCCTCAGGTTTACTTCAAAATAATGACAGTTTTATCTACATGGCACAGGGTGCATTTAAAACAGATTCTGTCTTGTAGCTGCTCCACCATAGACTGTCATTTATAGAATGAAGAAAGTACTTCAGTCCTTATTACAAGGTTAATGTTAGAAAAGCACTCTATTTTAGGAGTTTGCAATTGATGTAAAAGAGCGTTTGGGCATTGGTGACCATGAATCTGTCGGATTTTACCCAGAAGCACCTTTTTTTTTTTCTGCAAGTACAGAGAAAAAAAACATCTTTCATTATTTATGCTTCTGTGGAGCCTGGATTTGAAAAGCGCTTTTTAATGTCCACAAGATAAGCAACTTGTGCACAGAAGATATAAGAGGGCATATCCATCAGAGGGTCTAAACCTTGAAATCTACCACCCCCCTGCCTGTTTTTTTTAAACTCTTCCCTCACTGCCAAACTATGATTAACCTGGATCTAATGTGTTTAGTCAGTAAGAATCCAGAGACACCTGAGTCAGCTGACACACTAAATGCCCTTGTTGTTTGGTTTCATGATGCCAGAGCTAAACCATATGAACATCTCAGTTGTTCTTACTTTTCTGTAACTTTTACTTTTTGTTTAATTATTAAACACCACATCTGTTCTAAGCATGAATAACAAATCTAACATCTTCACCCCTGACTTTATTTCCAGTGATTTAAAAAAAAAAAAAAAAAAAATCAGTGTATTTTCTTTTTAAGGTGATGCTAAATTAGGTAAAGTCCTGGATTAAATGGTATGTTGTAAATTAGCGACACACGGCGCGAAGGGGCTAACAGATTATTGAACTTCCATCTCCTTAAGCTACAGTAACCATCTGCAGCTTTGTCTTATAGTGTGAGTAAAAATAATGTTTGATTCACATCAATTATCAATAAAAGCTTTTAATTGTATTGTTAACCATCTCTTTGACAAAAGAGCTTCTGGATGGGTCTAAAAGCTAGTTACCTATGGCAACAAAATCACTCAACACTTCTACTGGTCTTCTGGAGGAAAATGGAGCAGCAAAACCCACAGTTTAAAACAAAATTTAAAAAAACAAATGAGGAATAGATGAGCTGCAAGACTAAAGAAATAGGACAGCTTTTCAGCTTTATACCACAAACATGCATACATGATTTTATGTGTATTAAGAAGGTTTTGCAAAAATCAGCAGACTTTTGTTAAGTTTTCTGTTAGACAAAGATTTATAACAATGTACATTTTCTCGTCATCATTCCTTCTTTTTTTTTTTTTTTTTTTTGCTATCATGCTCAGGATACACAATCACAATGGCCGGGTAAACATATGCAAAAACAGAATTCTCCAAATATGCAATTACTCCTTAAATGACTCCAAGTCACATTTGTATAATTGAATTTTTGTCATTGATGCTTTTACGATTTGATTATTTTGTTTGTTATGTATTATCATTCTTCCTATCGACTGAATCTATTTTACTGCCGTGCTAAAAGACAGATTTCTTTTTCAGTGAACAGACAATGACAAAATATGTCTATTATAACCAACAAACAAATGCCATCCAAAATGTTACAACTTTCTTTGCCCCCCTGTTGCCCAGCAACAAACATAAATAGGTGCAGCTAACTGATTATTATTGTGGGCCATTAAACATACACTGTCAAGTTTTAAAATAGACCAACTTGAAGAGTGTTTCTACTCTCTGCATGAGAGCTCAACCAACAGAGAATAAGCTGAGCAAAAGCTTTCTAAATCGCAGATCCTTGTTTGTTTGATTACTTGTTCTGAAACAAATGATGGTCTTCCTCAAACTATAACACTAAGTCCACCTTCAGGAGAACACAGGGCATTGATGGCCTGTGAGTAAGAGGAAAGAACAGTTGTTTTTTTTTGCTTTTCTTCTTACAGTTTGGGCTTCATATGATTTGCAGTTTATCAAAGCATAAAAAGTCATCATTATTTAGACAGGAAATACAAGTCTGCAGAATTATACCATCATATCTTGCTTTGTTACATCTATTTTCATTGTATTTCATTTAAAAAAGAGAGCTCCTTAGACACCAAAGACATAAATAAAATAGACAGATAATCCTGATGCCTTACACAGAAATCCAAAAAACATAAATGAAGCCTAAAGTGAGACGGGTACACTTATCGAAGTTTGATCCATCCAACCTATTAACAAAAATTGCCAATTGGGCCACAGAATATACAATAATGAAAGAGTTTTGTGGAGTCCACCCATGGGTCCACCTATCCGCCAATCAAGAAAACGTTCCTCCAACAATTGCACCGTATTAAGCTCTAAGATCAAAACAAGATAGAACAAAATCAATCTCCCACTGTTGTCATGAATACAAAATTAAGCAAGAAAAGGTTGTAATACACATTGTTAATACATTATTTTTTGTACTTCTTTACCTGGGAGTCAAGGGGAAATTGTTCCCATCTGCCACTAGCCTACAGTGGCCTTTTGAGGAACTGCAGCTTTTGGTCCTGCCTATGTCACTCAGAAGTTGAAGTTTGACAGTAGCAGCATCACAAGTTTTACAATCAGTGAACAGCTCAAAGATTTCATTAACATACATCTAAAAGTCAATGGCCCTTAATAAGCATAAATGTTTTATTTAATTTTGTGAATGTATAATAAAAAACATCCCAATTTGGACACACCGAGGCCCAGACACCTGTGAGACATCAGGATTTTTGCAAAAGCCATTGATCATATTCTGCATTTGATAACAAAAGGTCAGAGATTATCATCAACAACTTTTTCAACTTTCACTAAGAATTTTTATGAAGGTTCACAGAAGACAGGTGGGATTGATTGCTGACATTAATGCCATCATGCTGACAGGAGCACCAGCAGGAGATGCAGACACAGTTTTCAACTTTGTCCACAGATGGGAACCTACCTAAATATTCATTATCTCCTATGAGGGACTGTGATTTCCCACGTAACCAATTTGGTGCAATTAAGAGTTCTTTTCTTTTTGCTCCTGATGTTCATGTCAGCCACTGTAAACTGACAGAAAATATCAGAGAAAACTTTCTAAAACTCAGCTAATCGTGATCATAAATTATTGTCTACACGGTCTTGTAAATAACGTTGCAGAAATTATTTTTGTTAATCAAAGTCAATGTTCAATGGTCAGAAATCCCAAATGCACAAAACCAGACTTGGAAAAACAGTAAAGATACTTACTGAATAAGGTTAAATTCATGAAATAAAATACCTAAACCAATCTACATATATTCAAACAAAACATGGATGAATAGAAACTTTTCTTATGGAGAACCTTAAATTTTAAAAACATATTTTATCACACTTCAACAGCGTTAAGGCCCCTGGGCTTCTGCTTTGTAAACCCCGTGAAAGAAAGAACAAGGTGCTGCTTTTGGCTGCTGCTGGTTTCATCAGTGCTGGAAAAAGTGTTAAACAGATGGTAAATAAATCTAATTTATGGGGGAAATTAATTATTAAGGAAACCTAGTATAGAAAATTGTATATCCAGAGAGAATTATACAACTTTTCTAAGTTTTTTGTCGTTGTTACCGTGAGTCAGTAACAGCTGATGCTAAAGCTGTGTTCACACCGAACGTGATCCGCACATCAGGGGGAATATGCTATAAAGGTAAAATATATAAAAGAAATACAAATTGTAAATAGTTTCTGCTGTTTTACTCCAACAATGTGTTATAATTGAATACATTGAATTCTGAAATACATTGCCAATCACAGAACATTGCGTTCTCAACTTCAGTGAATGCAATTAGTTTGTTGCTTAAGGTGATGGTCCAGGGTATTGATGTAATGTACTGTGAAATGCTGGGAGGGCCACAGCAGCAGCAGCAGGACTTGTTTGAAACAAACAAGGATAAAATGTGGCTCAATACTCATGAAGTCTGTGAATGTTGGTGAAGGTCATGGCACACTATAGCTACTGAGAAATCAATCTCCCTTTGAGTTAAGACCTCCCCTGTGTTTTAATGACCCATATGTTTTAAGTCACCAACTCCATTTCGCTGTCAGCCCCAAGTGTCGTAGAGCCAAAAATGAGCCATAAGGGAGAACAGTGTACACCCGATAAATAAAAATTTGTTCATGACTGTGACGGATCAGAACCACTTTTTTTGTGCCCGTCTGTAAAATGTAACGCACACATTGAAATTAAAAGCTGCATGCTTGACTGTTCACATACGGTTGCCCCTATGTGAACAACGTTTGTGGGAAGGCGTGCATTTCAGCATGCAGAGCCTGAGCTTGCCTTTGAAGGACGGAAATGGAGGAATGAGAAGCCAATCTTCTCCTCTGCAGATTAACTCCTTCATTTCGCATCCTATTTTCACCAAGACACCCACTATCTCCAGTGTCTACCGTCACCCTCTTTTATTGCTTCTCCATGTTGTTCCCTGCCAATCAGGGAAAAGTGCACAGGCAGCTGTGGATTTTGGTGGGACATTGATAAATCTTCAGTTGTGGAGATTTCCTTCGCTGTTTTGAGAACAAGCGCTTGGCTTTGAATTTCTCTTTATTCTAGAAGAGATTGAGAAGTTTCTGAGGGAACAAGCTTGAAAAAAAGATCTATATGGACTCGCTCATGACATGACTTTGCCAGCACTTTTAAGAAAATGTTTCATGGGAGTGAAGTGGTGAGGAAAACATTGTTTCTCTTCCAATTAGCCGTATCTTACTGCCTGCTCTGAAAGAGTGCAGTGTGAGGCTGAAGGAGAGATAGTTGAGAGATGACTGGAATGAGGACATGTGAAGGAAAGAGCAGCACACCTTCGTGACCCCTGGGGACTCCCACCCCCTGTTGGGCAAGAAGGAGGACTAAGGAAGAGAAACAGAAAGAAGGATGGAAAATGAACAAGACAACATAAGGTGGAAACTTGGGTGAATTCAAGTAACAAAAAAATACAGGATTGGTAGCTTCTAAGAGTTTTTTGTGACTGAATTCTGTGTTGAAAACTGTAAACTAGTTTTACTCTCACTTCGATTGTTTGTGACTTGTGAAGTCAGAGTTGCTTATTTTCACCAATCAGCAAACACACATCAGTTTCCATTTCCATTATAAAAAAAATATATATTTTTTTCCAGGTATAGCATGAAGGGCTTCCATACTTATTGCAAACATTGCCAGAATTGGTGAGGTAGAAATGTGTGAGGGCCAACCAGTCAGCCTGACATTCTTTGAACCAATGTAATAACATTAAATGCAAATGGAATAATATATAATAATTTAAAACAAATACAAGCTATGACACTTACTGACAGTGTGTTAATGTGGGTTCCAGATTATGCAAAGGCTGAGGAGGAACACAAAGAGTAAACTTTAAACGAGTAAGAGAAGAATCTCAAAAATAGTCTGTGTAGATGCTTGCATTTAACGTGGGGGTTATAAATACATGGAAACAACACGAGTGCTAGCATGGTTTCATTAGCATTCTAAATGCTAATGAAAAAGTTCATGTCTTTGAAGAAGCAGTCATGTTAAATATGCATGGATTTTTCAGATAATTGGAAAAAAGGTGGCAGGACTAAGTGACATGGAAGATGTGAATATGTGTGTAGAAAAAAGCTCACAACCAATTCTAAGTGTTTCACTATGTTACTCTTTTTGGGTTATTTTGCTATTTACCTTTTTTGGTTAGTTTACACATCATACTTTTGCCTCCTCTTCTCTAACTGGACTCAATTTCAAAGCAATTTAATGAGAAATGCTTTAAGGAAACACATGAAATGTGATTCACCATCTCAACTGTTACAAATCGGAATTAGCATGACTTTTCATAGTGTTCTCGTCTACCCTCCATCCCACAGGGACAGATGCAGAGTCAGTCATTAGTGTTAAGTCACAAGACATTAAGCCAAGCTGCTTGTGGAGCAGTAATGACCCGGCAGTTTGAAGCTATTAAAACAGCAACGAGGGAAAAATCTCCATGAAGAATTGTTTCATTTTCCTACTCCCTATAGGAAGAAAAAAAAGACAAACATATTACTTAGACATAGCCAAATGCATAAAAAAAAACACAGTAATCGAAAACTATGAAAATGTGCTTTTTTTCCAAATCTGATGCCCTTGTTGTGTTTATTGACTCTGTTTTTAAGCCTTGCAGAAAAAAAAGACATAATACACGTAAAACATCATTTTATCAACTATTACAGTATGGTGGGCATTAACAGGTTAATAGCTTCCATTAACACATCTGCAGAAGTGACAGGGAGAACAATGGAGCCTCTTCAGTTTGATTTCCAATTAATATGTATGAGTAGACCTGTAAGGGAGCAACGATATGCAGGCACATTATAAGAGCTGAGCAGGGGTGACATATCTATCTGATGACTTGGCTTAAAAAGGAAGAGGGCACACCATTAATGGTGTCAGGACCAATGACTGGGGCAAAGGGATGATAGGAAAAGTTTTCAACAGCCAAATTATTTTAGGTCTACATAACAGGAAGTCACATGCATAGCAGTTTTATGTTTATTTTGATTAAAAAAACAGTTTTAAAATGTATTAATAATAAATTACACAACATGAAAGTGCAAATTAAAGTCAGTCTGTTTCACAACAATTGTGATGGGTAAATATTAGGGATGCCACAATTCTAGGTTTAAACCTCAACCTTATGTTACACCCTGACTGTATACAGAGAATTGAACAGAGTGACTCCTTCCCTTCATCGCAAGTTATTACCTGCTCTGTCCAGTTCTCTACATACAGTCAATAGTTTCACTATTGAACCAAATTTGGGGGTAAGTGAATTATTGCATCCGTACTGCAAATGTTTGCATTTGTTTACATTAAGAGTGTCACACGTTTTGTGCTAAATTTAACAAATTTAAAATTGTTTTATTATATTACACCAAGCTTCGTAAAGGCCAACTGAAAGCATTTTCTACATAATTGCTTGCTTATTAAGAAATAAAAAAATGTATTTTTTTTTCTGAATTTTGAGTCATTTGTTTTTGTTTTGTAGTACCAAATCATATATCAAATTGAAACAAAACTGTGTCGCAAAAGTTGTAGATTGAACCAAATCGTGGGAAAAGTGAATCTTTGCATCCCTTGTAAACATGTGGTTTTTTTTCTAAGAGTCCAAAACATTACAAAAAAAGTGTAACAAGAAATGATCTCATACAGTGTGTTGCATGATGTCTTATGAGGGTGTGGAACAACTGTTACAAAAGCTTTCTCCTATACATCTATAGATTTTGATAGTGTAGGTTCAAATTTTCTTTTTTTTTTTTTTTTTTTTTTAAGACCAAGCTTACACCTTTATAAATACAGGCCTAAACTTGTTGTTTGCTTGTTTGTTTTTTATGTATTTATTATTTTCTTGTTAAAAGATTAAGACTACTGATCTCTTAGAATTATTTGAATGGTCTCAGTATTTTGGGTATTTTAAATGCAATGTGTAATTAAATGGTTTTATGGGATAAATGATTTCAGGCATAACCAACTGAGAAAGAAAGTCATCCATCCATCCATCCATCCATCCATCCTGACATTAACTTAACTCCTTCTAAGCTCTAAAGTATTCTGATGTCATTGGTTTTAGATACAAAAACAAAAATAAGTTTGTTGATGCATCCTAAAATAGTATAACAAATGCAAGGCAGAAGTAAAGAACTTTATTGCCACAGAGAAATAGGTTTGGGTTGCAATGCACTAAAAAATCAATTCATGTCACAAAACATTAAAAAACACAAGGTAAAGGAAGAGAAAACCAGAAAAAAAGTAGCATAACAAAAGGTTTTTGTGACTGGTGTACTTGTAACATTTTCAGGAGAAACTTGTCTCTACCATGAAACTTTGGTTTTTCACAAACCCTGTTTTTTTTTTCTCTAGTGCTGGTTTTGTCTGAAAGCAGCTTTAAAGATTTCAGAACATATGAATATGACAGGTGACTGCTAAAATATGCTGATGGTAGGCATGAGAGCTAGAGAATCCACAGAAGTTGAATAAAAGCTTTAAAAGTTGAGTAGAATTTGCATATGTAGGCACTGTGGAAAAAATACCTTCCATTTCATCATAAATTCCATGCAATGTGTTGCTCTTTTGTGGGAATACCACAAAGTCAGAAATGTGGTACTTACTGTAACACATCCATGAAAATGATACAATTCTGGTCCATTTTGGATTTTCCCCTTCATGCATTGATATAACTGTTAATGACCGCCTATTTGTCTACTCAGAGTTGATGGCATTAAAGTACATTACTCCTCTTTCTGTACCACTACACTCCGTGGTATGAATTATGCTGTTTAAATGGGTTCCTTCCTTTAAAAAGATCTCTGGGCATGGTCTGTGGAGAGGCACCTAATGGTAGCTAAATGAATTCATGCACAGATAAGGCATAGGCTGCAAACACAGCAAAGTAAAATCAGCTGTCAACGATGGAGACATCCTCAGAAGAATAAGGAGGAAGAGGATGTGAAAAGTGAAAAAAAACAAAGCAAAAGAGGAAAAAGGCAAAAAAGATGTAAAAAAAAAAATCGAAGGCACAGGGAAAAATGCAACAAAATACATGGGGTGAGATTCTCACATTAAACAAAGCAATGGAATGGAGCCAAACATGCAGGGTTGATATGAGTTATGAAAATCTATTAATTGCTTCATCCATTAATTTCCAAATCAAGACAGAGAAGCAAAAAAAACAAAACAAATTGAAGAGCGACATGGGTGGTATTTGACATTAAAAGTTCTTTCTAACAAGGCTTCTTGCAATATTTGATAGTGTTGACATTTCAATGATGATCTTCTTTTCTGAAAATAACCACTTATTTTTTAAGAAATGTGCATTATTGGTAACCTTTACCAGACCTGTCACCCGATCTATTATCACTGTTGGTTAAAGACGTGAAAAAGCAACAGAAAAAAACACTTCATGCATACATTTAGAAACTAAAGTCTGACATTGAAGACAGTTTTTAACCAAAATGAGCAGAGCAGCTGATGGTTCGAAGCAAAGATGAAACAAATATGATGACATTAAACTGTGAAACCAAACATTCCTAAGGAGAGTCTTGGTGGTTTGAGTTATCAAATCATCTCAGTAGCAGTTCTGGTTCATATCCTAGTTCGGGTCTTTCTTTGTAAAATTTCCTTGTTTAATTTTCTCCTGCTGCTCTGTTTTCCTCTCACAGCCCACAAACACACATGGATAGTAGATCAATGGTCACAAAATATAAAATGACAGTTTTTTGTTCTTATGTGCACAATGTGCTTCCTGTCTATTGGACTCTGATCAGGAGAAAACGGATACAAACAATGGATAATTTAACAATTCATCAGTGTTGTGCTTTTTAAAGAGTTTTTCTTTGACTTATTGGTAAGTTGACTTATCTTAGTAGTGAACTGGGAGATATAACATCACAAAACTCTCCTGAAACTCAAAGGGAAAACAAAAAAGGACAGAAAAAAAACATACAGCTTACTAAGCACTCTGCAATGTTTGGCTGAAAGTCAATATGTTTTTAGCTATAATTAAATTAAAAATGTATTGCATCATATAAGCACATAAAATGTAACTTTTATCCCCCCCAAAAAATATAACATTGCACTGATTATGTACTTCCAAGTATTTTTTTTTCAGTTTTGCAATAAATTGTATTGCTGTAAAGAAATAAAACAAATATTTAATTCAGCCTTACAGACAAAACTCTGGAATAATTCAATTTTGTTACCAAGTTACAAGCAAGTGGTTACTTTTTTCATTTTTTTTTTTTTTATTCATCATATCACAACACTCCAACATACAATTTCTCACAGAAGATAATACCAAAATATAACCTTGTATAATACATTTATATTTATAATAACAAAATTCAACCTTATAGGGGCTGTACAGAGACATATTTTACAGATTTTTCTTGATGACATGGACAATTATACTTTAATACTTACATGTCTGTTGAAGGGTTTTGAGGACCAAAGCACTTTATTACTGAAGAAATTTTGAAATTAGCTGCTTTCAAAACTAGAATAATTATAAAATAAATAAAAAACATAACATCTTCAAAAGTCAAATAATGTGCAGGGATTAATTTGCTGAATTGTGAATACTAAAATATATTTTTTTGTTGCTTCTCTGTAAATGTAGTATCCTGTAACCTGTTTACTAAAAGGTCCAAGCATATAGAGACTTGTGAGTAGTTTCAGTAAGCCATTAACAGGAGAGAAACTGTCTGACATGATGAAGGAGTAAGTACTAAATGTAAAAATGATTAAAAGACACTCTGTAGTTTTTTTTTTTCTTTTACTTTAAAAATTAATCCTTAACAAATCAGATTCTAAGTAAAAAAAAGAAAAAAAAGGACACATCACCTTCATTGTACAATATGCACATTATCAGAGAATTTAATATTTATAAGAACTGGTTGAAGAAGTTACTTGGATGAGCAAAAGAACACTTTTTGCAAAACCTCAACCCTATGACAGTTGAATTTATTTCCGGCTTTGAAAAAAAAAGATTCAACCATGTTTTTGCTTATAAGTAGAAGCTAATTTAAGTAAAATTTGGAACAGAAATTATTCAATGCATATTTGCTTTTATAGGCATCAAGGATTAATGGATTCAAGTGCTCTGAAGAACAGAAATTCTGTGTTTGCGTGACCTGGAGGAAGGGGAAGCTTCATACAGGCATAGTGTGTTTTTCAGCTGTTGAGAAGTGTATCATGACTTGTTGATTATTCTTACTTTTTTTTACAGCTCAAAAAAGAATCTCCCATTTTTAAGTTGATGTTGATCAAAACAGCATTTCTCCAAGTGAAGATGACCATTTTTAATGAATCAGTTTTCTTCAGTGGGTCACTGACAAACCCTCAGTCCTGTTTTTTGCACATTGACTGATACGATCCTGAACTTATAAGCATGTTGTCAAAAACAACCTCACAAAACAAAGCAAGAATCTTAGAGTTATGTGATCCAAAGGCAATCCAAAATCATAAAGCATGTAAAGGTCAGAACTCTTGCAAAGGCAGACTTCTATTTATTGTGTCAAACACAGCATATCTAGACTTGAACATAGAATGCTGAAAGACAGAGCAAACAGCTACAGGGAGTTTAACCATTTAACACCGGAGATGTCTCCAGCTAACCCAAAAAAACACTAATTCTTTAATATATCGTAATTCTTCAACCATTTACGTGAATCAATGAAAATCAGCGGATCTTGATATGCAACACATTATTACCACAAAGTATTGCATAATGGCACAAAGCAACTTTTCTCTGCTTTAGAATCCACTGGAATTTTGCTAATTGCATAAACGGTTGAAGAGTTACAGTAGTTGAAAGAATGTCAACACTGGAGCTAAAGACGTACTGGTTGCATTTTTCGCAGAAGTCGCATATTATAATTAAAGCAATTTTATTTTTTTATTATTTTTATTATTCAATTTTATTTATATAGCCCCAAATCACAATCCGTTTCAATGGGCTTCACACCGGTATTTATGCAGAAAAAAAAAACAAAGTCAATCATAAAATATAAACAAAAGCTGGTTGCTAAACTAAATGGACTACACTAAACTGACATGCCCTTAGACCCTCCTTCTCTGTGAGGAAAAACTCATAAAAAAAAAAAAAACTATCTTGGGGAAAAAAAATAAGAAACCTCAGCGATGCCCACATGAAGGAGGGATCCTCTCCCACACAGGCAGTTTGCTAGAACTAATAAAGAAAAATTTGCTTATCTAACTCTACAAATACATGTTTAAATAACAACTATATGTCAAAGAACAACTACATGTTTGAATAATAACTGCATGTTTAAATAAACAACTACTACTTCAGTCTCTAGATGTGCAAAGTTGGTAGACATATACCCCATAAGACTTACAGCTGTAATTGCAGCAAAAGGGGGTTCCACAAAGTATTGACTCAGGGGTTGATTACTTTTGCATACTGCACTTTTCAGTTTTTCATTCTTAAAAAAAAAGAACTCTTGTACATTTTCACACGTGTGTGCCACTTTGTGTTGTTCTTTCACATAAAATGCTAATAGTATTCATGTTTGTGGTCGGGAGAAAATGTGGAGAAGTTCAAGGGGTATGAATACTTTTGCAAGCCACTGTATAGCATGGGGCCATACCATTCAAGGCCGTCTAAGTTTTGATGATTTTGAACTTGATTCTAGATTCAACTGGGAGCCAGTTAAGTGAAGCTAACACATGAGTAATATGTCCTCTTTTGCTAGTTCCTGCTAACAATCTGCTGCATTTTGAACAAGCAGAAGACTTTTTAGAGAACTTTTAGGACACGCTGCTGGCAAAAAATTACAGTAACCCAGCATGGACGTAACAAGCATGTATGAGTTTTTCAGCATCACCTCTCGATAATATATTTCTGATCCTAGATCTATTGCTTAGGTGAAAAAAAGCAGTTTTGCAAGCCTGTGATACGTGAGCCTTAAATGATAAATCCTGGTCAAATGAAACCCCCAGGTTTCTAACTGTGGAATTGGAGGGTATATTTACGCCATCCAGGGAGACCATCTGATCAGATAGAGCATCTCTCGGGTATTTAGGACCTAGTATAATGACCTCAGTTTATTTCTGGGTTTAGGAGGAGGTAATTAATTGTCATCCATGTCTTGATGTCTCTAATGCAGGCATTGAGTTTCTATATGTGGTCATTCTTGTCAGGTTTAATCGATAAATACAACAGTATATCATCTGCATAGCAATGAAAATGAATACTGTGTTTCCTGATTATGTTTCCTAAAGGCAGCATGTAAAGCATAAACAGAATGGGTCCTAGAACTGAGCCCTGTGGGACTCCATAGCTAACTGAAGTGCAATGAGAGGAATTCTCATTTACATCAACAAATTGGTATCTATCAGATACGTAGGATTCAAACAATTGAAGAGCAGATCCTCTGATCCCTATGCCATGCTCTGATCTCTAGAGTAAGATGCAGCGGTCTATAGTGTCAAAGGCTGTGCTGGGATCTAACAGAACTAGACTAGATATTAGTCCTTTTTCTGAGGCCAATAACAAGTCATTAATGACTCTAACTAACACTATTTTAGTGCTATGGTGTGGTCTGAACTCTGACTGAAAATCTATAAACAGTTACTATTGTCTTGTAGGTGGCGGTACAGCTGTTCAACTACAACTCTTTCCAGAATTTCTGGCATAAAGGGGAGATTTGACATTGGTCTAAAATTGACTAGAATTCCAGGATCTAAACTGGGATTTTTCAGAAGCGGCTTAACAACTGCACATTTAAAAGACTGTGGCACATAACCACATTGTATGTAATTAACAGATGGTAAACTAACAAAAATAGCATCGAACACCCCTTCCAGTATTGATGGTAGTAGAATAATGGGATCCTTGCTCTTGCATGGATCGTCAGGCCCGCAGGGTGTCGAATGGAGCAGACAATGGTGCCCTGCCATGGTTCGAGGTATCCGTGCCTAGCACAAGTGCACCCCTGTTATTCAGGAGTTTAAATCCTGTTTGGACTGATGTGATGCCTCTTTTCTCTTCTAGCCCTGTTTTTCTTTGGGTCCCTGCTTCATCTGCTTAAATGGACAAGCTGCCCCTGAAGGAGAGATACACCAGAGGGAGAAAAGGAGAGAGAGCAAAATGTGTAACAACAAATGAGGATGGGGGCACCATCTCAGTGGGGGGAAGGAGGCGAGGGAAGCGTTTATGTATGATGGATGAGAGGTGGAGAGGGTTGCAAACTGTCAGGTATCTCTCTTATTCATTTTTGATACTCAGAGCCAGGGAAGGCTGGTGTGTGGGAGGTCTAAAGAAAAAAGATGGAGGGCAACAATAGAATAAAATGGGAAGGGTGAGGAGGGGGAGAGGAGAAGATGTTATCGCAAACAGACCTGGCTGAATGTTTCCGGCACCTCTGCTCATCTTTAATGAGGCCACGAGGAACATTATGCAGATGAAATGAAATGAAGCATAGACCATAGCCCCAATCTAGGGTCACTGAACATTTCTCCTTAGCGTATTTATCTCTTTATGCCTTTCTGCTTTTCATTTTCCACTTTGTTTCAAAATCTAAACACATTTTCATATTTTTTCTTCCTAAACTCCTCCGCCTCACCGTCCCATTTCCTGTCTTAAAAAAGCGAGTGTCTTTGATCTCCTCTTCAGACTTGCTGGCTAATCAGAAGATGGACAGAGATGTAAAGATGAGGTTCAGTGAAGAGAACATGCTTCAAAACTAGTATCTGTTGACAAGAAAGGAGAGGCACAGAAAATGAATGAGGGGGAAATTAAAAAGAGGAAAGCATGAACAGAAATTTGCACCTCAGATGGAATTTCAAGAGTCATTCCCGAAAGATGGTTCATCAGGCTTCATTCTGCCTGTCATCCATGATTGCTTTTAGATCAGTTCCTATGGAAACGACAGTTTTCTTTTATGCTGCTGAAGGAGGTGGTGGTGGTGATGGTGGGGGATTTCATCACTTCTTCCCTGGGGGGGTAGAAGCCACCATTAGGAGTGTGCTTTGGACGAACATGCTGGTCCGGTTCAGAGGACAAGCATTCCCACTCAGAACATGACATGAGCAGAGTGGGTGATTAGAAGGATGCATTCTGAACAAAAAATAAACGCATTACTTGAGTTTTTCTTACATGCACCAAAAATCAAAATATGGCAACTCTATTTTAAAGCAAAAATGGGACATAGCATGTTAAAATAGTTTTTTTTAATCAAGTAAACTAAAGTGCAATGCAGCCACAATTCACCAAATCTGCTACAGTAACATTGTGTATCACTAGATCATCAGGTGACAGCCGGTTTTGTGATTTGTTTTTTTTTTTTTGTTTGTTTCCATTACAGGAAGAGACTTGGTTTTTTTTACATTTCTTTTATTACTTTTCTTTACAAACGTATTTTTTAAAGGACATTTTCCTGCTTGCAAACCATTTTGTTGCTATGCAATTGGTATACAATGCTCCCTTCTGAGGAATAAAACTAGAGGGATGATGCATATTGTGACTACTGCTGCATTTAACTTCAAAACAGACCAGCTCTTTCTCTTGCTTCGCAGCACAAATGTCAAGTATTACTCATATCTGCACAAACCAGAGCATGTCTAAGTTCAAAGCAGTTTTAGTTACAATGAAACTCCCATTTTAAAGCCTTACAGCTATTTTTTAAAAATGAAACGCGTCATTTATATTACCTATACTGTAATTTTCATGAGTGTCTGTTTCTTCACAATGGTTTAGGTTCTGTATGTCGTGTCTGGCATTAGCAGACATGAAAAGGATCCGTGTTGGCTTTTTGGGTAAACAGTGTATCTATATCTAGACTTTGCTCAGCTCCTGCCTGAAGTAGTCCTCTCCTTGAATTATGCATGGTTGTCTAAATACTGTGTTGTTAACAGAGATTAATTAGGATAATTCGAAGATGGATTATGAATTTCATAAGAGGAATTATCTCTGATTTTGGTGCCTTACTTTTTACTTTAGTTCTATCTCATTTAATTGGGTCAGCTGCTAGTAAAAGCCAATCAGAATGCCAGTCAGTCTTATTATACATTAGCTTTAAGACTTGGAGCACACGGAAGACCTTCGCAGAATACATTTGAAATTTCTATTAACTGTATGCAGCAAATCTCTTTTTATTTTTTCTTTGTGTTTTACATCTCAGACATATAAGCAAATTTCAAAGTCCCATTCCAATCACCTTCTGATCTATTGTAAACATGTCCTTAGTAGTTTTATTTATGATAATGATGCCCCCCCCAATATAAAAACGTTGCTTTCTAAAGCATGGTTTCTGCTGCAGAGGGACAGTCGTTCATTAGGAAAGCGCCTCTGGGTTGCGGGTGAGACCTTTGGCACAGTGTAAGTCTTCCCATCATCCCTTTGTTTACACCCTCTCCCGATAGCTTGCAGCACCTCACGCCAACATAACATCACCCGTGCAAAAAAAGTGTTGAAAATATCAAAGCAATATCAGGTGCCAGCTCAGAGGAGGAAAACAAAGATGCATTTACAGTCATTTACAAGAGGATGCATCAGAATGGAGCAGAGCAGGGAGCTGGTGGCCCATCCATTGTAACACCGAAGTCACACCTAAAAGCCTTTTCCAACAGAATTGCAATTTTATGCTTAATTTTTTTCATATATGCCCTTCAACATGAGAAAAAAGACACAAGAACAGGTTAAACATAACAGTTTTTTCATCTGAGTGGGTATGAATGGAGCTTTAATGCATCCCAGATGCAATTGCAAAAAGGGAAAAAAATGAAAACCAATCAAGATAAAGTACTTGGTGAAAGCACAAATAGAAATTTTATGATAGAAAAATTAAATATTAAAATCTAGCCACTTACATTTTTTAATACATATGCAAGCATAATAAATTCAACATTTTTTAGGGATATGTAGAGAAAAGTCTACACATTTACTCACTTGCCACCTTTTCTGTACCATTTACGTCACTCTTGCATTCCGTTTGAGTAACGCATGCAAAACTTAAGGAAAAGTCCTCGAGGATAATAATTTAGGGAGCTCCCCAGTCTCCTAAACCTGAGAGAGCAATGTTTTCTGTTTTCTAAATGTGGCCTTGGAGGACATTTTCTCTCCCAGTGAGAGATCAATTCCTCATCCCATGCATTCATCTGCAGTCTCACAGAAGTGTTAAGGTAATCCTTCAATTTTGCAGCCCTGCCTCTTTGCAACCACTCCAGCCTTAGGGGGTCACCAGTGGCTGTACAGTAGCGCTTCATTTAATTTCAGTCTCTTGAGCTTTCAGAATCTGAACTAGAAAATGGTGATGAAAGAGGAAATGGAAGAGGTTTCATTCAGCACTTTTGTTCCTCTGTTTTTCTTTCCTCTTTCAGTCCAAAAGCAGGGTATGTAAAAAAGAATAGTCATTCCTCTGAAATTTCAAAATGCTCATCTCTGCAAAATGATGGCAATTAGCTGCAGTCACATTTATAAATCTGTTTTGGTTGTTATTTTTGGCCGTTTCTGCATTTTAGGATACTCTGAGCAGTAAATGCACATTTTTTAAAACTGACATGAGTCACTTAAAATGTTTTCTTAGATTAGATGGGCCAAGTATCTGTTCTTATTTAATGTAACTTTATTCTGTACCTACTGGCTAAAGTCATTTGACTTTTGAATAACAGTCATCATAAATCTGGGCTAAAGTCGTTACCATTACGGGTGTAACGACTCATTTTTATTATGATTTGATTCACTTCGTAATTTGGGATTGCCGATCCGATATTTAGGTTAAGGGGGTGACTTTTTTTGATAAATTTAACTTTAATCAGTGATTTCTAAAAAGGAATTTGTCTTAGTTGCTCCACAAAAAAAAGAACATGTTGCTTGATTGTTTCTTGTAAAACTTGTTACTGCTAGCATGAGATTAATTAATAGATACATGTTTTTGTATAAATGTCAGTTAGGAAAAAAATAAATAAATTACATCCTTGCAACCCCTGAAAAACTAATACAAGATGAAAAGCTCCAAGTCTGTGACAAGAAATTTTATTTTCAGCGTTTTTAGACACTTAGCAAGGTCTCACTTCTATTGGACAGCTTCTCCTGATTAAGTCTCATGTAGTGCACATCAGTGTTCTTCCAAAAGGTATAGGTTTAAATAATATTCGTATCATGTTCCAAAGTCTTCTTTTATTTTTCACTTTTGATTTTTCTGTTTTATATCATGGTGGACTGCTTTATCAAGGTCAAGTGTGTACTTTGCAACACAGCCCCTCACCATGTTATTTGAATGTAGAGGAGGATGTGGAAACAAAGATGCAGGCTGGGATTTATTGATGACGGTTATTAGGCCCTGCATTGTATTTGATGACAGGCAATGAGTCAGTTTAATGTTGAATGAGCTTTTATCACCAAGACATTTATATCATAACAATCTCATCTTCTAATCCCTTCATCCCAGGGTTTGTTCGCTTTGGCAGCTAGCCTTGTAACTATAGCTGCTTCCAAATAAATCCTCCAACTTGGTTTTGTTTCATGTTTTTTTTCAGCAAGATCCCATTCATCAGAATTCCTTTGTTCAGGGAAAAACACAAGCAGCATTTTTTTCTTGCTTAAACCAGAAGTTTATCCAGTGAAGTGAAAGAAAACACGGTCTCAGTTGGACACCCTAATTCATTTACTAAACTTTCTTTACTTTCCAGATCCTTGATTGATTTAAGCATGAAATGTTTTACACTATCAGAAGTCAGGATGTAATTGCTGATTTTACAGTCAATCAAGAGGGTGGTTAATTTGAATTTAATTAAAAACAAAACATTTTCTATGAAGTCTGGCTTCAGGGTACAAAGATTAAAACCCTGCAAGTCAGGCAGTTTTCACAAGAGGCTTCTTTAAAAGGCTAAATGCAGCTCAAGTAAATACAGAGATTATAAATAGCTCATCTCATTTCAAAAAGAGAAAAATTTTGCAGAAACAAATGCTTAACTGTGTGTGCTTATTTGGAAGGCTGAGTGAGGCTGAGGCCATTGAAGCCATCAGAACTTTATCAAGAAGAAGTTTTTAAAAACTGGATTTGAGTCTGCCTTTAACTTTAGTGTCGTGAGTTAACAGAGGATCTGGTCTCGGGGTTTTTTCAAACTTTTTGCGGAAAGGGACAGATTTGGTAAGGTGGACATGTATGAGTGCCAACCAAACGGCCTGCGTTTGAAATTAAATGCAAATGTCATTCAAATGCAATGAACTATTTAATTATATGTTTTTCACATTTTCTTCACATTGAACAGAATTACAGTGGGACACACTAATTTTGCAAGTTCTCTCATTTAGAAATCGTGGAGGGTTCTGAAATTTTCATCTTAGGTAAATGTCCACTGTGGGAGACATAATCTAAAAAAAATCTGGAAATCACATGACATGATTTTTTTAAAATAATTAATTTTTATGCTAGTGCTGTTTTTTTTTTTTTTTTTTTTGGACCGTTTTTTGTGATAACGAGATTCACTATCAATATAATGAAGAACATACCGTAGCGTCCTTCTCTCATTATCCTGCACTGAGACGCCCAGACAGCAGAAGAAACGCTCCCCAAGAGTGATTCATTCGTATATTTTTTACATAGTGGAGTTATGCTCCTCACACGCCTTAATTCTGTCCCATGCAGCAGCACCCTCTCTCCCTTTATTTCCCTAAAACCCCTGAAATCAGGTTGAATGACAGAGGCTTGGGTCGACTAGTGTCTCTGCGTGGTGCGTTCACTGAGCTTTGGATATTAGTGGACCCAAACAGCCACTCGATCCAATTCAGTTCGCCACTACTTATTTGCTTCACTGTCTATTTAAATGAATTTCCCCCAAACTAACTGAACATTTTACATTTGCAAATCAAAAGTTAAATAAAAAAAAATCTAAGTTGAAAAAAGCCCTTTTGTCAACATTAAATCTTGATTTACTTGATATGTCACATTTTATTCATAATTAAATGCTCACTGTTAACTTTTAAATTTACAGAAAATCATGTAAGATAGAATGTAACACAAACATCTTATTCAGAAGTTTAATAAATTGTGGTTTTGATCAAAGAAAAATAAATAATTTTTCTCATTTGGCCTTTAAGGCTCTAAAGGACAAGTAGCTTCAAGTTGTTGCCACATGTTTACAAAGGCTCATAATGAATATATTGAAGTTTTTACAAAGTGCTGGGGGATGCATATTACTGATTTTATGACAGGAGCCTGCGGGCCATTCGAAATTTGAACAAGGGTCACATTTGGCCCACATTCTGAACTTTGGACATGCCTGATCAGAAAGTGTGCAGGTAAACAATGAAAGTGTTAGATAAACACTGAAAGTGAGATGCCATATTTCTATTTGTCTGCTATAATTCTATTTTGGAAAAGAGATGCTCAATTCCCTTTTATAAAGGATATAAGTGAATTACTGTTTAAACAACATTAACACTTCACCAAGTGTTAAATAAAAAAGAAGGTTTGATAAATTGTAAAACTTGTGTTAAAAACCCAAAAGCAGGATTTTAAGGAAATGCCCTCTAAAAAATGTCAAAGCATCTTCCAAAGATTAGCTTGAAACAAATTGTGCAAAAACACTTTTGCTTGCCAGGCCTCACAAGACAGACAACAGAATTTTTGAATCGTCTTTGTCAAACCAGAGTTAAGAATAAATGAGCTTAGTAACTGGTTATCCTTAAAATGTGCAATACTACACAGGAGGAGCGATGGAGACCAAAGAAAACAGCAAGCTGTTGTCCAATCACTGCAGAGATGAGAGCTGAGATTGGAAAAAATAATAGATTTAGAAATAATCGTTATTGGCAACATGTGTCTGATGTTACTCCTGCAGGATGAAACCCAGAGATTAATCAATTTAAACCATATTATATGTGTGAAATTCAGATAACCAGACATTTGATGCATAGGGTCAATCTTGATAAAAGAAAAAAGAATAATGCAATATAGGGTACAAAAAGAAGTGATTTAATGACCAGAATGGAAGTTATCAAGACTTTGCTGTTGTGTGCAAGCCATTCATTAAAAGGAAATAAAAAGTGAGGGGTATCAGGAGCAATTCCAAAATCATAATTAAATCAGTAACCTTCAGTTTTCTTGTGGCCTCGTAAATGAACAACATTCTATTCTATACTTGTCTACACATGCTGTGAAAAAAGGCACCATAAAGTATTGTTGCTAACTAAATAGGGAACAAATGTTAATTTAAGTTACTATCAATATCTACCTATGTTCCTTTTGTTTCACTATGCGTATTACTGAATCTTCTGAATGAAGCTTCTGCTGAGGTGAGACTGGTTTTAAACGACATACATTTGGCATTAAAACTACTTTTAGTGAGGCAGCACACTTTGAAATGACTCTTTTGCCCTCTGATCTTTAACATTTAAATGATTCATACCCTGTGGGTAAGAATAGCATTATATTCCATTGGTTTCTGATCTCAAATTAATCATAAAAAGTGAGAAAACCTTTTCGACATTCTTGGATTTGATATAAAACACAGCTTCATCGTCCTCTTTTCTGCTTTGACAATTTTAACCAAAGATTTTCCTCCTTGCAGTCCAGTTGCCAACTACAGATTTAAATCTTTATCATGACCACTTATTTAGACAGCTGGCAGCTGGATATGGCTTAAAAAAAAAAAACCTTTCTTATACCAGTCCGTCACCTGATAAAAGTCATTTCTCTCATCTCCAACTTCACAGCTTTGCTTTTCCCCAAAAAGCTGCAAGTGATTAGCTGTGAGATGTAAAATGCACATTGTCTGTCCTCACCCATCCTTTATGCCATGGTCCCCATCAATCACATCACATATTTCCTATTCACACTCAACTTGGCTTAAATATCTTGGTTTAAGTTAGATTGGGGTTGAACATTTACCGCATTGCATCAAGCCAATAAACACAATTTAATTATTCACTTCACAGACTTAGTTTTCTGGGAACTCCACCTTGAACGTCCCATTTCGATCATCTTTTCAGGTATTTTTTTAAAGCGTTACCAGTGGTCTTAATTGTGATTGTGCCATTTTTTCCAAAATGAAAAAAACGTGTCATTTTCTACGAATTCGTTTCTGCAGGGTGGCAGGAGAGGGACCTGGCTGCAGACAAGATGGCGCCTGATATTATTGGCTCGAAGCAGAAATTATACAATTTACCCTAATCCTATCCCAAAGTGTTCAGAATTGTAGAAATTGTTTCTTTATTAAAGCTTAAAATAGGAAAAGTTGTAGCTGTCAATGTCACTAGTAAAAATAAAGTTTTTTTTGTTTTTTTCGAGCAATCTGGTGGCACTTGTAGTTCCCGTCAAGGAGAACTGGAAGAGCTGGATGTTGATGTCTGCAGAAAAAGTCCTATAGTTATGGGCAGGACTTTTGATTCAAAGCAACCCCATCCCCCCTTCCCCTGCCCGTTGCTGAGAGCAGGGAGCTTGTGTCCTTCCCAGCGTATTTTCTACATCACAAATAAGCCCTTTTTTCAATAAAAAAAAAGTTAATTTAACTTTCTTAATAAATTTCCTCCATCATGAAAAAAATGCCACAAGGACATTAAAATTAAAAAAAATATATATTTTTTTTTTTTAATCAGAGTGGGTCTCTAAAACAAGTTAAATTATCCTATTAGAGAAAACAAGATGCTTGGTGAGTCATTGCAATCTCATTTTGCTTCATAAAAGCAGACCATAAAGAGGAACTCACTCTCAGACTTTAGGGCTCACCTATTATATTATAACGCAGAAAACTTGGAAAAGATGAGACCATACAACAAAGAAAATTTAGCATATTTTGAATGGTTCCATACTTCTGATGGTTTGGGTGACCTCCCGCCCCTTTCATTTTCAGCTGAAAGATTGTCTTATCCACAACAACCAAATCTTTCATTCACAGCACAATTATTTTTTTTAATTTATTTATTGCTGCTGGATAGATTGTGCGAGCAAAATCTACTATTTGACAAGGAAATATTTGACCACATTTTTTTCAGCTTTTCTGATAATGATTCATACTATATTTTACCCTACCTGGGTCTGTCCCTTGTAGATAAAGGTCTCAAATGTACAAAACCAACTTGCCATGATTACTCAAGTAAAATCAAAAGGAAAAAAAAAAAAAAAAAACCACATAAAGCAGAGCCCACGGCATAAAAAAAGGTTTAACAATAGGGAATAGGATAGAAATAAAGCAGCAAACCCACCCATTCAATACTCCATATATGACAATGTAACCAAAGAAATCTAGGTGCTTTGTTCATTATTGTTTTCTGCATCCTGTGTCTGTTTGACCCTGACTCACTTACACACACATCTGATAATGACTGTGGCCAGCGATCCAATTTCGTGACGATTAGGAGGCATAATACGTTGCCGCCCTTCACACTGCTGTGCTGCTCGTGTGCTTAACATAAATACCTCTGATAGCTTTTTTTGAGGTTGAATTGAGTATCTTTAACAATTAGGATCCATGAAAGGAACTGGATAGATAAGATCTACAAACCAGTTGTTTACTTCCTGTATGGCAAATAACTTTGAAACTGTTTCTATAACTGCAACTAATTCATAAAGAAGCAAATTGTGTGCAACAAAAAAGTGGTTCTATCTAACATTTAGCTGCAGGGACCTTATCTTGTGACAATTTGAGAAATTAATAATTTTGCATGAAAAATTATGTCATTTGCATTTTTTTAACCTAAAAGTCATTAGTATTATTAGTCTAATAACTATAAAAACACTTTTTTTTTTAACATTTCTCTTAGAAATCAGTGGTGGCACTGGTCCAATCTGGATCATGCTAGCATACCATCATATTTTACTACTGCTAACACACTATATTTAGCAAAAAAAATAAAAGAATTTATCCTGGTTTACTATTTCATGTCTCTTCCATCTTTTATGGCAACTACTCAAGATTCAATCAAATCCACAAATGTGAAGCAGAATGATGGTAATCACCAAACACACTGAAAAGTTTCAGGCCTTTGGAAATTTAGGCTGATTGCATCCAATCTGGAGTGTGTCCAGCAAACACTCACTGGCAAGGTAGCCACTAAACAATTACGATCCTCCTTAATCCATGTGATTACGAGCAGTTAATTTGTCTTAGAAAAGCACATAGCTGAGTGCAATCATGGGCATCAAAACAAAATGCAATTATTTCATTTATGTTTGCCAAAATGCATTCACTAAATTAGTTCCATTCAGAAAAAAAAAGAAAACAAAACATGTAGCAACTGTGTGGTATTGCCTTTCTTTCGAGCACAATCTGATTATTTTATGTCATTACAGTATTTGTATCATCACCAGCTCTGGCTCTACACCCACACAAACGTGTACATGAGCTGACCTAAGAAAAGTCACTCATTTTCAAAATGTGGATGACGTGTAGTTACAACTGGAAAGACAGAACTAGCTGATGCAATTTCATGCATCACTGTTGTCTGCACTGCAATAGAGACAAAACAAAGGGGCACAAGGAGGAGGAAAGATGGATGTGTTTTTTTCTTCTGCACCTAATCAAATTGTGATGCAGTGAAACTAAGACAAAAATATTCTCACAATATGAGTTTTTTTGGTGAAGCAAGGTGTCAGAAATCTGTTGCAAGTTTACAGTACATGAAGGTGGGACTTGGTTTTTGCTAGAGTCTTAAATTTTAGGAGAATGTGGTGTAGCGCTCCGTGTGAATCCAAATCATTATTCTTCATTTCTGTGCTGTTGCTTAAAGTTATCAGCACAGATAAAGACAGCAAGCCCAAAAATAATGATAAACTAAGTTTCTAAATTATTCAAAAGACAGAGGCAGCAGGCAACGACTGAGAAGGAAATGAAACTGCGTTGGATGAGGTGGTGATGGTGGTGGGGGGGTTGATGGAAAAAAAAAAAGGAATAAACTAATGAAGTCAGACAGCATCAGAACATATGTGTTCTTGGTTAAAGTTTAGTGAAATATACAACTACTAGTGCTACTGAAATAACTCTGGGACCTTCAAAGTTGTCAAGAGTTTCAGGCCCGTCCCTTGTGATAGTTTTCTTAGAAAATTTAGGTTTTTCATCAATTATTTTACCACACCAGCCACAGGATACTTGTGACAAAAGCCGTTCCACTTGTCAAAAAAAGTGGCAATGTCAAATATATTTATCTTATAAATGTAAAGATTTCCAACCATGTATTTAAGCATTTTCCAAACTTGCTAAATCCCTTTGGGATCACCTGACTGCTGGAGCCTATCTCAGCTACTGTTGAACAAAAGCGGGGTTCATCCTGGACAGGTTGCCAGTCTGTTGCAGGGCCACACAATCAGTGCTACACATTCACACCTGAGGAAAAAATAGAATATTTACTTGAACCCATGAATTATGTTTATAACCGGGGAGGAAGCTGAAGTTCCCTCAGAAAACCCACACATGCATTGAGAGAATGCGTAAACTCCACACAGAACAGAATTTGAACCAGAGCCTTCTCACTGTAAATTAAGAGTGCTAACCACAACACCACCATGGCAAATATTATCAGACTCTTTAAATAATTTCCAACTTCTAAACCTCCATCATATTCTTTGGTGTCTACAGTGTTTATCACAGGGGTTACGTTCCAAAAATAACTTGCTATAGACGAAATCCGGCAAGTAGGATTACAAATGTTTTTAGGCTGTAAAACCCCTCACTACACACTTTAGACCCTTTGCTCAGACAGACAAACATTTTCACACGTTTCTCTCTTGTCAAAGCTCCCCAAGTTCAGAGCGTCATCGAAAATGAGTCCAGCATTATAGAATTGAAACAAAGATCTGATGGCTATCAGAGATTTGTAGCAAACTTATCACATTCTGACATAGCACCGAGGAGATTGATTGTCATGGTCATCAGCCAATCAGGACATAGAACACAGTGGGCTGTCAACATAAATAAATACATTTTTAAAAAGCAAGCAAAACTGCAATAAGAACAAATTCAACGCAAAACATGAACCATGATGTCATGAGAAACCATTGTACACAAAGATTTTCCAAAGTCCAAAAACCTTCAAATATCTTAGTTCAAATCAGTTTTGCTAATGACTGATGAGTTCTGACGATCAACAGGAGTCAGATTTGTTTTTTTCTTTTTTTTTTTACTTTGTAGTTCCCAATGTTTAAACATTAATTCATCTGAATCTCCCCTTGGGGCTTTAAAGGACTGTTGCTGGGTGCTTCTGCCAGGACTTTAGTGATCTGTATTCTCAAGCCCAGCCTTACAGGGAATATGGAGACTATGAGTCAGAATGAAGAATTTTATCAGAAACTGCACATGGAAAGAGCTTTGTGAGCTGCAGGTCTGACTCAGTGTTTTTTTTTTTTTTTATAATCCTGTTGCTACAATAACAGCAGGAGGAAAAAAAAGGGTTCCCTATCCTTCCCTCACTCAAGAGGCATTGTTCACACAAACCAAAATATCCCTGCCAGTCAAGTGAGCCATGTAAACCTGAAAAACAAGAGCAAGGATGTTTCTATTCGAAATGCAAACTTGTTGGTCAAAGAAAAACAGATCAAGGAGATGAATCATAAATTGAGTTTTGACATTGTTTACTGTGTAACCACATTTTTTCTAGAATGTGTGCAGATGCTATTTTGGTGTTAAGACCAAAGATAAAACATGTGGGGGTGAGTTTTTTTTTTTTTCCCAAAGTCACATCATTGTCTAAATCTCTAATTTGTGTTGCATTATTGGTGGTTTCAGGGTTTTGTGTTAAATGGTTCTTTTGCAGCCAGTTCATGATTTCATCTGACCTTTGTATTTATAAATGTGCTTCCGACTTTACAGAGGAGGCAGAAGCCCGTTCAGCTGTCATGAGGCAATGGATGGTGAAAAATACTTCCAATAAACAGAAGCCTCAGTGGCCACACTTTTGACCTCTCTCTTGTACTAAATTTAGCTTAAAGTTTATGGTTTTCGATTGTCACAAGACTTCAAAACCATGATAGATGTATTTTAATTTGGGGATTCCATACCACTGGACTCAAAATGGCGGAAAATGTAGTCGTTTTTATTACTAAAAGTTGATAGGAGAGGTGCTAAAATCAAGCAAAAGAAGAATATTGATAACTGTAAGCAAAGCCACAGACATTTTGAGAAACTTGTGGTGAAGATCTACAGAAAAACAGATATCACTGTTTCAACAGAAAACTGGATGGGTTTTTTAGTGATTAGACATTTAATTTTCTTTGAATTTCAGTGTATTTAAACTTTTCTTTTTGCTTAGTTACTTCCTGTTGGACTTTAAATCCAGAAGCAAAAACTGTTTATTTCCAATTCCTAACCTGGATACTTGAGTTTTGGTCTATATATTCAATGATAGACATCATGACCATAAACTGAAACATGTTCTATTTACCTAACAAGAGAACACATTTTTCCATTTCTCTAAGTGGTGTCATAGAGGGTTAGGTCAAAAAGCAAGCGAGAAATCCCCTAATTGTAAGATAGGCTACTTTCTTTGTGTGGTTTACAGTCAAATTCAATGACAGCTGTCATAAGTGATTTATGCCTTTTTTTGGTCAGGACATCACAATCAATCACTGTCAGCAAAATGATTGGCCATTGCTTTTTGCAATGCATGTGGCTTTCCTGCCTTTAGGTCAAAATCATTTTTGCTTTTGTTGATATGGTTTGCAGTTCACTGCTCTTAAGCTGCTGGCTGTGCATCATCAGAAAGAGCAGCATCTATCCACAAAAAAGGTATACGTTTAATTTGCACAGCGAGCTTGCAGAGTGTTTAAACAGGCTCAATACTTCCCGGTTGTTGCTCCTGCTGTCAGGAAAAGGCAAAGCTCCTTTGTTAAATGCCTTACTGTTGACAAGTATTATCACTGCGGGCTGAATTGAAAAGCCAAGCAGACAGATTTCTCCCTGCACACTAATGGATGAGGGCCCCATGGAACCTGTTGTGTGCTGGTGTCACGCACTTCAAACATTTTTAAGCTACTGAAAGTAAAACGAAATGCTGCCTCGCTTTATCCATTAAAGTCAAGAGGACTTTGACTTAGCCAACGACAAAACAACAATCACCAGCTTTGACTCTGCACCAGTGTTTTGTGAAGAACTGTGTTCATTTGAAAAAAAGCATAGAGCTCCATAAACGACACCGCAAACATGAACATGGGTTTACACCTGGAGGTTTTGCTGTCTGGCAATAAATAAATAAAACAAATAATGTCTTACTGATCTGGTTTTTAGAAAAAAAAAATAAAAGCTGTGCCTCAAATCTGCTTTTGATCTGTGGATCAATGTCACAAAGTAAGAGGACTAGTTTGATCCTTGAACAAATGCAGAAACCCAGCATGTGGCAGAAACCCAGCATTGAAAGGTGGGTGGGCAGAGCAGGGCAGCTCTCAAGTACAATACTTCACTTTGTAAACTTTCATTTTGTTCTCCAGCTGAAACATATTGTAGTGATCCTGTACACGGCACCAGTGCATTGTGGGAGTTAGGTTTGGTTCTGTTGAACCATGAGTGAGTTGGTTTATGCTAGGCAAGACCTTTGCAATGTTAAATCTGTTGTGTTCAATGTTAAGCTGGCATATTAAAAGGATCTGCTAAGGGCATCAGACTCTGCCATTTTAATATGCCTCCTAAAACCCTCAGCTACCCGGGGTCCTGCGTGTGAAACACGGGTCAGCTCATTCTATGACCAGAGCAGTTTAGGCGGTAAACGCTAGCATCTCGCTAATTGGCATAGCTGAGTTCTGCTCCATCCAGGCCTACGTGATACGACGGCCGCCACAATATATTTGCATAGACTTAGACACTCATTGCTCCAGTTAACAAAGATGTAATTACAAACTGGGTACTGAGATGAATTTTTAAGACATAAGCCTGTAGTTCATTAGAATTACAATAAACTCCGATCATCTTTTGATTTGTTGTAAAAGTGCTCCCAGTGGTCTTTTAATTATGATTATGCTGTGTTTAGCCAAAATAAAAAAAAATAAAAAAAGCTGTGTCGTTTTTTAAGACATATTTTCTACAGAGCTGCAGTAGTTTATTGGAAATTCGCCTCTGAGTTGTGGGTGGTACAGTTAGTGAGGAGTAAGCTCCACTTCCCGACGTCCATCTGTCTCCCACTAGCTTACAGTTCCTCAAAACCCAAACTTAACAGTACCGGTGTGACAAAAATTGTGAAAAATATTAGAGCTATCCATCCATTCAGTTTGGATCCAGAGGCCAGCTCAGATGAGGAAAACAAAGACATACATGGATCTAGTTGTCTACAAGTGGATGCAGGAAAATGGAGTGAAGTAGGGAGCTTGTTGCTTGCCGTAGTTGCTTTGTGTGTGTTTTGACATCACACAAAAAAAATGGTCACACGACAAGAACGGCATACATTTTTGAAAAAAAACAAAACAAAACAAAAAAAAAACGATCATGACTAAATCCAAGATAAATAAATCCTGGTTGATTGTGGAATATCAATTTAATGTATTATCATAAAATGATGTTGGATACCATTCATTTAAAGCATCCATGACAGCCGGAGGGAAAATGATTAGCACCTACCTGATCAAATAGGAGCAGGTGTCAGTTTGGGTCTGGCTCAGGAGCTTTTGATTGATAGGTTTGCCCTCAGGTGTCCTGAGTCAGATGACACAGATAACAGAAGCATGAGAGTACACAGTACGCCTCAAAAATGGTAGCCTTTAGTTATCCAAAACAAAAAGAATGTCTGGACTCATGTTGAGAAAAGCACTCCAACAATGTTTGAGGCAATGACTGAAATCCCTAGTGGTAATAGAAGCAGTCTTTGCTTTATTTAGAAATTATTTTTTTTTCAGGGTATATCAGGAACTGGTGGCAGAACCATGCTTGAGCAGAAATCTGAACATTTAATAACATTACAAACTCATTAAGGGACCAACAAAAGGGTGACAACCTGACAAAAAGCACTGAAACACACTGAGGTAAATTAGTTAAATGAAGATAGTTGTGGATAATTAGCAAATTATACCAGGTGAGACTGATAGGAGAAAAAACAAGAGAAAAAAAATACAAACGTTACAAGAAACAAAAAAATACAACGAACAAACCAAAGGGCTACTCCTCAGGGAGTAGTTGTGGGAAATTGGTGGTTTGGTTTTTAACAAAACAGACTGGGTGTTTTTTTGTTATTTAATATTAAATATTAGTTGAATTTTCTTCAGAAATCTTATTACTATTTGTTTGCAGTTTGCCTCACAGCAAAAACAAAACGGTCAAGTTTGTTTCTCTAAAAAAACGTGCTCTTATGAATTCTTGGGAATTTTATCCGTGTGATCCATGTTATTATGGTAGCAGAAAAGCATGCAAGACACTTGGTAATTCTAAAACTTTCAAAGAAATGTGATGGATTGTATGGCCTTGTGTTGAACTTATGACCTGTCAATGCTATGTCTTTCAGGTGATGACAACTACAACAGATTCCAACTGTCCCCCATGACCCTGACTTGTATGATTTGTGGGTTTGTGGAGGTATTGTTTATATCACATGGCTTGGAAAAGTATTTGTTGACTAATCTTTTTTAGTACACATTAATTAACTTTAAAACATTTTAAAATTATTTCTCTGATAACAGCAAACTAATCTTTGTCTGACCTAATCAAACATTTTAAAGTGTAATGGAGTGAGTAGTTTATTTAGAAAATGCTTATTTTAAATTTCAAAGTAGCAATTAATATAATTTTTTATTAGGGCTGTCAACGTCAACAGATTAATGCACGCGATTAATTTAAAAAATGTACGCGTTAATACATATTAACGCAAATTGATCACATTCGCAAAGCAACCATTTTCCGACGGTTGGGGCTTCTGCGGCGTGCGTCATTTTCTGAAAAAGCACACTTTATCGGGAACCATCCCACTTTTAACATGGTCACTTACAAAAGAAATAAATATAGGTCTGATAGTTCTGAAATATAGAAATAGTTCAGCATCCTTTTGGATGCTGTGTGAATGCCATCCTCACATCTTCCTCTCAACCTTAGTAAGAAAATGTGCTGAAGGAAGGAGGTCAGGTTGCAGAAAAACTGTGTGGGCTGACATGGTGATGATAAAGGTAGAATGGATATATGCTGCTGCCAGGGCTTGTCAGCAGTGACAAATGGAAGTAGCAAAAATGAAGCAAGTAAGACATTAGAGAACAGTGATGTGGTGAATCACTGCTTTGACTGTGTGTGAATGTGATGTGGAAGTGTCTGTGTGTTTCTGTGACTGTGTGGGTGAAAGTGAATGAAAGAGAAGGTGTGCGCCCATGTGTGTATACGTGTCTGTAGGTGTGTCCCGTGCTGCAAGGTGCCAGCCCTGACAGAAGCCCTCCAAGATGGGAGAGTGCTGGGAAATTGATTTAGGTGGTGTCTGAGGGCGACAGAGATGAATATGTGTGACTGATAACAGAAGAAAAATGGCAAACACTATAGGAAGGAAAAGTTGAAATCAAAGAAATAGTAAAAAAGAACAGAAATTCAGAAACGTATAGGAAGACAGCGACTCAGGGAAAAGAAATGCAATCTTTATGAAAAATCAGTGTGAAAATTTTGATATTTAACATATGGTGTTTACATAGAGCCACCTGATCAAACCTGCAAACCTGATTTTTTTTTACATGCTATAATTTATATCTCAGATATGGTTGTATTAGATTTTAACTGCTCTTTATTTTATGTCATTGTGACCAATTTACTTTGTTGAACTGAGGCATTACAGATTTTACCTTACAATAGTGATGGGTTTTTCAAGGTCTAAACTTATTTAGAAATGGAGGTTTGATTGCAATGTTTTAAATAAATAGGCAAATGACACATTTTGTTGTCTTTTTAAATGCATAGCATATTTTTTATCGTCTATTTTCTTCAAATCATATTACACTTATTAGGGCCAGTTGATAGTTGTGCACAACATGGTAGAGTTGTTGTCCAGTCATATCCTGCTGTCGAGGGGGTTGTAGTGATTAGCACAGTGGGAAAGCCCTGGTTTAAACCTGGCAGCCACCTTCCTGTGTGGAGTTTGCAAGTTCTCGCCGTGGATGTGTGGGTTTTCTCTGAGCACTCTGACTACCTCCCACAGTCCAAACACATGATTCAAATCGTCCCTTAGGTGTCTTTGAGTGTGTGCTGCCCTGTGATGAACTGATAGACTGCCTAGGATGTGTCCCAACTTTGACCTGAAGTGGATGGGATAGGCTCCAGCAACCCATATGACCCTGCATAGGCCAAAGCAGGAATAGAAGATGGATAGATGTGTTTTCAAGTTCAATAAAATCTGCCCAAAGGCTTGAGAATTCACAAAAGAGGCCGTTGTGCCCTAAAATTCAGCAGAAAACACACTGCTGATGGCTATTTGATATTTCCAAATAAAAAGGTGGTGTGGAGGAGTGCAAACATTTGACCTTTACTTTTTAATATTAGAATGATTCCGCTCAGTGCAAAGCAAGCAGTGGGCGAAGTGCATTACAGGAGTTCAAACGTTCTGTTGTTTTGTTCTATTATTGAGTGTTTGTCAAGGTTTTCTTCTTTAGGTTTTTCTTTTATCTGATTATTCATTTTGTCAACAGTTTTATTGTGTTAATTAAATGTTGTTCTGCAAGCCAGATTGCATTAGCTAAGTTAGCGGCAGAAAATAAACATAGTCAATTTGCTAAATGACATTATGTGCTTTCATCACATTCAACTGTGAGTCCATGTAGATTCTTGGGCCATATTAAGTCTACTATGTTGTTTGATGCGTAGTGGTAGGTAAGACAAAGAACGATGTTACAGAAGGTCAAAGGTGCAACATGCCACTTTGGTACACATATCCTATATAAGTGGAGATTCCAGCAAGTGATTAAAACTGACACAACTGCAGAGCAGTGGCCATATTTATGTCCTTCTGATAAGTCATAAACAGCAAAGCGTCTAACACATAGTTGGCCAAATGAATCCTCATATTTCTCTTTATGAGAAAAAAATGATGCCCTTGAAGAAACAGTTTTGAAGTTTTTGACCCAGAACTGAATAGGGTGGTATAGGAGTCTTCCCACATCTGTCAGTTGACATCTTTGTCAGCTCGAATGTTATTGGTTTTGCTTTGAGATGATGAGATCAAAGTTTCCGGGCCTACCAAACTGCACGTTAGCCATGTCATGCTGCTTAAACACGCCTGATTTAGCTCATCATCAAGCTCATTATCAATCTGTAGTAGATGGTAAATCTCGTTGTGAAAAAGAAAGATTCTGAATGATCTCATGAACCCAGACATGGAGACGTGTTTACTAAGGCTTTTATATAGCTCTTTAAAATAAACAAGCTGATATCTTGACATTATCTGTCATTCATGCTTTGTAAATGACTCTCCAGAGCAAATTACATGTTTTTTCTTCTTCTTTATTATGCTTTTTTTTTTTTTTGGCTCTTTACACTCTGGTGCGACTAATACTCTGAAAAATATATGTTTTACCTTTAAAGTTCTGTAAGGATTAAATCTATAGTAGCAGCTGTATTTGTTTGTGAGCACCATATATTTATTTAGTGAATCTGAAGACGTAGCTCGCAGAAGGGTACAATTGATAACTACAACAAAGAAACAAAAATATTTTTTTTCCTGAAGTTTTTTGTTTTCTAAAACTTCACCTATTATTTAGGAGCTCATCTTGCATCAAGCATCTTATCTTGCACACCAGAATGTCTCAAATGCTCTGTGCTTTTCTCCTCAAGCAAGCATATGGCTCCATCCTGGGAGAAGTGCTTCCATGAATAATAATGCATTTCCTCCATGGAAAAAGCCTTTTCATGAAATGGCTATTTATGACAATTGAATACTCACAATAAGCATTTAAATGATTTATCCCATCATTTTGGGTCCTAAGGAAGCAAAATTACAGACGCACGTTGATGCACATGGATCATTTTGTGAGATTGATTGCAATTTCTGCCACAGGCATTGGGTTTTCTACTTCCTCCACACCTTCCTTTTTCTTACATTGACTAATTTTTTCTGTAGACATTCATGTTAAAAAGATACAAGAGTCTATCAAAATGTGTAACATTTCTTTACAATAGGCTTCTGCTTTTAAATATGGCTTCTTTAAGCACTGATTTCACCACTTATTT
Organism: Adrianichthys oophorus; assembly: GCA_036245035.1. Taxonomy (NCBI): domain Eukaryota; kingdom Metazoa; phylum Chordata; class Actinopteri; order Beloniformes; family Adrianichthyidae; genus Adrianichthys; species Adrianichthys oophorus. Next base: position 14,259,725 of record BSAI01000162.1, on the reverse strand, counting down.
GTCTCAGTCGATCATAACTGCCAATCGTTTTTATTTATTATCTTCAAAGCATGACAGATAACTGCAGCTTTCCATTTTCCAGGCTATTCATGAAGCCAGAGTGTTTTTCTATTTTCCGAGGACTTATTTCCCCTTGCTGATGACACTTATGTGTTTCTTTCAGCAGCTGTGTTTCACTTTGCCATGCTCAACATGTTCCTCACATATTCATGATGAATATCCTCTGTTTGTTCTGCACTCATTCCGGTCAAAGCAGCATCTCTTTCCCTGCTTTGCCTCAGGCGATCCATCTGCAGGCCTTGTGCTGGTTGTGAGGTCTGTTGGAATCTGCCCGAGCTAATCCAATGGTACTTTGGCGATGCACCGCAAAGTTGGGCTAGAAAAAGCACACGTTCTTGACAATGCATGCCTCAAATGCATTCAATGTTCTTCACAAAGTTCAACTCAGCTCTCTAAAAGTTTAGCCTTAAGAGATGAATTAGTGCATAATACAATTTTATCAAAAATAAAATAACTTTACAGGTCTGATTTTGCTTTGTGGGAACCAAGTGAAGAAGCCACTTGCTTTTTTTGTCACCTTCACAAACTTCTACGTGCTGGATTGATTTAGAGCCTAGGACTGATCTGAACAGAAATCAAACATTATTTTTGCTACAATCCACAAACTCTTTTGCATAATCATGTTTCTCACATGAACAACCAATTTACAATTTAAAGTACTAAACCCAATGCTGGTTCTAATAATAAAGAATGTTAAGTGTATGTGTGGCCTTGCAAAAGACTGGAGACCACACTGTACCTTCACCCAACGCTAGCTAACCTACCTTTAGCCAACCTATGACCCATTAAAGGGATTCAATGGAATCAGAAAATTGATGTATGGATAGATGAATGGGTGTTAAATGTGCGATTGTGAGGCTCTGTGACAGACTGGTGACCCATACAAAGTGTAGCCTGCCTTTGCCTAACAATGGCTGGGATAGGCTCCAGCATCCCTGTGACCCCAATGAGGCATTAAGTGGGTTTAGAGGATGGATGGATGTTAAGTTTAATGAAATACTAAATCACGTCCTGTAGAAAGGGAGCTACTAAAGTTATTCATATCAAATATTTTGTCAGCAGCTGAAGGCCTGTACTGGACATTTCCAAACCTGAAAAAAACATTTGCTGTTCATCCAAGCAGTTGACAGAAGCAGTAGAAGGAATATTGCTGCTGGGCAACACCATTCTGCCAAACAACTTAAACCATTCTTGTCAGCTTATTAAACGAAAAATGGCTAGTTTGATCTTTACATGCTTGATCGACATGTCAAAGTAAACATCTGCTCCTAAACTTTGTAAAGGTTTTGGAGATTTCTTTCTGACAAGTCCTTTTGGATGAAAGAGTCTGCTCACTCAAAATAACATGAGCAGTAAACAGCACACGGGTTTCTATCACTAACTTAATTCATGAGTGTTTTCAGTCTGAGACGGAGGTTCTCATGTCTTATCTTGAATGCAGCTTTCACTCAAAACGTGTCTTTGCTGTCAGATTTGTTGATGTTTGTACGAATGGATCGAGCTCTTCTCCTCACAGCCTTCTTGAACATTTCATTTCTTGCTTCTCAGACTTTTGGGATACAAGCCTATCAAAAATACCAACCAATAGCACGTCAGATAGGATGCTGACGTTGGCGTCTCCTTGTGAGCGTGCTCTTTTTATTCATTTTGTTCCTAAAGCTGGCACCTTTTGAAAAGGGGAAAGCAAAGCTTTGAAGGAGAGTAGCACAATGATTGAGTAGGAAAGCAAGAAATTATACTAAAAATACTCTCAGTGATTGAAAAAAAAAGTCATATACACTTTTGCTGAGTTACTTTGTTTCCCTTTTTAATACTGAAGATTTGAAAGCACTATATTGCAACATATCAGCTCCAATAATGCCAATTTTGACTTTCCTGAAGTCATTCAATGAGGTGCTAGAATTTCACTCAAATGAGGGCAGTTGAAATATTCGGTCCCCATTAATCTTTGCATAAGAATTGACAATAAAAAAATGTTTAAAGGCATGCTCAGAAAACGTGTGCATGTTGTTCCACCCATTTTACAATACTCCTGTCAGTTTTTTTTTTTTTAATTACCAGGGTAAACTCTGTTGAGGAGTGAAAGATATCATTAATAATTGAGTATACTAAATGTGTTATGTTGCACAGACATGGGATTGTATTGATTCAGAGCTGTTAAAGACAGAACATTTTTCTTTTTTGATCTCCTGAAGGTTGGAATTAACAAGTCTGAAAATGGGAAACTGACCCTTAAATGTATGATGGAGGTTTGCTAAGCTTATTCTATGCTGCTCTTTGAAATCTTGCTTTAGTCTAACCTAATCTTCACAAACCTTACCTGCATTTAGAAAGCTGTCACAAATTAAAATCAGATCTTGGTTTTCTAATGTGTATCCCAGTCAGCCATATTAGATAACTACAATGACATTATACATGTAACAAAACAATCTTGAAAGAGGCTATCAACAAGTGATTTTTAAAAGCCAATCTAAAAAGTTATTTTTTTAGTTGACGTTCAGTATGTTGATGAAAAATAACTCATACCTCAGGATGAAGTGAGTTCAAGATCATACCTATTATTACTATGTTTTGTTATGGGAAAGGTTTCAGTTTCTTAATGTGCATGGTATGTCTTTACCAATACAAGAGCAAAGTAAGGTGTTCCACATGGCAATATGCTTATACCACATCCATTTTGTTCAAATCTTTAAACCACAGTTGAAAATAATGAATTATGTTTCCATGGACATTAAACTGCATCTATTAAGTTACTAAGTTTCTAAGAACCTTTACTACAAAATGTATCTTTAAAATTTAAAATAAAAGTATTTAGTGAGAAACTCAAGAGGTCATCTCTCTAGCAATATAGTTTTTGTTTGATTCCATTAAATTGGCTTAAAGTTTTATTGTGAAACATACCTTGATGTATTTTTAACAGGATCTGAAATAAAAAAAAAAAATAACTGACACACTGAACAGATCTGGTTAGTCCTATTTTCCATTATCCTCACAATCAAAAGGAATCAAATCTCAAATCCCAAGTTCCCATTGCTTTGAAAGAACTCTTCATTCTTCAGGTACTTAGCTTTAAGTATTTATCTGGAATTTAGCTTTTAGGCTCCTTCCTTTGTGGAATATCAGCCTATTCAGCCTATGCTTAAAAAAGCATTTAGAAAAGGAAAAAACACATAGATCATGCCTTTTGTACTTTTGTGATTGCATGGTTAAAAAAACACTGAAATAAAGTTCTTCCTAAGGTGTTCTGAATAAAATAAAATGTTCTGTGAGAATGCCATGAGAACAGCTCTCATCTCAGGGAAGTAAACATGTTCAAAAGCATGCTGATCTTTCAAACAGGACCATGCTTTTTTTTTTTTTTTATCCTGTAATCACGTTTTTAGGATGGGAGCAACATGCCCTATGCAAGTAATTAGCTATTCTACGTAATGATAAAAATCATGAACTTAAATCTGTGGATGCATGAACTTTTAGAAAAGTAAAAAGCTGTGTAAAACACAAGCTGAACTTCAAAGGAAGAGCAACACACTGGCTGACATCGCAAACACTAGCAAGTCGTGTAATTTACAGCGTTTAGTTTTTGGATTTGGGCAAATTTTTAAAAAATAATTATGCTGTTAAAGCGGATTGGAAAATGAATGAATGAATGAATTATGCTGTTTTTTTGGAAAATACATTTTAGAATTTCATTATGTGTACAGGCATTGACATGATTTGGTATAATCCATATGTTACCCCACCTCTCCACCGCTGTGGTACTTCAGGCAGAGGGGGCAAACCAGCTGTTGCCCAGGCAACAAAAGCATCTGCCATTGGTGCGCATTCTTCCTATGTTATGATTTATGTAACATCTGCTGAATAGGAGAGAAGAGTTATTGAATGAAAAGAAAAAACATTGTATTCTTTAAAGTAGGTGTTGGCATCAATATGTGAGAACACCTAATCACAGGAGTACAAAGAGCACAGAAAGAGCTAAGGTGAGATAATTCGTTTCCAGACAGACTATGAGTGGGTTCAGTGACGTGGCTGAGCTATAAATAGTGTTCCAAAGGCCATATTGACATTTAGGGGCTGATTTAGCTGGGCTCTGGTTTATGAGGTCTTCACCACTGTTCACAAACAAATTTGATGTTATCAAAGCAGCTCAATCTCATGAATTTGGAGAATCGTGAGAAAATAGTTTGGAAGTTAGTTTTTTCATTTTCTTTTTAAGGCTCTGGTTCAGTACAGCAAACAACAGAGAAAACAAACTCCAGGTACAATATATGGCAACAAATAGGTCCTGGTTGACTAAATATCACAAAGGAAATTTTGGGATTTAAAAACGTCTCAAGTCGTGGAATCAATTGAAATGACAAACTAAACGAAGTGTTTAGGCAGAACAGTTTATATTTTTTTTTTTACAGAACCTTTAAATAAAGGCCAAATAGCAGCAGCTTTCATTCCTTTGCTCGTATTTTACTCTTTTGTCCAGTTCATCTCACATCTGATCAAAAGTGTATAAATCTGGGGAATCTTCTGGCTGCTAAAGTTTACCATCTTGTTTTTTTTTTTTTCTCCTTATGGATTTCTGGCATGGCTTGGGTTTCAGGTTACAATCTTGTTGTAGGATGACCAACAAGGTAGATAACAAAGAGAATGTGGACTTTTTACCCCTTCAGGTTCTTGGGCACCACCATGTCTGCTGACCTGTCTGGCTCCACAAACACCAGGGCCATGGTGAAAAAGGCCCAGCAGCTGAAGCACTTCTTTCACATGCTGTGGAAGTATGGCCAGCACCTGATGCTGTTGTTAGTCTTCTAACCCCCTAAGTGTTTGTTATCCAGGCTCCACAGTGATGGACATAAAAGCTTTGCGATCATTAACACAGCCCAGATGATCACTGGCTGCCCCTTGCTACATATAGAGACCATCTCAAAATTATGCTTCCAAAAAAAACCTGCAACAATCGTTTGTCATCCCACCAATCCCACCCACTACCTATTTGACCTGCCGCCCTCAGGATGTTGCTTTTGTTCAATCAGATCAAACACTTTCAGGCTCACACACAGCTACTTTCCCATGGCCATATAGACTACAAACAGCCTCTATCTGCCCCTCTGCAAATATGAGTACCTCTGTACACTACATTTTATCCTTATTCTAATTTTCTTATCTATTCTTTTTACTTTTTTTGTTACTCTGGGTTAATTGTATTTTATTGTCCTGTGCATTGCTGCTAGCAGACAGCCTGCAATTCAATTGCCCTGGCAAACAGAGGCTGAGATTTTTGGGGGATTGTCACAGGATTCCCGTGGTATGGGAGTCATCTCTATCATTAATTGTGGGACAGGACAATATTCTTACAGGAGCAGGACAAGAGCTGGAACCAACTAATAATAACAACAACAAAAACAGTCAAGGATAAAGCCATTTCTGATAATATGCCTACAATGTAACTCAAGTGCAACTCAACCAGGACTCTCTGTGCAAGTGGGACATGAGTGAAAATCCATTCCATTGCTAGTGTCTACTGGCAATTAAAATAAATACTACTATGTTCCATTCTATTCAAATTGCATAAAATGCAGGATACTGTGGTACCTGTCTTTGTTCAGTGAGCCCCTCATTCTGAACTGACCCTGGATCATGCAAAACTGTCCCACACTACCACACTTCCTCCTCCATGTTTGACACTGTAAAGAGATACTTTTAGCTTTTTTTTTTTTCTCCATCTACTCTTGCTTTGACAAAACCTTTTGCAAAGCACACTTGAAAGTCTGTAAGGAGCCTACATCTTAAAACGGCAGTATATGACATACAGCTTTAATTTATTACATAACTAAAATAACTTTGCAAAAGGAACTGGCAGACATTTCCCCAAACAAAAACTGAGTGGCCACAGAAAGTGTTAAAAATCTGTGATACTTGGCATATATAAAGTGTTATGAAATACTGATATGGCCAGGTGGTATTGCTCGTCTTCAGGCTTTCATTGCTTCATTCTTTTAACGTAGTAAAAGGAAATGGAAAAATTGGATGTCACCTTTTTACTCATCTTTTAGTTCACAATTATGAAAACTGACGGTGTCTGTCTCAACTTTCATTGTGTTTCTCTAATTGCATCATTGCAATTATTGAAACAATAAAGTGTCCCCTTTTTGTGAAGTCAATCTTGCTGTTGTAGGACAACTGAGAAAGAACATGTAATGTAACACTTTAACAAGAAGGTGACTTGTGCTCGAGTCCAACTTCTCAGCTTCCTTATACATCCATGCTGCATAAAATGCAAACATCTCTTTTCAGAAAAGTCTTTATTAGAAGAAGTTTGTATCCACTGCCTCCAGCCAGAACTGCTGTGGTACACACATTGTTTGTTCACTCCACCCTTTCTTTCAGGCACATCTTCATTATGTTGCCAAGAAGCATATGGTGCTGAGCTGACATAATTATATACATTTCAGCCTGAATCCTTTATTTTCTCTCTTTTTTTTTTCCTGTGTGTAGACTTGTGTGTAATCCAACACAAAATGTATTCATGCTGCTAGTCTTTGTCAAAATTTAAAAACTGGAGAATTCAATGATGAGCGGCTGCATAAAAGCAACAATGCTTTTTTATACCTTGCAAAATGTTAGCAAATGTGTTAACAAATGAAGAACAATGATTACAAATAACTTTTTTTATCTAAGAAACCAGATTTAATTGCTTTTTTTGTAAACAAAAATACATTTAACGATGATAAAATATAATTGGAAATCAGCATCTTTCTTTGTTTTTTCAACTCATTGAACATGTTGTGCTTTGTATTGACATCAATATGTTGAGTAAGTAGAGACTTTGTTGCGGTGGTCCATCCAGAAGGTTGTGAATTATTCACCGTTTGGTTGGCAGGGAGCCTTGGTGACGATTAAAGTCCTGGCTTCCACTCCAGGAGGGCTGGGAGGGAAAAACAGCACTCCAAGCATTGAGCTGAACTAACCAAGGTAGTGGTCAAGCAGCAGTTTGTTAATTAACAGTCCCTTGCTGGGTGATAACACGCAGTCAGTGTCAATTAGGCAGCAGTAGCAGAACAGGTGGAACCATTACTTTTGGGAGGACAGGAATCATTAAGAAGAGAGATGATGCCAGAACAGAATCCACGTATGAGATTCCCAACTGATGGGAAGAGCTGTGGTCACTACATAATTGTGATTAATAAAAGCCTGAAGACCACTTTGGATGAATCTGTTTAGTAATTGCACAACTCGTCAGACAAAAACATTGATACTTTGTGGAAGGAAACTACAGCTGCATCGCATTTATTCTTTTGACTGCCTTGTTTTAAAATACATGTCTTTTTATTATTCTATTTTCATTTCACTGTTACAAAAGTCATTTACTTAGAAAAAAAATGATTCTGGGCATACAAATGTGCAAGGTGCATGCATTTCCAGCACAGTCTTTCTTCATAAATGTCAATTCATGTGCAGGAAAAAGAACACAAATGGCTTTTGTGTGCAAACATCAATCACATGTCTGGCACCAAGTTCCATTCATTAATTTTAATCATTTCAACTTTAATGGGACCTCTCTCCTTAAGATTGATGCTTCTAAATAAAATGACATTGTGTGTCAGTATGCGTTGTTTACTGTATGACATTGTCCACACAAGACATTAAAAGTTGTTTCTGGAAAATATTTCTCAAATTGAATCTGTACATCAAAATTTGGAGGTGCATTAATGGAGTCTGTGAAACTGTCAGAAACGCTTTCCTCTGGTTTCTGACAGGCACGAGATTTTGGGACTATTTTTTCTTTTCTTTTATTTGTTTTACTCGTCTTTAGAGGCTCTGTAGATGTCTGGATTTTATGTAATCATACAAAATTGATTGGATTGATAAGGACAAATTATAGATTGTCAAAGACTATTCTTATCAAAATTGGTATTTAAAGTAATGTAATGTAATAAATGAAATAAACATGAACAGATCACAAACAGTAAAACTGAAAATTGCAAACTTTTATAAAAGTATCTAAATTTAGTTTTTACTGAAATGAAATATAGTTTTACAATGGTGAGGTTATTTTAGGCCACCTCCATAAAAATAATAATAAAAATGATAATAATAATAATAATACACATACATTTGGTCCTTGCATGTGTTTGATAAACTATAAGCTTTTTTGCCAGGTTATGCTGCCTATGCTTCATGAAACTGCAATTCAAGAAACTCTGAAGTTTTTTTTCTCTCTCTCTTTTTCTCTCTCTCTTTTTTTATAATTTATATAATTTTTTATAATTATTTGAAACATTCTGAGCACACAGATGGAAAGCAGGACAGGGCTTATTCTGCTGAAGGCATTTAGGAAGGTTCTATTTTTTCCAAATGTGAAGCTTGTCAACACAGATATCCATGCAAGAAGAGGCTTATATACCCGTTGCAGTGCAACACTTGTTCACCATTGAAGTAAACAGCAGCTTATATATATATTTAAGGTGTATTTTTCATCACATCATGATATGTGAAAAATGGTAAATCCTCAGACCTTTACTTTAAGAACTACTTTAGGTAGATAGTTCACTTCCTGTGAAAAACCGTCACCAACCATGTTTCCATAAAGAGGTTTTCCTGATGAATCTTCAACTTTGAGACTGACCTTGATGAGCTCCTTACTCTCATTTAAATCACAATTCCATCGAAACAATCAGGACGGACATTTTTTAATTAAATGTGTGATAGCGAAATTGGAATACTTATCATCTCTAAAAGTTTTTTTTTTTCTCCCATTTTCCCATTTGATCTGAGATTTCATTATCTTGGTCTCTGGAACAGGCAGAACATCCCGATTTCACCTCATGCAACAGCCACGTTAACACTCCTCAACGCAACTGTCTGCGTCTGAAATGAGAAAATTAAATGCTCAAAGCATTTCTCTGAAATCCCTAAAGTATAGCCTAAGTCAAACAAACTGCACCTCTCCATTCCTAAAGGGGCATTTCCTTTTTTGTTCCTTTTCTTTTCACTGAACCTGAAAAAAGCAAGAGTATGACATTTTATACATGTTAACAAGCCCCACCACATACAAATGCCTCTGGCGAGAATTGTCCTTTGTGTCTACAAGGAAATGCACATCAGCTCCTGACACAGCCCCTAATTCAGAACTAGAAGGAAATAATGTTATTCTTGTTTGCATAAACTGATAAAATTCAGAAACATGTGGGTTTTTTGAAAAAAGCAATTACGGTTTAAATGAAAATGTCAGAAATAAACATTTTTTTGTAATTATTTTAGAATAATAAGATCAACTGTCTTTTCTAAATCATTCTTATTCAGACTTACTCTGCACTTTGCCATAGCCAGCTAACATTCTGGATATATACACAATCTATCTTCAGGATTCCAAAGTTGGGAGCTATCTTGTTCTTGTCTATTTGGTTTTGCACTATATTTTCTGAAATACAGGGGTTGGACAAAAAAAAGGAATGCAAATGCCAAAAAAAAATTTTTTGCTGTTGATTTGATCTTCATTCCTTTCAAGAACGCATTTCGAGGGACTGTATGTAAAAACTGGACTGAGTGACGTACTTCTCGCGTTCTAAAAAGGAAGTTTACTTGCTCCAAGAAGCCAAAATTCCATAGATTTTCATTGAGAAATTAATAGCTTTTACTCAGTCAGAAAAAAACATTTTGCTCTTCTACCCTTTTTTCCTTGATAATCCTATTTGTTTCTTTGTTGGAAGTTTTTCAAGCCATAAACTGACTAGTCAAATGCCTCAATGAAAGTACGTGGTGCCTGAAGGCCCCCACATCCAACGTTCAAAATGTTTGATTGACAGATTCTCCCAATCCCACTTCAAGTGAAAGGGGTGTGGACTTTCAGTACAGTGAATGGAAGGTACTGAATGTAAATTGTGGATGATGTTTAACAGAAGGGTTAATTACAATCTTAGGTAAATCCAGCCCTTTCAAATGGCTGAAGTTTGAATAAAACTGGGATTCAAAACAGTGCAGAGAAAATTTTGATCTGCAAGTGACAGTGATTGTTGTAGCAATTACAAAAAAAACACATTTCTTTTATTTATTCTTTATATCACTGGAAACCATTATGTGACCCCAGTTGGGGAAAAAGTTACAATTTCAGAAATTAAAAGAGCATTTGATGTTTTTACAGAAGATCCAGACATTTTTTTTTTTTTTTGCTTAAAGGAAGATGTATTCCTAAAACCTTCTGGGATGCAATTCTGCCTGGTTTTTCAAATTCTCATCTGATTAAAGGTCAAAGTAACAGTCAATAATCAGTCAACTGTTAAATTGACTCATTTGGCATCTATTTAGAAGCTAATGAAAGCATTTTTAATCTAAAACCCCACTAGTGACTTTGCTTTTTCCATGTCATTTAGAAGACAAAAATAACAGTTAAAAGGTTTAAAATAAGAAGCTAAAAAAATCAAAATGACTCATTACATAAACCACACTTTTCTTTTATCAGGTTTTCAATAAATGGAGTCATACTTTGCCAGAATTTCAATCTTAAAAAATAATGGACTGACAAAAGATGCTTTCTCTGCACTGACTTCTATTAACTTTTACTTTGGATTGTCTGAAACCTGACAGTGATAAATGAACCGGACCAAAAAATAGTGCACACGATTTTTACTGAACTCCATTTTAACTGAAAATATCACGCAAAAGTTCTGCATGTTGACAACAGAAATTTTAGCTAATAATAATGGTAATGGCTTATTGAATCCAGAGAGATTAGCCAAAACTGTGCTTTATAAAACAAAAGACAAGCCTTTTTCAGCCATTTGTGCAGAAAACACAACAGAGGAATTTGAACAGGATTACCTCGTCTCCTCCAAACACTATCAGAGGGTTGATCATCTTCATCGGCGCTACTAGAGGTCGGGAAATTAGACGAGTGAATTATTCCCCTGGGAATAATTTGGTAGTTTTATTTTGGCAGAAATAATACAAGAGAGACATTTTCAATTTCCAGTTGCCCCACAGCAGTGACCCAAAATGAAAAGTTCCTTTTGTTACCAAGGGAGACCCCTGGAGACAAGCATGGGAACACAGAGAAAGAAAATCCTGGGTAATTAAACAAGTGTGGATCATTTTTCTGTGGTGCAGCTCTCTTGGTGGGCACATATTATGTGAATTTAATGAAAGAGGGGAAGCTGACCTGAGGCAAAACATGAGAGAATAAGAGTGTTGACATGTACGAGTGTTGATGCTGAGAAAGGCTTTTTCTAAACAAGAGTGTCAGCAATCCAGGAAAATAAGTTTGTCTTAAAAGGAAACACCACTCATTGATTGGTAATGCACAATGTGAAGTTGTAGAACAAAATCTCTGATTGGTACAAGAGCAACCGCATTCAATCAAACGAAAGAAAGTAGAAAAGCTGCACAGTGGCTCTCAGCTTTTTGCAAAGGGTCAGGTGAACCCACTAAGTTCCTTTTTATTTATATATAAATATATATGCAAAAATTCCACAATTAACTAACCGCAAAAACCTCAACAGGAGCTCAGGGATTCCAGATAAAACATCCAGCAGATTGCAGCTACTTTCAGACGAGCTGCTTAGGGATTTTCTCTCTCTTTCTACATCTAAACATGTCTGCTTTGCCTCCACTAATCACATCCACTTAACTTTGGACAACAGCGAGTACTAATAAATACAACAGATTAATGCTTTGGTATTGGTTTTGTTTTTAATTCATTAGAGAAAATCGGAGCCTTATTTATGCGTCCTTAAAGGACTGGAAGCACAACATAAAAAACCCTGCGTAATGTTTAAGAAAACAAGTGCAATAAATATTATATATCCATCCATCCATCCATTTTCTTCCGCTTATCCGGGACCGGGTCGCGGGGGCAGCAGTCTAAGTAAAGATGCCCAGACTTCCCGCTCCCCAGCCACTTCCTCCAGCTCCTCTGGGGGGACCCCGAGTCGTTCCCAGGCCAGCCGAGAGACGTAGTCTCTCCAGCGTGTCCTGGGTCTTCCCCGGGGCCTCCTCCCAGTGGGACATGCCTGGAACACCTCCCTAGGGAGGCGTCCAGGGGGCATCCGAACTAAATGCCCGAGCCACCTCAACTGGCTCCTCTCGATTTGGAGGAGAAGCGGCTCTACTCCGAGCTCCTCCCGGGTAACCGAGCTTCTCACCCTATCTCTAAGTGAGCGCCCAGCCACCCTACGGAGGAAGCTCATTTCAGCCGCCTGGATCCGGGACCTCGTTCTTTCGGTCATGACCCAGAGCTCATGACCATAGGTGAGTATTGGGGCGTAGATCGACCGGTAAATTGAGAGCCTTGCTTTCTGGCTTAGCTCTCTCTTCACCACGACGGACCGGTACAGCGACCGCATAACGGTGGACGCAGCACCAATCCGCCTGTCGATCTCACGCTCCGATCTTCCCTCACTCGTGAACAAGACCCCAAGATACTTAAACTCCTCCACTTGGGGAAGGAGCACTCCACCCACCCAGAGAGGGCAAACTACCTTTCTCCGGTCGAGAACCATGGCCTCAGACTTAGCGGTGCTGACCCTCATCCCAGCCGCTTCACACTTGGCTGCAAACCGTTCCAATGCATACTGGAGGTCCTGGCTCGATGAAGCCAACAGGACAACATCATCTGCAAAGAGCAGAGAGGAAATCCTGTGGTTCCCGAACCAGACCCCCTCCGGACATTGGCTGCACCTAGAAATTCTGTCCATAAAAACTATGAAAAGAACCGGTGACAAAGGGCAGCCCTGCCGGAGTCCAACATGCACTGGGAACAGGTCTGACTTACTGCCAGCTATGCGGACCATGCTCCTGCTCTGGTCATACAGAGACCGGACAGCCCTGAGTAAGGCTCCCCGGACCCCATACTCCCAAAGTACCCTCCACAGGACACCACGGGGCACACGGTCGAACGCCTTCTCCAAATCCACAAAACACATGTGGACAGGATGAGCAAACTCCCACGAACCCTCCAGCACCCTGGACAGGGTGTAGAGCTGATCCACAGTTCCACGACCAGGGCGGAAACCGCATTGTTGTTCTTGGATCTGAGGTTCGACCATCGGCCGGACTCTCCTCTCCAGTACCCTGGCATAGACTTTCCCAGGGAGGCTGAGGAGTGTGATTCCCCGGTAGTTGGAACACACCCTCCGGTCCCCCTTCTTGAAAAGGGGAACCACCACCCCTGTCTGCCAGTCCAGTGGTACTGTTCCTGACTGCCACGCGATGCTGCAGAGACGCGTTAACCAAGACACTCCCACAGCATCCAGAGACTTGAGGTACTCAGGGCGGACCTCATCCACTCCCGGTGCCTTGCCACAGAGGAGCTTGTTAACTACCTCTGTGACTTCAGCTTGGGTAATGGACAGCCCCACCCCAGGGCTCTCAGCCTCTGCTTCCTCAAGAGAAGGCGTGTCAGCAGGATTGAGGAGATCCTCAAAGTATTCCTTCCACCGCCCGACAATGTCCCCAGTCGAAGTCAGCAGCTCCCCACGTGCACTGAAAATGGTGCCTGCAGAAAGCTGCTTCCCCTTTCTGAGGCGCCGGACGGTTTGCCAGAACCTCTTCGAGGCCAACCGATAGTCCTTCTCCATGGCCTCACCGAACTCCTCCCAGGACCGAGTTTTTGCCTCTACTACAGCCTGAGCCGCAGCTCGCTTAGACTGCCGATACCTGTCAGCTGCCTCTGGAGTCCCACAAGTCAGCCAGACCTGATAGGACTCCTTCTTCAGCTTGACGGCATCCCTTACTTCCGGTGTCCACCAACGGGTTCGGGGGTTGCCGCCACGACAGGCACCAGAGACCTTGCGACCACAGCTCCGAACAGCAGCAGAGACAATGGAGGTGGAGAACATGGTCCATTCAGACTCAATGTTACCAGCCTCCCTTGGTACCTGTTTGAAGTTCTCCCGGATGTGGGAGTTAAAGACTTCCCTGACGGAGGGCTCAGCCAGAAGTTCCCAGCAGACCCTCACACTACGTTTGGGTCTGCCGAGTCTTTCCGGCCTCCTTCCCCGCCATCGAATCCAACTCACCACCAGGTAGTGATCAGTGAACAGCTCTGCCCCTCTCTTTACCCGAGTGTCCAAGACACACGGCCGAAGGTCTCCTGAAACGACTACAAAGTCGATCATTGATCTCCTGCCGAAGGTGTCCTGATGCCACGTGTATTGATGGACACCCTTGTGCTCAAACATGGTGTTTGTTATGGACAAACTATGATGAGCACAGAAGTCCAACAACAAAACACCGCTCGGGTTCAGATCAGGGAAGCCGTTCCTACCAATCACCCCCCTCCAGGTGCTACTGTCGTTGCCCACGTGGGCATTGAAGTCACCCAGGAGGACAATGGAGTCCCCCGTTGGGGCACTTTCCAGTACCCCTCCGAGAGACACCAAGAAAGCTGGGTACTCTGAACTGCTGTTCGGCCCATAAGCCGAAACCACAGTCAGAGACCTGTCCCCCACCCGAAGGCGGAGGGACGCAACTCTCTCATCCACCGGGGTGAACTCCAACACTTGGCGGCTAAGCTGGGGGCTCACAAGTAAGCCCACCCCAGCCCGCCGCCTCTCACCATGTGCAACTCCAGAATGGTAGAGAGTCCAACCCCTCTCGAGAGACTGAGTTTCAGAGCCCAGACTGTGCGTAGAGGTGAGCCCAACTATATCTAGCCGGTACCTCTCAACCTCTCGCACAAGCTCAGGCTCCTTCCCTCTCAAAGAGGTGACGTTCCATGTCCCAAAAGCCAAGTTCCATGACCGGGGTTTAGGCCGCCGAGGCACTCGCCCTCGACTGCCACCCAAACCACATCGCACCGGCCCCTTCTGAGCTCTCTTGCAGGTGGTTGATGTGACTGAGGAGGATACAGAGAAGAGGATTAGATGGAGGCGGATGATTTGCTGTGGCGATCCCTGAAGGAAGCAAAAAGCAAAGAGAAAAAGAAGCTTTGGTTGAATTTGCAACAAACCACCACATACAGTAGATCTCATCTGGAATGATCTCTGATCTAAACAAGCATGCTAACCTATGAACACGTGAAAAACCAAACTGGTGGTAAAAAGTAATGAATAAAAAAACGCAGTGGAGAAATGGAAAAAAAAAAAAAAAATGACCTACTTTCTGGTCTTTTGGTGTTCAGAGATGCCGTCAGTTAACCTTTACATCACATTTTCAAAGGTAAACACCAAACATGAGGCCATTACACTCGCAGAAATACCATTTAGTGTAGTTTAAAAAAGGCAGCACTGTTGTTGTGGAGACGCATTGTTGTTTTACAGAGAGTCCCGCTGTTTCCTCTTGCCGTTCTAAAAAGAGCCTTTCAGACACCGATATATAGCACAGTAGTCATTACTCTTTCTTTTGCTTCTATAATAACATTTCTCATCATTGGAATCACAAATCTCCCCCATTTCACACAAACACGCACAGTTTCATCAGATTTACGGAA
>BSAI01000162.1:14229635-14242954 GCA_036245035.1 Adrianichthys oophorus | reverse complement strand
CACACACACACACACACACACACACACACACACACACACACACACACACACACACACACACAGGGGAGGAGTTGATATTTAGCTTACCTTGGCTACAACTTTAAGGACTGCAAAGAAATCCTATGTTTAAAATTAGATTGAAAATCTGGCTGATACCAAGTGTTTTTTGATGGTTTAACGGATAATCAGCTCATTTATCATGCTACAATGTTTTGCTTTTGGAAAAAAACTAAACAAAACAATTGTTTTGATTAAAAAAATAAGATTTTAATCCAGACTTGTCACTGTTACTTCAGCCAGACCTCATTTAACCCTCTCTACCCGGAGTTATGTAGTAAAACAGAAATGTCAAATCTGTGCTAACAGCTCACCAATCTCTGTCTCAAACTGAAACCCTTGAATAGGAAGCGATCATCCTGGGATTTCCTCTTTGAGCTGCTTTCATTGCATCCGGCCGGAGTAGAAAGAAGCTAAAGAGAAGACCGTGGACACTACTCTGTTGGAACAATACATTCAAATGACTCAGAGGTTGTGACAGGCCATTAATCGTTTGAGCAGTCATTACTTTCGTTGTCTCCATTTACATCTGAACTGTTCTAATTAAAGTGAACAAAGCGATCCTGCCAGATCCCAACCAATACTAATTAATTTTCATAATCTGAATATAATGGGGAGTGAAAATCTATAGATTTAGAATAGCAACAAAATGAATATTGAATATTAAACAACATTCCTCTATTCATTGCGTATTCAAAGAGCTGTCTATTACCTTATTACATTCTAATAAAGATAAACATTTAGAAAAACACTGTCAGGTTTAAGCTAATTTCATGTTAACTGCTAAAACTGCAGTTTACAGCAACAGTGTTGGTGTTACTTTCACATTTATGGTGTTAGTATCTTGCAATCACTGGACATAGGCCAGAATGTGCAACTCCAGGCCTTGAGGGCCGGTGTGTCTGCATGATTTCCTGATATCCAAGCCCTACTATAACTGATTACCTGGTGCAGGTGTGTCCAGCCAATTGGAACATGCCAGAGCACAGTATGTTGGAAAACAAAAAGGAATATGGCCTTTGACTTGTCCATCCCTGACGTAGGCTGAGGGATTCAGTAAAGGTATCCATCCATTTTCTATACTTGCTAATTTCAGTCCTGGGATGTGGAGATGCCTGCCCAGCAATCAAGGTGGGTTATTTGTTATGGGTTATTTACAACTCCAGTAAAATAAAGTCAATACTGTCACCTTCTTTTGCAATAGAGTTGTCACCATGTTGGAGCCAGACATCAGTGAGCAGCGATTTGTCCAAGTCGATATGAGTAACAGTTCTTTGGCAACCACCTGGCCAATCAGCAGTGAGCTTGTAGGAAGGCCACATCCCTAGCACTTGAAAGCGGGCTTGGGAAAAATCTGCCATTCAAATTCTCATAAACAGTCAATGGGTACATCCTAACCCAGAAAAAAATAATAAAATAAAAAAATATAAAAATTTTTGTCAGTGAATCTTCATCCTCATCGTGAAGTACGTCATTTGATTGACAGCCAATCGAACATCCTCTGATACATGTCACTGCACATGCATATTTAACTACACTGAGCGCAAGATGTACAATCGACTGGCACATTCTTCCTGCCATCGGAGAGACTCTGCCGGCTCAATTGTGCACCAGGTCCCCAGCGAAGGTCCACTCCAGCCTGCACGAGCATTTATTGAAGTCCGGGCCAACCCGCGTGCCTCTTTGAATAGAAGCGAGACCGGGACACCCCGTCTGACCCAGCTGTCCTGCCATGCCGCCTTCTGCCGGGTCTGTGTTTTCCGCCCGAGGGATCCGAGCCCACTCTGGCAGCAGTGTCATCCAGGAGCATGTGCTTTTCACTTAGTCGTATTTAAGCCAGCCGTGCTTAAGAAATGTCATGCCCCTTCCCATTACAGCTTAAAACGTGTTTGTCGCTGCTTTCTGTTTTGAAAATAAAACACCTTATCTAATTATTTAGTACTGCAAATTTAATAATAGAGACAACAAAGCTCTCTCATCACAAAGATTTGTGCACTTTTTCAGTGTTGTTTTTGAATTATTAGTAAATAAACAGCGTTTTTGACTGACGATATGGTGGAAGTTATGAACTTTGAAGTTGAATAAAGTGACTTTGATGCACAATTCCAGGCCTTGACGTCCTTGTTGAACAAGTCATGCACTGTCACCTCACAAAGATTTGTGTACTTTTACAGTGTAGTTTTTTAATTATTAGTACATAAACATAGAATTTTAGGCTTAAGGGCTTTGGAAAGGTATTCATTCATTCATTTTCCAATCCGCTTTATCCCTTTTGGGGTCACGGGGTTGCCGGAGCCTAACCCGGCTACTCATGGGCAAAGGCAGGGTACATCCCTGGACTGGTCGCCAGTCTGTCGCAGGGGCCACAATCACACACCCAAGCAGACTCACATTCACACCTAGGGACAATTTAGAGTAACCAATTAACCTATGAAGCATGTTTTTGGACGGTGGGAGGAAGCCGGAGTCCCTGGAGAAAACCCACGCATGCACGGGGAGAACATGCAAACTCCACACAGAAAGGTCCCCCAGCCAGGACTTGAACTGGGAACCTTCTTGCTGTGAGGCAGGAGCGCTAACCACTGCGCCACTGTGCAGCCCCCTTGGAAAGGTATGATAAACTAAAAATGATGCATCTCCAAGCTGCTTTCTCAAAGCGTTCAAACAAACCCTATAAAACAAGGACAAAAATAAGGCAACCCTTGCCATTCTACCAAGTACAATTTATCTTTGAGATTTTTTGTTTCTCATCTAATAAATTTATTCTTTGGTTTTTTATGACTATATGGTGTACTTTTTCATGCAGTAATTTCTTCCTTTTTCATTTGGATGATCCAATAGTGACTGCTCAAAGATGACATGTCCTTCAATAAAATATCAAACAATTGAAGCTAAATTTTTACAATAATCTCATAATTTAATGCATCAATAAATGTATCTCTAAGGTAAAATCAAAAAGAGTTTCATTAAAACGATAGGCTGGGGAAAGAAGGGGGTAGTAACTTAAATTAATGACAGCCCGGTGGGATGAGTCCTTAGAGCCTCGTCGAAGTGTTAAGAAAGAGTGCAGAGGATGTCAGGTGAGTCGGAGCCTCCTGGAATCTGCCACAAGTGTGGAGTGGCCCGCTGACCTTCATTAACGAGCCTCGCTGAGCCATGCCAAAAAGCGCTGCCGTGTGATACTGCCTATTTGCTCACACAACAAGGGTGGGGGAGTGTTAGCAATTGCACGGGGGGAAGATAAGGTTGTTATTAGAGCTGTTAAATTCTAAAGATGTGGACTGCAGAGGAGGATGGAAGAAGATTAAAGACTATCAGGGTTTACCCGACAGGAAAGGTGACAGAGGCATGTCTGTCAATTGCCTAATTAGCAGGCAATGTTAATGGGTGAGGAAAAGAAACATTAGACTAATTTGGTGTCAGAACATTAAACGGTCAGTCTTCATTAGAACATTTTTAAAAGCATATATACAATGTTGAGCTACACACACACACTTGTGATGGAAATATCAGCTGTTTTCTGTTCTTATTTTGGCTTTGACCCTGGTGATTCATCTGAGGTTAATCTCAATCTGCATATAATCTATAACCAGTACATGATCCAAGTTAGTTTAACACAAAAGATACTTTTGTGTTGGATTCAAAGTCTCAGAAGTGCTCAAATTAAAATAAACAGCTGTCAGAATGTACAATCAAAGCGTCAGATGTGAGCTGCACAAAATGTCAGCATTAGCATGCTGACAAACTGACCTTCAGCAAGTGTTTACCTTGTTCCAATATTACGATGAATGCACCGAGCCTAAAATCAATGCCTTTGACACATTTTTAATAAAGATTGTCTATAAAAGAAATATGAGCTTATCTGATCTGTTAAGAGCAGCTGTAATGATCATACATGAATCCATGGCAACCTATCTGAATCCTTGGGATGGCGGCTGATGAACATATCTTTGCAGGCTTTAAAGCTACTACCCCAGACAACTACAATTTTTTTAAAACTTATCAAAATGACTTAATGAGAAAGTATTCACTGTTTGCCAATTTAAAGAACTCCTAGAGTAACTTGCAAGGCTCTAATTTAAATTACTTATACCATCATTAGAATTACTCAGACAAAAACATCCTTATTTCGGCAAATATTTATGGTAGCAATTCAGTACAATCTATCATCCTCCTCTCTAAAGGCCATATTGATTTTTGCTTAATCCACTTTAAAGTATTTTTTTTTCCAGACTTTGAGGTCACAAGAACAGCTGCATTAGCAGTTTTCTGAGCTCTTTCAGCTGGTGACACTTTTTTAGTGTAAATTTAGTTTCAATAGAAAACAATATAGTTCAGTTCATTTATAAAGCGGCAATTCATAACCAAGATCTCTCAAGGAGGCAGTCAAACAATGCAAGAAAAATATTTAAAAAAAAAAAAAAGTGGAAGATAGTGCCAGGTTTTACAACATTTACTACACAGTTTCTGACTGCATTAATAGTGGCCTATTTCATGTTTAGGGTTGGATGAAAGTGGATAATGGATAAACATGCCACTCACGTTCTTCCAGAGAGCCACTGGCTACAGGAAGTCCACAACATTTACAAAAGCACATAGGCTGTTTTCAAATTTACTCACTACTCCCCAACCTCTAAAAGACTAAATAGTGAGGGGCCAACGGGTGTCCTGGATCCTAACATAGCTCTATGATGGAGTATTAAGGACAGTTTACGAACAATTGTTTTTTTTTGTTTTTTTTAAATTAAGACTTTAAAACTCATACATTTATGAGAAAAAAGTCCTATTTACAACTTTAAAAGTCGTTAACGAAATTTATGACTTTTTTTTTCTTGTAAATGTAGGAACTTTAAAGTTGTAAATTAATTACAATAAATTTCATAAATTTACAAGAAAAAAATTTATACATTTTTTGGTGGCTCTAACATTCCATTGCAAACTCTTTTTTTTAAAATTGCAAATAAAACATAATCTATTTACCAAAGTAAAAACCTGGAAAAAAAAAAAAAAACAACAAAAAAAATCAATCCACAATCCATCATTCCACTGTGTTCTGATGATGAAAACTTGGATGATTTATAAAGGAAAAAAATAATCTAAAGGTGTTTTTCTTTTGTTTTTCAAATGAAAATTAATTCAAAGGTAATGCATTGTTGTCTATATTGGTGTACACCAATTTTTTTGCAAATAATTCTGGCAAATTTCCAGATCAAAGGACATTGAAATTGTAGATTCAGACAACTCCAGAAAATGTCAAACACCCTGTATAGTGCACTAAAGACTGAGTGGTGAGGGAATTTGGACACAACCAAGGTAAATTGATTTTATTTCAAAATCAAAGAAAATGCACCAACTACCTTGATGAAAAAGCATAGATGACCCGCAGCTTGACCAGTCATCCTGATAACTATTAATAAAGTAAAATGGCTGGAAAATATGGAACTATGACGTATTTGATACAGTAGTAACATTTTATAACATATGCTAATCTGAAGCATTTGATTACATCACAAACTGTACATTTTAATAAACACTTTCTGCTTTCATTCATCTGAATTTGAGTAGAGGCTAAACTTGTTGAGTGAAACATGCACTCTGAGGTAAGAAACCTGACAGGGGACTTTTTGTATGAACTTTTACTTTTCTTTCCACTTTTGCTGCTAGATTGACGAGTAATTCTAAATTGGGCAAAAAGTGTATGGGTGCAGATGGTCTTCATGTCTCTGTAGCACCCTAACATAGACTGGAAATCTGTCCAACGTGCCCTCTGCCTGTCGTCCACTGACACCTTGGACAGGCTCTGGTCTTGCAGCCCTGAGAACAAGGACGGGTGGTGTAGAATAAGATCAGTTTTATATTGTCTACTCACGATGGTGGCTGGAATATATAAACCCATATAACAGGTTTGAAAGGGAATAGATGAGACATCCTCTAGACTCTCATGTGAAGCATGAGCATCTCATGTGACATAATGACAAAGGGTTTCATCCACAAACGACGAACACAAACCGCAGTACACTGACTTTCACCTTCTTAATATCTATGCTCTTTCAAAGCCGCCCCCGTCACACAGTCATTTCCCATGCTCAGTGCTGGACATATTTTTTTTCCATTAACAAATTATGAGCCATCTGTCTGATCGGCATAAACGGATGTGAGGGATGCCTCATGTGTCATGCTCAATTAATGAGAAACTGCATTTTTGACAAGGAATTCTAACAACAAAAACACATCCCATCATGGAAATGTTGCCAGTTTCTGGGAAAATTAGATGTTTTGAGCTGAATGTATATGGAAAGGTTTGCTTTTATTTGTTAATAATTAATTTATCTACAAAATAATAGGTTTTGACGAAATTGAAAAAAAAAAAAATCAATTGAAACAAGCTTCAGTGCTTGATGGCATTCTGCTTATGTATGCATCTTTAGGAGAAAACATGAACTCTTGCAGTGGACAATAAATATAAACATCTAGAAATATTAGATTACTAGAACAAATAACTGTGACAGTTAACAAACATCGAAATGTATTCTCCTTCAAGTGTTGGAGAACACAACATTACCTAGCAACATGTTTATGAATCACAAAAATCACATTCCAGATATTTCTACCTTGTCTTTGTCAGTTCTCCAAGCTCTTGCATTTTATTTGCCAAGGATCTTACGCACTCATATTCAAGGTAAAATGCTACAAAAGCACAGGAGCATTGCTGTGTAAAAGCAGGGAGAGTGGATTTTTCAAGATATCTTATGAAACCCTTTGAAGATGCACTATAAGATGATGGTAGATTACACAGCAATTCACAGAAACTGCATGGAGCTGTGAAAAAACAAAACAAAACAAAAAAAAACACTCCAGACTCCAGAAGACTGTGATGGCTGTTCTTAGCAAGCAACAACATTTAAAATCATAAAATCATTTAAAATTGGCCAACTTCAATAAATGTGTCAATCGCAATATTTAAATTTTACTAATATAACAGTCAGACATTGTCAGAGGGATTGCTCTGGAGAGACCTAAAAAAACAAAAGTTATTTGTAAAGCTGACATTCAGCTTAAGCTGTTACGGTCAAAATAAGGAAAGGAAGGGACTATTTGCACGGAAATAGGGTGGAATTAGGGTTATGGTTAGGGCAACGCAGCAATGCATTAGGGTAAAATTAAAGTTGAAGTCTCGTTAGTTGTCACGCATCTAGCTTTGTGAAATTTGTTCTCTGCAATTGACCTATCCCCTGGTAGAGCGGTGAGCTGCAGAGACACCTGCTCCAGGAAATATCTGGTGGTTTAACCCCCCCAATCCAACCCCTCAATGCTTGGGACCCATTTTTAGAGTCTTTGGTATGATTCAGCCCTTGATTTGAATCCACAACCTTCCAGTCTCAGGGCAAGCACCCTACCACAAGACCACTGTGCATTTTGGCCGCAAATAATGCGTGTGGTCAACATGAATTTCCATCAGTTTTCATGGTTGGTCGCATGTAAATATGTGTGAATACCTTGGCCATAAAGAAAAAAACAGTTTGTTCATTTAATTTTGTTCATTTAAATAGTTGATTTGACATGGTACTTTTAATCAACAACTGATCTAAAAACGACATATAAAACATTACAGACTGGTTGGAGAGATCTTCTTGTGCTCTAAAATCAATGCGATGGCTCCATGCATTTCCCTCTGAACAGAGGATCCAGCACAAAGAGCCGAAGATGCTGCTGTTGCTATGAAAGCTGGCGGAATATTTTGAAAGATTAATGTCCACTCAGAGGTAGTATTACTTTTTCAGTACTTAAAATCCATGTGTTTTCTCTGCTGCAAAATAGTATGACCTGTTTTTTACAGCAAAAGAAAATAAATTGTGTCTACATTTTTTTGTGTCAACGAGGACAAAGAAAGATCAAGAGAATTGAAAAGGCAAGAAAGGCTTCACAACCAAGTCGACATAATGTTTTTTTTTTATTAATATGCGATGAAAATGGTCAAAGTAATGTCACACAGACTAAAAAAATCGTTTTTCTAAAAGTAAAAAAAAACATAATTTAACCTTCTAATTTGATTTTCTAATGGCCATTTTCTTGTTTTAGTGGAATCATTTTAAATAATTTCCATCATTTATTTCATTATGTTGATAAATATCAGTTTTCTCTTTAAAAAACCTTTGGTAATTTTTGTTTTTGTTCTTTCCATGAAAGTGATGGTTTTGAATTAATTTAACAAGGAAGAAGGATTTAAGATTTTTTGTCATTAAGGTTTTGTTTTCAATTCTCCATACTATCAGTTCACATGCTGTCATATTTACACTTGCTGCTCTCGACCAAAACATTTTTTTATTTAGTCAACAAGCAAAAGTCGTCGGTCCCTTCATTAACTTCCTCTGCTCCATGTTCACCAACTTCCTGATTGAACTACAGTAAGCTACAATGACAAAGTACTGTATTATGATTTTATAATCAAAAATGGCTTTGTTGCCAACAACTGAAAATCTTTTTACCGACTCCGCAGTCTGTTTATTTAATGGAGATGTAAAATGTTTCTAAAGCTGAAATGTAGAATTCAGAGTTTTGTTCTGACAAGAGCAGAGACAATAAATCGACAGAGAGCTTGAATGGGGGGAAATAAAAATAATCTACTTCAAAATAAAAAGTTCAATGCTAAAGTTTTCAAAGAATTTGCAATAAACAGGTTCAAGGAGACAACCTTATTTTCTCTCGTGCCTTCAGCGCAAACGGTGAACACGCAGACAGACAATCAGGTTTCCACCAACATGCACACATCAAGTTAGCGCCGATTGCGACGAGCCTTTCAGGAAAGAAAGAGTCATCTTGGAGAGAAGGGATTAGAGTTCTCTTTGGTCGCCATGGAGTTACCGATGATTGATGTCATTAATAAACCTGTTGTCATGGCGCCCTCAATGCCTGTGACTCTGGACCAAAACACAAAGAGGGGGAAACACTGAGAGTAATAGACAGAGAAATAGAGTGCCTCTAAAGGCATTCATGTATTTAATGACTGGGATTTATCTAACAGCTCTGAGGCGGACCTCACTCATCAGATTGCTATTTTCTGCCCCACATCACCTTGTCAAACTGTGCTAAGATACAACTTTATTGGCATCAGAGATGCTAGGTTTCCAGCCTTTTTTTCCCTACCTATAACAATTCAAATGATCAATGTATTCAATAAACATAATTCCTACAAGTGACAGTAGGATTTCTAGTCCAGTGTTTTTTTGTGATATATGTTTAGAAATCACAGGAAAACACACTTTATTTGTTGCCTGCAGATCTCCCCAGATGAATACACTGTGTATTAAATCAAATACAATTTTTAACACTATTAGCTTTTAGAAAGTCCGTCCAAAAACAAATAGAAAGTCTTACTTGAGTGAGCTGGTGAAATTGAATAGTCTTCCAATTTGCTTTGTGGCTTGTTTGACATTTTAAAATCATGGCAATTTTATTTGCTGCGTTTTCCCCATAGAAAACCACATTAAGGGCCACACACATACTCATGAAGTCTTGTTGATTGATGCAGGACCTTGGTTCAGTTCATGTGAATTTTTTCTTGACGTTTCAAAAGCACAAAGCAGAGAAATACAGCGTCATTGCGCTTTTCAAAAATAGTCATGTGCAACGTAATTGAGTAGAAAATTACTTCAAGGTCTGTACATCTGGAGAGATAATGGCAGAGATAATAATAGGGTTGTTTTAGTTGTGAGTCCAGACACATGTTCACTTGTTGCTGCAGTGATTGCTAAGAACAAATCACCTGCTCTGGTTTTGGTTTTGCTTTTGGCTAATGAAGACAAGGATATTTCCTCCACTTTATGTTCGATGAAACAAATAACTATTATGCCCTAGAGATATCTGTCAGTTCAGTTTTTTTCTAAAGCAAGCACTGATATTTCCTCCTTGCTTCTTTGTAGCAATGTCTTGATTGATAATGTCATAATCATAACATGAAACTGAATTCCTTTGCCCTAAAGTGATTTTTTTACAACATTATTCTTTCTGTACCTGGACTTTCATACTAAAGGCATTCAGTTGACTCAGTTTGAAGCAGGGGGAGTCCAAAGGAGTAGTAGAGAAGTATCCTTTGCGACTGTGACGCAAAGAAAATCTGTCATGGCCCTGAGGGACAGCTCTGGGTCCTTCTAACTGTTAGTAGGTAGGCCACATAGCTTTGAAGAAGAGATACTATCACACCACCACCTCCTCATATTCCCACTAAAAAATTCTAACCATCGGTGAATATTGCTGGCATTTTCAGCTCTGCCCCTCTGTTTTACCGTGTTATTACATGAAAATGTTAGTGATGACAATGAGCTTGAGGCCAGAGGGAAACATGGAATTCTTTTGTTTTTTTTCCTCTCCAGTAAAATGCCCTTTTCTTTGCCTCTCCTTCTCAGCCTGCGCCTTTAAATAACTCATGGCCTCATTATCCAAATAGGCAGGAGAAAGCACACACTAGAACATAATTAATTTGATTGTGGCAAAGTCTCTTCATTTTTCATTTACACACAATTCTATAGCAATTGCAGTTTTTACTGTCTTTGAAATGTAATGCAAGTGTGACATGTACCATTTACCATAATTTGCGGCTGAATTGATGTGTTTGCTGTAGGAAGCCTAGCATGTTATGTCCATATTGAAATATAATACAACAATGTTTTCATCTGAATAATCATATCATCAACAATCTGTCAGAAAAAACTTTTATTTTGAAGGACACCTAACTTGTTTTTTTTAGATTTGTGGGCAGAATAATTTGGAATAATAAAAATGTTTTGATAAATCTGAGTTTTCTGTGTTTTTGAGTACAACCCCCACCCCCTTTGCCCCTGTTTGAACTATAATTCAAATTTGACATCCTATTTTCGGAGAACATTCCAACAGCCAAGCAGGCTGGTACCGTTGGAGAGGTACAACATGCAGTAAAGTTGGTTGTCTCAGTATTCACTCTGACATTTGTGTGTCTGCTACTCTTAAAGAGTAATATCGTGACTTCTTAAACACATACAAAAAACAACATGACTTCTTGGAAGTATCAGTATGTTCTTTACTGTGAGAGGTGGCCTTATGTTTTCTTACATCTCAAGGGCATTCACAAAAAGCACCAGTAAATTATTATTTTTTCTTTTTATTCCAGTCATTTGTGGAAGTTTGTTTATTTCTACCACTTATTAGAGGCCAGTTTCATGATTTTGAATTGTCCTAAACCCAGTTAGTGTATTAAATCAGGAATTTTTGCAAAAAAAAAAAGCAAACCAACGAGTATATATGCGTCATATATAGTTACCATTCATACCAGAAGACCTTTACTTCTGGATGAATTTTACTGTAGACTAAGAAATGTGCTTTGCGTTTATTTTCCAAATTTTCCTTTTTCCAGTGATAACACAGAGTTTTATAGTTAACAAAACTTCTAATAAATGTGCTCTCCAGCATTTGCAACTGAGGAATAGTTTCAGCAGAACAACTTACATCAGTCTTTCTGTTAATTTACAAAATTACTTTTGTCTGTGTTTCTGTGCATTGACAATCCAGAAGATTCAGCCATGAAACAGAAAGGCATTTAATTCAGTCTCCACAAAAATCATAGGTTGAGTAATGGTTGCACTAAATCACAAGAGAACTGGCTTTAACACAGAAGGAGCATCTCCTAAGCACTCTAAAAACACCAGATTTACAGTTGTTGGATTTGTAAAAGAAATAATTAAAATAACATAAACTACATTAGATGTACATCATAAATAGGACAAAATAAGCATTGATTTTGGAGATCTCTCAGACCATATACATAAACACACATGTAAAAAGCATAAAGTTTCCATAGATCTACACAAAGTAGGGAGTGTATCGATTAATCAATGAATGGATTTATCCAACCAGATTGATCTGTCTGAGGTAAGTTCTTTACTGAATCAAACCATTTCATATAATTTTGTTTCTAAATGAAATAAATTGATTATAGTCAATATTAGAAATTACCATTTGGATTGAGACAAAGTAGGTTTATTTTACTTTAACATAAAAATGACCAAGTACCATCACACATGTGACAACACACATGTTACGGTAGCAACAAATGGTCAAGCCATCATTACAGTCCATTGTGTGGAAACACTGAATTTTACAATTATTTGCGACTGCAATTAATAAAAAAAAAAAAAGAATTATTTTGTTGTGGAAAATCTAAAACATGAAAACATGAACTGAAATATGAACAGAATTGCCATTTAATTCTTGTTTACTTGTTTGTACACATACGGGTATTTAATTTAAACTTGATTATTTTGCATGAAATACAAGGAATCTGGAAAACTTCACCTGCACTGTTCAGTACAAGGTTTTCACCTCTGAGTCACACTGGTTGAATTTTGCTGTTAAAATACCAAAGCTTGCTAATACCAAGTATTACCTAGCAACACTTTTGTGATTGGCTACTGAAATTGACAAATCACAGAGCATACTCAGGAGGCAATGAAACTACAGACGCTGTAGAACAGAAGAAGGAGAGTTTCAGACAAATAGTTTCCATCTAATTTTCTCAACACTCACAACAATCTACTTAAGTAGAATAAAATGTTGTGCACACAGGAGCATGACTTACAAGGAGGGGAACAGGTCTGCCACAGTGCAAGACTTGTGCTTCCATATGTTTTTATTAAAAACCAGAAGTTATAGAAATGAATGCTGGAAATATAATCTTTGTGACTCAGATTGAAAAGATTTAAAAGCAGGGTAATGTGCTATCTTTTGTAGAGTGTTGTCTTTTCAAAATACAAATGTCACACAGCAAGTAAACCAGTCACTGCAGATACAGCTGGAGTCCTTGCAAGGTTTGGTATAGATTTTTGGGAACTGCACATCCGTCTTTGGCTTTGTTTTCTGCGACACATTGCAAGTTGTGCATAAATTGCTTGCGCACGAATCCAGTTTTGTTATGAATTAATACTTACTGAGGCTTTCTCAAAAGGCAGTCTTTTGAATTGATAAATATAAAGCAGCCTTCATGCTGCAGAACTATCTTGCTCTCTGCTACAATCAGCATTTCTAACTTGCAAAGCTTCTCTCTTTCTTCTTGCTGTTTTCTATGCGCTATCGCCAGTATAATCACCCATTTCTCCCCCTTAAACCTTCTCTCCTCAAATCTTGATTCATCCCTCCAAGGACACATTCACCAGGTCATTATTTTCCTCCTGTTGGCATGAATTTGAACCATATATATATATATATATATATATATATATATATATATATATATA
>BSAI01000162.1:14184644-14229625 GCA_036245035.1 Adrianichthys oophorus | reverse complement strand
ATATATATATATATATATATATATATATATATATATATATATATAAACAGTGCGCCCGGAAAAATAAACACCCAAAGGCAATCTTATTTGGCCAAAAACTCTTGTAGGATCAAGCCAAGTGTGGTCTAACTCAAAGTCATTCCTTTCTTTTAAACTGAGAGGTTATTTACCAAATCCAGAAGAGCACACTGATCAATTCAAATGTGACACAGACCACCCAATTGAGACGGCCTCCACCTCCAATGCTGGCCCCCAAAGTGTGAAAGGGTTGGGGCAGGGTGCTCCGTCGAAGATGTCAGGGTGGAGGCTTATGACAGTGACACAAATAAACAGGTGTTTAGTGAGGGAGGTTGTATCATACATTAGGCTGCTGCTGCTGCATTGGCCTTCCACTGAGCTGGTGTAACCATGGCAACAGGCTGCTGGGAGACAGTGCAGTGAGTGTCAGAAGACTGGAGTAGGTGGGCCTTTAGCTTTTGAACACCATGAGAGATTAGCTCAGAGTTAAAACCTTAAACCTCATGCAATGCAACTCTTTGATGATTATTGATAGTGAGGCAAAGGAAGCCTAATAGCAGTTATTTTAGGAAAAGGTCTAACCTAAGTGCAAGCGTGCACATGCAAGCACGTTCCTTAACATCAGCCGCAATGCTGCTGAAAATTATTTAAAAAGCATGGAGCAGTAAAGAAGATAAAATATCCCGGGATAAAGACGCAGTAATAAAAAGATTGAATACATGGAGAGCAGCAGATCAATATAGTAGATTAATTATATTAGGGGAGTTGTAATGATGTGTGCAACAGATTCCCATGGCAATAGAAAACAAAAGCAAATGGGAGATAGCAGGAGTGGAGTGACACTTACATAACAAACCAAGGACAAGACATGAGGAAGCTACTGAGAGAAGAGACATGAGCCAGAAAGAAGGAGAAATAAAATCGATCAGAAGAAATCTAGACAGGAGATGGGAAAACAGGAGATGAAGACATATATCGGAAATATACAGAGGTAGAAACAGGCTGGAGACTGATAGATATCTCATCCGTCTGAGTGTTTTGAGCTTTTATTAACAGGTCAGGCAAGCAGTGAGACGAGAGAGCAGAAAAAGAGCGCCGTGTGGATGGGGTGTTGCAGCAAAAGCTGAAGTAGAGATTATTTACTGACTCATGTTGCGAAATAAACAGGAGGCATAATCAGAGGGATTCTCTTCACTTTCTCCCCTAATCCACCGACTCAATAAGAACATGACACCCCCCCAACCTAAATCTTTCTTTCCTCCAGGGAAGTGGTAAATGGGACGTCCATTTAAAATGCATCGAAATTTGTTTTTATCTTCAGATTTTTTTTCAGGCATTCCATCTTACAAATGAATTTTTACAATATTTTTTTGGAAACTAAATAATGAAATGCTTTATTACAACAAGCATCTCGCAGCCCACGATTGCAACTTTAAATGGGAAAGTGGAGGGAGGTAGTCTTATGGAGTGCAACACGTGCTTACTTTCTCAAAACTTACGAAGATGCTTTTTAAATGATCCCATGAAGGTTGATGTTGCAAACATTGACAGTTTTAGACTGCAAAGAGCTTTAAAGCAGCTAAAAATAACAGATCTTTATTGTGATGTTTGTTCTTTTCTAGATTCTTTGTGTCTCTTGGTTTATCAAACCAGAAGTCCAAAAACAGTTCAGCAGTCCAATTATTTAAAGGTGTTTTTATACAATCTCACAACTTTTAATATTGTAGCAAACAGCATACATATCTGTGAACCCTTGATTAAAGTAATCTGTAAATCTAATTCATATCTATTTGCATTTTTTCTGAACATTAATGAAAAATGTGTTATAATTTCTGATACATATTTTCTACAGGTGCACCTAGGATTCATTCCTATCCTGTACCTGCTGCTTATTGCACTTCAGGTTAGACCTATTTACATTGTACTTGTACAAGTGTAATGACGATAAAGCTGAATTTAATCTTATTAAAAAGATGATATACAAAATATCAAAAGAAACCAGAGAAAGAATAGTTCACATTTTTCAGTAGTTATCAAGAGTGGGTTTTATTCACGTACTCAATGTGTGGTGTTGATAACTTTTGTTGTTGTCCTGATTGAATGTTTTGTTTCCCCATGTTGTGCCAATTGGTGGACTTTCTCAGGGATGAGCCTGTGTCACCGCAACTAATAGATTTTGGTTGTGTAGCTGTTAAAAATTAAGATTAAACAAAATTTTGTGTCGATAGTGAAGTTAGCAGCTGACCTTGGACTAGAACTTTGTGTTCTGAACTAAGCTGCCTATTTACTGCATAGTATTGCATAGCATTTTTACTATCTCTTTGTGGTTATTTATCAACAAAAAAAATCTAAGAACTTCTATGATACACAGTATAGATGGAAAAAAAACCACTCATATATTTTCAAAGTATTTTTTTATGTTATTCGAATATTGCAAAGCTTCATCTTTATTGTGTTTGCAGTCCCAGCACTAGGTTCTTTCATCATACCAGCTGAACAGGAATGTGATCTGATTTTCCTTATTCTATGTGACAACTAAATTGTTTGCCTACTTAATAACATTTCCTGTGATAAATGGTGTTGATTTGACATTTTACCTCAGAATAAAGAAAACTGCACAAAATAGTTTAGTATAAATGTGTACTCATTGTGTAAGCAGTGGTTACAGAAAAGAGGCTGCTCAGACCACAGGAGCCCACACACACACAGCATAGTTAGAGGATCCATCCACAGGGATACCTCAGGCTTTACCTGCAGGCCAAAGGACTAGAGAGGTTTTCTGTGGCTCCTTGGCCCGGGGCTATTTTGGCATCTCAAAACACAGCAAGCACTGATGCAAGCTAATGCAGAGTAGAGAAAGAATTATGATAAGAAATTATGGGGTTTATGTCTCAGTTGGAATTTGTTCTTCTCAGATTTGTTTAACTCCTTCACTGCCAGAACAGTTCTCAAACGTATGCATAGATAAGAAACGTAATTTGTAAATTGCTTTAACTGAGATCTAGTTAATATATGTTGTTGTTTAAATTAAGGATAAATATGTTCACTTCCTCCTTCAGGATGGTGTGAAAAGAAAAGTAAAGGAAGCCAACACAGTTAACCCTAAAAAACCAGAGGGGTCAAATTGTGATCTCTAATGCTACATTCATACCGGGCTTGGAAACTTGCGTTAAAGCGACCCCATACAATAAAAAGTCTATGTAAACGCACATAAATGTGCATTTCAGGCTTCAGTGCTTAAAACTCTTGCGTTCAAGCGTCACTACGTACGTTTTAAAATCTGTTTCCAAGCTCTAAAAAGTGCAGCAATTGAACACGCGTCAGCAGTTAAACCACTTGAACTTTGACCAATCAGAGACTTGGGTTTGGTAGAGAAGTAGGACCAAAAATGCAGGAAACTGTGCTTGGTGGCAAACACAAACATTTCATTTAGAAACTAAAACAGAACAAAAACCAATGGAGATGACCTGACAATGTAGAAGTGAAAACCAGACACTTCTGAGGACAATTAACAGAAATGAAAACAGCTGTGGATGATTAACATTAACCTGAAGTGATTGACAGGAGACAGAACATGACCGAAAAATCACTAAAAAACCAAACTAAACCACAAAATCCTCACAACAACAGTATGATAATGACATTAAACATTATTCATATTTTTCGCATTAAGTAATTTAGGGTCAAAATTACCCCGTCATACCCCAAATGTTGGGGTGTAAGCATCAGCTTATTTGAAACTGCATAAAGAGCCATTTTCCCCTCTTGTTTCTTTTTGTAAGTCTTGATTTTTTTTTTTTGTTAGTTTGTTTCTTCATTTCGTTTTGATTGCAAGGCCTCTTCTAACTCTGACTCAGTCCGGTCCCAGAGGAGCTGTACTTTCTTTGGCCCAAATATCAATCACTGGAATGAGACTGTCCCATTAAAAAGAAATTTAATAGACCTAATCACTGAGGCGCGAGATGAATAGTGAATCAATTATACAGATTTGTGTAAGAAGAGACAGTAATGTGCCTTCACATTTCATTCAGGAAGAATTTTAAAGATGATTGACAGCCCTTTGTTCTCCTTGTAGGTGTGCCAAAAAAAAAAAAGGTTCCTTTAAAGTTAATAAAAACTCACAAATTAAGTAGTATACTAAGCATCTACATTTTTAAGCATGTATTTGAAATAAAATGATTGAAATGTTTGAAATGAAAAGTGTAAAACAGTTTTAAAATGATGTTAAGAGTGCATTTGAACACATTTGAGTTAGAACATTTTTCCCACAACTTAACTTTTTTGGTGGTGCAGAGGTGGGTACAGTTGACCTCTGATTGGAAGATCGCAGGTTTGATTCCTGTCCTGCCCACCCGTGTCAAAGTGTCCTTGGGTAAAACACTGAACCCCACAATGCTCCTGGTGGTTATAGGTTGGCGCCAGTGTTCAGCAACAGAGCCGCCATCAGTGTGTGAATGTGTGTGTATAAGGGTGAATGGAAATGTGACTGTAAAGCACTTTGGACCTTTTAAAAAGGTAGTAAAGCACCATGTAAGTATACACCATTTTATCATTTACCTTAAAAAAATCTAAATGTCACTTTTAACTCTTGGAATTGAGTGAACAAGTACTGAAGCAATCATCTCAGCAATTCAGAAGACTGAAGGAAACACTAGTAGATGAGTCTCATAGTCATGTCTTTGTAGATGCTAAAATGCTTAGTAAACTGCAACATGTTAGAACATAACTTGTAGCTGTTTTTCCTTGTGCTTCTTTCATTGAAAAGCAACCTCTTTTATAGAAACAGCAATGTGGCAGGATTTTTTTTTAAAACCAAATCAATACTTTAGGCAAGTTTTATCTTCTCTGTGAATAGTCTGGTTATCAGGCATAAAAAAAAAAAAAATGTCTCATTTGCTCAGACGTTTGACTTCATTAAAGTTGCTGTTTGTCACAAATTCTATTCATAGCTTTTAGGAACTACATGTTTCAGCATAGTCACATTGTAGAGGGAGAATAGAGGCCCAGAAACCGAGACAGGTGTGTTTATTCAATCATAAAGTGGAATCACCTGACTTAGCTCAACAGTGGCAAACAGGACAAAGAAAGATGAAAACAGGCAGGGTTTTTGAGGACCAGAATTGGCTGGCCCTAGTTTAAGCCTTTAGAATACAGGCGCAATATGCAAATCAGCAGCGTCAAATCTGAAGCCATGTTTGAAGACCCAGTCCGATTATTTTTTGATCCATTTTAAAAGCATCCCCAGTGGTCTTTTAATTATGATTATGTTTTTAGCCAAAAAAAAAAAAAAAAACGTGTCCTTTTCTTGGACATAGATTCTGCAGAGCGTTAAAGGATTTGCCTCCAAGTTGTGGGCAGGACTGTTGGTGTAGAGCAACCACGCTCCCCCTTCCCTTTCCCGTTGCTGAGAGCTCTCTGTTTACACTCTTTCCTGCTAGCTTACAGCCCCTCACTACCTCAACCTAATGTTCTAAATGTGACAAAAATGGCGAGCAATATTGGAGCTATACAGTTTTGAACCAGATGCCAGCTCAGAGGAGGAAAACAAAGACATGTAACTTAAAGGTCTCGAAGTGGATGATGCAGA
Organism: Adrianichthys oophorus; assembly: GCA_036245035.1. NCBI lineage: Eukaryota > Metazoa > Chordata > Actinopteri > Beloniformes > Adrianichthyidae > Adrianichthys > Adrianichthys oophorus. The sequence goes on along the minus strand of BSAI01000162.1, from coordinate 14,224,020 downwards.
GATTTCTCGACCGGTCAAGTTTAGAATCCTGCTTCTGTCACTTTAACCACCAGTCTGGATGGGTGTAAATTCTTGTTTTGGACTAACTATAAGTTGTGTCACTTAATTTTCAGAAAAATAAGGATATTTTAGAAGTGCTCTGTTGAACAAGCTTTAGTTGAAATTATTCACATATTTTATTTATTTATTTATTTTTACACACTATTGACAAATGTGAAAAATGAGGAAAACAAAATATTTGTGAAACTTCATCTGGAACATTGAAGAATTTGCACGCCTGTATTTTTTATTCATGAACAAATAGCAAACTGATTATCGGGCACATGCACACCTGGGTGCGGTGAGACACCTCTGGTGCGTGTTGCATGGCTGCCTGTATGGACTGATGACTTCCCCCTCATTGGTTTGGTCTACTTTTCCGCCTGACCAAGAGTGAAAGGAAAAGACAGAAACAGAGAGAGGTGATGCATAATTCATGACTGTGGTGTGGACACTGCAGATAGCCTGTTGAGAGACAGGAAGGCAGAGAGGGCAGCACTGGTATTTCTGTATTTTTACATAGTTGGAAAAAAAAATTCTTTAGACTTTTTTATTTCTCAATTCCAGTTTCAGCCCACATGCATCAAAAATTGTACGTTTTTTAATTGTAAGAGGTTGGTAACAGAATCAAACAAATCACCTCTCTAATGCAGAGACTGTGGGTAAATGTCAAAACCTCAAAAAGAATTATGAATTCAAGTGCACAGCAGTTATTCTTTTATCTTAGAAGGGTAGAGGAACATATTTCTCGTATTTATTTCAAAGTACTTTACTTCATAGCACCCTAGAAAACATCCTCTGTGGGCGAGTTAGGTTCTCAACTATCATATCTTTTTTTTTTTAATCTTCATTTCCATTCTTTATCTAAAAGGAACATCTTTGTGTTCCTTTTGGTTCTGAGAGTAGAGGAAAAAATATTTTAGACTCCATTTTTTAATTAAATTATGGCATGTGCAAGACTTAAATTAGGCTACCACCTAATCCATACACAACTTTCAGGTTCACTGAAAACTGTTCACTGTTTGTACTTTTTCTTAAGTAAGAAACAACAAGCTGGCATTGTCAGTTTAAACATTATAGAAATGTTTAAATGTTTTGGGGTAGCATGTTACGGAAATAGTCTTTAGCACAAAAAAATACCCTATCAATGTGTTTGGCTAATCTCTAACAGATCTCTAACAGTTTTTTCTCCCGTCCTTGTCAGCATTTAGACTCTACACATTTTGTTTGTGTATTTTTTGTGTTATGATCCATCTCCTGTTTTCAATAGAGCCATGGTAACAAGGTAAATCTCCCTTTGTGGGATCAGTTTTTAGCTTTATTCTATTCTGTTCTTACAAAATAAAATTGCCCTCACTCTTGTGGTGAATTACATTACTTAAATTGACTTTTTTTTGTTGTTTTTTTTTTTTTTTAAGTGTGGAAGGCTCTTTAAGAAATGTATTTAAAATAATATATAAAAACAACAATCCTTAACAAAAGTGTCCAGAAGAAAGTACAGTTCAAAGAGAACCAAAGGAATGAAATTTAACGTCAAAATGTGATCATGAAATGTTTAGATGAGCCCTTTTTTGAAGTGACATGCTTGAAAGTCTTTTACACGTAGCAATGTTAGGACTTGATGGCCTCTAACCACAGTGCACACACTGAGTAACAGTGGCAAGGTTTTTAACACACCTAACTTTGAAAAGCCCATCAATCATGATGCTAGATGTCCAATACCCACAATGCAATGTTGGTAGTTAAATTGAGGTTGTATTTTTACAGTGTTCCCTTGCGATATTGCGGTTCAACTCTCATGGTCTCGCTGCTTCAGTACAATTTTGCAAACTTTTATTTTTAATATTTTTTTTAATAGTCACTGTTCTGCATCCTGATTGGGTGTTGACCTTGTCAATCAATTTCCTCGGTGCCATGTCTCCTGTACAGAATGCTTTTAAACAAATCTTCGGTCTTTGTTTTCATTCTATAATAGGCTGCTAGACCTTTTTTTTTTTTTTTTTTTAACAATTTGAACTTTGGGACTGTCTAAAAGAGAAGTGTGAAAATGTTCATGTTTGTCTGAGTGAGAATAGTTTTCAGAGTGTGTAGTGAAGGGCTTTACAGCCTTAAAACATCTTTAATCCCACATGACGTATTTTAACTATTGCAGGTTACTTATAATGTCCTATAATGTCCTATAATTATAGGTCACCCAGGGGTGACCTATAATGTCACCCCTGCGATACATGGGGAAGGCTAGTTAAACGCCTCTTGTATTTGCAGTTCAAACCCCTCTTCCATCAGTAAACCTCTGGTATTTTTCAGTCAAGGATGAGGGCAGCTATCTTTCTGCTGGAGGCTGCAGACAGCCTCTGTGCTGTGGTCCGCACACTCCGTCCACTGCTTTTCTGTGGGATTACGATCGCTTTGCAAGATGTCAACAGAAGTTAATGAATGTCTTCTTTGGCAAATCCTGGGTAATCCTGGCAACAGAATGCCCCTCCTTCTTCCCACTGCTCAGCTGATAAGATCTGCCTCAGTACCAGAAGGAAAACTAGAGTGGCCCAGCTCTCCACTACACAGGGATATTTCGCGCTCTGCTGCCTAAGCTGTGTTACCCGATTTCTTTATTTTGCAGCACTCCGAAATGAAATTGGGTGCACTTATTACTTTGGATTTGTTGCTGGTGGTGGCAATGAAACAGTCCACCTCCTGCTTAAACTACCCTTGAGTCTGCAAAAGCGGCTTTTGTCTCATTTCATAACAGATTCTTTCTTCCACTCTTCCTTTTGTTCCCTCCGCTTACATTTTGCTCTCGTCCCCCTTCTGCCTCGTTCTCGTTTTTCCTCTGGTTTTAACACATAATTGGCTGACATCCTCTAGCTAATCCCTTTGTGGATTGAAAATGTGTTCTCTTGATACAAAACTCAAATTTGCATTTCAAATGACTGTGCTCACATCTCCAAAAATGTATACAAGGCACCTTTAGGGCTCAGTTCTTCAAGAGTTACCAGAATAGTCAGTGCTTGTTCTGAGTGTTTTAAACTTCTCTTATAATTTAAGTTCCTACTTTTTAACCAGTTGCTTAAAGAGAAATGTAATTTAATTGTTTAAAAATAAGAAAATGTTTTAAGGATGTGGATATATGTGATTAAAATCATAAAAATATTCAAATAATAAAGTTATTTGATGTGTAGTTAGGTGCTTTTTTAAGGCACTCCATTGTTAAAACTTCTAATATTTGCAGGTCCAGACAAAAAAGTTATTAGGCAATCTAGGTAAATCTAGGTCCCACCCCATTTGATCTCATGTGTCAGTTTTTTGGGGGTTTTTTTCTACTGATCTCGCTCTGACCTTGGTTTTGTCTGCTTTATTTAGCTTGTTAATCTATTTTTGAAGAGTCCGTAGCTAAAGATTGTTAAAAGTCATAAGTTTTTTTATTTGTTCTACATCATCACCCATCCCGTTTATGTTTTTTAGTGATATTCACATTCTTAGCCCAGCTTTTCAAAGCTGGGGTAAAGGTTGGGCTAAAGGGCAACACTGGAACTCATTCAAATGGTTGATCTCAGTTTACTCCTTGAGCTCTTATACTTAGCACACCTCTTAGCCCTTTAAAATAGTTTGAGGCAGAGGTAGAGCCAACAGATACATAAGAATCAAGCAACTGAACAAATTTCAATACATGTGGAAAAGTAAAAATACTGTAGTCTGAACTTTTGGAACTTCACTTGATTTTCTAACCCCAAGAAAATCTACTATTATGGTTGATTTCATAAAATATGTACGAGTGAAAAATACGGGGATTAGATAAAAAAAAAAAAAAAGAATAAAAAATAACCCTTTAAAAAAGGCTATAAAGGACCATACCACAAATGAATGGATCAGAAGTAGAGCTAAGATTCAAGCCTATTACATCTTATTATTTACAGATTCAAATAACTCTCCAACAAACAAAAAATGAATTCTAAACTTAATTCCTAAATCAGAATCATGGCTTTTTTCGTGTACCAAGACAAAAAAATACAAATTTCTCAACTTTTATCATCTGAATTACATCTGATATGTTCCCGCTTGATCTACTTGATGAACTTCACCTGCAATTTTTATTTTTCTAACATTGACCTTGTGCTTATTAGTATGCTTTTTGAAGCATTGATGATTTGTTTCTGCATTTAAGGACAAATAATGATCATAAAGGTATAATTAGCACGTTATCTCAGACAATTGGTAACAAATTATTTTTTTCTGTTCTAGCACTACAGTCAGTATTCAGGGAAATATTTTGTTATTGTTTTTGCATGCATACCACCGCTCCGTTCTTTGTTTTATGTACTCGTTTTATTTTTTTTCCTCTCTTAGTCACAGCACATGCACACATGCCTTCTATTTACTCACAAACAGCTCCTGTTACTTCTTTAGGAAACAGTGAGAAACAGAGTGTGTCGTTTTCCACATGCAACTTTTTGTCACCGATTTGTGGCCTCTTGTCAGTGAAGTGCAGAAAAAACTAATAGAACATTTCTGTCAAACTAGAACACACCTCAACACAATGTTAAAAAAAAAAAAACAACAACAAATGAATTAATACAGGCAGATGTTAATCCTGTTTATAATGTGCACTTTAACATTTTTCTAACAACAAAATATATTTTATTCTAAAATAAACTGGAGGAAATGAGGAACTTATCAAATGTTAAAAAATTACTAATGAACTTCTTTTTATTTTATAAAGAAACCATAGGAAAAGAATTAGCAATCATGGTACTGTGAGTTGGAACCAGATGAAACAAATTTGCGGTGTGGCATTACATGATAAAAATGCCACTTTGCTCCCAATGTTCTAACTTTTCCCTTCTATCGAAGTGCAACTTTTTTGGAGTCAACTTGAATGAAGGAAAATCTACACCAACATCTTTTGTATTCTGTTTCTTTTTGTTTTGTTCACATTATTGTGTATTTGTGTAGTTTAATTCAAAACTTGATTTTATTCTTCAAAACTAATCAAGCAGCAAACCTAACAAATCATTAAAACTGACAAATGTGAGACGAGAGCAAAATGAGGGTCTAACAAAACAGACATACGAAACATGAACTCCGGTCTCTTGAGGATAAACCAGAGTTTGATTACTCCACTGCCCTTTTAACCTCTGAATACGGCATTGATTGCACCGCTTGTTAATGAAATCCGAAAGACTCTGCATGATGATAAATGACACTTAAGGAATAGCCGGTGTGGCCTGCTGGGCCACACAGACAAGAAAACAATTTTTTTTTAACACACAATACTATTTTTTGCAGTGGAGGGCACAACGAGCTTCTGAGGCTAAAAGTAGGCTTACACTATTGAAATAAGAGTGATTGTTATGGTTACATTTAAAGTCTAATGTTCTATGCTAATGTTCACTTTCACTCTAAAGACTAGGATGCAAGTCCAGTGTAATTTATCTATAGATCCAAATGGTGTTTAATCATTCAGTTTTAAATAATGTTAAGCAACTTGCAAAATGTTTAACGTGACTTTAGTTTTTTGGGGGAAAAATTGAACATCTGACTTTTGAGTCACTAATACAGCACATCCATCTATCTTCAGAACTTGCTGAATCCCTTTTGGGGTCACGGGGCCGCTAGAGGCATCCCAGCTACTGTAGGGTGAGGGCGGAGTTCACCCTGAACAGGACGTCAGTCAGTAACAGGGTCTAATACAAAACATTAAAGAATAGTTGTAAAGAAATTAATTTATTATTGTCAAGAATCTTTAGAAATATTTGGACTACAACTATCATAACTAATTTAGTTTATTTTTTACTTTTTTCTTGCACCCTGAGATAAAAAAAACAAAAACAAATTGAACTGATGTGCTAAATGGCGCTGTCACTAGTGCCAAATTCACAGATATACAAACTGAACAACTAGAGAATGACTGCTACATTCAGTATGTCACTTCTTCCAGTGAATTCCCTCAGACACGCAAAACACATTTCACTTCACATATGGCAACAAACATGCCATATAGTGGTGAAACTGTAAGAGATGGATGTTGGAAGCAATTACGGGACCATTTTATATTGTACTAAATGGTGGCTCACTAGCTTGTAAGACAAACCCCCAGTGGTTCCTCAGTAAATTGATCTGGCTTCAGTCTTTTGCATTTTTTAAACAAGCTTCAAATAAAAAGTTAAGAGTTTCAGCTTGAAATGAAGGGGTAACTCAGCAATTTAGTTAAATTCAGAGATAATTTAAAAACAGAGCTCAAGGTCTAACAATACTTTGTATATGTCAGGCATGTCCAAAGTCCGGCCCGTGGGTCAAACTGACCTGGCTCTTGGCCCGCAGGCTCCTTTCATAAAATCAATTTAATGCAGCCCCCAGCATTCATTGAAACTTATCTGTACAATTTCTTAAATATGGTTGGCTAAGGTATGTTTTAAGATGTTGTAAACCTGTGGCAACACTGTTGGTGACACCTTCTTCCTCATTTCTATAATGTCAAGTGTGAATAAATAAAAGATAGTTGATGGTGAGAACATCTGCTTCCAGGACAAGTGGAAATTGGCATCTTTTTTTTCCCAGTGAAATATGAAAGAACTGTCTGCCTAATATGCCAACTGACTGTGGCTGATTTCAAGGAGTTCAATATCAAGATGGACTGTCAGACATGAACGTGTATCTATGACAAGCTAACTGGGAATGAATAGTTGAAAACTTGACAAATTCACAGCAATTTTGATAGAAACGTATTTAGATGCATTTGTTTTCTGTGTGAAGAAATGAGAACTATTTCACTGCATTAAAACATTCATTCAGTAGTTCATTTACATGTAATGTTATTAAAATAGTTTGAATAATGTCAAGGCCAGATTGCTGCCAGATTGCCCTCAAACATTTTTACTTCACCAAATCTGTCCATCTTTGCAAAGTTTAGACACCCCTGGTATATGTGTTGGGACCAATACAGACTAGAATTGGTTGCATTTATAATAGTGAGAAAATCCACAACAACAATTCACTTGACTAAAACATCATAAAAAAAAAAAAAAAAAAAAACACCAAAAAACATGATTTGGGCGTTTTGAACATTTTTTTTTACATTTTCATTATTTTTTCATTTTTCTCAATATAGAGGACATTTATGAAATCATTTAAGATTAAAACAGCATTTCTGAGTATTTCTTTATTCAAATAATGATGGATCAGGAGCAGATGAAAACCCAAGGTTTGAAAAATCTCAGGTTTGTGACTCAGCAGCTGCCATGGGCCAGCCAAAGTCTTCCTGCTCCTCTCCAATTCTAAATCCTACACTTGCTTGCTGTTTTATGGCGACGCTGCAAGCTAGCAAGAGGGAGTGACAAAAGAATCCGTAGGGTTGATCTCCCAACTGATTTTTGATGAACCCCTGCTGCTTTGCAAAAAATATGCCTTAAAAACCGACACAGGCTTTTGGATTTTTGCTAAAAACGGCACAATCATTATTAAAACACCACTGAGAACGATTTTACAAAAGATACAAATATTGGAGTGGAACTTTAAAGCCTTTATTTTATCCATCTCATTCATGAATGTTAGACATGTGAGAAGAAAAGTTGGGTCATGACAAGCACACTCAATAGAGCCCTTTATGGAATTAACATGTCAAGCCACCGTCTGAAACCCATTTTTAAAGAGTACTAGGTCAGGCCGTGTGACTTTGAGCAGATCATTAAGCCTCGACTATCTCACAGTTCACTTCATCGCATGCTTGTGAATCTGCTTAATGCAAGCAGCAGCAAATCACCTCTCAAACATATTGATCCTGGGTCTTCCCTGTCCTTTTGTCACTGAAATCGCATTCTGAGTGGATAAAAAATGTCAATGATATCGACTTAATTTTAGACACTGAGCGTCTGTATCATTAGTCCATGCGTCTACGTATTATCTGATTGTAAAGCTTTTATACTCACAGGTTGAGTACTCTTATCTTGGAAACAAACTTGGATATATTGAACCAAAGTTTGGTGCTTTGGTCTTGTTTTATAATGAACCAGCTATATTTGACTTCTGAACTAAGCAAGAGCTTTGCTTTTTGAATTTTTGTAAACCTCTAGAATCCACTGTGTCCAAGTCCCTTGATTCCTAATTTTAGATTCAGTAATGAGTTTTATTGAACATTGCTTTATTTCCATTGTTTTAGTGAGATGCATAACTTTTTGCAGCTTTAAAAAAAAAACAAAAAAACCCAGTAATTTGCAATTAGAGTAATCAATATTTGTGAAATAAATCCTGCCTGTGAGGCCCCTTAAGGCTCTCTTACCATGTAGTAAACAGAATTAGAATACAGATAAACAACAGAATGTGTAACTATTTCCTTTCTCATACAGGCGGTAATGATCTTCAAAAGGCTATGTTATGAAGCCACTTTATCTGTAAAGAGAGCAGCAGTATGTTTGATCATTTATTAATTTTGCTACCTTGTGTGCTTTCATCTCATTCTAAATAGGACAAAAGTGTGTTGCGTTTTCAAGCAGCAGTTGTGCGCTTCCTGTCATCAATGAAAACAGTGGGTGTGAAGTGAGTTGAGCATTGCCTGATATGGCGTGGGCTGGCCTCCATCTGTCAATACCTACAAGAGAGCGGGGAGAAAATTAGGAATCCTCCTACCCCGTTTCTGCTGCAGCTAATTTATTACCAATTTGATTCCAAACATCTCAGCACAAATTGGTTTGACTTTTACCCTCTGAATTTTGGCATTTGGTGTCACTCCTGAAAATATGCTCTGCATGAAAATGAAAGATGCATCTTCGCCATTTGCTTTGTTAACCTTACCAACCTGGTTCTGAATCTGTAGTTTTTGCGGGTACTTTAAAGATTAAACTAAAGTATTCTCTTTAAAAAGCATCTGTTATTTTATAGCTATATCATCTTTCACTTGTTACAAATTTTTGTGTCAGTTTTTCTTCTTTTTGTTCTTTTACAAGCATCATCTGTGCAGTTTCACTCACAGCCTTTTTTTCCGTTTAGTCTCACTTTTCAGTGCTCCTCTAACTTAAACTTCTCACATGGGAGGTGTTTTTAAGGCAGTATCCTTTCCAGCTAATAGTTACTTTTGAAAAGAGCAGGGGTCTGCAACCTTTAACACTAAAAGAGCCACTTCAGTCAGTGTGTTACAGACCAAAACCAAGCAAGAGCCACAAATTCCCACTTAACTTTTAAGAAAAATACCATTTATTCATATATATGTTTTTGTCTATTAAGCCATCCATTTATACGATGTAGCTTTATTATTTTTTTATTAATTGATAAAAAGTCTTATATTTCTATTATATTATATTTGACGGCCACACTTGTGCATTCTTTTCAAAATAAAATGCATCCTGCTGGAATTGATTTACAGTTTTACTCTAAGAACTTTGTCTCTGAACAGCAACTGGATATCAGGTAACAATATGAGTTTAATGGATTTCTAACTCTAAACCACTCTGACCAAACCTTTTATCAATATTTTAAGTGGTTATCTGATGTGTGTACTTGCATAGGAGGAATGGTAAACCTGTCAATGCGTCTTGATTTTGTGAGCAATAGTTGAAAAAAAAGACAATTATTTTTTAAATACTGTAAGATTACTTCAGTTTAAATACCTAAAATAAATAGCAAAACATAAAGAACAAAACCATTATTTATTCAAATTGTTTGCATTTTTATTCAAAGCCAAAGAGCCACAATAAAGGGACAAAGGGATTAGAGTTTACCACTTCTATATAAAAAAAGGAAAACATGTAAAATATGCAAGAGGCATCTTAATAAGTGAGTCCATTAATATGTAAAACTATTATACAGCTTGATTTAAAATTTAGAATTGCCTTTCATTACTTCTGAACAGAGCTGTTGGAAAGTGGGCATTTGACTTTATGTCTTGTAATATTTTATCTCATCCCAAATGTTCCATTGAGATCTCAGGAAATTGATTTAGTTTATGAAAAAAAAGAAGAATCTCCCTTTTTTGGGAGAAAGTCAACTGCAAAATTGAGATGCTTTAAAACAATTGGTAATTCTCTGTTTTAGTGATAGGAAAGTAATTATGCATGAACAATGAGATCTGTGCCAATCGTGATGGGCTCTGCGTTTCGTTATGACATACGTGAAGGTGTGTATTATTATAAGTTTTGTTAATTACCCATGGGAACAAAGAAGCATGAGTGAGCCATCAATCAATGAAGATAATCAGATTTTTAGTGGCAGAACACTATGGCCAGGAGCGAGACTAAAGACATTTGTTATCATCTGCTCCAACAGTGCGCCTTTGTTGTGAGAATAAATCTAGTGTGAAAAATAAGTTGTGGGTTTATTGACAGACTGTTGCAACATAGAAGAACACAGAAGGTCTAAAAGAAGAAAGCAAAGAAAGAGGGAAGCGGCTTTATATGTTCAGATATGCGTTGTTGATGTTTTGTCTTCTCCTGGTTTCCAGAAATCTCAGCGATCTCAGCTGATATATATGCTGCCCACAAGGTCTGCAGGGTACAGTCTTTACTTTGATGCCACATCCAGCATCAATAGATTTAGGATCAATCTGTTTCAGCTGGAGGGGGTTCTACAAGACTCTTGGGATGCATTTATACCAGAGCTGTTTGTTGGGTTAGTCCAGCTTGTGTGAGCATATGTGAATGGCTGGACTCTGGTCTGCAGGTTTGTTAAACTTGCAAGTAAACCCAGATGCTATACAGCTACATATGCAGATAACTATATTGAAAACCAAACAAACTCAACACATCACTCATTCCAGATCTAAAAATTATATGACAATGGAAGGTTATGTTGTACCAGAGTTTATTTCCTCAGATAGTCTGTGAAAACAATCTGAAGTGCTTGTAGGTATACAAACCAACTTTTTGTAACCCAAAAAGCAGAAACTGAACCAGAAAGTGCTAAATCACAATAGCGCCTTGCATTGGAAGTAGTGACCCAACAGCTGACAGAGAGAACCTGTCAAAGTTTTAAATATGTGGTGGGAAAATTGTGGCATTGTGATATGCAGACCCATCATAGCACATGACAGTCAGATGGTCAGTGCAACTAGCCAGTTTTCTACTTTCTTTTTTTTTCTCATTTCAGTGTTTGGTTCACTCCAGAGGAAAACCATCAAAATAGGGGAATGACATTTACTAGCATTCCCCAATAATTTGAATACTCCACAGGAAAATCCAAATGTAAAAGCAAAATTACTCAACATTTTTTATGCTTTAAATTATTCACTTTAACTCTTTTTTATTAAAGTTTTTGTTTCAGATCTGCTAAACTTGACATCGTGAGGTTTTTTCCAGTAATTTCATAAAACGTTTTGTTACAATGTCACTGGTGTCCTGTCAAGAATGTACCCTGCCTTTGTTCAAAGTCAGAAGACATTTGAGCTAGCCCTGTCATTCAAGTTTGGTGGAACAAAATATATAAGGTTAATAGGGTTCTATCATTTGTTTATTAATTTATTTTGATTGGCGTAAACCGGAATTTTACATAATGAGTTTTACCAAGGTGCAGAAAGTGAACAGAAAACAAATTCAAGCTTGCAGGTGTAACTGTCTGTCTCTTGTGTCACTTAGGTAAAAAGAACGGTTGTTATTCTTGCAGATCTGGCAGGTAAGAGCTGTCAAGGTAATCTAAGTCCAGACGTGTTCTACCCTTATCTGACAGAATGGGCCAGAGACAGGTCACAGCTTTTTGACTCAAAACTGACTGTAAAAACTCTATCAGACAGCAAACCCAGCACTCCTCCAGGCAAAAACCAAACCCATTTGTGGGTACAAATGTTCACTGTGAGGTTTTAGACATGCTTTCCCCTCAGGGTGATGACCATGAGAGTAATTCCTTTAAGCACTAGTTTGAGACGAGAATGAAAAGTGTTTTTTTTTTTCATGATGATGAAGTTGCACACAACTTTAAAGGCATGTTCAGTTTTTTCCCCTTCATGTTTATGTATGCTTTTAGAATTATTTTAGTTTTTTGCCCCCCCCTTTTTCATAAATTGATATTCACATTGAAGCGTGGAATGAAGTTTAAATTCTACGCACTTGCTCAAACATATCAAATGCTTTTTTTTTTTTTTTTTTTTTGCTTGAAGTATAAGATTTGTACATATGGCAAAGAATGAAAGAAGATTTTTGTGGATATAGAGAGTTCTGGCACAGCACCTGTCCGTCATGTGGAAAACCCTGAAGTTTCTTAGTTTTTCCCCAAAATTTGGATTTTTTTTAATGAGTTTTTCCTCCCCAAGAAGTAGAGTGTAAGGGCAGGGATGTTTGTTCATCTTAGACTGTTTAGCAACCAGCTATTGTCTACATTTCAATGACTGACCTTATGTTCTTTGCAAATTCCGGTGTAAGCACATTGAGACGACTATGGCTCCGATATTGGGGTGCATAAATAAAATTGAATTAAATTGACTTGAATTGAAGAGTATTTATTAAATACCCACTTCAAATGCAAATTGTGTTTTCGTTTTTTTACCATGTTCTTGTAGCATTTTTCTCATGATAGAGGATATACAAAATACTGTATGCTTAAAACTGCATTTCTGAGTATTTCTTTATTTAAATTGTTGTAAATCAGGAGCTGGCGAAAAAATGCTGTTGGATGAAGATCTTGGTTGTGACGTAAAAACTACAATAGGTGGGCAAAAGTCTCACTGCTGCACTCCATTCTGATACATCCGCATGTAGACAAATACATGTAGGTCCATTAATAGCTTTGTTTTCCTCATCTGAGTTGGCATCTGGCTGGATAGCTCCAATATTGTTTGTCATTTTGGTTGCACCGCTAATGTTAGGTTGGGGTAGTGCGAATCTGTAAGCCAGTGGGAGAAAGCGTAGACAAAGAGTTGATGGGAAATAAGCAAAGGCTTACTTCCACGCCAACAGTCCTGCTCTCAACTCAGTGGCAAATATCTGATTAACTCCTGCCGCTCTGCAGAAATTACATATTAGAAAATAAGTTGTTTTTATTTTGCAAAAATAGCAGCATAATTATGGGTAAAAGATCACTGGGAACACTTTTACAAAAGATGATTGGAGTGGGACTTTAAACATATATGTTGATTTGTATTTAATAATAGTAGGCCCCTCTTCATGAATGTGCCAGGACTAATAAAAAAAAAACTGTAAACATGTATTGATATTATGTAGGAAGTTGAGTTTTGAGATTACATTATATTATATAATAAATACAGAAACCACTGAGCTTGGTTGCCAATAAAGAAAATGGATGAGTCTCCAAGGTAATAAAGCAGTTTTGTGTAGCTGTGTAATAAACCCAACTAACCACTAATTGGAAACCTATTTTAGTATAAGTTATCATGGATACAACAATAGTATCTGATGTTTTCTCGTTCCGTTGTCTCCACACAAAAATTATTGTACGTCTTTTCTTGCAGCAAAAAACATTTTTAAAGAAACGTGCATCATTTTACAATATGTTTCATTTAAATTGTAAAAAAAAAAAATCAGCATCCTTAGACTATTTTACATATCTATCTAATAACCTTTTAATACATTCAAAAAGGAATACTTTTTTTATTTATTAAAGCTATGCGGAGTAGGTTTTTCAGCCCAAATAGGACTGCAAAAAAGAGAAATAGACTTAATTAATCTTTCTTTTCTCGCTGATTGACTCTGGAGGTAAAACATTTTTAAAAATGACAGCTGCATCGAAAGACATGACTTTGTGTCAGATTTACTTTAGCTTAGAGAACTGCCACACAATTACATGACATACTTGTTACAGGTGACACCAAAGGATGGATAGGGGGTTTAAACACACAACACATGGTTACTTTCATTGAAAGTGATGTGAGATAACAGCCTGTACAGAAGACTAGGTATTAAAAAATTACAACACAACAGAGAGGATGGAGTGCAGACTTGCATCATGTAAATAAATACAGCAGGTAAACTGTTTAAGAAAGGTTTAAAAACAATTAAGACATTCAATCTGCCTATTGTCCCTGTGACGAAAAAAAAAAAAAATCTGGCAAACATTTCATTGAGATCTCATAAAAATTGCTTTAGTTAATAAAATTAAATGTTAGCTTGTTCATATGTACAATTCTGTCCATATATGTGTCAACAGAAAGTAGAGGAAATTAAGTAAATACAAAAAAACCCCAAAAAACATTAAATTAGCATAAAATCCAGACAACTGATTACATCGATGTGCAAAGCGATCAAACCACTTAACGTGTACATGAGAACTAGACTCCTCCTCCCTCGCGTCCCAAATAAGAGGTGCTCCAAAAAGAAAAAAATCCCATATACTTCTATTAAGAAATAAACTGCTATTACTCAGTCTTATGTGTCAGAATAACCATTCTTGCTCTGTTGCCTTTTTTAACATGTCCTTGGAAAACCTAATATTTTTCACGATATTTTTTCTGTAGTTCAAGTTATTTTAGTTATAAATTGATCAACCAGATGCCTCAATAAAAGTATGTGGTCTCACGTCTCACGTTTAAAGCGTTTGACCGACAGATTTCACGTTGCTTCCTTTCAAGTGGTAGGGGTGGGGACTTCCAACAAGCTCACTCCTGATTGGCAAGAGTGGTTGCCATAGAAATGTAGACTCAGACCAAATCAAACCAGTCACTGCTTACTGATAATTACAGGTTCCATCACGGCAGTGTCTATATTGTGAAAAAATAGATGACTGAATTGACTTAATTTTGTTGGAATCAGAAATAAGTCATTTTCCATGGATGATGTCACACTCAATCGGTTCACTTCTCATTTACTGTCAATGAGTAGCTCTACATTTTGCATGTGTACACATAAATTCACACTTAACATATTTGCAGTTAAATGAATAGCTTGTGTAGTGGATGCTTCACAAATGAGTCATAGAGATCCGATGATCTCCTCAGCAGCAGTGCTGACATGCAGTATACAGCAAAGCAAATGGACATTCTTTCAAGAAGATAGCTTAACAAGTTGTCCTTTGACATGTCAAATTTTCTTCAAACCTCTTCAGATGATGGCTCAGCTGATGTTGGGATTTCTTTTGTGGGATACTGAATGTCCAGGTGAGGTCCTTCTCCATTAGTGACTGAGTTTTCAAAGCTCCTATTATATTTTTAATACTGGTGTGACAATGCATTTTAACAATGATTCAGTCCATATCATAATTTGTGTTTAATTCAAATTCAATCTTGGTTCATTCTGAATGATCCAATTCGATTCACTGAGCTATAATTGATTCAGGACATATTTAGCCAAAAATTCAACCATTGGTATTTAGAGACAAATACCTTAACACTTGGGTACTGCACAGTGCAGGCAGAGATTTCCAGATTACTTAATGAACATTCTACCACACTGTATGTATAGATCTGTATTACAGACTCTAAGTCAAATTTTCCACAAAAAACAAACTTAAAAAATTAGAATATAAATATAAAAAATAAATAAAAACAGTCATGATAATACAAGTATAAAAAACAATAAAAGCAATAACATAAAAAATCCAAGTATTATAAACCTGAGAAACAAAAACAATTGGAGACCTAAAAACTTAAAAGTTTAAAAGAGGCAACCATTCTAAAACCTCCAAATTAAGGACTGGTATGTAAAAGTTCTGTACCTTATATTGTTGAGAGTTTAAAGAATGTTGTTATTTGAAGCATTAAGATGAGAAATGAATCCATAGATAAAACGTCTCAACAAGAGTTGGGGAGTATCAACTCTTGCACCAACAAACAAAATGCTTGCACTGCACCATGCGGCCGTTTAAAAAAAAAAAATGTAAGGGCATCATTTTAGGCAACCTGCAGCCTCCTCATGTTAGATCCCCTGTAATTAGACCACAGGTGGGCAGTGTACAATAGTGTGCAGTCAGTTTTGAAAAAGGGAATTTTAAGATTGTCGGAACATGAATAAAACCTGCATGCAAGCATGTTTGCCCTAGCCTCTAAAATACACTTATTTGCATCCTTCCCCATCAGTTATTAATGGAGAACGCACTCACCTTTACATAAAACGTTTATGTTCACACATCTCTGCAAAATTCAAAATGTGTCCAAACAATGGACTGTAATGATGGCTTGATCATTTTTTGCTGCCATCACCAGTGTGCTGTCTGCTGTGATGGTACTTGGTCATTTTATGTTACAGTAACATCAACCTATCGTGCCTCAATCCAAATCGTATTTTCCTAAATCATTTAAAGATCAATTTATTTCATCTTGAATCATTTTTTAATGGTATAGGTCAGGTTGATTTGATTAACAATGCGCCTCAGACAGATATATCTGGTTGGAAAAGTCCATTCATTGATTAATCGCCACACCCCTAATTTTAGTCATTTCATCTGTATGAAAGATGATGTGCTGCCCTTAAAATATTGGATGATGAGGATCAAAAAACCCAACTCTGGAGTGTCTTCAGCAAACTTTAGAATGATGTCCTTAAGGGAGTCAGTGAACTGAGTGTAAAGGATGGGGGTGATGACACATCCCCAGTGGGTTGCCAATTTTTGTTCTAATAATGGACAAATACATGTAAAAGGAGGACAGGACTATGTGAACAGAGGAAAAACAAGCAGTCAACCGGGGAGCCAGGAAGACAAATATAGCAAAGCTGCTATATTACTAAACTGTTTCTTGAAACAAAAATCCTGACAAATGGAATGAGCAAAAGAAAATCAAAAGTAAAGCTTCATTAAAGTGGAGACTTTACAGAAACAAAAGAACCGACAAAAGCAGGACAAGTCAAATCCCTGAGATAACAGATTTATTCTAAACACCGTATGCATTTTTAACATCTTTTTCCAACAATGCTTGACAGTTCACATAAAGTGTCTTGATAACCCTGAACATATTCTATAAATACTTTACTATTGTCATCACTAGTTGCGTCAAAACTGCAACTGCTCCAGTTTTTTTTTTTTTTTATTACCAGCTTCCATCACAACTCAAACATTCTCTCTCACATTCCCCAGTCAATGATTTAAGATTCAAGAAACTCACTCAGTCCTTCTGCACCACCACCCAAGCCTTTGTGTGTTCCACCTCTGCTCTCCAAGTCTTTCACTTTTCCATCACTCCTCTTCCCTCCCCGCTTCCCCTCTGTCTGCGTGTATGAAGCTGTTCCAGACTGTGATCAAAGGCACGGTGTGCGAGAGTTCTTTCCTCCCTTCTGTCAGAAGCACAGAGACAAGGGAAACAAAAGCCCCACAGTAGTCTGCCACAAATAACCTCTTCGCAGCACAACACTCAGTCACAGACACACAAACAAGTACATACTGAGGCAGCCTATGGCAGCGGTAAAAGCAGCGAGTGTGAGAGATCTGTCTGAGGGTGCCGAGTGTACGCTACCACTTGTTGGGTCTCCATAGCGATTCCAAAGCATAAAAGAATTCAGCTCCTAATTATCTCCTATTCATAACAAACTGGCACAACATTTAGAGAATGACTTGACTGAGAGGGAAGTCGACTGCTTGCTTTGCGGTGCAGAACGAGAGTTTAAAATTGCTGCTTAAATGACACGCAACTACATTCTGGCTAGAAAGGAGGAAACTCAAAAGACAGATGATGATTATCCTTTTCATAAATGAGATTTTTATGGTGATCCAAGGTCAACATATTCTACCATTCATCCCAGACAGGTCCTGTTGAGCACCTCATATAATCTGTGGAGCACCAATGCCATTATTTTCTTCAATCCATTTGACTGATGCAAAACCCTTTTTTTTGTTTGTTTGACTTTTTACTAAAGCTCATCTGCTCTCCACAAACCTCTCTAAACTCTCTTTCACTCCACAAACTGCAAGAGTTCATTATGCAAGAGTTCTGTGTTAATAGGTGCCAAATTCAGGCATTTCAGATCACATGCTGCCATCCAGCTGAAGCTTGCAGATGCAAAAGCCTCTGAATGATGTTAGAAGGGAAAAGAACAGGTGAGGAAGCGTAGTTGGAGGATCCAGTATGATTTCTTCCAATTTGGCTTCAAGCAGTTTGAAAAGAGCTGTGGTTTTGCAGGAATGTCTGCACATGAAAAAGGACAGCTTTTTGAGAATGATGCCAAACTGCAATGAAATGAAAAACTCAGGAGGAGGTGTGAGCTCCAAAAAGCATAAAGATGGGAAAAAAAAAGGAAAGATTAGACTCTTATCAGGCAGAACGCCCTTTTTTGTTCCACTTCTGTCGATGGTCAGAGGTTGTGACACTGTCACTGTGTGGTTACTCCATCTCTGCTCTGAGCCTGATTTCAACTGCTGGGAAAGCTGTGCACCTCATTGTCTTTCATTAGGCATTTTGGCTGAATCAGTGTGGATGCAGCAGGCCAAAACCACCGCCTCACAGAGCAGGTGCAGCACAAAGACAAACCACAGCATCCTCTATAAAAAAAAAAAAAAAAAGTTTCTGGCAGAAATAAAAATGTTGATGCAGCCTGTAATGAAAAAAGATCCCTGAAATAATCTGTGAATATTGCAGTTCTCTATTTTCTGTTAGAAAAACACCAAGGCTTCAGATATCACTCTCACAAAATACTTTTGTCACATTATTATATTATCACAAACCTCTTTTTTCTGCTGTTCAGTACATACCATGGTATATATCCTGATTTCTACGTGCCTGGAGCACTGTCAGGGGTTTTAACTTGATTGTTGCTCAGTAGTTTGGTACATCTGTGCTGTTGAGTTTAATCTGATGTGCCTTGAATGCCTGCAGTGAATGTAAAACAGTCTTTCTCACTCTGGTTATCTCATTTAAGTGACATCAACAGATGGAATTTTGTCTTGACTATACATTAACAATTAAGCAGGCTGACTGTAACACACTATCAAACATCATTCTGCCTTTTACGAGGGAAAATACACTTTTAAATATTATAAGTAACTGCTTTTTTTATGCCTTGATTAAATCCTGTTTGGTTTGTAATTATTGTCTTTTCATTCATATCTGTTTGAACAGCTATTTGGAATCAAGTGCAGGTTTTGGTTTGAACAGAGGATGTTTATTTGGATGGAAAACATGATTACAGTGTTTGAGCTAAAAAATACACCACTTGGAAATATGGTAGTGGACCAAAAGAGCAACTGTTTGCAATCATGTAATAACTGATGCAGATGGAGCAATATTAAAGTCCCACTCCAATCATTGTTTGATCTTTTGGATGAATTATGTTTATGCAGTTTTAGACAAACTTAAAACTTTAATGTCGTTTTCTAGGACATGGTTTCTGCAGAGCAACAGGAGATCTTCAGAAATTTGCCTCTGAGTTGTGGGCAGAACTGTTGGTGTGGAAGCCAGCCTCCACTGAAATTCCATCATCCTTATGTTTACGCACTTTGCTAGCTCACAGCCCCTCACAACTCCAAGCTAAAATTACTGGTGCAACAAAAATGGTGACCATTTTTATTAGAGTGGGTTTTTAAACTTTAACCCCTGAGATAAACTCTGGTTTATCTGTACCATTCAAGTACTGATTGATGGATAAATGTCTTACGTGACCAAAGATTGGAATACGAGTTAAATAGACGTTCAAGTCACTACAAATAGAAATGATTTGGGATCTAAGAGTTGCCACAGCATAACAAAAGGCGTGACAGGTGCAACATGACACATGGATCTGTCAACTGACAAAGAAAAGCTGGAAGCCAAAGAGGTAATTAAGAAACGGGGAGCAGCTGTGGTGATTCAAACAGAAAACAGATGTGAACAATTAACAGCAAACCAACCAAACAAAGGGAAAACTCACAGCAGGATGTCCATTACAAAATTATAAATAGCTGTGCCTTAAAAAATAATAATAGTATATATTTTGGTTTTTGTGTGGGTTTTTTGTCGTTTTTGTTCATTTTGTGTGTGAGTGATTCACTGGAAAGCAGCTGCCATGAAAAATGAATAAAGTTGCAAAAATCATACACTAAACCACATCAGCTTCAGACAGAAAACAGGAAAATCTCAGTTTAAGGGTCAGGCTCGCACACAAAGAAACAAGATGAAAAAAAATGCAATTCCTAACAAACCTCATTCTTCAGTTTCTTACGTTTTCAGATTTCCCCAGTTGTTACTGAAAAACAACATCTGGAGACATCACCATATTGTAAATATATGTTAAAATCACATTACAATAAAACTAGAGCCTTTGCCCTAGATGACCCTATATGCAAAGCATACAGGGACTGTTTTCAGTCAAGAACTCTAATGTTTTGAATTTTTCTCTAGTTCTAATGCACTGTTATCATTGAATTTGAAATGGAACCAAAGAAGTAAAGCCTCAAGTGATAGCTGAAGACATTAAGACTGTCTCTCTTTTTTTTTTTTTTTACTTAGCACATTAATAGCATCATGACATAAAACAAGATAATACAACAGAAGATAAAACTAGAACATTTACATTGAGGAGAACAGTAAAGGTTCAATTAGGTGGAAGAAGCCACAAAGGCTTATGTTGAGACCTCCACCTGATAAACTAAAGACAGTGGATTAAAGAAAAAGACAAAGGAATAAAATTGCATATGACAAAAAACAGCGAACAAGAAAATATTTAGTATTTGGCTAACAGTCTTTTAGTATTTTTTATATTGACAAGGAGTTTGTAGTGAAAAGTAGGTCAGTGTGAGAATTCCAGGATTTGGGTCAGTGATATGTTTTGCATAATCGTTTACGTGTTCTTTTATACAGATTGTTAAGCATTTAGAACAGGGGTCTGAAACCTTCAATGCTAAAAGACCCGACCGTCCAGTTTCTTACAGACCAAAACCCAGGAAGAGCTGCAAAGTCACTGTTTAGAAAAATGCATCGTCACCTGCGTCATCTCCTCCTGCAGCAGATTTATTTGAATTTAAAAAGCAAGAAAACCAAATCAAACAAAACATTTGCTATGCAACAAAAATGTTGGAGCTATCCAGCCAAACAGCTTTGAGCCAGATACCAGCTCGGACGAGGAAAAAAAAGATGTACATGGATCTAGACATCTACAGGCAGATGCATCAGAATGGAGCGGGGCAGGGAGCTTGTGGCTTGCCGTAATAACTTGTTCATCACACTCACAAGCTTTTTCCAAATGCATTTTTCCATTTGCTCCTGATTCACAATGATTTGAATAAAGCAATACTCAGGACTGGCATCTTCTTTTCTACTTTTCACATGATGCTCACTGGTGGGGCAGGTCACCCCCTCGTTTAAGTCCTTCCTCCTCAGAACTGGGTTGTGCATTGGTTGTACTGCAGCTAATGCTACACTTCTTACTGTAAGAATGTGGTGTAATCAGTTACCACACTTTTGAGGTACGAATGGCTTACATAACTCCAGGTTGTCAAATCCTTATAACCAAAGCAAGTTTCTATTTGATCTCTGCAATGTGCAGTAAACCCCTGGTTTGGAACTCACCGTTGCAAATTGCTGTTCATTGGAACTGTGCTTTTTGTTTCCATTTTACTTGGTTGTAGTAATGGAAAGATGAAGCGATCATGTCATATTGTTCCTATTTCTACTCCAACCACACGTTTATCTCAAACCATTTATTTCATCCCCCCCACTATTCAGAGCCTAAGGGACTCTCGATTCATGTAAGCGCTTCTCTTTTTCTTCAGCAGAGCCTCGGCTGCTTACATTTTCAATCGTGGTTATTTTCATCCTGCTGCAGATCCTGTTTGCCTCATGTTTTCATGACCTAACAAAGGGTTCACACTCCTCTGTGTCCAATTTTGCTCTCCACATTGCAAAGACAACGAAACAAACTGTCATTTATACACTGCATGCTAGCTGGTGTTGTTTGTCATGAGGTTTTCCGAGATTTTTTTCCCCCATTCTTCCAGTGAACTATTGCTCAAAAAGTAATATTTAAGAACGCCTTTCCTCTAAGCATAGCCATAAGCTTGTAAAACTTCCCATAATGCACTCCATGACTGCTGCCCTCTGCAAAGGCTTATTTGGCTGTGACACTGACACTTCTGGATGATGTGTTGTCACAGCTTCCTGAAAAGAAGATATTTTACTTGCAGGCAATATTTGTATGCTTAAGCACACTAAATAAAATGACATCATGGTCATGAAAGTATCGGTTCGTGTTTCTATGCGACAAATCTGTCCACTTCACCTCCTTTTCCTATCCTTTCTTTAACTCCTTTTACCCCTGGCTCTTACAACATGAAACTTCTCCAAATATAAATATATCTTGATCCGGAAAAGTATGTGGATCATGACAGGTCAAATATTAAAAGCTGTGTCAGAAGTCATTCAATTTCTTCAGCTTTTCTTCACGACAGTGCTCTTTGGCAGCTGATGCCACACACATCCAACACAACACTGAAGCCATCATTCTGGTGTCAAACTACCTTGAACAATGCAGCCTCGGGGTATGTCTGATATAGCTTGTGGTCGTGTCACACTGTTCATGTCTTTTCTGTGTTTCAGATCTCACATTTTCTGCATCAATCCCCATCTTATACAAAAGCAGATCTATGTTTTCTTGCTGCAAAGCCTTTCAGGTTAAGTTTGGTGGTTTTGGAAAACCATAGCTACTTCAAGCCCTTCACAGATGCATTCGGCTTTTAGGCACTGCTTTAGGACCTATGCGGCTTATGCTTCATGCCCTAGTGTGGGCTCGTTCCCTACATCCTTCCAGCCATCCATCCAGAATTGAGTCAGGGGAGCAGTCTAAGCAAAGATGCCCAGACTTCCTCTCCCTGGCCACTTCCTTTAATTCCTCTGAGGGGACCCCAAGGCATTCCCAGACCAGCCAAGAGACATAGTCTCTCCAGGATACTTGGTCTTCCCTGGGGCCTCATTTCAGTGGGACATGCTCCCTAGCGAGGCGTCCAGGAGGCATCCGGACCTGTAATCAGGAGATTTGGGACTTTTCCTGTTGGGCCGCTGCACTTTTGGGCCGCCAGTGAGTAGGAAAAAGGAGCCATTTAGGTCTGCTACTGTAGCAGGTGACAAAGTCCTGTCATTATTGTATGGATAATAAATATAAATACCTATCAAACAATAACTTCATATTAAACCCTCAAATATAGTTGGGATAATAGAAGTAGAAAATTAGAGTCAACAAATATTAGGTCGACTTCTAAGTGTATAGCCGCTGGTTCAGTCCATTGCTTCCCCAGTTGGAGCACACGGTCCACTGCTCAGCAGAAAGCTAGTGGTTCTAACTTCTATCCATCCTCACAGCGGAGGATGGCTGCCCATTATAATGCATAAAAAAGACAAGATTGGAGCTAAAAAAAAGTAAGGAAACTCCTGGGCGGAAAAGTGGTCCCAGCACACCTCTGTCCGGACCAGATCCCAAAGCCACCTCAACTGGCTCTTCTTGATGAAGAGGAGCAGCGGCTCTACTCCAAGCCCAAACTTCTCACCCCATCTCTAAGGGAGCGACCAGCCACGCTACAGGTCAAGCTCATTTTGCTTGTATTTGGGACCTCGTCCATTTAGTCAAGACCCAGAGCTCATGACCATGAAGAAGGATAAACCGGTAAATTGAGAGCTTTGATTTCTGGCTCAGCGCTCTCTTCACCCACAAAAGGCCAGTACGGCAACCGCATAACAGCAGACGCTGCTCCAATCCGCCTGCCAATCTCATGCTCTGATCTTCCCTCACTTGTGAACAACACCCCAAGATACTTAAACTCTTTTCCCCTTAAGGCAGGAGTTTGCCACCTACCCAGAGTTCCCTACAGCCATTTTTCTACTGAGGGTGTTGAGGAAAAAAAGTGAACACTGAATCAAGAAAAACTGGAATCTGTCGTCTGCTCAAGGGGTCTGTTTATTCAAGAATACATTTAGAAGATCTTCATTTCATAATTGATCAGAGCCCAAATGCAGTTAACCCAGTCAGATGGAAGAATCCCCTGATCTCTGTTTGGTTCCATCTTTTATAGATCAGAGGGTGTACCTAACGCATTGCACACTCTCATTGCAATAGACAAACATATTTTTCCTGGCACATCCTGCCTGGTCAGAAGACTCTCGTCAGGAGTTCCAACAGCACTTTGTACATTGTCTATTCTGGGAAACTTGGAAGGTCACTAGGTCACTGGAGGTCACTATGACCCAGGTCAATATGAACTTTACACAGGGAACCTTATGCAGACAATTTCCCAGAAGGGACAGTGAAAACATTGATCATGAGATTCACTTGTGGGTTATAAACTTCAGCTGTTATTCAGGCTCCCTAGGATAAAAAGGAGCTGCTATATTCTCAACAAGGGATCAGGTTATTTTGAGCGTTTTCATTGTGAAATGGACCCATTAAACAGTACTGATCCGTACCTCTTGAGGGCCACCATCGGTTGTAGGTCCATAGAAGGATGGAATGGAATGGTTGGGGCAGAGCCGCTATAGCCACCCCATTGATTGGTAGAAAGTGATGATGACTTATATAGAAAGCGCCAATATAGTGCTCATAAGCTATAAATAATTTGAATATTTGAATAAAAATAAGCTATTTATGTTGAGTAATATTCCAATGTTGTTTAATAAATATTTTACAAGCATGATCACAAGTGTTTTTGATTAGTATGGATCGGTAACAGACATTCTTTGCCCGGGGGGGTGAGAATGGGACATGACACAAACACGCTGGTGGTCTACACCACGCATGGGCCATAAAAATCAACCGCTTAGTGGAAGCGAGGCTTAACTGAGTGGAAATGCTCGCCAGAATTAACTGGACCCTACTGGACCACTCCTTCTTGGACCGTATACCGAACCCGACTGCTTAGTGGAAACGAGGCTTACTTGTGCTGTTAAATCTAATCGACTCCTTTTTCCTAGTCTTTTTTGTTGTTTTATTTATACATTCTTTAAAACGTTTAATTCAAGTAGTTATTTGTTTTCCTATTAGCATGGCGATCAAAAAAATACACAATTTCCTTGACTTTCACCTTGAGCTGCTGCTTTCTCTCTAATGCTTTCATTCATTCTTTATCCACCTCCTTCTTTGTTCCAGTAGCTATTCTGCCAGTGTTTTCCACCCAATCAATATTATTTCTTTTCCTTTAAAAACCACAATTTTTTTTGTCTCCACGTTCCAGGCTATTACACAAGCCCAGCTCCACCCCATTCTGTCAGGAACTGGTGGTGTTGGACCCAAAGTAGGCCTACAGGCGACCCAGTTTGGTGGCAGCAAATTAAATATTCAATTAATAAACTTTAACATGACAAAACAGGAATTAAGGGAACAACAAAAGGGTGACAAAACAGATGATCTAACGATAGTTAAGCGTCTGGTTTTCAGTTCTTCTTACTGCAACAGCTAATGACAAATTATTCACCTTGCTCTGGAATGCAACGTCAATTCCATGGTCGCCATCATACTATCCTTACCTAAGGTCCTGTGCTTAATCCAGCATGTCAGGTCAAATTTTCAAAGTTTGACAAAAAAAATGTTTTAATTGTTGGCATTAATCAGTCAAAATATTCTGTTTGAATAAGTCTTGCCTTATTCCTCTAAGATCCATTTCTTGTTGTGACGCAATTTCTACTCTGTGTTAATTTAAGCACATGCCACTTTTTGTTTCCAGAAACAAAAAATTCCTTCTTTTTATCCTTGCATTGTTCAAAAATAAAAAGTCTGACAGATGGCTGACGAGGGAAGTGACTGGTCAAGCGATTAGACATTTACTTGTTTTATTCAAAAGTGAAATACAGTTTATGATTCATTAATGTTTTGCCACACCTCATTGTTTTGCCAAGTAAGGTGACCCTCACATATATGTCATTCAATTGAAGTCACTGTTGCAGCAAACAGATCAGTCGTCTGGATCCTTCCCTCGCTATGTTGGCTGAAGGCTTGCACACTGATGCAGAGCGCAGAGCCTCTGCTGAAGGCTTAAGAAGCGATCTGTTCCGTAGCTCAGCCATCTAAGCGCTACAAATGACCCACAATATGCCAGTGTCCACAGGGGAAATAAAGCTTCCAGACATGCGACTCCATCATCACTGCCTTCAAGTGAGGGAAATGGAGGGGCAAAGAGCATTTAACCATACTTGCTTCACTGGCCTCTCGCGTCTTTTTAAAAGCCAATGGCCACTCATGACAGAAGGGATAACTGAAATGATGGAGCGTTGTGTGCCAAACAGATAGAAGCTTGGCTAAAGGTGGGAATGAGGAAGGGATGAAGATAGAAAAGCAGATCAAAGACCCAAATGGTTTTAGCAAAAGGGGGGGGGTTCTATGAAAACACGTGCAGCGATGTGGAAAAAAAACCTCTAATCAATAAAGAAAGAAGAAAATCCAGACTTCCTCACAATGCAAGGTTAAGTGTGTTGTCTGAGCAAAGAGCTGGAAATTAAAGTCATCAACAAATGTTTTCTTGCAAGTAAAAATCTCATTTGTAGTTGTGATCAAAATGTCCATTCATATTACACTCAGCAAGTCAACACATTTTAATGAGTAGTTCAAGACCAATTAAAAACTGTAAGCACAATTAGGTCATTGTGGTTTGAAGGGTCTTCTTAAAAATCAGCATCTATAATATACTCACACGATTATTGAGGCCAAAGTGTAGATTTGCATTTAAGGAGATTTTAATTATGAATAGTTTTTTTTTTTTATTTGAAATCCCAGCATTTTGTGCTTCTGACCCCATTGTCTTAATTGGTCCTATAAATATATATATAATCCAAATGAGCAAATCTTCACTGCCACAGTAAATCAGCTTCCTCCAACCCTGTCTAACCCTGTCTTCTATATCCTCTACTCCAACACCAACTACCATCATGTCTTCATTCACTGCATGCACAAACCTCCTCTTTAGTCTTCCTCTAGACCTCTTGCCGTGCAGCTCTAGACTCTGCATTTTTCTACTAATTCATTGTAGTTGCCACATCTACAGAGGAATAAAGCTGATGTAGTTAGCAGTACAAGGTGGTAACTCTGCAGGGTGCCCAAAACTTTTGCACACCATTATTTTGTTTTCTGTTATTTTGAAAGGGTAAATTATAGAAATGTATGCAAACATACAGCTAGATAGCACTATATTATTATATAACTAGAAATAACTTCTAAAGTTTATGTAAAGACATTTCCAAAAACACTTTTCTTGTTGAAAATTGACAACACAAAATCTTTTTCCTTTCAATTTAAAAGACCCACTCTGATCATTTTTTGATCGATTTTAAGATTGTTTACAGTGGCCTTTCAATTATGATTATGCTGTTTTTAGCCAAAAACAAAGAAACCTGTGTTGTTTTCCAGCACATGTAGTTTCTGCAGGACGGCAGTAGTTTATTAGAGAGTTGTGGAGAGCTCTCTGCTTACATGCTCTCCCACAAGCTTATAGCCCCTCAAAACCCAATCTAATAGTACCGGTTCAACAAAAATGGTAAGCAATATCAGAGCTTTCCAGATGAACAATTTTGAGCTAGATTCCAGTCTGGATGAGAAAAATAAGACGTGCAGAGCAGGAGCTTGTGGGCCGCTCAGTGCATTTTCTTTGCCTCAAATAAGCTATTTTCCAACCGCATTTTTTCATCTGCTCCTGATTCACAATGATTTAAATAAACAAATCCCCAAAAATGCAATGTTAAGCTTATTTTCTTTATATATGTAAAATACATCCAGGAGTTACACCCTCATCTTTGCCATTTGTTGACTAAAAGATTCTCGTACTATATCTGCTCAAATATATTTTTTACCTGAACACATGACAGAAGACATTTATATCAGTACAGACATGATCATTTCAAACTCAATGTCATTGTGTTTGCTTGTGACAGAGGCGGTGCTTGTTGAGTTCCAGATGGGCTTGTCACAGCGAGGTACTGTAGATACACGTTTTTAGGATTTTGTTTACTGGTAGAAGGTTAGCGCCTCACTGTTCAAAGGAAACAAGCAAAATAATCCAAAAAGCAAGTCTAAACTCATCCACAGCTAAACTTAACTAAACGGATATTAGACGGGAGGATTTCTGCTGACCAGTGACCAATTTTTGAAAGGAATTGCACATTTTTTAATGTGAAATTTTGGACCAATTTCTCCGAAGGTTATGAAGAAACACAGAGTAGCAACAACAGTCACCAGAGATTTTAGCAAAAAACTGCAGTTATATTTACAGGCATGCACTTTGCTTTTAACTCTGCATTGCCCCATACCATCACTCATCTGCTTTATGTTTAGGGGGCATCGGAAGCAAAACAGCAAACCTTTGCCAGCATAATATGCCCTACAAGACTTTGACTTAGACAGCTAAGGATAGAGGAGAAAGGCAACTACATTTTTCAGGTTAAATGATGTTGGATGTTACTAATTTGATAAAGTATTTTCTTAATTCATATTAAAATATTGTTTGGGCAGAAAAACTGCAAAAAAGAACATTTGAGTCACTTGTTTTTGTAGCATTTGGCTATGGAAAGGAATTCAAACTGAAGAAATGCGTCTGTGTTTTTGTCCATCAAGCCTTTAAAATTTGCTTTACATTTTTAATTTAAACAATACTACTATAAAAATGGAAATGTTCAACCATCTACTGTTTGAACTTTAGGTTGTGAAGACAGCTCCTCCTCACAACCATGCCTTTCCGATGTAATGAGAACAAGATTTTTTCATCCTGTCCAGGATTTGCCATATGGCCACCTTTCAGTTGGACGCACTCTTAATCCCTCACATGGAAGGCTTCCAGTTCAATTCTTGCCAGATGTTGAAGAAACCTCAACAGCTTCTTCTGAATTTGGAATCAATATTGTCCCCATTATGAACTCTTCTCAGATGATTGAGGTCTGTACGTCATCTCTAAGGGAAGCTCCAGCTGTGCTATGAAGGGAGGTCACATCTGCCACTTGAATCCTTGATCTAAGATGGTTATTCACAACCCACAGCTCATAGTCACAGATGAGAATAGGAACATACTAGATTGACCTGTAAATTGAGAGCTTTCTCCTCTGACTCTTTCCCACAATGGAACAATGGGAAGTCTGCGTTAGTGCAAACACTGTACCGATCCTTTCATCAAACTGACACTACATCCACTTATGAACCAGACACCTAGACCTCCAGTTTTGACATTCATTCGACTAGCGAAACTTTTCAAAGGTTTATGCAAATTACGCAATTCCATGGGACACAGAAGGGGAGAAAAGCAGCCTTGCTTATATGCAACACTTTACAGAAATGAAGTGTTTATCAATCCACGTAAATCAGCTAGTTCTGATGCAGAGAAAAGCAGCTTTGTTCTGCAAAAAAGTGAAGAGCCAACATGAAATCAGTTGATTTCACCTGCTTTATGTTTGGGGGCATCAGGAGCAAAACAGCAAACCTTTGCCAGCACAATATGCCCTATAAGACTTTGACCATAGACAGCTTAAGGACAGAGGAGAAAGGCAACTACATTTTTCAGGTTAAATTATGTTGGATGTTACTTAATCTGATAAAAGCTTTGTCTAATTGATATCTTAAATCGATATGAAATCAGTTGGTTTTATGTTGGCTTAACTCAGCAAATTAGATTTAGCTGATCCACGTTGATTGCGTAAATGGTCTGAGATTTACAGTATGTCAAAGAGCGTGTTGCAGCTGGCAGAAGCTCCGGTGTTAAAGGGTCATGAACATCTAGGAATGACTCGTTCATGAACCAAGTGTGGAATTCCAGCCTTTTTTAAGCTAATAACCACAGACTTTGAGCTGCTGATTCTTATCTTTACAGCTGGTCAAGGGCCATGGGAACCAAAAAGATCATTGCATCTGCAAACAGCAACAATGGGATTTGAAGTTCCCAAAGTTAAACCCCTCTACCAAGTGGCTGCATCCAAAGCTTTTGTCTCTTGAAATTATAAACAATTAAAAAACAATAAAAAATTAAACATGTTACTCTGGAAATCAACACTTAGTCTGACATTAAAACACAATCTTTAAATTAATTATTAGCATAGTAAAAAGTTAATTTAGATAAATGCATAGGTTTACTTAAATGTAGAAGTTTTAAATAAAAACCAAACAGTGATTTTTTTTTACATTAATGCTGCCTATTTTATTAACAGATACAAATTAATTGCATTTTTAATTGCAAGCAAAGCATGTAGACTACGTTTTTACCACTTCAGGTCAAAGTGTCCAATAAAGGATGATATGATCTGATGAAAGCACAAGAGTCAT
Source organism: Adrianichthys oophorus (assembly GCA_036245035.1). Classification (NCBI taxonomy): domain Eukaryota; kingdom Metazoa; phylum Chordata; class Actinopteri; order Beloniformes; family Adrianichthyidae; genus Adrianichthys; species Adrianichthys oophorus. The sequence continues at coordinate 14,193,943 of BSAI01000162.1, read as the reverse complement.
CATGTGACCTTGTTTTCTGCTGCATTTGCATTGAAAGCATTAATTACCTATATGGGTAATTAAAAATTTAAATCAAATATGCACAACTTCCTCAGAAAATATTAAAGTCGTATTGATGAGAGTCTTGTTTTATAGAAAATCAAACTGGTTTATTTAATTGAAATTATTTGTTTAGTCATCTGTAAGAAGAAGAGGAATTGCGCATGCTTTTCAGCCACTGTCCGACTGAGTTGTGTGCTTGGTAACTCAGTGTAAAAGAGGTTGTAGGCTATTCTGCTGCTATTCCAAAAACCTTTCCCTCCGTATGAATATGACTGTAATTTCAAGCCTCTAAGGGAGTCATTGTGCGTTGAGTTGACCAGGCCGAGATAACTGGCCGAGGCAGGCGTCCATACCCCTGCATTATTCTATCTTTCCTTTGCAGCCCGCTGCACCCGTTTATGTGTGCATGTTGTGTTTTCATGTTCAGCAACAACAAAACAGAGGCAAACATAAAAGGGAGAGCTTATGGCTGTGAAAGTTTTATGCCCTGCATATAATAACACAGTGTCATATCGCTCTCCACGAGCGGATACTTCCTATCACATCTTCAGCGAGTGTGCACGCAGATATGCGCTGCACCTGCAGCAAAGCCAGCTAAGCCAGGTGCCGCTGCTCCCCGAGATAAACCCCCAAAGCTTGAATGACAGTCTGAGCACTTTGAGGCCACACTCAGAGACACGCACACACATATACCAAACCGTTTAATTCTTTGTTTTCTCACTCGCTCATCTCTTCTACCAGGATTTTATTGTTTCTTTCATAAGACTGGTCATTTTTTTGCAGATTCAATTTGTGCCATCATAGTTTGAAGTTCCCTTAGCATATATACTTTTGATCATCCTAAAAAAGTGCATTGTGTGCAACTGATTCTTAAGTTTTGCCACAATTGTAAGAAATAACCGAACCAATAGAAAAGAAGTCCTTCTGTGCCATAGAGAAGAAATATAAAATAAAAGGATATCATATTTGTATTCCACTTTACAAGCTACAGTCAATTGTAGCTTGTTGCAAAATTAGTGTCTTTCCAAAGAGTTATAAATATATATATAAGTTCTCATTCATTCAGTCATTTTCCAATCCGCTTTATCCCTTTCGGGGTCACGGGGCTGCCGGAGCCTAACCCGGCTACTCATGGGCGAAGGCAGGGTACACCCCTGGACTGGTCGCCAGTCTGTCGCAGGGGCTATATAAGTTCTCTTTTGTCCAATTGTTTGCATCTTCTCACTTTTGCATTGAGTAACGGGATCCCATTTTGGATATTTACCGGTAGTTTAACCCAGATCACTTAAAAAGCTCTGCATTTCTTTGCAGCATACTAAGGCATTATTTTTACCCAAATATTGACACAAATATTTTATAATTGTCCAAAAATGCCATAAATTTGACAATGACCTCTTGGATTTTTCTCAGAAAATATACAGTTGATTCAACAAATCCATGTCAACATTTTTGATTTTAGTAATTTCTTGTATTTTTCTTTCGCAGAAGACTGCCAGCAGCTAGTTTTGATTATTCAAATTCTGTTTTTTCTTAATACAAGTTGCAACTTTGTTAAGATGAAAACACTAGATATATGAAAACTGTTATTCCTGACCGAACCAATCTTTGGGGGGAATAGAAACCAGAAATTAATGTCAATTTCTAATGGGATTGAGTTTGATTCAGTTTTTGGTTATGATATCAACAGCCCTAGAGTTTATGTTCTTCTTAGTTGTGTCCTTCAGGCTATGGGGCAGTAGACACTGAACTGGACTTGCAATCATCAGCAGTCGCTCATTTCAGACCTGATGATGTCCTCTGGCTCTGGCAATTCAAATTCCTCATTTTGACCTAACAGCTGACCTCCTCTAGACTCCATTTAATTGACTGATCACAATACTAAAACTAAGAAGATTACAAATTCCACAAGCACGGCCTGTTAATAATTCACAAAGAAGAACATCATTTTTGTTGATGTTTATACCTTTCAGGCTTCTTCAGCCTGTGACCAAACCTGCTCTAAATTCAGTCAGGACACTCATTGAAATGGGCACAGGAATACACAGTGTGTTCTGATTATGTCATGACTTTTTCCATCATTGACCAGAGTTTGCTGAAGTAAGCTCCAGTTTGAACTCTGTCAAGTCTGTATCCAACCTATCCTGGGAAAAAATAGCACAAGAATCCAAGCTCCACTTCCAGTCGTGTTAGATACAAAACAAAATATAATTCTTAGAATAAGACAAAAACTTTTATGCAGTTGAAATGGAAGTTAATTATGTCTCTGCCACAAATAAGTGTAATTAGATATGTTCTCCTTTAGACGCATAAATAAAAATATTTATGTTGCTGCAACATATTTAGATACAATATTTTGTATGTGAACTTTATTTAAAATGTTTTTTTTAATTGTCAGTATTTGCCAATTCAGACCAAACATTTCCTTTTTTTGTTAATCATGATTGTTTATGAAAAAAATAAGAAAACTATCAGTGTTGTTCCTTTTTAACAATTTTCCTAGATTCATATTTGCCTACCCAAAATTCAACTTGCTTATCAAATTTGAATGTGTTTTTATATACATTTTTTTATTCTTTTTTTTTTTTTTTAAAGCCAGTGTTCAAACTGTGAAAATGATCTCCAAGGATCACGAGACCAAAAGCAAATGTTTGCTCTCATACCAATTGAGGTGCAAAACAAACATGTGGCCTAAAGAAAGCTAAAGTGAACAGCAGTTGGTTGATGAGATTGGGACAAAACTCCACAGGAGTTATGCAAATCCCCCACACAACTGAAACTCCTTAAAGTTAGACAAGAGCCAGAAAATGTCTTGAAACCTTCACTTGATCTGTATTGTTCATCACTTTACTAGCAGGCTATGCTGTGATTAAGTGGACATTCAAATGAGGCCGCGATGTCTAGAAAGGAAAGCTGCAGGACGAGGAAACAAGGCTGCTCAAACGCTCTCACTCATGCCTTCACATTGATTCACACCTCCGCTCATGTGAATCTGATGACTCTCTTACGGGAATCCCATGATACCGAGCAGCATAATCACTCATCGGGTTTAAATAACCAGTTGATAATGTGGTATTTGTGAGGCATCATTCTGGATTGCTTTGAATCCTCGTGCTGCCTTTTATATCCTTTTAAAGCTGTCAAACTAAAAATAGGGTTGAGGTGGTGCTGAGACCATATTAGACTCAACAAATGATCAGACATCACTCTGTCATATAAAAAAAAAAACCTAATCTACACTGGTCAAAATTATTAGAATAATACATGAAAATCATCTAGGAGTGTAACAATTAATTGATTAAACAGTTTACATTAATGGATTTCCTATGAACCAAATAAATCAGTTTATCAGAGGCAAGCTGGTAATCCAGTCGACCTGTACCATTTTTTAATTGTTTCAAAATGAAATAACTAATTATAGCGAAGTTGAAAAATACCATTTTTATTGAGGTATGGTTGGTTTATTTTACTATAACATGAAACAACCTAGTCTGATCTTAGTGGACAACACACGTGTGTGCACCAAAAAAGGATCAAGCATAAAAGTCCAATGAGTGAAAACACTTGACCATAGAGTGCGGTATAATGTACTAACAATGTTTTGATTTTGAAAAAAAAAACATTGCATGGGATTTTATTAAACTAAAATATGAATTTATTTGTCATTCAGTTTTGTTTACTTGTTTGTTTTTAATTTACAGCTTATTATCTTACAAGAAATCTGTAAAAACTTCACCTGTATTGTTCAGTACCCAGGTACTTATCTCTGAGTCACACTGGTTGAATTTTTAGCTAAAAATGTCCGAGATCAATTTTAGGTCAGTGAATCAGATCGTTCAAAATGAACCGATATCAGCTATGAATCGTACTGTCAACCACAAATTATATGAATCGAACTATTGTTAAAATGAATCATTACACTCCTGAAATCCTCTAATCTGTTTATTCACATACTGTATTTAAGATAGTGAGCTGGTGTGGCAGAAAAGATAAGGCCGGACTTAAGAGGATCAACTATGGATTTACACCGTGTTGCATTTTCTAAAGAAAACACCTGATTTGACCAGAGTAGGTCATGCTAATAGATGCTGTTTGTCGTCCCGCCTCAGGGAAGCCACAGACTCACAACCACCACACAAGCTCACACACAGCTTACCCATGGCTTTTCTGAAGGGTTCACTAAGATAACGACACACATTTAGGCGCAAGCAGACTAGCAGAGAGTCTGGGGTGGGGGGTGTAGTTATAGGATCATTTAGAAACATCTGTGTCTGAAATTGGTGTCCCCCTCCTTCTAATTAACTTCCTCTGAAAACCTCCCTGTTTGTCCTTCATCCTGTCCTTTCTATCTTGTATCTCTCTTTTAACAACAAATCTCTGCTCAGCTCCTCGTTTCATCATCGCCTTCCTACAGTCTTCTTTTTTATTCCTTTTTTTCTGTGGCGCACATTTCTCTGTGATTTTTTTTTCAGATGGATGCAAATGCGGAGACACAAACGCTGAAAAAACAGAACACAACAAGAAGACACCGATATGCACACATGGTTTGATGCTAGGTTGCTTTCTAATGCCATCGTCATGGTAACACTCCCTCGCTCCTTTGTTTGCACAAATTAACAGAGTGCACATCCCAACTGTGATACTGTGTGGATTCTTATGTAACAGCAGAACCCCACGCACTAACAAAGAGATGCACAGAACGACAGACAGATAGATGGCAATGAGTGAGTACTTGACTGCATAGTGAGAGCATCTGCTATCAGCGTTGTACCTTTCACTCTCGTAAGAACAATATGTACTGCTAGGCAACTTCTGGCTCATTGTGAGGCATAATCTCTTACACACACAACACAGCTGAGTCGTCTTCAGAGTGACACACATGGCAATGGGTAGAAACAGCTGTTTGAGTTGTGGCAACACCCCTAACTACTCCTCAATATGGGTACAGTATTGAGGAGGAGGGCCCGCTGGAAACCGGCTAATGGGGACAGAAAAGGCAGCAGGTTTGCAGTTGTATTGGAAAGAGCAGAGGTCACACCTTGTGTTGAAAAACGTCCACATGGTGTATCGATTGAGGTGTGGAGAAATGAGCGGGGGGGGCACACAGGGGCAAACTGCCTTGTGTCTGTATTTTAGGATGATGAAGTCCTTAGGGATGATGCTCTCTACCCCCGCAGCCACTCATTTAGCTTAGCAAGCATATTTTGAAGAGTGTTCTGTTTTTTCTCGTCAGCCTTGGCCCAATAGTGTTTATAAAAAACTTAATGAGTCAGATACTTGTTATGAGTTACAAATAAATCAGTATGGTGTCAAAAGAAAAAGGGAAAAAAGTGACAAGTTATGCTCAATGGGAATAGACAAAATAAGACGTAATAAGATAATAATATAATCTTGTGATTAATCAGAGCTGAGTGTTTTATTTGCTGGCAACTTATCACAATTAACTGCAATCTAATATCCTTGAAAAATCGTTTTTTAATCAGGAAGTAGATTTTTTGTTAGGGGAAACAAACGGCCTTTAACACAGAGCTTACCAGAGATTCTATACCAACCATAAAATCTAGAGTCCAAGCATTCACTGTATATGAGAACTGGACTGCTGTAGGGCAAGTTATTCAAGTTAAACTGACCAATCAGATGCCTTAATAAAAGTATGGGGTGTCACGTTGAATGTTCGAAATGTTTGATTGACAGATTCTCCTGAGCCTGCTTTAAGTGAAAGAGGTGTGGCCTAACATGCTCGCTACTGATTGGAGAGAGTTGTTGTCATGTTCTTGATCAAAAATGTTGACCAAGACAGACACGGACCAAGTATGGCTTACTGAGGATGTCTGGTTCCAACATGGCGACGGATATATAGCAGAAAAATGACGACTGAATTGATGTCATTTGGTTGGAACCGGAAGTTAGTCATTTTCTATGGGTGACATCTCACTTGCTCTGTCCAGTTCTCTTATACACTCAACAAGTCCAAAGCTAAAAAGTTATCATGGCAAGAGAAGGAAAACAAATATTTATGCTTGGACAGATCAGAACTGTTTGGTTCAAAGTTTACTTTGAAGCTTTAGTTTGTTTTTAAAATGTGAAAGCTAATCTGAACTCTGAAAGGCAACTTCTAGTCAATTTTATAATGTAGGTTTTAGTCTGTGAATTTAGAGTAGAAGATGGTGCAATTTACAAAAGTGTAACTCAAAGTCAAAAGGTGAAAAGTCTTCCTTCTGTGATGTAGTTGTAACTGTGAAACATGAAAGGTCCAAAAGGATATCAATCCAAAGAAATAGGCATTCAGCATTTTCCACCTAATCCAACCATGTTTTCCAGACAACACTTGTCTGAAATTTACCTTAAATATGCCTGTTTTAAAGCAGTAATTCCAGTTTATCTTGAATGGAGGTTTGTTTTATTTTTCTTTTTTCATAGAGAAAGTGCAACTTCCAAATTCCAGAGAATTTTACTTCTTCAATAACAAAAAAATAAATAAATAGCCCTGGGAGAAAAGATCTCAGCAACAAAGTAATTATTCCACCTTGCTAAATGACAAAGAGTAAGAGTTTCAATTTATTGATTATGTTGGTAAAGGTTTCTGTTCATCCAGGTGATGTTGTCTTGAGGTTGATTCACAGCAAATGGATTTAAAATCTTCATCCTTGAAATGTTTCACTACTCATTAAAGTGGCCCTGCCTTTGCCCGGCAGTGGCTGGAACAGGCTCTAGTAACCCCATGATCCCAAAAGGGATAAAGCTGGAACGTATGGATGGATGGACGAACAGACAGTGTTCTGTGACATGAACCCAATGAACCATGAGAGATGTAGTGTAAAAACTCTGGCGCTTATGCCTATCGCAGTTGTGCTAAAAAGCCAGTTAAGAGTCTGGGAAGGGGGTATGTGATGCACATGTTCATGATAAAGAGCGGTTTGATAACAGTCAATGCCATGAAAGGCAGAAACGCATCTGATCTGTCAGACAAACTAAAACTACAGCACTTCCTAATCGTTTGATTTTTTTGCAACACTTCAGTCAACGCTTACTGTCTTACTATCTAACAACTAACTTTCTGAGATCCAACAACTAACAGCCTACGATTTAATGGCAGAAAAGTTGGAGAAAGTGATAGGAAAGTGGTTTGAAGTTTCTTTATATAAAAGGATGCTGGAGCTCTCTGTATTTAGTCAGACAGATTTTTAAATGTGATGGGGCAAGACTAGACATGACCTTATCATGATCCAGGAATACAGTTGTGTCAAGCACAGCTCCCCAAGTTTCTGCAGAGAAAAAGTGGAAGCCAAAGGACAGACAAGTTGTCTGTGTTGTGTTGGACAAGTGCAGCATGGACAGGGCAGTTTTGGATGTGGCACAGCGCTTTAGCAGCTGAAAAGATAATACTGGTTGTAGATTAAATTAAAAAGCGTAAAGTGGCAGCAATAAGTGCAAAAGCAGTTCCTCGTGTGACACAAGGTCAGCTGATAAGAGGGAAAGGAACTGAGAGAGAGAAAAAAAAAAAACACGTTTGAAAGACATGAGAGATGGAGGCAGGTAGAATGACATTTTTGTTAGGAGCAACACACGATGTTCCCCCATCTCCCTGCAGCTTTAATAGATGGAAATGTGAGGATCCATCATGTATATTGTGTTCAGGGGAAGCTTCTCTTCACATTCCATCAGGATGTAAAAAAGCTTTTCGCAGGGTAAGGAATAATCGTGTGCTGAAATGCTTAGCAGCAGATATTAAAGGAAAACTCAAAGAAATAATAAGAGCAAAGCAGAAAGAAGTAGGGAATAGTAGTTGTTTGTGAAGAAAAGAACACAGGTGGGCTGTGAGAATGTTGTACTGATCATTGATGCAGCTAGAGATTGGTGACTGAGAGTAGAATTAGGAGGCCAGTCCAGATATGGAATTGTGGTCCGAGTCAAAACAGATTGCATATTTCATTTAGCTCATAGTTCTTTGGGAGAATTCTGAAGAAATTGACTAAGAAAGGAAAAATAAATGTGAAAAAAAAATAACTGTGGCTGCAGAACTGGAGGAACATGGATGGAGAGCTATGGAGTATTCTCTCTGCTAAGAGAGATGTGTGTGACAGTGATGAGCTCAAAGCAGGTGATTCACTAAATGACCAACACCATTGCTGGCTTTCAAGACATACTGATGAAAATTGTGTTTTTCTTGTTTTTAGCATGTTCCTTTAGCATTTTTCTCATGATGGAGGACTTATCTGAAGAAAATTAAAATTCTGAGCAGGTCTTTATTCAAATTGTGGTGAATCAGGAGAAGACAAAACAATGGAAAAAAGCTTGTAGCTATGACACAGCTACTACAGTTGATGCACCATAAGCTCCCTGCTCCACTCCTTTCCAATGCATCTACTTGTAGACGACTAGATTCATGTTTTCCTCATCCGAGCTGGCATCTGATTCAAAACTGTACGGCTGGATATAGCTCCAATTTTGCTCGCCATTTTTGTTGGACCGGTAATGTTAAGTTGGGCTTGTGAAGGGCTGTAAGCTAGCAGGAGAGAGTGCAAACAAAGGGATCGTGAGAAAGGAGGGCAAGTCTATGGCAGCAGCATTGCCCACAACTCAGAGATGAGTTTCTAATGAACTACTGCGCTGTGCAGCAAGTATGTCCCAATTGTTGCTTTGTGTGGTTTTCATTCCTACAGTTTGACATCTTTTTATAGACTATTTTTAAGTACAAATAGGGCAATCAGACATTTGGATTTCACTGGTTTACATCAAAAAAATGTAACTTTTATTTATTTATTTTTTTAGGTAGCACCTTTTGAAAACATACATAAAGTTGTGCTTTGTGGAAAAAAAACGAAATTGAACTGCTTAACTGAAAGTATTTTTCTCTGTGCTCTCCAATTTAGTTTGTTTTCTTTTTTTAACCACACGCACCACTTCAACACATTATTATTCGGTCACTTTTTGTTTTATTATTTTCTAAAACAATCACATTTTTTAAAACATCGTTCAGAATACGTTTTTTGAGGCTATGTAAATAGAAAGAAAGATCCACACTTTGTGGGGGGCTTATTGGTCAAGTGTTTCCATTTGGAATCTATGCATTGCAGACAGCCACAGATAACACATGGAAACCAGGAGACATGTGGGGGTGTGGTAAGAGAGAGTGCCAGCGGGAGGGGTGGCTGGTGTGCCAGAGAAAAAGGGGAAGAAAGTGTGTGTGTGTGTGTGTGTGTGGGTGTGTGGGTGTGTGTGTGTGTGTGTGTGTGTGTGTGTGTGTGTGTGTGTGTGTG
>BSAI01000162.1:13894477-14184634 GCA_036245035.1 Adrianichthys oophorus | reverse complement strand
GTGTGTGTGTGTGTGTGTGTGTGTGTGTGTGTGTGTGTGTGTGTGTGTGTGGTAGAGAAGGAAAAGGAGACTTGTTAAAAAGAAATAAAAGGAAGGAAAAATAAAAGGTGGACATCAACCCTCCACAAAAGACTGAGTGTTTCATACAGTTCATTTTGCTGCTGTGGAACCAAAGATTACAACGGGTTTAACCACGAGGACGGCCTCGCCCGAGGAGCTGAAGCGACTCCCCTGTTCGCCCTGACCACGGTCAGGACGAGAAGAACAGGAAAGGTTAACAGCTGCCTTTAATCAATTTAAACTGCTTGCATTTTCCCCTTCAACTTGAATCCATTAGAGATGAATTACTGTGAATACAGAATAATCTCAGAGCCTTTTTTTCCACTGCAAACATACCGTATGATGTCGTTCTCCTTCAGAGCAACAGCAAACCAGTAGTATGAGTAACCGAAAGCATCCTGAAACAGTTGGTCATTGTTTCACAGACTTCAAGGAAAAGCTAAAAGTTATTGCAAGATCTCTAAACATAAAACCATTTTTTTTTTTTTGTCTTTTGATAGTTTTCATGTGACGTCCCTTTGTAAGTGAAAGACATAAATTAATTGTTGCTTTAAGCTACGTACACACTGGGCATTTAATGTGCATTCAAGAATAAGCTAAGCCTGTGGCTTTAACACTGGACAATCAGAGAGGGGATTCTTCTTTTTTATTTTTCCAATGTTTACTAGCATGTCCGCCTCCTACAATTGGAAGAGGCATGTTTTGAAATCGAAGTGGTGCAAATCTTGCAATTTGAGCACGAAACAGAAACGGTTCCATGTATTGCTATTGTCCTAGCAGTGGCGGATATGGATCATGTAATCATGTCTTTTTTTTTTTAATTATAATAAAAAAATTTAAAATAATTAAAAAAAAAATGTTATGTCTGGGTTTATCTCTATTTGAAAAACAACCACATACGTTGTCAGGCTTGTCACAGCGTCTGGGTTCACCAGATAAACCAAGTCCACATGTCACTAACAAATCTGAGTGTCTCAATTTTAATTCAGTAGCCACGCGTTCTGTTTGTAGATTACTGAAACGATCTTTGAAACGTGTGAACTGGAGAGTTTTGAACACGGAAGCTCAAAAGTGGAAAGTGGAAAGAGGGGTTAAATATCCAGCTTTAGAAATCAGCACTCACCTCTGCCTGAAAAGGAAATTTCTTGTAGTTTGACTTCCATATTACAGCATTGTTGACCAATCCCATAAAAATGACAAAAAACAATCTGCAGTTTAAACACTCATTTTCGTGTCAGTGTAAGATGAGCTGGTCTCTTTAAGCTTAATTTTACACTTCACAAAATTCGTGCTCTGGAAGGGAGTTGGCGACTGTAACAAGTTGTTAAAACTCAAGATCAAATTACCAAAATACATTTTTTTCAAATAGATGTAGAAAGAAGTTGCACTTTAACTCAAATGTAAGTCTATAACATTCATTTTGGGGAAATAACCATCAAAATATACATAAATCCATATTTGAATGCATAGCAACAGCTTTCCTAAAGTCTAAGTTTTGCCCCTTCTACTTCATAGCTGCATTCCCACAAGGAGTATGGTTAGTTTAACAAAAGATCAGACCAACTTTGAACAATCACTTCTGCAACATAGATATGAAACGTTTTAGAATAAATCTGTTTGTTTGATTTATATTTTATATAAACAAGAAGTGTACTTTTTTCAGACCAACAAATACAGTTTTATGTGACAACACGCTTCAGTGAGAATGGGTCAGAAGGTGCTGTAAATTGGAGGTTAACGGCTCACACCCAAGGGTCTCCTAAAACCTGTTGTGTTAAAGAAAGCCCTCCGGGAGAAAGTGCGGGCCAATCATCTCCTCCACTCTGAGATGGTATGTGCCTGTTTGAGGCAGAGCCTGTAGAGCATCAAATCTGACTGTCCACGTTCACAGAGGCTCTTGTCTGCGGACACGCACTAGCACACACGGGGACACACATGCTGTAGTTGGTAATTAGGAACATGACGCCAAAAGGACGAGAGCGGCGCTGTCTCTCTGTTGCAAGAGTGCACAAGGTTTCCTGTTTTTTTTAAATGTTCAAATGCTCTGGCACACCGATGACTTCCAAAAAAAAAAAAAAATCAAGCAATTTCCTGTGGAGCCATTCAAGTGTGACAGCAGCAGGTGCCTAATGGGCAAGGCTTAGTAAAGAGGGCATTACCACAATCCAGCAAACTCAATTGTATTAATCCTCTGGATTAACAGCTTTAATTCCTAACACGTTTCCAGTCTAAAAAGTCTTATTTTCTCACTGAAAATGGCAGCCATACGTGGGGTGAGTCGTCCGCTGTTTCAAGAAGTGTATTTTAAGAACTTCCCCATTGTTCTAGTTGGAAATAGTTGTCAAACTTTGCCCCGAGACTTCAAATTACAGAAAAAAATAAGACTTTTAATTCGTTTTTTTTTTTTTGTTTTTTTACAGGAGTTTTCCAGGAAACTTGCAGATGTCCAACAAATTCCAATGTCTCTACTTTTAAAAAGAGATACAGTCGTTATTCATATTGTTAGAGGTGCGATGATTCATTTCAACACCGATTTGATTCATTATAATTTGTGGTTGCTGATAGGATTCGTAGTCAATATTTGTTCATGTTGAACGATCCGATTCTCTGACCTAAAATCGATCTAGGGCATCTTTAGCCAAAATTCTACCAGTGTGACTCAGAGATAAATACCTGAGTACTGAACAGTGTAGGTGAAGTTTTCCAGATTCTTTAGATTTCTGGCAAGATAATCAAATGTAAAATAAGTATGTATACAAAACAAACAAATGAACAAAAATTAATGGTAAATCTATTCACTTTTTAGTTCCATAAAGTTCAGCCCACTGTTGTTTTTACGTTTTAGTAAAATAAACCTGTCATGCTTCAATCCAAGTAAGCGATTCGTGTTACCCCTAATAATCAGACTCTCTTCATAAAAGCAATATTTTCTAAAAATGTTTTTAAAGCACTGACGATTTGGATAAATTAACATCTCAAAAGAAAATAGGTTTCTTTGTGCAGGAAGTGTTTTCAACTCATATCAAAGTGCTGTTTTCATAATCTGTCTATGGTTTACCTGTCTGTGTGGTTGTTGGTAATTAAAACCACAATAAATTCTTTGCCAACGCCAAAGACTTGCTGTTATAACTTCACCCCGCACGTTGCCTTCGAGACCACCACGAATTGTCAGTTTTAATCACCTCTTCGCCGGCGCTCTGCCTCACACACAGAGCGAGCTTTCAAATAAGGGATTTAGATTACAGTGAACACTGCTAGTTTCATGTTGATGAAGTGTGTGTACTCCGAGGATGAGCTTTATTGGAATTCATATGACGCTTGTTGACTCCCTTCACATAAGCAGGTGGTTGTGTGGAGATAACGTTCGCCGTGTTGCAGCGGTGATGATGCTCTTGCACGTGCAAACACACAGTTATCCTGTTATGTGTACAAATTTAAAATAAACCTTAAGCGGCCAGAGAAGCATGTATTAATCTGTCTCTGCCACGAGCAGAGAAGCGAAGCCTTTCAGGTGTTCGAGCGGGGATTTCTGAAAGGATGTGGGCTCGACTCCACCCAACGTTCAGCTGCAGCAACTCAGTAAAACTAGCTTTGTTTAGCTGCCATCGCAGCAGAAGCCGGAATGAATAATAAAAAAGCTGCGTGTCCCGATTCCCTGTTCCCTGGCTCTCTTAGATGTATTTCCAGTTCATTATCATGGCTCCATTTCACCTTCTCTGAAGTTGTATGAGCAGCCAGGCTGAGGCAGAAAATGACTTTCTGACTTTCTGAGGGACATGCAATCATGCACTCAGAATCCTCACTCAGTTCATCATTGTCAAGGTAACAAGAACTGGGCTGTCACTGCACTTATCCGCAGTTCCTCTCATCATGAACGCTGGATCAAAATGAAACACTGATCATGCTTGGGTTTCGGCTGTCTGTCTGTGTGTGTCTTTGATTCTAACACAAAGATGACTTTTTTTTGGTCTCATCTGCTAATGTCTTGGCTGCCTTTACTAAAGCTGTGTCGACGTGCTGACCTTGTCACTCGACATCCAGAGACAGGCCAACCCTCATATTGATCTCTCATTTCAAAGTCCCAGAAACACAAGCTGACAGAGCTGGCAGAGCTCCTGCAATTCATTATGGACAAATCAAAGAGTTTCCAGTCTGTGATGCAACGTTTTATGGTACTAGGAAATCTCCATGTAAGCTTTTCATTGGTACACATTTTCAGGGAGTCAAGGTTCGGTTTATGTATCAATCCTCTCCTTCCTGTGTTACCAAATCATTACTTTGCGATTCTAAAAACTGTGACAGAAACAAAGATTTGAGTTCTTGATAAAAGAATTTGTATTATTTAGTCTCATTTTTTTTTAGAGTAAACGAAAGTGATTTCTCTGAACCTAAAGAGTTCTCATTTGAAAGACCCATTCTGATGAAAATCGTGCTTTTGGTTTTAACATGTTTCTGTGGCATTTTTCTCATGATGGAGGACATATAAAGAAAACTAAGCTTAAAACTGCCTGAGTATTACTTTATTCAAATCAGTGTAGGAGCAGATGCAAATGATGCAGTTAGCTAAAGCTTGTTGGCGTGATGCAGAACCTACAACGGCAAGCCACAAGCTCCCTGCTCCGCTCCAATCTGATGCATTTAGATGACTAGATCAATGTCCCTCTTCATTTTACTCATATGAGTTGGCATCTGGCTCAAAACTGTGCAGCTGGAAAGCTCTGATATTGCTCCCCATATTGCTGCTCTTCAAAAACGATGTCCTTGAACACAGCACATATTTTTGATTTTGGTTAAACATGTCATGACCATTATTAAAAGACCCCTAGGAACGCTTTTAAAATTGATCAAAATAAGATCAGAGTGGGTGTTTAAGTGTTTATGTTATTTTCTTAAATGTGATTTTTTTTCCTCATCAATGGCCGAAGATTTCCATCCACAAAAATATGTTTGTTTTTTTCAGCCAGTTGGCTTCCTCCTGCTTTTTAGTTGTATGAGATTTCTTCCACAGGCTATTTGAAATTGTCTATTAATAATATATCAAAGGTGCAATGGAACCTACTGAATTTATGTATGTGGAATCTTTAGATAAAGCTAATTTTGCTGGAGAAAATGTGCTTCAGGTTTTCAAAATAAAATTCCACTCTACTCCTTACAGTCATACTCTATTTTCCAGCAGCCTTTTAATTCCTATGTCATGGCTGAAATTTAAAAGAGCTTGTTAAGCAGGACTCTGTGGAGCTCTGACAAGGTGACTGTTTAAAGTTAACTGCTTCGGGCTGTAGAATCCTGACAGAGCAGTCCTTAGTGTGAGCAGTACAAAAGTAGATAACAAGGCAGTCATTCAAGAAAACCTCTGAACATCTCATCTGAATTGTTTTTGAAGCTGCTGATTGGCCAGATTGACTCACAAAAGTTTAAAGATGAATTATTTAGAACAAAAAAAAATAATGATGTTTGTTGTTTCTAAGCAGCTTTTCGCTCACCTATTTTCAGAGCACACACATTTTTTGCCGTTTGTTCAACATTCACCAAATAAAGCAACTGTCATCTTGTTTTTGTCTTAGAATTGACTTTTTCTTGTCATGGTTTTGTCTGGTTCTAGGTCTTTAAACACAAACTGTAGTTACTTTTGATATATTTGTATTAATTATTCATAGTTGTCTATTTACGCCTAACAACTTGCTCTTTGTCATCAGTCTTGGTATTGAGGACTGTCTATTTAAGGTTTATTTAGAGTTGGTTTAATCCATTGAGCTTTATTTACACTAATTTTGACCTCTTTTTGTGCTTGTTGCTGCCCATTTTACTTAAAAAATAGAAAAGACATGTTGCATTGTACATTTTGCTTTCATTTTGTTGACAAAAATAGTATTTTAATAATGATCATGCAGTTTTTTGGCAAAACAAAGAAAAAAAAACCTGTGTCATTTTCTAGGACAAATTTTCTGTAGAGCGGCAGTAGCTTATTAAAAAATGTGCCTCCGAGTTGTAGGCAGGATTGTTGGCGTGAACAACTCCGCCCCCTTACCGTTGCTACACAGAAGGAGCTTGTGAGCAACCTAGTATATTTATGTCACAAATAGGATATTTTACAAAAAGGAGTTTTTGTGTCTGTTCCTGATTTACCACAATTTGAAAAAAAGAAATACTCCGAAATAAATTGTTGTGCTTAACTTTCTGAATATATGTCCTTCATTATCAGAAAAATGCCACAAGAATATGTGAAAACACCAAAAACTAAATTATCGGAGTGGGTCTTTAAAGCTTGATACAATTTCCTCTTTTTGTGCATCAACTCTGTTGGATTATCTATGTGTCCTTTCCTTATTTTGAGTTTTTTGTTTTTTTTTTGTTTCTTGCTAATTATTTTACAATCTCTGGGTCAAAGCATGTGAAAGAAACCAGAGAGCACAGTTAAAGTGTCAAAACCACCTATAGGGTCTAAATTATTGTGTACTGTACATGAAACAGTAGTTTGACTTCACAAGTATCAGAGTAATGGTTTCTAGTTTGATAAAGTTTGGATTCAGTCACACTAGGTAATGCAATATGTTATCTATTAGTTAAATAATGCTTAATTATGCATTAACTAACGTTAATGAAGGGACCCTCATTGTAAAGTGTTACCCTCAGACTGACATGTTGGCAGGAATTCTAACGTCAGCTATCACAGTAACTTATAGTTTTAATATCTTCCACATATAAAGCCTTTTTTTTGCTAAAATTGTTGGTTCTCCTTGCAAAAAAAAAAAAAAAAAAACCCAATCATGACTGATATTATTTTGACTTTTCATTTTATTTTTCCTTACCAAGCAGCATGTGACTCAGAGATTAGGTTTCATTTTCTTGGTCACCGACAGATGTTTATACAACATCTTATAAATAACCAGGTGCCCCTTTTGACAAATAACTCTCAGAAAAGCCACTCTGACTCATTCGGCCCACACAGCATTTATTCAAATTATACAGTAAACCACTTAAAGCCCTCTTACTGTATAAAGTCACAAAGGACTACATCATCATTAGCTGCTGACAGACGAAGGTTCAGTACAGCAGAGGAGTCCAGAATTACATTATATTTAATTTTAGACACAATTAATTTTTTTTAGTGATGCAATTATGAAAGGAAACTTTCCAAAGAAACATGGAGGCAAACTTTATTGGTTAAAATGGAATATATATATTTGATTTCAGATTCAGTTTAGCTTATATTTTTTAAGGTTTAAACATTTCTAAGAAGTTTTCCACATCTATACTTTCTTCAAACCATCTCCAGATAAAATTTTGTCATATTATTCTTTGGGATAAAAATGTGTGCTATCATCCAATAATCTTCTTTGCCAAGAGAAATGCTTGTAATGCAACGGGAATTTTAAAATGAATTTATTTTGAACTTGAAAGTTGATCTCCAAGGTTGATCTTGTAACATTTTCTTACCAGTTGACTCCTTAATAAATGCCCACAATGCTTTGTGCCATCAACTGCTGCTGTTTATAATGGGATTTCAGCTCCCTCTTCTGTTCCTTTGCATTCAGTCTAATGAGAACGTGTAAACAAGTACAGTGCAATGCAGTGAGGATATGACACAGAAACAGATCAAAATAAAATTTAAAAAAAAAGAGTCACTTCCACTGAAGCTAATCTTTCCTTAATGTCTCACTCTCATCTTTTGGTTTTGCTGTTTTCAGCCAAAATCAAAAGCTTGTCGTTTTTTAGGACTTAGTTTCTGTAGAGCAGCACAAGTTCATTAGAAATTCACCTGAGCTGGGAGCTCTAGCCGGCTGCACGGTGGTGCAGTGGTTAGTGCTCCTGCCTCACAGCAAGAAGGTTCCCGGTTCAAGTCCTGGCTGGGGGACCTTTCTGTGTGGAGTTTGCATGTTTTCCCCGTGCATGCGTGGGTTTTCTCCGGGTACTCCGGCTTCCTCCCACCGTCCAAAAACATGCTTCATAGGTTAATTGGTTACTCTAAATTGTCCATTGTAAAGTGTGCATGGGTGTGTGATTGTGGCCCCTGCGACAGACTGGCGACCAGTCCGGGGGTGTACCCTGCCTTCGCCCATGAGTAGCCGGATTAGGCTCCGGCAACCCTGTGACCCCGAAAGGGATAAAGCGAATTGGAAAATAAATGAATGAATAGGAGCCTAACATTACCAGTGGCGAGCAAGATACCGGCTTGGACGAGAAAACTGAAGACCTACAGTGGGGCAAAAAAGTATTTAGTCACCAATTGTGCAAGTTCTACCACTTAAAAAGATGAAGGAGGTCTGTAATGTTCATTGTAGGTATACCTCAACTATGAGAGACAAAATGAGAAAAACAAATCCAGAAAATCGCATTGTCTGATTTGTAAAGCATTTATTTGCAAATAATGGTGGAAAACTTGCCCAGTTGGTGGCTGACTAAATACTTTTTTGCCCCACTGGTACATGGATCTTTTCTGCAAGAGGATGCATCAGAATTGAGTGGAGCAAGGAGCTTGTCGTATGTATGCCGCAGTAGCTTCTACTTCACAGCTACAAGCTTTTTCAAACTGCATTTTTGTGTCTTCTCCTGATTCACAATAAGTTAAATAAAGAATTACTCAGAAATGTCATTTTAGGATTACTATTCTTTATATACATGTCTTCTATCATGAGAAAAATGCCATGAGAACATGTTACAAACACTGGAGTGGGTCTTTAAAAACTCACCACTATTTTTGGAGAACAATTTTTGTTTTCTGTGCAAGAAAATAATAAAAACATACAAGGGACATCAATCAGAAGATTTACTGAATGAATGCCTCAGTTCCATCACATCAGTTAGGACAAATAAAACTCAGTCTGCACATAAGAAATGATCCTCACAATCCATTTCTGAACATAAAAGGCATTTGATAGAAAAAAAATAATAAACCTTCTGTAAAAACTTTAAATATGAGTGTTACGCAATAGATGCTGCATTATTAAACAGTCAAGTTCTCCTTCAACGAGGGAATTGATGTTAGCATTACAAAATATTCTCTGGTGATGTTGATTACTAGTTTGTTTACTCTAAAGATGCATGCAATTCCTAAAATGGTTGAAGCAAGATATGAGATGATAATGAAAAAGGAGGAGAAAATGCACAAACAAAAGCAAAGCTTTCTCTTGAAGTGAAGACATTTCAGGAGGACTGATGGAACAAATACAGAAACACACACAGCAGGTACCGGCACTACAAACAGACAGATAATTACAGGAATCAAGTTCACAGATTGACATTTCTCCTGATAAGGAGTTAAAAACATGGTTTTCTTTTGTCTGTAGAAATGCTGTAATCTGTGGGAGATCTAATCTGGGTTCCTCTCCTTCTCATTTCTCATTCCTCGTTCCATCTTTCCTCCCTCTCTGCTGTTTTCCTGCTCCTGCTTTTATCTCTGTCAGTGTCCTCCGGCTGGCCAGGTGAGATAACTCCCCCACGCTGAGAAATGCTCAGCTCATGGGCTGGATGAGGGAGCACAGGGCACCAATCAAACGCTGCATCATTAGTAGTGAAGATCATGATACTGGGTAGGCTGCTTATCTACTTTTACAGATCCTGCACTGTGCCAACCCCTCTTACAAATCCAACTATTCCAGAAAACAGTCTGTTCCATTATCGCTATCTTAAGTTGGAAGCAGTTTTGTGAAGTTCAAACGAGTAGAGGGCCTTGCTTGCAGCAAAACACGAAGAGGAAAAGGGAATTTAACACCAGCACGTACGCTCATGTAGCAGTTTAGTGATCTTCATACACACCTCTAGAAGGCACCTTTACTCAAACGAATGACACGTTTGATCATGTTTTGCATGCATGTTAATTCCTCCAAAAGCTAAAATGTCACATCCTGTTTTATTGCTCTTTTGAGGTTGCTTAGCAACCAGTGGAGCAGTAAAGACAGGATCCTTCAAGGTTGTTTTTTTTTTAATTTACTAAGCTAATGGTTTTAAAATGTGTTTCAAAAATGTAGCTTTAATTATTTTTTCATCCCTAAATACTGAAAAGCCTCAATTGCACATGATTACATTGTTTTGTTTTGTTTGACTGCCGACATTTACAACTGATCTTTGATATTATTTATCTATTGTTTTGCTGATATGCATGGCATGGGTCACACTGAGCCCATAAGTTAAAGTTAAACTAAAAAAACTGAACATTTTGATTGATTTAATCTTCTCCCTGGAATTTTCAGTTGGCACATTATAAATTTGGAATTATTAAAAATTATTTTTTGGGGGATGAAGCTGAAGCAAAAGCGGTTTCTCTCTTTTTTTTAAATAAACTAACCATCCACAAATTTGTCCAGTCTTTTTTGTGTTTCAAGCTTGCAATTGTAAAGCTTCACAGTGTACTACAAAACTTACAGTATGGATAATCTTTGTCATTTCACACGGGTAAATGTTCTGTTTCATTTATTTTCTCGCATCTCGTGACGTCTCAAAATGTGTAAAACAGTCAGATAAGAAGCTTGAAGCTCTGCTTGCTATGAAACAGGAAGGCACTACAGAGTGTTTTGAAAAAGTGAGCAAGTTTCCATAAAATCCTATTAGAGACAGCAGGTTTCAAAGCTAGAGCTTGCAGTTGAGTGAACCCTGGTGGTCTGTTGAAGGCACTTTATTTCAGTGCAGCTGAGATTTGAAGCAGTGTTGTGCTGCCATCTTGTGTTTAGTGGCCATGTTGCTCCACAGCCTCGGCTTTCTAAAAGTAGCAAACACAGGCACAACAAAGCAATCTTAAACCTCAACCTGTCCTAATTCTGCTCCTCCTGTTATGTGTAATTGTAAACAAGCATCGACCATCTACCCAACACCTACAGTACCAACCTTCTGTACATTGTCAGATTTTCCTGGCAGGTCATTTTGCCTCAACGCTTGACCTTTGTCTTGCACCATCTCATCTCCAAGCTTCAGACATCATGACATTTTACAGAGAAAAGGTTAATAGGAGAGTTTCAGCAAATTAGAGAAGGTCAAATATCGTTTCCCCTCCACAGAGTCACACGGATCCAGTCAAAAGTGCATGTCAGAGATCTGGATATTTTTGAAGGAGCATTGAAATTAAAGATCACCAACAGGGACTTGGATATGGTAATAATCTAGACACTGCTTCTGCCCTTTTAGCACAAACCCATTTTATATTTGCACAATTATTACTTTGTTGAAAAGGTAGTTATAATGAATGTTGTCCACTAGTTGGTGCTACTGCATACTGGAAGGGAACAACTTAGGCATGATGTCATGGTGACTTAAAACCATGCAGTGACATAGTCTTACACGTAAATAACTATGCATTTCAGATCAATTTAACAATATTTTTTAAAGCAACTGTTGACATCCACTTTTTCACTAACAAATAAAGAATTTAAAAAACAGGATATATGTTCTGCTTTACAATGAGAAACATTTTATTTTGAAAATTAATTAAAATGAACATTTTTCGCAAATGTAAAATAATGAAAACACACACTTTGGGTATTCTGGAGACATTTCTGTTTAGTAATAAATGAAAACTTGTTTTCTCTGTGCTGGAGAGGGATTGATGTTTATTTTGTTTAGTCATATCCTTGCCAGTGATCTCATCATGCTGTTTCACTTTTACAAAATACATAAATAAATTGCATCACCAGAAGTGACCCTATGATTTCAAAGAGTGAGGCAACCTTGTATCGTCATATGATCTTGTTCTGTCGTTGCATGAAAGAATCATGAAAAACATTTTCAGACAAACAATCAATTGCTACTGCAAAACAACAGAAGAATGACAAAACATTCAAATAGGAAAGAATTTGAGAAGAGGAATAGAGATTGGGTGAAATTGATCAGACAAGGACAAGAAAACAGTTTTAAAGCAGAATTTAAATGTTTTTTTCTCAATATTTATCTTAAAGGTGTGTTAAGAGTAGTAGAAAAAAAATAATTTCAAACTTCGTATTAAAAGCACTTTTCAAACAACAGTAGCACAAAGTGTTTTACAGGTTTAAAAAAACTAACAATGAAAATATAAAACACAAAGAATGCCCTCAACGCCAGCGACTGACCTGGTCATGACCACAGACTATGTTTGCATGGGATACTCTGATCAAAGCCAGCTGCCAGACCAGAGCTGGGAGGTCCCACTGCAACAACCCCGTTCCACGAGAAGGGTCGTTCAGACCCAAACAGTCTGACCAAACTTAAATATTTAGCTTTTTGTGTTTGCATGTCAAACTAGGAAAGAATATGGATATAGAGTCACATAAATGTATGTATAGGGTCTTATTGAAATAATACTCAAAGAATTGTTATTTTTTTCTTGATGATATCATTGTCCGCCCTAAATATCACTAGATCTATTGAGTAACGTCATGAAACATACGTCTGACCCCCTTTACACCATGGCTCAAATAGCCTTTTCCCTGATATAAAAGCAGCAGCAGTTTTACACTTTACATAGTTGAACTGCTTGACATATGCTGTCAGAGACAGAAATTTAGTTTCCATATTCCTATTATGATCACATCATGAGGCAACTGTCAGAGAAGGATACAAGTGACTCAGAAGACCAACAGGAAAAACAGGAAGAGTGCATTTTGAAGCCATTTAAATATGAAACCACAGGGTTTTCTTATGGTTATAAATCATTTTCTTCTAAATAAATAGATTTTTCCTTGTTGATCTTGAAGAGAAAGTTACAGATCCAGTAACTTGAGTTGCAAAAAACACCAAAAAAGAAGTGCTTTTAGATAGGGTGATAAATCAAAGTAGTATAAACCAGGGATGCCACATTTATCTGTTTAAAATTTAAATGTTTGTACTGAACCGTATTGTGGGGAAAGGAAATTGTTGCATCCCTACAGCAGACATTTGCATATTTCCATTGAAAGTGTCAAACACATGTTCTGTTACATTACACCAGGCTTGATATAAGCAAACTGAAAGTTTTTTTTTTTTTTTTTCCCATTGTTAATAGCTTATTAGAAAATGTTTAAAAAGCTGTTATCTGTTTTTGGGGTGAGGGTCAGCTCCCAGTTCTTCTTGTCTTTTGGTGCGTTGTGAGCGTCATTTCATCCAGCAGTCTCTAAACTGCAAAAAGATGAGGCTTATCTTTTCCACACCTCTCTTGACTGTTTGCCCTTGCTCTTTGTCGGGATGTCACCTGTCACACCTGCTTTATGCCTTCCCTTAGAAACTCCCCCTGTCAAAATGTGTTAAACCATGGTTTAACACTGAAACAAAACCATGACCCCCAAGAAAAAGAAAATATTCATCTATACATTATTTTTCAGGGGGGCATGGTTTTGTGTGTGTCTATATATATATATATATATATCACTGGTATAAGCACATCAATAAAAATGTAAAAGTAACAATATGTTAAAGAAAAAAAGTCAAACTTGGGGAGAAGTGAGCTGCAATCATAGCAGCAGGCTTGCTTAAACTCTCCTGTCAAGCAGGGAGTGTTAAATCCTGCTTTTCAGGGCCTTTAGAATGACTGCCATGTTTTTATTTGAGCCCATAACTTTGCAGGGTATGGTAGTCACTCTACCACTAAGCCACTGGTTGCGGTGAAACTGCTAAGTGTAAGCAACATGAATTTTTGATTCAAGTACAAAAAGGACCAAGAATTACATGAATTAAAAATACACCACCATATTTTTCTGACTTAAAGTTGCTCCATAGTATAAGACGCACTTTTGTGAAAAATCTAACAAAGTACACGGACATTTCATCTTAAAAGGCAAATCATAAAAATTGAATAAATATCACTAATAAACTGAAAAGATGCAAGCTTCATTACTATAAACGTATTGCCATGAAAACATAACAAGAATCTAATAAGTTTCAAGAACATCAGCGCAAAATATGAACAATTCAGATAACAAAAGCATAAAAAACTAACAAGGTAACAAGTTAACTAGTCTGTGTCGCTTTTGAACAACTCCACCACTTCTTCTGCGTTCGATGGTAAATACCAATACACACCTACAGTGCCCTCTAGAGGTTGTTAGTGGGAAAATAATGAGCATTTTTATTTATTTTTAATCACATTATTCGCACCTGACTACAAGTCGCACCCCTGGCCAAACTATGCAAAAAACTGTGACTTATACTCTGAAAAATATAGTATAAGCAAAAACTGTAAAAAAAAAAACATGATAAAATACAATAAAATGCCTTATTTTGGGAAATTCCTAAATGTATTCAATATGGCTAAAGCAAAAAGTTATGATCAAATTAGATTTTCATTATCATTAAAAATTTAAGTTTTCCTCACACACAACAAGAAAACCCAAGCCTGTGCAGCTCAGCAAGTCCTGCAGGGGTTAATTACAGCATGTCATGTTCATAGCCTGGTTCATAAATAATACATTCAAGCTGAAATTTTCTACATGGAGGAGTTTTTGCTGTGTGTTTGCTTCCTTCTTAGCTCATCTCTTTTAGTAATTCATGACAAAGGAAGGCTGACCAAGCTTTCAGCCACCCTCTCCTCCCCCGCCCCTCCCTCCTCTCTTATATACACCCCCCGCATGTGGGAGACACAGCAGTCTCGCTCTTGCAGCCTCCCAGCTTCAGCATCACACTTCGTTCTCCATCTCTACACGCCCCTGCACTCTCCTCTGGTGGATTAAATCCCACATCTGTAAGAACTGTCGGTAAGAAAGACTCACCTCTTTCCTTTGGGATGCATTTTGGTTGCCGGTGCTTTTTGTCTCTTCTTTTACCAAGACTCAAACAAAGGGTTGGGTGTGGCAGGATCTCTTGGCCCAAAGCATCACTGAAATGAAGAGAAAAATAGAACATTTAATATTGTGATTAAGTTAATATAGCAACAAAAATGTAATTGGATTTTAAATATTGGGTGCGGGAACAAAAGGTTAAAAATATGACAATGTGATTCTGTTGTTGAAATGTCAGTTTTGTGGAGGAGGATGCAGGCACCATTTTCAGCTGTTTTGATGATTTCAAAGAAATCAGAAGAACCGATTAAAAAAAATAATACTAAAGAAAAAACAGAACATTTAGGAGAAAATGAAGGAAATCCCCAGAAGATTTTGTCAAAGTAGCTTTATGAAATGTCATTTACATTTTGAGCTAATTAGTAGTCGATTTGCCCACGCATGGCTGCAGGGTTTAGACTGTAATATTTCCAACAACAGTGGGCCCAAAGTGCATGACTGGGCTGGGCTGCGAAAGCCTCATTTGTCAGACCTGAGTATAGAAATGGTACTGCGGTAGAGCCTGCGGAGCAACACCCCATCCACTGTGCTGCAGGGATGGATGCAAAGAGGGGGAGTAGACGCAGAGGGAGAGAACAAAGACCACCCTCAGACAGGATGAAGGCACGGACAAAGAAAAGAGCAGACCGACGGCTGAAAGCAGGCACATGTTAGCTTCATGTTGAAGCAGACACCCAGACAGAGCATGTGTGGGAGGAAACCACCACTCACAGGCGTCCATGTAAACCGAGCTGCGCATGGCATGGCCACTCCCTTTAGACCCAGCTGCTTCATCTGATTAAATATGAAAAGCCACGTCAGACCTATAAGAGTGGGATCATTTGAAATCTCTGTGCCCATGTGTCATAAAAAAGGTCAAATCAGGTGTATCCTCTTTTGCAGCCAAAATGTCCGACAAACCTGACATGACTGAGATCGCCCGCTTCGACAAGACAAAGCTGAAGAAGACGGAGACAAAAGAGAAAAATCCTCTGCCCACCAAAGAGAGTGAGCATCCCCTTCACTGTCTTGCGCTTGCCTTACTCAGCTGCGTTAATTCCCTCCTCCTGTCACTTTGCACCCATCATCACGTCCACTCAACAAGGACACAGCTGGCAAAAAAAAAATCTAAAATGAAAAAAAAGACGGCGCTGCAGCATCAGCACAAAAAAAGCAGCACTTTGCCTGTGTCCAGTTCTTGCGTCATAACCCCTGAGAGTGTTCTCTTTTCTTTTGCAGCCATTGAGCAGGAGAGGAAAGGCGACGCCACACCTTGACTTGAGCACAACAAGAGAAGAAGCTGAGATGCCACAGAAAAAAAAGCACTTTCTTTCAATTACCACAATATTTTGGATCTCTTTCATTGTCTTCAGAAAAGGGTGCTATAAGGGTATTTGTGCATCCTCTAATGGGGGCTTTCTTGCCATACTGAAAACTTGAGCCTGGGTGCCTGTCTTGTACTGTTAGCTGTGAGCTAGCGTGTGTCCAGTATTGCCAAACTAGGGAGGGGTGAAGTGATGTAGAAATATGAGGGAGGCAGTCATACAGGCTAGTTGGGGTGGGGGGGTGTCCACAGACACGGGATGATTTCTTATTAACTTTTTACTTTTCTTTTTGGAATAAATATGAAGACATGGAAGCGGTTTGCTGTCTCCTTCGTGATGTTGCAGTTCAGCTGCTGACACATTTTTCACAAAGTACAAGAAGTTGATGGAACTAAAAGCCACAGTTTTAACTCAGAGAGAACCAAAATGTTCCAAACACCAAAATGCACATGAACTCCAAGGGCCAATTTTAAATACTACTCCACACATGAAACTTAAATGACAGTAAAAGTAGTCATGCTAACATAGCTGCATATACATTGCTCAGCATAAATGAGTACACCCTCTTTAAAAAGTACTAAATTTATCAGGAGCGCGATGAACAAAAGGACAATTTCCAAACTTTCCTCAAGGATGAGTTTTATTGAACACTTGTTTGACTCCAAAACATGAAATAAAGGTGAATAATGTAGCTTAGATCATAAAATCTTCAGTTTTACTCCAATTGGTTGAAGCAAAAATGAATACACTCTGCATCAAAAACTACATCATCTAGTATTTTGTATGAGCACTGTGATTTTGAAGGACAGCACCAAGTCTTCTAGGCATGGAATGAACAATTTGGCGACATATTGCAACAACGTTTTCCATTCTTCAAGAATAACCTCTTTTAGGGCCTGGATGCTGGATGGAGAGAGATGCTCAACTTGTTTCTTCAGAATTCCCCACATTGAATTCAGATCAGGAGACATACTTGGTCATTCAATCACCTTCACCCTGTTCTTCAGAAATGCAACAGTAGCTTTCCATGTGGGTTTAGGATCATTGTCGTGTTGGAAAAGTGCACGGAGTGATGGCAGCATCTTCTCCTTCAGTATATAGAGCAGTACATAGTGAAGTTAATGATACCATCACTGAAATCCAGCTCCCCAACACCAACAGGACTCATGCAGCCCCACAGTAGTACACTACCACCAACATGTTTCACTGTAGGCACCATGGATTTTTCTCTGAAGTCCTCACCTTTGCGACGCCATACACTTTTAAAACCATTTGTTCCAAAAACAGGGATCTTTGTCTCATCACTACAGAGTATAGAGTCCCAGTAGTCTTCCTCTTTTTCAGCATGGGCCCTATAGCAAATTCAAGGCGTGCTTTTTTTATGTATGGGCTTTAGGAAAGGCTTCCTTCATGGACAATACCCCTGAATGCCATTCCTCTGCGGTGTGCATTGTATGGTGTCACGGGAAACAGTTGCTCCAGGTTGGCTTTCTACTGTTTTAGCTAACTGCAGTGAACTTACATGACAATTTTCTTCAATCCTTCTCATCAGAAGATGCTCCTGGGAGATGTTAACTTCCATGGACAGCCTGGATGTCTCTGAAAGACGGTTGCACTTCCATCTTTCTTACATTTTTGGATCACTTTTGCTACAGTATTTTAACTGATATGTAAAGCTTTGCTGATCTTCTTGTAGCCCTCACCTTTTTGTGAAAAGAAATTATTTCTCTTCCATGAGGAGCCATTTCTGACAGCATGAAATGGGAAGAGCTATTCTTTGTTGAGTAATGCTGTTTGAGAGTCACCTGTGTCCTGGACACATCTTAAATGAATCATTAGACTCAACTGTGGTTGAATGCCTGGTAAATAGAATCTTGTCATCTTAAGTGTGGCTTTTCTCCTAAGACTACACTTGGGGTATACTCATTTTTGCAACACGGCTTGGATTTATTAGTTGGAAAAATCACTTTTTGTGTGTGCAAATTAACAAATCTACAAAAAAATACATATAACCTGATCCACACTCCAGACTGGGTGGTGGCAGTAATGCACCACTATTGCCAACCACCAATAAACCACAGAAGAAGAAGACCCACATTCTTTCTCAATACAATATGTTTTAGAATATCATTTGTGGAAAAAGAAAATGTATGAGAAATATTAGTCAACCATCTGTTTAGGTCCAATTACCCACAACGTTTAAAGCTGCTCAGGAAAAAAGGGTTACAAATTCAGACATCAACATAATTTCTAATGTTCATCCGTGAGAGTCCAAACACACAACTAACGAAGGCTTACATTTCATTGTAACTTCTCATTGACAAAACACACCTGATCAAGGTAATCTTCATCAAATAGGGGCATTTTTTTAAAAAACAAACAAACAAAAAGCCAACTAGATGTTGCTGGTGCTGGTTTTGGACACAGACTGGTAAATTCAAGTTAGTGATAATTAACCATAACATGCAATGGTTAATGTTCTTGTGAATATATAACTAATTCTCATAATTATTATGAAAATATATATTTAAAAAAAAAACATGCACTGTATGTTACAATGGCACATTAGGCCAGATAAAACTAATAAAGTCATTACACACATCTGTCAGTCAAACGCACTTTGAGAAAATCCAATGTTATTTCTCTTTTTTTGTTGTTGTTGTTTTTATTGTTTTTGTTTGTTTGTTTGTTTGTTTAACATAAAATAAACTTCTAGGACTAGCCTTCTGGGTGGAATCCCATGATGCAATAGGAACTTTTTTCCAAAAGATGTGATTGCCTGATAACAATGTCAGTTTAAAATATTGTCAACTTGAGCAATAATGAAAAATACATCTTTATCCTTACAATAGTTCTTTATATTTTGTTGTTTTAACATTTGTTTGGTTACTTCTGTCCCATAGAAGCACCCATGGCTTACTGTTGATATGAATAAGAGTAAATAATTGGCCAGCATAACAGAGTAATGGTTAATGAGCTTGATGGCCAAAATGATGTTTCTAGTGTTATCTTAGCAATAAAATATAGTTATGTTCCAACTAATATTTGGTTATTTGCACTTAGTGGAGAAACGCTTTACGACAGTTGATTTACTTACGGACCTGATGAATTCAGGTGGAGCTGCCATGAAGCCGCTCTGTGGTGGATGGCGTCTGCGCTCCTGCACCTCCTCCTCCGACCCGCCAAAGCCATCACCTCCCAGCCTGTAACTGGCTCCATTTTCTCACCTCCTCTCATAAATCAAATCTCGACTCTTTAATGCGTCCGAGATTAGTTTAAAATCATCTCATTAACGAGTGCGCACGCGCTTTAATGACATTAGGAATATTGGAATCCACTTTAAGTAGCTTAGGTCCCTCAATGAGAATGAATTGTTGCAGCAATATTATTTAATCAAACTTAATAAACGTAATCTGTGCGTGGCAGTTTCGATGCGAACGCCCATCATTTAGTCCCCCTCATTAACCAGTTAAAGTACCCACAGCTCGTCTGAATGGCTCTGCAGTGACGGCCGTGGGTTTCAGTCTTGCAGGAAAATGAATGTGGATGATATCTAATTAGTAAGGATTATCATCGCCCTCAGCTCTGCGCCATTGTCGGGACCTCACCCAGCCGTCCTGCCCATTGTCCAGCGCGCTGAGTGGATTGTTGTTTTAAGGGATTTTTGAGTGGCTTAGAAGGGATTTGACACATGTAAGCCGTTTAGTTTAAAAACTCCAATGTTAATCAGCAACTTGGCAAATTTTCTCACATTATTTAACATTAGAGCATGATATGGGCCTGACTGAAACTGCTGAGTGACCCTTCATGGTGACAATTACGCATGGAATGCGTAAAGGTATAAATCACCATATTTTATAGTTACTAAAAGACGAAATGTAAACCCAACTGATCAGGTAAAACTGCTGTAAAACGGGTCAAACAAAAGCTCTTACACTCTTGCAAATTCCAGACTGTTTTCACACCAAGTTGTTTCCCAGGGAAACAACTATTATCCTATTATCATGACGATGCCAATTTCGCCAATGTGTGAGGCACTATTTACATGACTATATGGGGTCACCCTGACAAAGTTTGAAAGCTTTGTAGTCCCCGTGTCCCCCTGGGACACTTCTACCATTTCTAGAAAGCTTCACCGAGAAGGCCCGCAGGGGTATGCGCCATTTGATCCATGTTACTGTCCTGTAATTATGAGGTATATTTAGGGATGGGTAAAAGTGGAAGTTAACATATTTGTGGGGATCATATTAGTTTATGTGATACATTTACACATTTCTAGTTTATTTTCACTGCAATTGGCATTTCTCAAAATTGCGCGCCCAAAAATATCCGCGTTTTCCTGCGGATTCGTGGGAAAAGCGTGCAGGATGAGATCCTGGGAACGTCAGGTGAATGAATGAGGGGTTGTTTAAACGTCTGCGTCACTTCTTTGATGTGCACTTATGCACCGACGGCTGCTATTTGTCAAGGGGACGTGGCAATTAATGTTGTCATTGACGCATTTTCACGTTGAAACGTTACCTGCGGGACAAATCTGTCGATCACAGGGGCAAGGCAGTATAAGTATCATCAGCGTGGAGGAAGCCCGCATCACTTGGCTTCCGCTCTCTTGGCACACACATCTGGAAAAGGACAAACATGCCCCCTCCTTGGAATGCAGCTGGAATAGAAAGAGTTAATTTGCTCACTCTGTATATTCTCTGGCACATTCACTTGACTTCTTCTTGGTATGTGACTCAATTTATAGAAATAACATAAATTAGTTACATTAGGACTAACTTTTTTTTCTTGACAGGTCGGTGAATAACTTTCTAATGACTGGACCGAAGGTATGTACTTTAAAATAGATCCTGACTGTGTTTTAATGAGAAAACAATATTATGTTTAAACAAAAATAGAACAACAGCGCCATTTGTTCCCTATCCAGGCTTTCCTGACCTACGCAAACAGCGTCCAAGTTGGCGCACGGATGGGCATCCATGAGTGCAAACACCAATTCGCTTGGGAAAAGTGGAACTGTCCAGAGAAAACTGTACAATTATCCACTCACATCAGCCTTCGAAGTGGTGAGCCCCGCATTGTCACCCTTTACGGCAGCCCTCGGGCGTGCGCTTTTACGCATCAGCAACCGCTTGCCAAATCATATTCCATAGTCTTTTTTCTGTCTTTTTCGTGTGCTGTAGCCACAAAAGAGACTTCTTTTCTGCATGCAATCAGCGCCGCGGGAGTGATGTACACGCTCACTAAGAACTGCAGCATGGGGGACTTCGAAAACTGTGGCTGTGATGACTCCAGGATTGGTCAACCAGGTGCGCTCCAGATCAGTGTTTGTCTTGTTGTTGGCTTATTTAAACCGCATATTTCAAAACACATTTTATTTGTTTTTACGTACAGGAGGAAGAGGATGGATTTGGGGGGGCTGCAGTGACAATGTGGAGTTTGGAGAGAAGATCTCCAAACATTTTGTAGACGCGCTCGAAGGTGGGCATGACTCACGCGCAGCTGTGAACCTGCATAACAATGAGGCAGGCCGACTGGTGAGATATAAATTCATCATTGGTTAATGAAAAACAATGTAGAAGTCAATACAATATTTTAAAATGCTTATTTCATTTTAATGTCTTTCCAGGCAGTTAAGGCGACCATGAGGAAAGCGTGCAAATGTCACGGCGTGTCTGGAAGCTGCAGCATCCAGACCTGCTGGATGCAGCTGGCCGACTTTAGAGAGGTGGGCACCTACCTGAAGATAAAACACCAGCGGGCAATTAAGCTGGAACTGGACAAAAAACCCGCAAAGGCGGGGAATAGCGCAGTCAACCGGGGAATCATTGCGCACACTTTGCGGCGCATCGCAAAGACGGAGCTTATCTTTCTGGAGGATTCCCCCGATTACTGCGTCAAGAACCAAAGCCTGGGAGTGCAGGGCACCGAGGGACGCGAGTGCACGAAGGGAGACAAAAATTTGAATGAGAAGAAAAGCTGCAGCAGTTTGTGCAACGAATGCGGCTTCAGAGTGGTGCAAAAGCGCGTTGAAGTGGTGAGCAGCTGCAACTGCAAATTTCACTGGTGCTGCACGGTCAGGTGCGAAAAATGTATGCAGGTGGTCACAAAGTATTACTGCGCGCGCAAAGAAGGAAAGAGACAAAACAATAAAATGAAGCGCAAGGACCGTGCGCAAAGGCACTGACCCTCATCTGTTTCACAACGCTGGAGTCTTAGCATGACGGAATTATATAAAAAAGTTATTTTCTATCAGATACATTTAAAACTTTTTGTTGCACTTTTTTATTTGAACTAAAACGGTTTTATTTCCTAATAAAGCTCAATTTTGAGGAAAAACACACGCACTCCATACTGTGAGTTCAAAAGTGGCTTAGTCTATTTTTTTGTTCTTCAGCTTGGACATGTGTCACATATATTTTACTCTCTGTAATTAAAATGTCATATAATAAATATTTTTTTTTTCTAAATTACCCAGGCCTCCTTCAGATTTGTCCATGCAACACTTTGGTCTTCATCCAACAGCTTTGATGTGCGCATAGGCGTTTCCTGAAGCAGTCACCCAATCAGCTTTCTGGAACTTCAGAAACAAAGAACAAGAGTTCCATTTGTGTTCCTGATTCGAATAAAGACAAAAGTTGAAGCGCACCAGGACTAAATACGTTCTCCTATTGGATTTATTGGGATAAAAATGGCCAATTCCATACTTTTGTTTATTGTCGTGGTGCTGAAAATATACATGGGACATGCTTGGTAAGATTCTTTCCACACACAATGTATTTATAAGTGTAACAAATAAAAGAAATGCATTGTATCTTTGCCTTAAGGGTGGCCGGTAACCTACTAATGACAGGTCCAAAGGTAAATGAAATGCTATTTGAACAGTTTTACGTGCAATCATTGGTAAATTTGCGCAAGTATAAGTTAAGAAATCGACTCTTGGCCGTTTCAAACTCTACAGGCGCATCTCACCTATGCCAGGAGCGTGCAGGTGGGGGCGCAAACCGGGATAGAGGAGTGCAAACATCAGTTTGCTTGGGATAGATGGAACTGTCCTGACAGCGCAACGCAGCAGAAAGGACTGAGACTTGGTATGAATGATATGCAGTAGGTGTTTCTAAAACGTTCACCTAATATAAAAACTTACAAAGATTTAGATAGAGAAAAGTTAGAAAGTTTTTATGTGTCAATCATCTGATAAAAAAAAAAAAACTTATGTTGCATTTTATGAGGTTCTATTTTTGTCTCTTTTTTTATTATTTGTAGCCACCAAAGAAACGTCTTTTGTGCACGCCATCAGTGTGGCGGGGGTCATGTTCACTCTGGCACGTAACTGTAGTTTGGGAGACCTGGAAAACTGCGGCTGTGACGTTCCAAACAATAGAAAAACAGGTAAGAAATGTGCTGTTTCAATCATTTTCTCAGCTTATGAGTTTGGGACTTATTTAAAAGGCTGCATGGTGTCGTGGTCAGGTGGTCGGGGCTGGTTATGGGGCGGCTGCAGCGATAACGTGGATTTCGGGGAAAGGATTTCCAAACTTTACGTGGATGCACAGGAGACTGGACAGGACTCTAGAGCTGCTGTCAATCTGCACAACAACGCAGCGGGACGTCAGGTGATTATTCTTTGTCTGTTTCAAAAAGTTTTTATTATTTTTTGCTGACTAATTGCAGTTTCCAACAGGCCGTGAAGGCAACAATGAAGCGCATGTGCAGATGCCACGGCATGTCTGAGAGCTGCAGCGTGCAGACCTGCTGGACGCATTTGTCAGATCTGAGGGAAATTGGGAATTTCCTAAAGTTAAAGTACAATCAAGCCCACAAACTGGACAGAAACACGATGAGGGCGGGCAACAGCGCGGACAGCCGTGGAGCCGTGGCTGGCGTGGCCCAAACGGAGCTCGTCTACCTGGAGGACTCGCCGGATTACTGCAGAAAGAACAACAGTTTGGGGCTTCCCGGCACTGAGGGCCGGGAGTGCGCGCAGCAAGGCGCGGGGGAGAGGCGCAGCTGCCGCAGGCTGTGCCACGACTGCGGCTTTAGGGTGGAGGAGAGGCGCACGGAGGTGACGAGCAGCTGCAACTGCAAGTTCCACTGGTGCTGCAAGGTGGAATGTGAGAACTGTTCCCAGGTTCTCACCAAGCACGTGTGCGCCAGGAGGGAAGACGCATTCAGACGCAGAAATCGAACCCCCAAATGAAAAAGTTTATGCTGCTCCTTTTTGCACTTTTTATGCCCTCGTGTTTTTCTATTTATGAAAAATGTTGTCTTTGTTTTCCAGTCAAATAAATAAAAGCATCATTGGAACCGCTCTGTTGTGTTTCATTCTTCTGAAGTTACAATGACAATGGTCTGAATACACTTTAGAGGGGGATTACAGGATTAACACCTTAGCACAGATGTTGATCCAGCACTGATCTGTGGTTACTTTGATGTAAACGTGTATTGGTGTCGTACAAAGACTAATTAGCTTTGAAACAATTACCACATAAATGTGCTGCTCTGTCAGAGTCTGCGTCACATCCAAAGACTAAATCTAATACTGAAAATGTGTTCCGATTTAGTGAAAATGAGTGATGTCTCATCCTTTAATTGCATTTTTTTTCTGAATACATTTTTTGTATAAGAGGACTTTTAAAGTCACCCTGTGACCTGAAGGAAGTATTTATGCTTCCTTTGCCCCCTGGATCTCTAGAAATCTTCATCTCAGCTGGATGTGTCATAAATCTGCCATGGTGACAGATACCAAGGATTGTTTTCTTCAGGAGTCTGTGCCAGGAGGGCTCTGCAGGGGGTTTGTGAGGTTGCTTCTCCTAAATCTGTGATTCTGGGGGCAGCAAACATTGTTAGTTAACATGAATATCCTCTTTCGTTTGAATTTGGTCACCTTTTTTCTGAATTTTGACCCCTAATTGATAATAAGCATAGCAACAAATAGACAAACAAAAAACAAAAGAAAACAAACACAAAACCCACTGTTACATGCAAACTTTTTCCATTTGTTTACAGTTGGGAATGGTGAATTTCCCATGCTGCCCCGCAGTGTGTTAATGAAGGCTTTACCCCACTGGAGGCCCTCAATTACCTATAATCTCCACGTTCATCCGTGCATCTATATTGATAGAAGTTACGTCAGTTTACCTCCAAGATGATTTTTGAAACACTGTAAGGTTAAAATGTCCCAAACTTTTTTAAAAAAAATACACTCTGGTGCAAAAACTATTTCGAACCCCTAAAAAATGTGTATTAACCCCCTGTAGGAGTGCCAGTTCTTTCATAGTGGTTGTGTTCTCTTATCGGAGGAGGAAGAGGGGGATCTCCAACAGAGACCCCCCAGGGAACTCCTGTATTCTCCCAGACAGGCCTGAGGGTCTGTGAGGATCTGAGCATGATTGATCACACCCTCTCCCAGCTGCCCTCCTCTGTCACCTGGGTGTGAGATACCAGGAGGCCTGATGCAGCTCAGGCTGCTCCCCGATACACGACTGAGGACAAACTATGAGGGGAGGCGCATATGATCCCAATATGAGAACAAACTTCCAGCATTTTTAGTTTGCTTTAGTGACAAGTGGTCTGTCATTAAACACATGCATGCAGTTATTTAAAACGTAAAACTTTGAAGCAGATCAGTGTGATTAAAAGATTAAATAAAAAGCTTAGCTCCTGTTATTAACAACTGTTTCATCCACTTCCCCATCAATTCCTTCCTAATTCTCCAAACTGACAAAGCGCTGACTCAAATAGTTTCCTTTTACAATCCAGGATGAGTGACATACAGATGCTTAGGTGCATTTAGAAAAAAAATAAAAGTATCTCATAACTGTCACTTTCATTTACACTTGATAAGAATTAATAGACTCATGAGGATATATAGTATGTAGTTAATAAAGTATGTTTCTGTCATCAAAGTCCTGTGAAGTTTGTGTAAAAATAAACCAACCAGAAGCAAAAAAAGTGTCAGAAAACATTGTCTTCAGGCGGTGGATCAAAAAGAAGATATGTAAAGTTAAGTAAATCTGTCATTTTATATTGTTGAAGAAAAGGAAAGGATATAACAGTATTAAATATTTTTTGTAAGAAAACACACATAACAAAAAAGTAACAGTGACTATTATTACTCAAAAATACGTCTTAAATAACTGCTTAAGGGACTTTTTTTTTTTCTAGCAAGACAATAAGAAATTCTTGGTTAATTTAAATACAGAAAATGTAATCCAAACCAAACACCATATCCTTTAAATTCATCCATTCATTTTCAGAACCTGCTAAATCCCTTTCTGGATCTTGGGCTTGCTGGAGCCAAACCAGCTACTGTTGGTTGAAGGTGGGGTACACCCAGAGCAGGTTGCCAGTCTGTTGCAGGGCAAACAAACACATGGACACCTGGGGGCAGTTTAGAGATACCAGATATCCTATGAAGCAGGTTTGAAATGTGGGAAGAACATTGAGTTTCCAAAGAAAACCCACTTGGGCACAGGGAGAATGTTCAAACTCTACACAGAAGGGTCCCAGCCAGAACTCAAACCAGGGTTTGTGCTGTGAGGCAAGAGTGCTAAGCACTACACCACTGTGCAGCTCCGTCCAGCCAGCGCCACGGTGAAGCAGTCAAAAAAGGCCAAACACATGCTGCTGCACAGTCAGTTAAAGACCCACTTCAAAGAAAATTATGGTTTTTGGTGTTTTTAACATGTTCCTGTAGCATTTTGACACAATGGCAGACATATTAAAAGAAAATTAAGTTAAAAATGGCATTTCTTTATTCAAATTAGTGTGCAGACGAACAAAAGCCAAGGCATCAACTTGCAGACAAATAGATCCATGAAGGTCTTTGATTTCCTCGTCTACACTCACATCTGGCTCAAAACTGTACAGTTGAATTGCTTTAATATTGCTTGTCATTTTTGCTGCACC
This sequence comes from Adrianichthys oophorus, assembly GCA_036245035.1. Taxonomy (NCBI): domain Eukaryota; kingdom Metazoa; phylum Chordata; class Actinopteri; order Beloniformes; family Adrianichthyidae; genus Adrianichthys; species Adrianichthys oophorus. The sequence continues at coordinate 14,157,645 of BSAI01000162.1, read as the reverse complement.
GCTGATTTTAGGTTGTGAGGAGCTGTAAGCTGAGGGATAATGGGATCGAGGGCAGGCTTACCCCAGGCCAACATACCTACCCACAAGCCAAGAGGTACATTTCAGAAGAAATACTGCTGCTCTTCAGAAACTATGTCTACAAAACAACACAGGTTTTTAGATTTTGGCTTAAATGGCATAATCAGAAATAAAAAGATGCTTTGTAATATCCCTACTGACCACAAGGTGGCAGCACTGTCCTTGTTTACCTGCTGACAGGAACCACATTTCCTCTCAGCCTTAAACATGAGATCTTCAAGAAGACAAGTTTTATATTTATTCTTGTGTAACATTAGAAGAGAAATCTTAAAACCTAGGAGGACTTTCATTACAACATTAAAATGAATTGACTTGAATAAGCTATATATTTTGTCTGTTTTTTCCCAGGTGAAGCAAACATTTTTTCTAATGCAATTCCAGGTGAAACACCAAGGTATAAGTGTATCTGCAATTTCCTAAGAGAGACCTGACTCTACACCGTAACATATGAACTGTCCACAGATAAACAGCAGGTGGCAGTGTTGTAGAAAAAGCAGAACACAGACTATCATTAGAACTGAGAAGGTTGTTTTTATTACTTAATATAGAACAGGGAAACTGGAAGTCCAGATTCTGGAACCAAACTGGTTTAAAGGGAAATTGGGAAGCCATCAAACTGCAGACGTCTTGGTGGGGGTCAGCAATCTGATGCGACTTTCTTCTTCTGCCTTATGCACAAACACAGATAGTTAATTTAAAGAACTGTACAAATGAGAGTGGTTTGATTAGTTTTTACATGCATTCCTGAATTTCTTTGAATGAAAACGATTATGAATCCAAAAAACAAAAACAAAAAAATCTGTATCTACAAGCAAATTTGAGTTGTTCTGTAACAGATGCAAGAACATCAAAGATAACAAAACACTCCAAAGAAGTTGTAAAGAAGTCAGCGTGCTCACTTGGATTAAAGTGAAAAGTTCATGTCCTGCAGCGAACTGCATCCAGCGTGTGATTCTGACTGTCCCTCTGATTGCGTCATTAGGTCTCTGTGTGTTGTTGTGTGCTGGTTTCACACTCACCTCTTGCTGAACACATCCACCTCACCCGTCTGCTGCACCCTACGACCCCTTTGACCAGTCGCAACGTCACAGTTGCATGACCCTGTCTGCATTTGTGCAAATGCGAGACTATTTCTAAAGGTTTCAGCAAAAATTTCCCAACAACTATTATGTAATATTATAATTATATATTTAAAAAAACGTCTTCATTTTTACTTGCATTTGTATACTATTTGGAGGCAGGATTACCTTTCGTTCAAATAGTGCAGTTTGGCATCAAGGGTGCTGCTGCTGCCTCGCTGGCTCCAAATGTTTCTCCAGAAGTGCCAGCTTGTCAGGGTGGCCAACACAAACGATCAGGTCGCATTGCTTCAGATGGCTTCTCACTGCCACAAGAAAGAGAATAGCTTTTGTCACGACAGCTTCCACTCTGCAGCAACTGTTATTACACCCAAGACCAAACAACCTGTGTGAAAAAAAATAGTGAAAGTGTAACAGTATATTCTCTGTCATGATCTGTTCTCTCCTGTTGTGTCAAACAGAAGTAACCTTACATGTCAGTGTGAGTTATTATGTTTCTGTGCTTTACTTTGTAAAAAATGAAGTTTTCTGTCCAAAAATATATATTAAAAAATCAATCTATATAGTTTAAAATCAGAAAAATTAAAAGTGCAATTCAACAACAAACTGTAAAAGATCAATACTAAATTTGATTCTCACAAAAAAATGAGAAAATTGTACATTTATGTAGATTTTTGGCAAAAAATAAAAGCTATTTTATGACTCAAGTGACACTAGAGCCCATTTATGTATTTGTGTGTTTGTCTCAAGGTTTCAGCCATTTAAGGAAGCGGTTGTTATTAATTTAGTAGGACAAGAGGGCTGACGATTCTGGCAGCCTCCTAATCCACCACTGTCCCTCACGGCCAAAATAAAAGCGGTCTAGCATCAGAAGGATGGACAACCATGCATGTGAAAATCTTTCCATTTACACATCAGCCAAAGCACAAGCTGACAGACATCACGGAGCATCACGCCACCAGACAAGTGACGTCTCACAAAGCAGAGGAAAAGCCGCGGCATCCAACGTCCACATGAAGCCGAATCACAGTTCAAATCTGGGAGAGGAGTATCAGCTTGCAGATTTGAGGAGTGATACCTCCTAACAGTGTGTGGGTGTGAAATGGATGAATGAAGACCAAAAACAAAAAAGAAAGAAAAACTTGCACGCCAGCTGCTCCATATGATTGGACAGGGAGTCCAGCCCTCTCAGTATGTTCTCCAGATCAATGCAGGAGGAGGAAACAGGTGATGCTGCTTCATGCTTTGAGTTTTCCATCTACAAAATAAAAAAGTTCACATGTAAACAAAACACCCATGACATTAGATGAGTTGCAAAAAAAAAAAAAGAAAAAAAAAACCAAGAGGAGATTTTATCCACGTGTCAAAGTATTTTATTAAGTCCAACATTTTTAACAGAGCAGAAAACTTCACAGAAACACTCTTTTATTTCCAGTAAGTTCAATTGAAAACATCTAAAACTTGGACAAAAAGCAATGGAATAATAATGCAAAGTCCGAGCAATTCCTGAACATCACATTTCTGCAGGTTTAGTGGCGGGAGAGTCTGAATCCCCCTGAGGCTTCGGGGCCGAATCTCCCATCACAGCAGCCCTGCATCTCTGATACGCCTCCTCCAGCTGCCGCATAGAAGCTCCCACCTCTGGGTTGGTCCGCAGAGCCACCATGTCGTAAGCCATCCAGGTCAGCTGCGCTACAAGTGGACAGCAGAGAAGAACATGGCTCCTCCGCTCTCTGGGGCACGAAGCAGAGGCAATCAATACGCAAATTACCCGACATGTTCTCGGTGTCTTCAACCATTCGCTCCATAGTCTTGTTCAGTTCCAACACGTCGTCCTTGTTCCGCGGAAGCTCGGACGCCGAAGACGAATCGCTCATGTTGGCTTTACTGTCACAAATGGACTTGCACGCGGCGTTTTCGTTATGCTAGCAAGATTTAAGCTACGGAAGTGCAAACGTTGAACTTTAGTTTAAATAGTGGATTGTTTTGATGCTAAACTACTATTAATAACACAACATCTCTGTATTGTATATGTATATAAATATATAATATATATAAATATATAAAACTTTGTAAAAATCCAACATTTATGAACACTTACGACACCTTAGCAGAAGTTTAGGCTGGTGCTTTTGAAGAAAAGTTGTGAAATTCAATTAAAAACCGGAGGGACGTTCAATGATACTTTCCACTGTGGGATTTTTCTAAATAATAGCAGTGGTTCGCAACCTTTTTAACCATATTCACAATATAAAAATTATCCCAGCCTGTCCTCTGACAAGCACTTCACCTTTCACAGTCAAAGGTAAATCTAAGAGACTGACCAAAAAAGAAAAGAAAAGAAAAAATTAGGGGCCTTTGGGCAACAATTCAAACATCAAAATAAAAATAGTGCAACTGATTTTTCTTTCAGATTTTGTTATTACCTAAATTGGAACACATTCCTGTTTTTTAACTATTCAAAATAAAAATGACAAGAATAAACAAAAAAAAATTGATCTCATTGTGAATATATACATTGCTACTAATAAAGTTTGTTACAAAAAAGTCTATAGCCTTGTTTGAGTTCCACAGATGACAGAATTTGATCTTTGATCAAATCCAATCTATAAACTCCACTAAGGATGAGATTCAGTTAAAAATAGAATTTTGGAGAAAAGGTGTCAGTATTTTTCAATGACTTTTTGTATGTATTTCAAATAATTCTACATAAAAAAGTAACACCTGCAATGTCACCAACTGGAAAACTATTGGTTTAATGCCATGACTTACAATAATATAGACAATTTTAAAGTCTAGTGTTGTATTGAGGGATAAATATTACAGCACCCTCAAAAAATTAAGAAACATCTTTTATTACCCGAAAACTGAAAAATTCAACCTACTTTTTAAAAAACGGTTTTTTTTGTTATATTTTTTTTTTATAATTGAAAAGTCAGAGGACCGAAAATAGTTGAGCATTTCAACACAAACATGCATTTTAAATTTAGCGTAAAAATGATCACAAGTGCTGTTACTTTGGTATGTATAAGAAAAAAAAAACAGATAATAGATAAATATGAGATAGTTTACTGTTTTTACAGCATGCCATAAAGAGTAAATGCATTTACTCTATAGGCTTAAGTTAAGCTGAATAATCAAGAAACCAGTGAAAGAGTGCAAAACTTGCCAGCATATCCATACTGTTTGCCAAGAAAGAAAGAGTCTGATGATGCAAATTCTATAAAATGTTAGTATGTAGCCTACAATTGCATGGTAAAATGGTGTGTACTCATGTGGCACCTTCTTGTAAGTCCTAAATCAATCTACAGTCACAGTTCCATTCACCCATGCATACACACATTCAAACACTGAAAGCATTTCAAATATGAACATATATGAGTGTCCAAATGTAGTTTTACTTGTCATGACTGTCAAAAGAAGAAAACACAACAAAGTGGGGATTTTGTTTCATTTCAAATAACAACAAATTAAAAAAATATATCACTTTCGATGTGAACAGCAAACAAAAAAAATAATAATAATAATAATTAATAATTAACAATTATTCCAAAATGAAAATAGCTTATGCTGAACTGACAGGTTAAAGTGGAAAACTAATAAGATGACAGCGAACAAAAGCCCTTGGGGGACAGAACAAGCTGACGAGAGGAAAAAAAGGGGAAAAAAGCTTATAGTATTCTCACCTGAGAAAGCAGCCAATCAAATTTTGACAGGGGGCGTTTCTAAGGGAAGGCATAAAGCAGGTGTGACATAGAGCAAGGGTAAAGAGTCAAGAGAGGAGTGGAAAAGACAATCCTCATCTTTTTGCAGTTTAGAGACGGCTGGATGAATTGATGCTCACAACGGACCAAAAGACAAGAAGAACTGGGAGCTGCAAAAATAACCAAGACGTTGGCATAAAGAGAAAGAACATCCAAAGTTGAGGAGCGTTTTAGAGGTGAGAAAAAGTTTGACGATGTCTTCATTTGAGACACAGAGCCAGTCTCCTCCTCGCTGTGGCCCACAGTTCCCAAATCTGGGTCAGGAACCCCCTGAGCTTAGCTTGTACGGCGACTGTTACTACCCTCCTCCATCACTGCCGAGTCCACAGCGCACAACTCCAACTTCCTACGAACTCACCGACTACGCCAACTCTCCACCAAATCCATACCTGTGGTTCAACAGTTCTGGAATCAACTCTTCGTCCTACTTGCCCGCTACTGGACCTCCTGGTAATCCCGGTCCACCTTTTGTCCCTCAGCACTATGGCATGCAGAGACCCTACCTGGGTCCAGCTGGTCCTGGAGGCCCAGGAGGAGAATTGAGCTGGTTTTCTCTCCCCTCACAAGAAGATCTGATGAAGCTGGTCAGGCCTCCATACTCGTACTCTGCTCTCATTGCCATGGCCATCCATGGAGCACCAGACAAGAGACTGACACTCAGTCAGATTTACCAGTATGTGGCCGATAACTTTCCTTTCTACAACAAAAGTAAAGCAGGCTGGCAGAACTCCATCAGACACAATCTCTCACTCAACGACTGCTTCAAAAAAGTACCAAGAGATGAGGACGATCCAGGTACATTTTTTAGATTACGTTGTGTTTATTTGAATGTTCCCCTTACATACATTTTCATTTATTTATTACATTAAACAATTCTAAGTTTTAAAATTACTCTCATTCAACAGGTAAAGGCAACTACTGGACACTTGACCCAAACTGTGAAAAGATGTTTGACAACGGAAACTTTCGCCGCAAAAGGAAAAGAAAGTCTGATTCCCTTTCTGGCGGCGATGGTGGTTCAGGTGCTCCAGAGTCGGGTGACAGTGAAAGGGGAAGCCCCAAGCACCCAGCCCTGAACATGTCTCCAACTCCAGACAGGATTCCCTCCCCCTCATTGTCAGGTCCCACATCTTGCCTGAGCAGCTTTTTATCTGAGATGTCTACAGTTTCTGCTGGAGCAGCAAATGAGGTCGGGGGTGACGGGTTAAACCGGCCGCTGCAGATCAACCTTCCCTTAGATGGCTCTCATAGATCCACACAGCCAGGGAGCTTTAACAGTTACTCCCCCAACTCAGGTGGGCCAGAGTGGGTGCCACAAGTGCCGACCCCGCCTGTGCTCACCTCATCACCCAACCACTCTTCTCTAGGTTACTCCAGTCCCATCCTCAGCCAGTACAGCGCTTCCAGTGGGCATTTCTATCCATCACTGAGCTCTGCGGGAATAATCTATCAGCGTGACGGCACAGAAGTTTAAGAAGACGTGATGGGGAGAAAAGCTGTGTTTGAAGAGACTGTTGAAAGGAAGCTTCACCTGTTGGGTGAAAAAAAGTACGTTTGCGCTGACAGAGACAGTTGAGATCACTAAAGCGCGTGACAGCAGTCAAAAACTCTTTGATTCCCACAGGAACAGCTGAGTCAGCCTTGGATCGAGACTCAGTGAAAGCGCAGTTTTCCTCACTATCAGATCCTGTGTCAGCTTTTACTCCAACTGGAGCTCTCTCAGATCTTACTCATTATTAGCAGATCCCAGATCTGATCTGCTGACTTCAGGCTATTCCACGCTGCTATCTGTGATTCTCTGATAAAAATCACCCTTGCAACGCAGAGACAGCACATTTATTGGAGTAGTTAAATTACACCTTTGTCAACAATGTGTTTTTGCTAAGGTGACAGAACAAACAAAAGTGAAAGCAGACCTTTTGTCTAGGCTGGAAAAAAATAATTAGATCTTTTTTTAACAGTCTTGTGGTGTTGTACATGACGGATAATTGTTATTGTACATACGTTTATGTGTTGTGGATCCGCATACACTATCACTGGTTTATTGGCATAACTTTTACTGTAAAAAATGAACTTGTAAAGTGTGCTATGTGGTGTTTTTAATATGAATAAAAGGTTTTGGAGTTCTACTTTGTATATCAGAGCATATTCATTTTTTTTCATGGATCTTAATGCACCCATACTTTGTGATCCAAATATACAAAGCTTAAAACATGAGAGCTGAAAAAAAAAAAAAACACAATAAACACCTACTGACAGAAAACTGTCCTTTCGTGGAAGCAATGACCAGCAGAGGGGAACCTGCATGTCAGTGTAACCTGATCTGATGGTGATGGATTGTTAACTGATTTTTCTTAACAGTGAAAATCCACATTCCCATGGTGTTCCTTACGCTAAGCACTAAAACCCCCCCGTGTGACACAATCTATTCACAGATACTGCTGACTGGATAAAATTGGGAAGGGGACCAGTAACTTTGAGATGGCGATAAAGATGAAACTGCTTGAACAACCAAATGAAATCCACTCAACCAGTACAGCTTTTAAAGCTGTTAGGAGGCATCTGCTCTGTGAGTTTTTCTGCTAAACGGACCTTTTTGTTACAAACAAAGTTAAGTAACTTTGTTTGGGATAAGTATCCCAAGATCCATTTGACTTTAAAACTTTCAAAGCACAAAAACAAAGTCTAGATGTATAAAAACTTAAAGACTAAAGCTGCTTTTAAAAATGCTTTGTTTATTACTAAAACTGAAGAAATACACAATAGTTTTGACAGTATAGAAAATCAAAATATCATCAGTATGTGCTTTTTAGTTTGTCAGGGTTACAGAAAAACTGCAAACCTCTGCATTCAGATGTTTATTTTAATGATGTAATCTCACAAAATACAACACATTCAATTTGGTTCCCTTTTTTTATTGTTTAGTTGTTTTTTTTTACTTTTCCTACAGTCAGTACGAGGTGAATCAGATTGTCCTGCAAACTGGAAATTAGTAGAAATTATTCACTTTAAAAAGGTTATTTGTGAAGGACATTTTAAAGCTGTTAAAATAAAGCTTTGTAAAATAAAAAAGGGAAAAAATAATTGTGTGTGTGTGTGTGCTTTGTTTTGCTCATTAGTAGAACAAAAGGTGTGTTATTCAAATAAACACTTTTACTGATTTGAAACTCAGGCTTTTATTTACCCTGAAACACTGGCAGCATGACAAACATGTATACAGAAAACAAGACCACAAAAACAAAAGAATAGAATAGATACACTGCCCTCATAACACAGCACACTTAAAGGGGATCAAGTGGAGTCTAACATCTTTGCTCTCATAACAAAGTGTTTTAGTGGCAGGAGGTCAACCTGTGGAAATTTGCATAACTGATTTCAAAGTGAGAGACAAAGTTGCATTTGGATAAAATATGAAGCCTTACTTTATTTGTTGGATCAAGCCTGGAACCATATCTGATTTAAAGTGTGTGTGAAGTCGTGGATTGTCCCACACCACAAAACTCCATTTGCTCATTCTGGGAATTCTGACTACCAAATTCTTATGCAAAATCAGGAACACCTTCCAGCAGGTATCATGCTTTTTAGAGTGAGGAGATTCTAAAACAGATAGCGAAAAATAATTCATGTGATTGAGCAAGAAAGGAAGAACTTCACAACTTGAAAAAGAATTAAAAAAACAAATAAACCAAAAACTTAACTTATAGTTAAACTTATAGTAAACTTACAGTTTTTTAAGAGTAGTTGTAGAAGTAGTAAGCAGTTATAGTAATTGTATAGTAATTATGTATGTGTTGAACCTCAAGACAGATCTGGTACAACTAACTGAATATTTTTTGCGTTTTTGGAGTTTTTAACTTGAAATATATGGGATCAGTTTAGGATCAGGTTAAAGTGAATGAAAAATCAGATTGCAAATAAAAAAAAAATAAATTAAAAAAAAGAAAACAGGACATTGTAAGTTAGAATGTTTTTTGAAAATTCTTTATACTCAAAAGTACATATTGTAAACTTAAAGGACTTTTTGAAAAATTGTAATAAAATGATAAATGTGAAAAAAAAGGATGTTGTAAACTTGAAAGAACTATTAAAAATTACAAAAAATATATTGTAAATGTAAAACTTGAATAAAAAGAAGTCTTTAAACCTAAAACTGTTGCAAAATTTAAAATATTTTTTACAAATATAACCACTCTTTTACTTCCAGTTGTTCGCATGTATTTACGTGCGACCAGCATGAATATTGATGGAAATTCAAGTTGGCCACATGTCATACATGCAGCAAAGATGCACATTGCTGCTCTGACTGCACGTATTTTACGTGCATCCAAGGCTGGATTTTTGTTGTTGGCCACACATATTTAAAATTATACCTAAAGTTAAAGTCCCATTAGCCGTTGGTCTGTGAAATGTGTTCTCCATATTTGATCCATCCCTTGGCGGAACGAGGAGCTGCAGACATCCAAGAGGCAAAGTTTGCCTTCCTGAAACACCAAACACTCTGAACTCACAAAACACTACAATGTAGTGTATGATCACATGACTTCTGGAGATGAAACGTTACGACATTAAAACACGTAAAACCCGTCCAACGGAACTTTGAACATGTAACCAAACTTTGAAGTGACTTTCAGACTGCTGGTTTTACTCCCAGGTGATGAGGAGCCTCTTCCTTTTTCATAAAGGGGTATCAGTGTTTTCAAACCATCACCTCGCTTATCAGACTGCTTTACCTGACACTGAAAATTACATTGACAGAAATAAAGAAACTTATTTTAAACCGGAAATACGTCACACTGCTCCATGCATAGAGTCCATTGAAACTGAAAATTGAGAACTCAAAGCAAAAAGGGAGAGGTGAAGAAAAAGTTGAAAATATAAAGATTTTTTTTAATTTGTTAACAGTTTTTATTCAAGTTTTAAATTTACTTTATTTTTTTTTTCAAATTTGCAATATTTCTTTCAAGTTTACAATATTATTATTTTTTTCAAATGTACAATTTTATTTTCAAAAATTCCTTCAATTGTACAATGTGTACTTTTGAGTTTAAAGCTGTTTTCAAATTTTCAAAAACATATTTCAAGCTTGCAATGTCTTGTTTTGACTTTTTTTTCTTTTTTTTAAATTGGCAATATTGTTTTTGTCATTCACTTTAAGCTGATCCTAAATTGACTCTATAGAAATATCCCAAACAATGTTAGTATTTGTATGCAATGAAGCAGACCTTAGACTGAACATTGAAAAACAGATCAATTGGGGAAGAATTGAAATCCAATTTGTTTGTTGACCAGCACAATGTTGCTCTGAAAGAAAGCGAATAGGGAAAAAATTAAAGAAAGTGAAGAAAGAACATTGGGATAATATAGAACATTGTTCTATCACTGTCTAATCATGTTGCTTTCCTGTCTCACACTGTCATTTTTCCAAATGCTGAAGCACGTAATTGGTCCTCAGACTTGTGCTGACAGGTTTAACAAGGTGCACAGAGAACGGTGGAGGTCCTCCACCGAATCAATCCAAGATGAACTCCCCCGCTGCCAACAGGAATACTGTTAGATTTTGTCTTTGAGATCCCATTAACAGCAGACACCACTTTAACGTTGAACAAGTGTCAAACTGATGCAAATTTGTAACTGTCAATCCCCCCATGGGTGGGGATGTCAACTGGGGATTCCATGGTTTCCAGTTTCGGCTTTGTGGATAAAATCTGCTGTTCATTTGCAGAAAAGTCAATTACTTTTTTTCTCTCAAAACCTAAAGCACAATATATCCTATAACCATATACAATTATTTTTCTTTTGCATATAATTGTTGTAGTTCATAGACATTTAATGTCATAAATTACAACTGAATAGAAAACTTCTGGATGTTTTTCTTATCCTTTCTGTGCAGAAAACCCATTTCCTTTGCAAAACTCAGCCATGCAAATATAGATTTTCTATTTTCTATTTTAAAAAACATAAATTGACAGATATTTGTACTTAAACTTAAACTTAAATTTCCCCTGGCACGCAGTGCCTTCTCTACGACTGAAGGATACTCAAAAAAAGTCATCCATAAGTCTTATGTCACTCTAACTGTGGACACCTCTCGCCTCAGGCAGGAGAATTATTGCTCAACACAGCTATATGATTAAAATCTATAAATCCCCACAGCTTCACCTGCTGCCTGGCTCGTGGCCCTCTTCCACACACCTGTTGAACTAACGGAACGCACCCGCACACACAAGACGTCACACACTTAAGAGATGTGTGCAAAGGCACTGCAATGCAGATGGGCCCGCTGTTTACAATATAAACTCAGACAGAGCAGAATATTCCAGACCTGCCATGCATGAGAGATTTTTGTGTGTCAGAGCTGTCCTGGTTTAAGATTTGCACAAGGAAAAGAAAAATAACCTATTCCCGTGGGGATGTTGGTTCCCCTCAGAGAGAGGGGATTCACTGCATCTCCTTGGGTAACTATTACAGTTGTGCTCATAGGTCTACATACCCTGGAAGAAATAATACATTCTAAGCTATTTTTTCAGAGAATCTGAATCATGACAGAAACCATTTTTTTCCTACTCATGGCTGGTGGTTGGAAAAAGCCATTTACTATTAAACAACAGTATTAACACAATTTAAGCCATAATGACAACATACATTTCCAAATCAAAAGTTGAAATACCCCAATTATTAATACTTTGTATTGCCTCCTAACAGCATCAAGTAGTTGTGAATTAGGTTCTTAATTTTTTTTGTGGAAAAGCAGCTCATTCTTCTTAACAGAGAACCTCAAGTTCCTTTAAATTCTTGGGATGTCTTGCCTGAAATGCCTGTTTGAAATCTCCCTAGAGCAGCTCAATAATATTGAGGTCGGGAGACTGAGACGGCCACTCCAGAACCTTCACCTTACTTTTTGTAACCAATGACGGGTGGACTTGGCCTTGTGTTTTGGATTGTTGTCATGTTGAAATGTCCAAGTGCGTCTCATGCGCAGCCTCCGAGATGAAGTTTTCATCCAGTATGTTCTGATAACGTGATGCATTCATCTTGCCAAACTTGACCAAGTTTCCTGTGCCTTTGTAGCTCACACATCCCCAAAACATCAGCAATCCACCTCTGTGTTTCACAGTAGCAATAGTGTTATTTTCATCATAGGCCTTGTTGCCTCCTCTCCAAATGTAGCTTTTATAGTTGTGGACAAAAAGTTCAATCTTGGTCTCATTGCTCTAAATTACTTTGGTCCAGAAGTTTGGAAGCTTGTCTCTGTGCTGTTTGCCATACTTTAAGCGAGCTGTTTTGTAGAGTTTACACAAAAAAGTCTTTCTTCTGGCAACTGGACCATGCAGACCATTTTTCTTCAGATACCTCCGTATTGTGCAACTTGAAACATCCACACGACAGGTTTTCAGAGAGTCCTGGATCACAACTGAAGTTATTTGTGGGTTTTTCTTAGCATCCCTAATGATTTTTCTCACTGCTGTGGCAGAAAATGTTGTTGGTCTTACTGACCGTGGTTTGGTTTCAACAGAACCCCTCACTTTCCACTTCTTGATCAACGTTTGAACACTGCTAACTGGCATTCTCAGTTCCTTGGATGTCTTCTTGTATGTCTTTCCTGTTTTGTTCAGTTCAATTACCTTTTCCCGTAGATCTTTTGACAGCTCTTTAGCTTTGCCCATGACTGAGGATCTAGAAATGTCAGTGCAGCATTGGATGAAGGATGCAAAAAGTCTGTTGGAACCCCAGAAATTCCAAGACCTTTTGTGCACACACATTGATTACAGGCAAACAAGTCACAGGTGAGGATGGATATCTCTAGCTGCCTTTTAAATCCCTTTTGTATCGGCTTGTGTGTATGTTTTCAGAACAAAGTCATTAGGGTATATACACTTTTGAACAGGGTAACTTGGGGAATTCCTGTTGTCATTATGATTTAAAAAGGGTAAACAGATTTTTTTTGGCAGTAAATGGCTTCATCCAACCACCAACAATGAGGGGAAAAAAGTTTTTGTGTTATCATTCATATTCTCTGAAAAATAGTTTAGAATTCATCATTTCTTCCATGGTATGTAAACTTGTGAACACAACTGTACCTCAACAGAAAGTGAAATTTCCAGGTACCAGTTCAACCCAAAACACGCACAAGGACACACCCACACACACACACACATGCCCTCTGTATTTACTAAAACAGTGGTGTCCTATTAAGATGTTTAGTAAACGGTAGCGCAGAACGTCAAGCCCAGAGACGGGTGGTCATGCCCACTGCCATAAGCCATAAATCGTCAGCTCGCTGTTATGTGTAAACAAGCACACACTCCAGACACACGAGCGCAGGTGATGAAAGGCAAGGAGGTCATTTAACAACCTTTCAGTCTTTATGCATCTTCAAAGGTTAGTGGAATATGCCGGAATACACTCTGTGCCATTCAAGTTCTGTTCGCAGTTTAAAATCCATGAAACACCGCCAACACTCAGACCTTTCTGTGAGCAACGATTAAAGACTTCCAATCTTCAAACGAGTTTTTAATCACACAAACATTTGTGCCTAAATTGTCAGCATGCTGCCAGCACAATAATCCAACGAGCACAGAAAAATCCATCAATTGAGTCCATGTGTTCCTCAAGAGAGCCTGAAGTGCAGCAGCTCCTTCTCCATGAAACAGAGTCCAGAGATTAAGTCAGTAAATGATCGGCTGGTCCTAAACATGGTTTATATACACGATTTGGAGAAAAGTGAAGTTTAAAGACAAACACAGAAGGTAGTGAGACTGTGTGTATATATGAATCAATGCTATTTCACCCTAAAATATTTTCCATGTCAACATGCAGTAAACATGGGGATATGAACAGAGTTTCTATGAAGGAGGGAGAGAATGGAGGGAGGCATCAAGACTTCATAAATGATAAGAAATCAGAGGGCTTGACTTTTTTTTGGTTTTATTTAAACACTTTTTCACAGATTAATATGACAAATTTGGCTTGACTCTGAGATCTAACTACCAGAAAAGCAGCAATAATGTAATAAATGATTTAGCTCTTTTTTTACATCAAATCTCACTCAACACGCGCACCAAATGTCAAAAATCTCACATATGTACCACTCAGACAAGTGGTATTCGTCACAGATCTCTGCTCCACACTTTAAATGTGCTTTCATTCGTTTCACCTCACACTCAGATCAGAGAGGTGAAGTTTAGCCTCATCTTTGCAAAAGACTCCATGGAGCTCCTGCAGCAGTTTCTGAGCAGACATTCATGCCAGTAAAAGTTTGGAACTCTACAGCTGTGGGATCAGAAAAGTTTTGCATTTTTTATGTAAAATAAACTCAGATTGTTTTGTTTTTTTCTATTTCTATTTTCCTTAACAACAGGATTACAATAAGTTATGGTTCACTTTGTTGCAACACCCTCTTCTAGAGAGTCAGAAGTTATTGAGCCTTTAAAGATACACATTTGTTCCTCAGATCTATTTTTGCATGTACCTCTATGATGACAAATTCTTATTTTTTTTTCTAACAAACAAACATCGATGGAAGAAAAGTGATTTTTTTGTAAAAAATTGAACCTATCCTCCACAATATCAAATTCAAAGGTTTAAAAATGAACAGTATTTCTATATTCTGTCTTTTAAATTGACATATATTTGATTTTGTTTTTATTTCATTCGTCTTTAAATATTTAAGTGTACTAATCCTTTTGCATAGACTGCACATTTATTTATTTCTCTAATTAAAACAGTGACTGTGTACTTTGAATAATATCTAAAGTGCCAGTGTTAGTTGTGCAACAATTTTTTAACTCCCTGGGAAAGATATAGCTCAGCTGTAATGCATGTATCCAGCCTCTACAAGTTACAAGTTTTTTCACCCCTTTAATTGATTTAAATTTGAAATATAAAAAGGTAGAATGACAATTCATGTTGCAGTTTTTAAAATGTCCTATTTTACTTTGCACAGGCAGACTCTGGCACAGACCATTAAAAAAAAAAAGGATAAAAAATGTTTTATTTGTTATGAACAAAAAAAAAATCCCCACTTCTCTGCACTCTTGAGCAAAATCCCTCTTTTTACTGAAGGTTCAATAGTTACGCTGGCTAGGTTAGGCAGGTTTGACAGCCCGCACTCCTAAAGGGAAAGGCACCTGTCCTGGCATGATGCATCTGTTTTGGTGTGAGACATCTGCTTCATATTATCACATTTTATTGGCAGTAGCTCTATCATTATTCAAAACATACAAAAATATGTTATTGCTATCAGCTTTCCAACCTGCAAAAGTGTTTGAGCCAAACTTCCAAAAATAAAAACACAGAAAGCAAACAAACAAAAAAAAGGGTTTGCCATAGATATAAACAATGGGAACAATTAGGTATTCCAAGAAAAATAACTTTTTAGAAAAAGTTTTAATCAATTCAACAACACTTATTAAAATAATTAAAAGCCACATTTTAGTTAATTAATTTAGATAAGACATATTTATCTACAAAAGCAGCTTTTACTGACTCATAAGCATTAATTAGAATTTCTGCATTTATTAAAATTAACAAGGTATGCATTTGTTGTTGTCAATGTTCAAAACTTGTGCTCCTTAAAATGTCACCAGGGTTACATTACATTAATTATTTATTTTTAAAAACAACAAAGTATCTTAACAAAATATTTTTTTTGCTTTACATGTTTGAAAATTTGAAAGTCAAAGGATGTGGAAATGAAATTGGCAAAACATTGTGTTGACATTAATCAAATAATTTAATTAACACAAATGCAAAAACTCAAATACAAACTGGCTCACTTGATCTTTTTATCTGAAGAATCCTTTAATAATACCCCTTTCAATAATTCGTGGGTTGGGTTAAAAGGACCCCCTGCTCTGACTGATTGTAAAAAAGAAACTTAATGGCTTGTTGATCAGTAAACCTGTAGCTTCCTGTACAAACTGAACCCAAAGAGCAAACAGCACGAAGAGGAGGCACTAAACAAGCTGTTATTTATTTTGGAAAACTAGGAAGATCCTCTCTATCTCAGACAGACAGCAATGCCACTTTTAGTGCTGTTTCATGAACAACTACAGGTGCAAAACAAAGGTCATTAGTGTGTATTGGTGTTCGCACAACAACAACAAAAAAGCACAATATGGTGTATGAATATAAAAGTTTTTCATTTTGCCAGCTTTATCAGTCTTTTGCTGGTTTAATCTGATTTTTCAAAAAAACAAAAAATCAATAAAAAAAAATATCTAAAAAAAAACCCCCCCCCCCCCCCCCCACACACACACACACACACAAACAAAAACCCAACTGCAACAACAAAAAGGGTTCACACAAATATACACCTTGTGTTTCCAGAAATGACAGTTTTAACAGTAAATTCTGTCCAATAAAAGAAGCTATGCTCTTTTTTGTACGTTCGGGTCAGCAGATTCTTCCGCTAGATTTTTAAAGCAAATTCTAACTATTGAGATAACTTAGCATGTTCACACAAGCCAAGACTGGGTCACAAATTTTAAACTACTGAAATTTGGTCAGTTTTGTCATATGTCACCAGTTAAAGCTGAGCAAAACTAACCAGTTTGAATGATTTAGTTGCTAAAATATTTTAAAATCTGGTTTAGGTGAACATTAAAAGACGTAAAAAAAAAATCAATCAATCTATTTATCTATCTCCATTCTAGATCTTTCTCACAAAATAGAGATTGTATCTCAAGGGACTTCCTGGTAAGAAAAAAAGATTAAATAAATACAATTATTTATAGATCAAACTTTAACTGCATTCAGTTTTTATTTATTTGTTAATTTAATATCATATGGACTGACCATTGATCATCAAATTGGAGTGAACTTCTTTTTTTCTTTGTTTCTTAAAACCACATAAATGTAAAGTTAAAGGTGGAATTTAAAAAAGAAAAGAAAACCCTCAGGACACATTTTACCCTGACTAGTGCAGGTAGGCATCTTTTTATGTTTCCTAAAGTTCCCCTCATTTCTGAAGTAATTCAATTAGTTGTAAAATGTTTTGCTTCTTGTGAGTTTTGTAATAAACATGTAATTTTAAATGATAATAGGATTGCAGTGTACTGCTTCACTTTTATATTCTAAAGGTATAAAAAATAAACAGTAAGGCAGACTGGAACACAGAGGGGTCCTCAAAAATAAGAAGGGTTTTTCAGTTCACTGATTTTGAAAGTGGAAAAAGAAAAACGTCTGATGAGATGCAAATGATGATTTAAAAGCGTGACAACACACATAAGAGAGCAGAATTCAGATCGGAAACCATCACACAATTGGTAAGAGAGAAAAAGGAAACACGGTAAGGACGGTTCTCCTGTAAATGGAATGAATGAATATATTTCCACTAAACATTTGTCAACATTTCCTAAAACATCTAAACAGCAAGGCTTTATTTTATAATAAAGGCACAACATTTACCTAAAGGCAATATATTTACTTAAAAACGTACTATACCACTATACCAAAACCCCCAAAATATAGAGCTAAAGCACACAGACAATATGAGTAGCCTTTATAGCATACCAAAAAAGAGTATATCTGTTTGTTTACCACTGAATTCTTTCAGAGGAACAAACAAATTACTGCATCTTCTAAACTGTAATACCCATCCCTCTATAGTTGTCTGTTCAGCTCCCTAAGTCATTAGAAATGTAGTATCCCTAATTATTTCACTGCACTTCTCAATTCTAATGTCTGTCCAGGCGAGATATACAGCATTGGCCTCACAAACCTTTATCTTCCTACTGAGCTTTCTGGCTGGTCTTGACTAAATCAACTGGTGCATACTAATTGGTGTGTCTTAATCCCTGTGGCAAGAGGAGAATCAGCGTGTCTGTGCTCCCATTCCTGTACGCACACACGTGTAAACACGTGTGTGTGTGTGTGTGTGTGTGTCTGTAGAGGAGTCATCTGGACCCTGCACATGAGTTGGATCCTGCAGCTAGAGGGAAAATTCTTCCTTCACATCTGTTTGGACACCATGCCCTGAAACGCAAACACACACACACACACTCACACCAAGGAGGTGAACACTGTTTTCTTTCTAAAGTTGGTTTATTTGGGGTATTATTCATCATCTCCCACTGTTCATGTTTATATCATGCAGATTCACAGAGAAAACTAGTTTATAGAGTGGGAAATGAAAAATGGCAATTTATTTTCATTACTGAACCAGAGCCTATGTTTTTGTCTATTAAGGGTAGATTAATAGGAAAATGAGTTTTTGTCTGGTAGCAGGATTCACTTCACTATCAGCAAGAAAAAAAAAAATAAGGAAACGAGCGGAATTCCCAAAGTAAAATACAATTTTTCAATTTTACTAACCTGCACAAAAGCAGAATGGAAGTGACCTGGGAAAAAATTCTCAGTTTTAGTCATACTCCTTTGGAATTAACTGAGAAGCTGCACAGGTCAGGATGATAACCACTCCTGACATTTGTCTCATCTGAATTTCAAGTAGATTGACAGAAGAGACTACATTTGCTCTTGGGAGTGAAGGGGGTAGATTCTGAAAGGACAGAAGATGGGTCAGTAGACTCATTTGATAAGTGCCACGCAGCTAAGGAATCACACAGGGGGAGGGAGTCCTGCTTCACCAGGAAAACCAGGTACGTTTGGCAGCAACCGGGAAATCAGGCAGTGTCACAAGCCATGGATTTAGATTATCATGAGACAACACATCTGTGGGAATTTCTTAATCAGACAATGTGACATTTTAGGATAAACGACAGGCATACCATTTTTGAAATTGAGATTTAGAAATCGTAAAATCCTAATCCATCCATTGTGTTTTTAACATGTTCTTGTGACATTTCTCATGATGAAGGACATAAAGAAAAAGGAAACTCAAAATTTTATTTCAGGGTGTTTGTCTATTTCAATTGTTGTGAATTGGGAGCAGACGGAAACACTGTATTCGAAAAAAAGCACATTTGTTATATAGAAAATATGCTAGGTGGGACACTAGCCCCCACTCTACTTCATTCTGATGCATCCACTAGATCCGGTACATCTTCGTTTCCCTCATCTTTGTGCCCACAGAAACAATCCTAGCTCTCGGAATTCTGTCATCCCCTTTTGGGAACGCTTGTCAGAGGTCACAGCAGTTCTGGTAAAATTAAAAAGATAATGTGTGTTCTCAAGCATAGCAGTCCCAGCAATGTTGATTATGGAAACAGGAGGCAAAAACAGGATGGTGACGAATGCAAACCAATATGCTTGTCATGACAGACTCTCTTCAATGAGTAATGAGGTCATTTTTCCTGTAGAGGAACTCTTCAGTCAGGAAACTCTCCACCTCTATCTCCTCAAGTAATCGATTTCTACTAGTTTTATTTATAAAGGATTGAACTTTCTTTATGTGAGGATTTAATAGATTCATCTTAAAATTCTATTTTACAGACTTCAGTAATAATGGAGGTTGAGATGCCAGTAATCACATAGTTGAGGCATTGTAAACCTGATTCTTTCCTAGATTTTAGCCCCATTTGTGCACATTTTGGTAAAAAAAAAAAGAATTATGAACTACAGTACATTAAAATTCTGTTAAAATGAAAACATTCTCAATATCAGAATATGCTCATTTCTGTTATAAAGATGGGTCTTTTGCCTTGAAGTCATTGGGGACTGATCTGCTTGTCTAACCAGCCACACAGCGGTTAATGATTAACTGACCTGACTTCAATTACTTTTTAAACTGGCGTCAATCAAGAAGTTATGGAATTCCCTTTTGGCAAAAACAGACAGTGCAGTCTCTAAATTGTCCCTGTAGTTCTTCAGATTCTCTGATAGTGACATCCTGAGGAAAACAGTTAGGGGGATGACCAAACAGAAAGTTTACATCTATCTTTACTGCCTTTGGGGATTTTTCAAATTAGACAAGCTGTAAAGAGTCTGACTATGTTTGATCCCCCAAAGCCTGGGTTGCTTAACTGCTGTGACTGTTCTTTTATTTACTAAGACAGAGTTGGGCTGCACGGTGGTGCAGTGGTTAGCGCTCCTGCCTCACAGCAAGAAGGTTCCCGGTTCAAGTCCTGGCTGGAGGACCTTTCTGTGTGGAGTTTGCATGTTCTCCCCGTGCATGCGTGGGTTTTCTCCGGGGACTCCGGCTTCCTCCCACCATCCAAAAACATCCTTCATAGGTTAATTGGTTACTCTAAATTGTCCCTAGGTGTGAATGTGAGTGTGCATGGGTGTGTGATTGTGGCCCCTGCGACAGACTGGCGACCAGTGCAGGGGTGTACCCTGCCTTCGCCCATGAGTAGCCGGGTTAGGCTCCGGCAACCCCGTGACCCCGAAAGGGATAGTGCGGATTGGAAAATGAATGAATGAATGAAGACAGAGTTTAAACTGTTCTAAAAAGTTCGGCTTTAGCAGTGTTTGTTCAGAGGCCTCTGAGAAAGAACGAAAAATGAAATAGTGCCCAAGCATGGCATTTCAAATAGTTCAGCATAATTACAATGTGAGGTAGTACGTGGGAAAATAAATTGTGATCTATAAGACTGACAACAGACACAAGTGGAACATATGTTGGCACTGCCGTTTAAAAAAACCTACATAGTGATGGGCGTTTACAATTACTTTACATTGGAAGTGGTCGCTTGATCGCATGTTGCCAATGTAGCATAACACAAAAGTGTTTTCAAATATATATTTTTTTACATTTGATGATAAACCTAGTAAAAACATTGCTGTATGGTGTGTGTAAAGTAGCTATATTTATTCTTGGGAACTCAACTTTAAGCAAAGTGTAATTTCAGACCAATGGGGAGTTGTAGACCATTAGTTAAAGGCCACTAAAAGTGTTGGAAGTACCAGTACACAAGTGTATAATAGCTTACGAGGTGCCGCAATTCACTTGTAGCCATTCAAAAGGCCAAATGGTCTGGGAGAGAGAGAGAGGGAAAAAAAAGAGACGTTAGAATCAGCAGAATAAGCCGCTTACTTCACAGGGGATTATGTGTTTTTTTAGGAAAAAATTCAAATCTCCAAATCTTCATGGATAGATTATGACATTTTTTTTAAAGATGCACTGTATTTTGAGAGTCACTCTTACAACCAGAATTGTTAGATCTTTTTTTTTTTACCAACCGACTGCTCATATTTACAACTTCTCAAAGGTTTCTGTGGTGTTTACCTTCCTCTGAGACATTTCTTTTAATAAGCATTTCCAACATTGCACAAAACTTGTCATTAGCTGTCCTTAAGGCCGGTGTGCTCCCAGTCTCAAACAGATTGTTGTGGCATGCTCTGTAAACACTGAATCCAGAACATTTTAATGATACTTTTGTTAATAATCCTTTTCTTTAGAGACTTAAAGGCAAATATCATACATGCAATCAGGGAGTAGAGGAGCAAAACAAGACTGTAAATGAAGCTTTAGAGAAGATGAGAGGGAAGACAAGGAGTGTATGACTAGATCCTACTGTATATTCTCTGTCAAATTAATAGGTTATTGAAAAAAAACATATTGGAGTCCATTTTTTTCGATTTTCTAAGATTCTTGCACCTTGTCAAACCTTCTTAAACCTTACATTAAGAGTTTTAGTTTATGAAGTTCAGGTCCTTTAACCATAACAACAACTATAACAAGGGTTTGATTCCTAGAGGTTCAATGAGCTTCATCCAGCGTGGGGTCCTTAGAAAAGACCCTTCATCCTACTGCCTAAATATGTAGCCACAAGGAGACTCGAGTCTGTGTCTCCCTGTGCCAGTCCCCAGCCCGGATAAAATACAGGGTTGTGTTAGGAAAGGCATCCAACATAAAGAAAACTCTGCCTAACCACCTGTGTGAATCAGTAAAAAGCTGATTTGCTGTGGAAACCCTTGACAGATGTGGAGCAAGGGTGAACAGGTGATGAAGTTAGCAAACACATGAATGCCACACAGCAGTGAACCACGTGCATATTCTGTATTTATGACAACAAATATGTTATTTTATTCAAGTAATTTATCAAAGATTTTAGGAAGAGCAGGACTGGTCAGAAAACAAGCAAGGTGGTCAATCTCAGGAAGAAGAATTGGGCAGGCTTCTTCTAAAAGATTATTACAGAGTCAATCAAGGCAGAAACTCAGTGAAAGATTGTATCCTACCCGCAGTGAGCAGATCAGTTTGTTAGTGTTCAGCCACAGGGAAATGCAGAGCGGGAGATTGTTGGGCTGCAGGACATCTCGTTAAGTAGAGCTGCAGAGCTTTCTTCACAGATGCTGGAGCTCCAATCAGCAGGTTTTTTGAAGCTGAGGACTTGTGATTACAGTTGAGACTGTCAAGCAGCCACATGACAACAAGGGGCTCATAAAGATTAATGGCATAACTCCAGCAGGACTGTAGATTAATGACTGCTAGGTACAGTTTGCGGCAATGTGTGTTCACCATCTTTACCAGGGGAAAAAACAAGATGTCTTCAGTCATGACCAACACTTAGATTTAGACCTTAATCTTTTTAAAGCTTTATAGAACTGTAAATGTTTTTTGACATTCTTTGACAGCATAGGTACAGTTTAACAGATGAAGTGAAAATAGACAATAGAAATGGGGGGGGGGGGGGCAGCTTTGATGCCATAACCATTGGAAGTCGAGACAAAACCAAGAAGACACGAATTCAAATAATGATGCTGATGAAAAGGAACGCACATCAGAGGTGAGGATGGTGAGGGCATGGGAGAACTGGATAGTGGAAAGCTTGGGAGCCCAGAAGGCAGGATGTTGTCAGGGTAAATTGGAAGAGAAGGAGTTAGATGGAGATTAGGTGCCAGAGGGATGAGAGAAAAAGAAAAAAAAGAACTCATTTGGAGGTCAAACTTGATTTTTTTGTGAGGGTTTGTGTCCTTATGTGCATGTTGACTTATCCAGCTGTTTCAGTTAGACTGAGGATGATGTTGATTATAGGAATATTTAGTTTGGATGTTCTGGTTGACTCTTTCTTATCAGTAGTGGTTTATTGGTTGATAATGAATAAAAACCTTGTGTGATAGTGAGATAAAAACATACTTAAAAAATGATAGCTCACATCTGTGTTGAGGTTGGGGACATCTAGAAAATACAGCTTAAATGCGATGTTGACTGGCGTGAACTAAGCGAGGGGATAGAAGGGGGGTGGGGGGTGGGCGCAGCAAAGCTCTGTGCAAAAGATGAATGTGCAGAGAGGCTGTGCATGTTGCACAAACAGTAAAACAACCTGCAGCAGCAGCTCACACATCAAGATCACACATTTATTCTTCTTTGTGGTTCATCGCCAACTGCAGAAAAAACTGGGACCGACTCAGGAATCCCTGAAAAGAGGTGACCGTTCTCTGGAGGGGGGGGGGCATAGCAGGTGGAAGATTTTGGAAAGGAAACAAAGGACAAGAGCCAAAGAAAAAAAAAGGAGTGGAGGAAGAAAATCAGAAAAGGACTGCTGAGACGAAAGGAGGTAAGAGAAACTTCTGTATTGCAGATGTGAAGACAATCTGGGGAAAAGAGATGAACAAGTAAATGCTGATTTTACAGTGTTTTATATGCATGGACAGGCAAGTGATGTGGAGAAATCCGGGATGTGGTGATGCGAGGACGCCCTTCTGCAGTTCAGCTTGTGGTTTAAAGGATGGGGGCAAATTCAGATGAGAGGATTTCTAAAAAATACATCAAATAAATGTTAATTTAACTTATATTTTTAAAATGTATCGTATGGAATAATGATACCACCATGTAGAGTGAAAAAATGTGTTGCTTTGACACTCAAGAAGCCTAACTTTCATTATGGTCATCATGACTGGAAACCACTTGTTTTCTCTGCTCTGTTTGTTGTAACTCATCAGCAAAAGATTCTCCTAGCAACAGCTGGGGCATAAACACATTAGCATAATTTCGATCACAGTAAGAGATGAGATCCTGAAAATGTATTAGCGGCGACAAGATTACTCTGTGAGAGAATAAAGGAGTGAAAAGGTGACGAGGAACAACTGAACAGCAGCCCCTGGACCAGTTAATGGCTTGTTTTCATTCCAAGAAGACGTTTTGAATAAACCATGAGGCAGCGTATCAAGAAAAGCTGACAAGATTTGATTTTTTGATGCAAAACAAACATCTACTAAACAATTTGAAAAGGGTTTTGCTCTTGTATCTTCATCTATATTGTCAGGGTGCGGTTATGATAGGTTTTTTGGGGAAAACTACTACAACTACAGAAGCTTCTGATGAATTAAGAGCAGCTGGAGGGAGGAGGAGGAGATCAATACAGCATTCCAGCACATTTCATCTGCATCAATACCGCAAGAAAGTGCTGTTTTATGAGATCTAGGGGTGAGAATGGCCATTGTACTTTGAATTTCCCTTGAGGTTGCCTTCAGCGATGTGCTGCCACCCAATGGTAAAATAGTGTTATCTTTGAAATGTGAATCTAACAAGCCTTTCGTTCATATTCTGGTTTCTTTTCCTTGCGTTTACCTGAGCAGCCTTGGTGATCCTAACCTTCCGATCCACAATGTCTGTCCAGCTGCACCAGGTTCTTCTCCTCTGTCTGACGCTCACAAAGGGGTGAGGGACACAAGGGTGAAAGCACCCACTCGCATAGTGTAATGTTGATACACAGATCAATCTGCATCTGCCTTCAGCTCACCCTTTTCTTTCTTCCTGTTGCTTTTCTTTTTGTCAGAGGGTGCATGTTTCCCAACAACCATTGGGGCGAATGGAATGACTCTCAGCTTCTACCAACAATTCAGAAACTTATGAAAGGATACAATCGATACCTCAGGCCTAATTTTAATGGTATTGTTTTTCTTTTTTTTTTTTTTTTGGTCATATGTCACTTTTTGTGTGTTTCCTACTAAATTAACTTTTCCTGTCTCCCGTAACCAAAGAGGGTCCTGTGGAAATTGGGATGAGCCTTGACATCGCTAGCATCGATGCCATTTCTGAAATCAACATGGTGACCTGCATCCCATTTTTTTTCCTTCTTTTAGTAGGGTGAAAGGGTAGATTTCAAGCGTGGATCTTTGTTGTTGATTCAATTCTTTCAGGACTACACGGCAACTATCTTCCTCCGTCAGCGCTGGAGGGATTCCAGGTTGGTGTTTCCCGGGAATGAGAGTGTGAGCGTAGACGGACGTTTGGTGTCCCTGCTCTGGATCCCTGACACCTTCATCCCAGACTCCAAGCGCTCCTTCCTGCATGACGTCACTGTGGAAAACCGCCTCATTCGGATCTTTAGCAATGGAACTGTCCTCTATGCCTTGCGGTACTTTTCTTGTTTTTTTTTCCAAGTTAATCAACCATAAACTGACCTCAGGTTTAGAAAAGGAAACAAAAAACACAAGGATTCATGTATCATCAGTGAGTTGCACAACTGGAGGGAATGCTACCAGATATCAGCTTCTTTGTTGCCCCTCAAACTTTTAGATCTGTCAACTTGTGTCTTCTGTGGCCTCGTTTAAAAGAGTTTTGGCATCCGGTCTATCTCATCATCCAACCACAGAACTGTTTTTGACTCAACAGCTTAATAGAGGGCAGAAGGGAGAATGTTTTGTCATTTGCTCAAGGTGATTGTTGTGCTTAAAAAATGTTGATGCGTCCCACACTGCAAAAACTGAATCCTTGTCTCTAGAAAAAATCTTATTCTGTCTTGCAAGAAAAATAATCTCATTAATACATTTTTTGATTGCAAAATAATCTTAATTTAAGTAAACGTGTTTGTGACAATTTTTTATAAATAAGAATTCTTGGAAAGAGAATTTGGCAGATTTTTTTCAATTTGCATCAAGACATTCTTTTTTATTTTAAGAATTTTTGATTTTTTTTGTTGCAGTAACTTAAAAAGCTCACAATTTTTTTTACTAGTTTTGTGAAAGGAAAAAATGTAATATTCAGAAAGTTTACATTATTAAAAATAGAGTTCCTTAGATACCAAAGTAGGATAGGTGTAGTGGCTAAAAGGAAAGCCTCACAGTATTTACAATGAGCCCTCATAATGAGTCCTCTGGCACAGGCCTTCTGGTAATTCCAAAAGTTCGAACCAAAACTTCCAGTGAGGGTTCCTTCTGTTTTAACGCACCTTATAGAACACCTGTCATACTGATGCAGCTAAAAGTCCTTTGTTCAATGTTTGTTGAGACACATGGGCCTTCTGAAGAAATGTCTGATGTTTTTTCTTTTTGTGCAACCTAACAGTATTACTGCTACAATTGCATGTAACATGGACTTGACCAAATATCCCATGGACAAACAGGAGTGCACGCTGCAGCTGGAGAGCTGTGAGTACTGCAAGAAGACACCCCATAAAGTATCATACGAAATAAACTTTTTTATCTTGTCCTCATGATCCTCATTTTACATCATGTAGTTGGCACGGAATCGAGCTGCTGCCCAGTCAGCAAAAAAAAAAAATCTAATGAATGTGTTGTGTTTTCAGGGGGCTATAACATACAGGATGTTGTGTTCTACTGGACCAGAGGGAATGATTCAGTGAAGGGTTTGGACACGCTACGGCTGGCTCAGTACAGTGTAGAGAGCTACTATACAACAGTGTCAGAGGCTGTCTACGAAACAGGTACCGTGTGAAGTCACACAGAGAAATGAATCCTGTAAAACACAAAGTGCTGCATCCTGTTTTCATCTGACCAGAGAGCTGTGTGTTTTATGTGCTTCACAGGACATTACCCCAAGCTGGTGCTGCATTTTGCGCTGCGTAGAAACGTCTTGTTCTTTATCTTGGAGACGTATGTTCCTTCCATTCTTCTCGTGGTTCTGTCCTGGGTTTCTTTCTGGATCAGCCAGTCCTCTGTACCAGCTCGGACCTGCATTGGTTAGACCAAGATTCCGCATATTTCAGCATGAATGAATGCTTGAAAATTGAATTTTTTTCTTTTTTTTTACAGAAAAATATGCTGTAAAAAATGTGCCTTGTTCCTGCAGGAATTCCCATTTTTCTGGTGTTTGGTTTGACCTAAAGAAAATAATTTTAGATCAATCTGACTCACAAATCACTTCTTTGATTTATCTGCAGCTGTAAAACCAAACTCTTCTGAAGATAAATGTTCAGATACTCACCCTTACAAAATCAATACTTTGCAAATGTCTTTCCTGCAGCAGTTTCAGCAGCAGCTCTGTTAGGATGCCTCTTGGCTGATCACACCACATTGATTTTTTTAATTTCTTCATGTTCCTCCTGGCAGAAATGCTATAGTTCCCTCTAACTAAGAATTCTGCCAGTTTACAAATAATGGGATTCAAGCTTTAGCTAAATCATTTAAAGATCCTAAAAGTATCAGTTTCAACTACTTAAATATTATTTGAGCTTAAGATACAGTGCTTTTAGAATCTTCTGACTGCCTCAGTATTTGCAAAAAAAAAAAAAAACTTTTTTCAAAAGCAGGTCCAATAAATTTCAAAACGACTTTTTTGTGTAAATTTCTTTGTAAAATAACATTGTGTTTAAAATATATTTTAAATGAAAGCTGCAGGTGGCGTTTTGTGGCCTACAGGCGATACTCGCCCTCGTCACCTCTCCATCACCCCCTTTGTACCTGCCCTCACTGGCTCAGCGGCTGCCCTCTTCACTCTCCCTGTCGGTGTCTGCCTGGTCAGAGCTGCACCTAAACAAATCTTTAAAAACAAACGCTTTTTTTCCCAAATGGCAGTTTTTCTGTCGGTTTTATCCCCGTAGCAACCATTTGATTGTTTGGCCACCTGGGGTGACAAACACGTCAAATTTTTAGAAAAATCTGCCAAAGTCATCTTCTGGAGTTCCTTGGCAATGGCGGTTTTTTTGTTGACCTCGCTCACACTCCGAATATGTTCATATTATATGTCATGTTGTTGCGTTCAGCTTTAAACTTTCACAACATTCCGGTCAAAATGCATGTTCGCAACATTGGAATGCCACTTTTGCAAGCTTGCCATGCTAACGCCTTTCCAAATCAATCATTTCTAACTCCAATGGAATAGATCCAAATCGCTAGGAGCAGTTTCAATTTGTAGGTACAAAAGGTAATTTTTAAGATAGCAGACCCTTCCTCAGGTCAAAGGTCAACAAAACGTCAATGATGAATGTAGACTGAAGCTGGTGGCTTGTGTATTGAGTTTTGTGAAGATTGCTCGAACACTATATATATTTTTTTCCCAATTTGTCCCAAAATTTCTGATTTAAGCCATATCCATATTATATTTGTCTGATTTAAATTATATTTCAGGCTACAAATTTAGTTTTTCTGGTTTTGTCTTAAGACTTTTCTGTATCTTGCCTAAATAATACCCATTATATTTGTGTTGCGCTTTAAAAGAACAGATATTTTGTATTTTTTTACAGGTCAAAACAAAAAAATGCTGAAACAAGAGAGGAAAAAACAAACAAACCCCACATCGATTTCTACATTTAAAGATTATTTGTAATGGAAAAGTATAAATCAAGATTTTACTTAAATATTTTTTTGTTGGTTTTTCAGGAGTGACAACAGTACTGACAATGACTACTCTGATGATGGGTGCCCGCACTTCCCTTCCTAACGCCAACTGTTTCATTAAGGCTATAGACGTTTATTTGGGCATCTGTTTCACCTTCATCTTTGGAGCTCTGCTGGAGTACGCCTGTGCTCATTTTTACACCATGCAGCACCAAACCCTAGAAGATCTCCACAGGGTAAGAAACACGCATGCGCTGAACATAGAGATGCACAACTTGCAAAGCAAATGTCCTTCTGCATTTTTAGGAGCTTCTGAGGGAGTTCTGCGAGTCGAACGGAAACGGTTCGATCCCCATCGTCGGGCCGAGCCAGCCAAACCAGTCTGCAGAAATTGGTTCCAATGCAGAGGAAGCCAATGAGCAATCAGTGAACAGTGACATTAAAAATCCTCCAGCAAAAAAAGAGAAAGTGCAGAGTCGGGGCTGTGGTTTGTCATCTGTGAAGGATGCATCACGCAGAGCGGCTTCTGTCTTCATCGTTGAAAATCCGCACAATATTGATCGTCACGCCCGCACTGTTTTTCCCACAGCTTTTCTGGTTGTCAACATCCTTTACTGGCTTTATTATCTCTTTCTCTGAGTTCCAGGCTGTGGAATTGTTAGATTCACCACTTTTTTTTTTTTTTTTAGACTATTCCAATTGTCATCACAGCCTGGATCTGAACTGCTCTAGTACAGGTTTATCTAGGATCACCCTAATAAACACTTGTTAGCAAACAAATTGATTAAAACAAATAAAATAAAAAAAGATGCTAAAGTTCAGAAGGGTTCTAATAGTAAAAAAAAAAAAGAGGCTGATGTCTCTATATATTGCATGTGGAAGTGATGATAAAGTCTCCATTACTTGTTTACAAAAAAGTCCAAAAAAGGGGCAGTGAAATTGTTCCTAGGCAGCTTGTACTGGCCCACCCTATGCTGTGCTGCATTGAGATGCCTTCATTAAGTGACTCATGTAGATGTGCTCTTTCTTTCTTGCTTTGCCTGTAATACATTGAGTCAACATAGATTTACTTCACAGCATAAAATGTGCAATTAAATCAACACCGAGTCCTTTCTCTTGAGTGCACCGGAGCATTTTAATGGGGAAAATGTCTGTGTTTGCGATATTAAACTTAAGCTGTTTGAACAATAAAAGCAAAATGTATTTTTCCCTTGTCCAGGAAAATCACGTAAAGTGCAAAAGTCAACCACAGGTATTGTAGAAAGGAAGCTAAAGTGACATTTGGAACATTTCTTAAGTAGAAAAATTAAAATGTTTTATCAAAAAGAATACATTAGTCATTATTTTAATATTTCATTTATATATGGAAGAAAAATTCCAATGTGAACCACAAACATCAGCGGGGTAGTCCAACTTAATCATTTACCAGGGTTTAATTAACCATGCACTTCAAACTAAATGCTGCAAAAAAATAATAAAAAGAAAAAGAAACAAAGATAAAGAAGAGGCTGCATTTTAAAATTAAATATGGATGGATATTATATTTATAGGAAAGTGCAAAAAGTCTGAGACACTTCAAGTTTGGATATCTGCAATTTTGGAAAGGTTCTGATGGATCCCATCAAAATAAATTTGAATCCTGCCTGGGATAATTAAGGTTCAGCGTTGAAACTGTGGCAACTTTTCTTTCTTGAGTGAAAACATATAAAACGATGAAGGACAATATTATTACTCTTAACTTTCAGTGGCTTATGTTTTGGCACACTTTTGGCAAAAAAAGAAAAAAAATATTTTAAAAAATATATAGTAGTCAAAGTTAACTTTGTACAATAAAAGTATCAAAGCACCATAAAAGACAAAAAAAAAATAGAAATCAAGTATAAAATAAAACATTTTGTATACAACATCACATTACTCAGGTTTTCCTTTCAGACATTTCTCTCAAACATTAAACTTTCAGTGCCATCATTCCATATTTCTCTGCTTTGAGCTGTTACTCTACTTTCAAATCTCGTTTCTTGCATCCGTCTTTTTCTAAATACATCTCTTGTTTTTTTTTTATGGGTGGAATCATATAACTTGAGTCCCTCATTACTTGAGTTCAAAAATGATCCAAAGCATCCATTGAAGGAGGAGAGAAATGTTCAGTGAGAATGTGTCTCCCCCTAGTGGCGGATATCTTTCTTGCATGTCTGAAATTGTGTTAAAAAGTCCTCACACGCTTGAGATTCAAACCAAAAACAGAAAAATACAGTGAGAATGTGGGGGAAAGGCCACACCCTGATATCCATTTAGTGATTGATGCTTTCCATGAAACTCCTTCTAGGTTCCTTTCTTTGATTCCCATTCCTATAGAAACAGAACACCATGAGATTAACACAACATTGCTTTTCAACTTACAAAAATAAAACGCTTATAAACCCGACATACAATTTAAAACACAAAGCACTTATTTCTATAAGAAATAAACATATAAATAAATTGGGGTGCAAGGGTAGAGCGGTCGCCTTCTGATTGGAGGATTATAGGTTTGATTCCCGTTCTGCCTGTCCATGCATCAAAGTGTCATTGGGCACAAAAATCCACATTGCTCCTGTGGTTATAAAGATGGTGCCAGTGTTTGGCAGCAGAGCCGCCCCTAGTGAATATATGTGTGCATGGGTTAATGGGACTGTAACTGTGCCCTTTGGACCTTCTAAGAAGGTAGTAAAGCACTATATAAGTACACGCCACTTATCAATACATCAAAATGAAACCATTTAAAAACACCACTTTTAAAATCAGAAAAAAGGTGACACTTCAGTGTGTTTTGACGTGCACCAAAGTATGTCACTGTCTTCAGAAAGGTGCTTTGTGGGACTTATGTTTCAGGAGATTTGATAAATGTTCAAATGGGATGTCACAGTCAGGACCTTTTTGAAAAATGGCTGTTGTGTTTTTTCAAAAACACTCACCACCACACGCAGCTTTAGACTTTAGACTCTCTTCCAAAAAAAAAAAAAAAAAGATGCACCTGAGAAGTTGTGGTCCTTTAGGGTGATTTTGCTTGGAAAATCAACCTTTGTAATGTTATTTTTACTTTCCTCTAATGGTTTTATTTTTTTGCTTATTCTCATTTCTTAGATATCTATCAGGCTCTATATTACTGCAAAAACGGAGTCTGACAAATGTAAAAAAAAACGTTATTTAATAAAAAAAATTAAGAAAAAGACTTATTTTCCGTGTTGCAGTAACATAATCTTAGAAATAAAATGTATTAAATAGAAAAATAGGGGAAAATATGTCTTAGAATTTTTTCTTAAAGTAAAAATTCTTTGTAAGACCAGACCAGACTTACGGAAACATTCTTGATTTCTTTCTAAGGCACCTGTGTTTGCAGTGTACACAAGAAAAAACTTTTCTTTTTCTTTTTTTTAAATCATATTAACTTTTCCTAAAAGTATTAATACTGGTTGTTTATCGTTTCTTGGTGTCAGTCCAGAAATGCCCAAAATGACAGTATCATCACTTAAAGTAAAGAATGTAAAAAAATCTGAGGCGGCTAACAGATTAATCTGTCACAGTGACAGGATGTGTGACAGTTTAAATAGTCTGTCTGCATTGCAGCTGACCACAGTCACCTTTGCTTTTTGCATGACACTTCCAGTAAAGGATGCATAAACAGACGGAGGTCTCCTTCGCATCTCTGTGGCGCAGTTCACGGGCAAAGAATCACTGTAGATGTTCTGGATCTTTTTGCTGGATAGCTGCACAAAAAAAAAAAAAAAATCAAATAAATAATTTCTTAAAGACCCATTCCGATCATCTCTTGATCTATTTTAAAAGTGTTCTAAGAGGAATTTTATTACAATTATTTCACAAATAAGCTAGTTTTCCAACAGCATTTTTGTCATAATTTCCAGATTCGGAACAATTAAAATAAAGCAATTCTCAGAAACGCAGTTTTGAGTTTAATTTTCTCCTCCATCATCAGAAAAAACACATTTTTTATCAGAATTAGTTTTGAAAGAAAGTCATTCCCCTTCACACACACACATTTACCCTAACAGAGGGTTTAGCCTCCACCGGAGCCCCCAGAGCGCCACCTGCCAGGCTCTTCTTCAGGTTTTCTTTGACCTGAGTTAGTCGCAGTTCCAGGTCCACCCTCTCTGCCTCTTTGACTCGACATGCTTCCTCCAGCTCGGACACCCGTTTCTCGAGGAAAACTTTCCTCCTATCTGCTCCACACATACACATTTCAGATTTATTAGTAAAAAATTCAAATATTAAAAGAAAGTTTTAGAACTAAAAGCATGCTCCCTTCCCACAGCTTTGTCCCACAAACAGGAAATTAGTTCATTAGATTTGAATTGAATGTTTATAAGCATGTTGTTGATTTTAATATTGGTGGTTTTCATTTGTGCCTGTAGGGGACATGTAGGATTTCAAGAATAGCATTTACTTTCCAAATGCAAAAATGTGACAAAACATTGCTTAACTTTTCTTATTCTTGCCTTTTTCCAGGATTTCTTTTGGGAAAGCCAACTTTAGTATGTTTTTTTGTTTTAATTGGCAAAGATGTATTAAAGATTTAAAGTGGCATAATTCACAAACTCCCCAAATCAGCATGTCTGAATTCCAGCAATGACAGACGGTGATTGCCGCATCTGTTTTCTGTTCAGCCTTTGATGTTTTTACCAGAGGCTGTCTTCAGCTCTTCCTTCAGCTCCCTCTTCTCCTGCCGGAAGGTCACCAGTGCGTTCCGTATCCCGTTTTTCTCACTTTCCAGCTCCTCTTTGTCTCTCAGGTAACGTTTGGCATCTTCCTCAGCTCGTGTTTTCCCATATTTTCCGTACTGGTTGGTGTCTAGACGGGAGCAAAGGTGAAGGTTCAGATGTGCAGAGGTTGTGGGAGGAAGAGGCTTCAATGATTTATTTCCTTGTCTAAATAAAGCTCCTCTTGAGAACCATCTATGCCGTACATGCAAGGGAGGTGTAATAATTTGACCTTCATAATATAGACAAAAAATAGGTGTAAAACAGAATGTAAAATGCATGAACTTAAAAAAAAAGAACCACAAAGGTAGAGGTCATGAGAATATCAAATAAATGTCAGGTTCCAATCTGAATGTCAGCCATGGGAAGTGACGGGCTCTTTGAAGTACGAAGTGGGGCAAAGCCACAACTCCCAGAGCATCGTTATGGAAACTAAAAGGTCCTCGTATCACTTTCAAAAGCCGACCAATCTCCTCATCTCGTAAAGGAAATGACACCACCAGGAAAGTGGAGAAGCAGAAGCAAAATCCAGGAGATTAGGAATGGGAAATTAAAGGACGATCAAAAGGACAGAAAGAATGACTGAGGCAGATGGTCTGATGGTCTGATGATATGACTGTCAGAAACTGTCAACAGCAGTGAAAATATAACTATTGTGGGATTGACAACTAGGGGCATTTATAGGTGGTTCTCTCAGAAAAAAAAAAAACTGTGAACTAAATGTGTGGATGGATACAAAGACACAAATATATGTGAAATACACATCTGGCAAAACTAACAAGGTTTCACAGGGATCAATTTTAGACCGTCTGCTTTCACAATCCTTTTCATCTAAGCATGTATGACAATGGATGCCTTTCCCTTTTAACAGGAAAAGGGATTTAAATTGACAATAGAAAAAAAGAAAGAAAATAGCATAAATAATTCAGTACTAGTTATTACGATAGAGTTTTATGGCCACCGTAAAAATAAAAAATAATTACATTTACAAGATTAAAATGATGAGAAAAAAGTCGTAATTTAACAAGAAAGAAGCCATGCTTTTTCAACTATATAACTGATCGTGTAAGGCTTCGTCCACATTATGTGCCGAAACTCCATCAATAAAGCCATTGAACTTTACAAATGTAAACAAGATGGAGACTCTAACAAAAATAAACAAAAAACTAAAGTCACATGAGATGGGTTTTATCACCCAAACAGGCCTGTCTATAGTTTTTGTGCAGTATGTTTAGCAAGATTTAACCCCTAGGTCCCTGAATTTATTTCCATCTATTAAAAAAAGAAAAAAAAAAAAAAAAGAAATCACTCATGTTTTTCTTTCAAGTAGATGCTAAATAAAGGTATTTTTGAAGCCAAAAAATGCGCCAGGGGGTTATTATTTACCATAACAATATCTAAGGGGGTGGAACTTTAAAATTAAGAAAAAAATTCGAAAAAAAATCTAAAACCTGTGAACAAATGAAGATGTTGTGGTTTTGACTGATAAGTGACAATCAGCTGCACAGCAGCTTTACTGGGCTTGTTCCAACCATAATCAGGATCGTAAGTCCCACCTTTTTAGTTCAATATTGTCATATCCTGACAAAAATTGTCACAGATAAATAGATTAAAACCAGAATTTGTAAATCTAGAACTCAGTGTGTCATGTGAACACACAGTTTGCTCACTTTTTTTCTCGCCAATAGTTTCAATTGACACAAAAAAGCAAGTTTCTTGGAGACCAACAGCCTTGAATAAAACATAGACTTTGTTTAATCTCTGAAAAGTGCAATCTTTCACAGTTTGAATACTTGAGTCTCTGGCTTACAGCTGACACCAGCAGTCAAAGCTCTTTCTACCTTTACACTAGCGGCTCTGCAAACTGGACAGATTCGCATGAAGCTCTCACACCCACTGTTTGCTTAACTCCACACACTTACGCGAGCTTGTTCGCTTGATGGAGGTCAATGGCTTTGTTCTGTCGGAGTCACTGCTTGAAAAGCTCGAGCGCCGCTTCGCTTGATTCCCATTCTGCTGCTTTCGGGGTTCCCTTAACTAGATAGAAAGAATTAAGGAAGAGAGGCATGAGGAAGATGAGGGCGAACATGTTAGGAGTTAAATTTTATTTATTCAGCTATAAAAGAGACTGCTAAGTGTCTATTTTTTGTCCATGTAGGGTCAAAGATGTATGTTCCACTTTCCTTACAAAACCAATCATTATTAGTTTTTTTTATAAGTAAATCTTCTTTAAATAAAAAATGGTGTGACACATCTGATGATCGTATGTGTGTCATACCTGCACATCCTCATTAGGGACTTCATCATACGTTCTAGAATCTTTCGAGGTACTGCTGAAAGATGTGGCCCACCTGAGATTACAGAGAGCAGAGAAAGTTCAGACCACAACATCCCTGCTTTAATTGGACCACACCCAAGCATCCCATTTCACTCACAGAAAAGAGCATCGGGCAGCATCTCGAATGTTTGCAATCGTTTCCACGTCAACGTAGTCATAATGCAAAGACTCCGGGTCTGTAGAGGAGCCCATCTCTGCCAAGAGGACGCCAAGCCACCGCCCAAGCTCCTCAGAACTGCTCGCCTGCATTCATTCATTTTTCAAATAAAAAAAAAATAATGTTTTTGTGACTGTGATTGTAAAGCTAATCACTATCACTATAATAGAGCAGTTCTCTGAATCTAAGAATTCCATTTTGAGCCGTTTGAAAATACATATCGGTGCAGCTTTAAATGGAGTAGTTACCTCTAAAGCAGCCACTTCTGTGCTGTTTCTTAGAATCCGGAAGGCGAAGGGGTGTTTAGGTCCAAGACCTGGAACGACCTCGCAGCCATGAAGCGGCAGTGAAGGAAGGGAGGTGCGAGGGTCTCCTTTGTCGTTGTAAAAATGCAAAGAGCCTTTGCAAACGCAGCACCACTGTTCCCTCCACATCTGGTTAATCAGGACTGACAGGTAACCTGCAGGGAGAGGGGGTGAAGAAGAACGATGACTCTACATCCTTCGGACCAGGAACCAGCCAGGGAAGTTGTCGTACCTTGTCCAGGGTCTTTGTTGGTCGCTCGAGAAGATTTTTTCTTCGAGAAGCTGATGATCTGTGAGATCTTGCGACCTGCAGCGAAAGCACTGCGTTTCACCTTACCTACAAGAAAAGAAACATGATTTGCTTTTAGCCTTAAGCGTTTAGTCTTTACCATAGCACTGTGGAAAGCCAAACAAATGCAAATAATATTCACTAAATAATATGAGAAGAAGATAAAAACAGCTAAAGATCAGAGCGTAGCAGAAACTCACCATTCTCCTTGTCTCCAGCTGACACAACCACGCTGTCAGAGTCAGACGTGCTTCTTTCAGCAGATAACCTCTGCAGATGAAACAACAGGTTTACACTTTCTTTGTGCCGTTCTTTCCTTGGAAAAGTAAAACAAGCAGAACTGTTTGCATAAAAACAAATCTTTATAACTGCAGAATCACAAAAATAGAACCCTACATGTTATCTTCTCCATTTGCATCCTCTCTGTGCTTCTGTGTCAGACCCTCTCGCCTTTTCATGTTCTAACAAATTGGTAAGCTTTACAGGGTGTGGCTCCTATGACACTCACTCACCGTTATCCCTGTCATTGCTGCCTCAACACATAATTACGCTGCATTTTTCCCCTTTCCTTTGCAAGACCTATGCAGGCTTTGTGATGCATAGAGGTGGGTGAAAGCAATTTCTCGGTGACAGAGCAATTGCTACTTCACGCAGACTTTTCCTCACCTGTTCTGTAAAATTACATCTTAGGAATAGGATCAACAGGGAGGCCGATCATCCTCCCCTCCTCACGTACCTTGTCGACTTCATTTTTCCTCGGGATGACAGGAGACGCCGACTCCTCAGACCCCACACTCAGACCACTCACTTCTCTAACAACCTGTGGAGACGTTCAAATGTCTTACCAATCTGTCATTAAGGATAAAAGAATGACAGAAGTGGGCGTTTAAAATCTGAAATTACTGTGAGCCAGGTGTGAGCCTGCTCCTTGCTCTGCACCGCCAGCACAATGCCATCTCCGTTGGGTAAGGTGAACCGAAGCTCATGGTGCTTTCTCTTGCTGTCTTTGGGCACGTAAACTACAGTGCACTGAGGCAGCAGGAGATCCACATAGGGGGTTGTGTCCTTGGAACTCTTATAGCACTGTTACAAACAGATACACAGTTTATTGAGGGCTAAAATGGACATACGAAAAAGTTGTGTGTCATCATTAAAGCCTCTAACTTGTAGTCTGTTCTCCCGTATCACTGTGAGCTGCTTGCCCCACTGGCCAAAGCGCTTTTTGCGGAGCAGAAAGGCACAAATGCGGCAGTCTCGGGCAGGAGGCATGGAGCTCTCAACTGAAGGCCACTGATGTGTGAGCTGGATGTCAGGACTCCGCTCTTCTTCGTCATCCTCATACGATTCGTAGGAGCTGCTCAGAGCATCAGAGTCATTGTCTGAACGAGAATATACAAATTACAGAGATAAACTTTTGGAAAAAGGCCAGTCCAGCAGTCCAGGTATTCATGGTGATCTCAGCTCACATGAGTTTTTGCACTGCGAGTTGATGCAGGTAGTTGGGTAGTGATTGTCAGCATCTTCATAAGCGTCTTCTATAGAAATTGGAGGGCTGGGCCTCACTGCAAAAGCAAGGAATTCCATTGTGCATTCACTTTATGCTCCTAATTGCCATTAAAACATTGTGATTATTTATGTTCTGAGCCATGGAGGTTACGACAGAGGACTGCTACTAAGGTCATGAAGCTCAACTGAAAAGACTGACCTCGTGTGATTATGTACTCGGGCATCTTGCCAGGGCCAAGGGGTACCGCCTCCTCGTAGTACTCCTCTGGAGGTGGCGTTGTAGGCAGAGGGGGAGGAAAGACGGCTGATTGTGAAGCAGGGGAGTCTGCACAGGCCTGAAAAGGGTAAACACAAACACAAATGTCTTCAAATTTCTTTACAGCTGAGTAACAGCACATGAGCAAGTACAGAAAAAAAAGAATGCAGACATCAGATTTACATAGACTTCCAGACACTTTTGTGAAGAGGGATGAGCATGTGAACATGGGAAAACCCCATATGGAATATAATCTTTGTGGTTTTCATTGCCCTGTCTTTATAAGCCATTGCAGAGAGGTGTTATATTACTTGTGAAGAGTTGGAGTAAAGTTAAGAGAAGCTAGAATAAAAAAAAAAAAGCACGTTATCCAAACATATTTTGTCATTTTACCTTCATTTTTAAAGGCGAGGCAAGTTTATGGGAATAGAACGGTGTGTCTACAAAGACAATTCAAAGTGCTTTGCATAAAACATGAAAAGAAACAGTCAAAAGAATTATTAAAAGGGTGATCATTTAAATAAGAAGTTAAAAAGAACTGAATTTACAGTAAGCTTGAAGTGTGGATGTAAACTTTAAAGTCCATCATCTGGCAGACAGTCAGCCAGTATAAAGACCTCAGAACTGGACTGATGTGGTCTACTTTTTTGTGAGAACCCAAATCTCAGAGTTCTGAAAAAGCTGCAATTTCCTGACAGATTGTTTTGGTAGTCCTATTAAAACACTGTTACAGTAGTCGATGGAAGATTAACACGTGGACTAATTTTACCAGGTCCTGCTTAGACATCAAATATTTAATCCTTGAAATATTTCCGAGGTGATAGAAGGCTGACTTTACGACTGTCTTAATGTGTTTATCAAATCGTAGGCCTGTGATCATTACTACATCCTCGTTTCTGCCCTGGTTGGTAGTTTTTAGATGAATAGACTGACGCTCTGAAGAGATAGTAAGTTGTGGTAAGTTGTGATAGTAAGAGAGAAGTAAGTTGTGGCACATCCAGTATTTATCATTGCATTTACCAAGAGCCTGTACAGGGCCTCAGCCTCCTGGAGACATAGAAATATATATCTGTGTGTCATCTGCGTAGCTATGGTAACTTAAGTTGATCTTTATAATCTGGGCCAGTTGGAGCATGTAGATGTTATTTAGAAGTGACCCCAGGACAGAGCCTTGGGGAACTCCACAAGTATTTTTTGGTGGCTCAGGTGTGAAATTACCAATTGACACAAAATACTTCATATTTTCCAAGTACGTTTTGAACTAATTTAGTACTGGCCCAGTGAGACCCATTCAGTTTTCCACTCGTTTGAGTGATGTAGCGTGGTCAACTGTATCAAATGTGGAACTGCGATCCAATGATACGAACAACTGAACAGCCTGGAAAAGCAGTAATTTATTTAC
The DNA here is from genome assembly GCA_036245035.1 of Adrianichthys oophorus. Taxonomy (NCBI): domain Eukaryota; kingdom Metazoa; phylum Chordata; class Actinopteri; order Beloniformes; family Adrianichthyidae; genus Adrianichthys; species Adrianichthys oophorus. The sequence continues at coordinate 14,118,353 of BSAI01000162.1, read as the reverse complement.
AGCAGTTTTCACACTTGCCTGCTGTTTCACAGTGTCCGTTTGCGTGGTGGCGTCTTCCCTCAGATCCTCTTCAACGTCCTTTAAGTCTCCTATCGCACAGTCTGTCACGACATCAAAATGCACCGTTACATTTCAAAGTAGCGGAGCGTGCATGCCTAGATGTGCTTCATGCTTAACGCACCAAATGTGTCAAAGAGCGACTCTACAAAGCTTGTGCCATTTCTGTAGATGGATGAGTTCATGTAGATGTAGTCTGTTCCTGTTACTTGTGGATTGGAGCAAGAAAAAAGCAAATATTAACGTAAGCCTTGCATCAAAATATTTACATACTGATTCTGCATTCGGCAAACGTGTAAAAATAAAAAGTTAAGTGATGCAATCATCCACTTGTGTGAAAGTTGTGCTTTTAATTTCTAAGTAAAAAGGTTTTTTTTTCTTTTTTTATGGTGTAGTCACTTGCTTTGACTGACACAAATTAGTGTAAAATCATTTTTTTTTATTTTATTTTTTTACAAGAGCAATTTCTGATAGTTCTGCAAACTAATTTGGATCTCTGGTCCTCACTCTTACCTGGTGGTTGGATTTGCTGGAGGAGATTCCGCACAGATGTCTTCTTCTCCTGAGTGGAGGAGCTGAGGTTTTCCTGGTCCAGCATCTTCAGCAGCAAACCCAGCTCACTCACCAACACATCCATGGCTGAAAGGGGAGAGGTGAAAAAGTTCAAGGGGGCGCGATTTATAAGCAGACAGGGCAAAGGTCAAGCCAACAAGTCTAAACAAACCCCAGGTGTATGGCCAACAACATCTCTGCTCTTTGCTCTCTTTTGTCCGGCTTTCATTTAATGTCAGTGTCGTTGGAGGTCTGTCAGTATTAATCCAATGTGTCATCGCAGTCTCCTACCTATGTTAAGATAGACTAAACAACCAAAAAAAGGAGTTTGGGGGAGAATTTCTAACATATAATTAACCCAGAGGGTAAAAAAGTTTTGCTTAGTTAGAATAAAACACTTCCTGAATGAAGAGCAGCTGTTAGTCCAATAACAGACAAAAAAAAAAAAAATACTTGAGTCAAGCTGAACATACAGTGCTAAGGAGGCAGATTTACTGTTTTTTGGCAGAAACCTGAGATCCTGCAGTTAACATTTAGAGGGACAAGTAGGAACAAGTAATGGCACAGAGCAAAAACAATACAACACTTAAAGGAGCATTTCCAGAGTCAGCCATTGAAGGTAATAAGCGTTTATAAGGTCTTGACCTTTACTGTTAAGTCATGGATTTGCAGAAAACACAAGATGACAAGGTTTTACAGGGTTATCAAAGTTTCTTTCATTTGAAGAAGTTAGATTATTGGAATATGTGGTTCACACCATGTGTTGACCTGAGAGGTGGGACAGCTCCACTCCCTGTTTGGAGAGCAAAACTCAAATAAACTGCCTCAAACCTCCAGCTGCTACACACCCTGAGAAAGATTTTCTAACTTACTACTGATGGGGCAAGTTTTCCTTCTCTCTCATCTCCAACAACGAATCATTTCCTTTGTGCATCCTTAATGTATGCCCCCGCTTTAATCCTGAAATCCTTTTGGGAGGTCAGTCTCCACTAACTGATCTACAGCCACAGCTTCTCCATCTCCAGCTTTTTCCTTTAGTCGCTCTCCCGTATCTCCATTTTTCACAGTCCAGCTAAAGTGGACCCGCTGAACCGTGCATCTTGTTGGGGTCAGAAACAGGACAGCCACTGAGCTAGAAAAAGGCTTTGTTCACTGACCAGTCATATGGCAACAATGCCTGTGGTACCTTACACACACTCACAGACTTAGGGTGCACAAATAATTAGCTGTGTTTTCATGTAATAGGAAAGTCACAACCTCAGTTCCTCTGTTCTGCAGAACAAGTCATGCCACATCTTGAAGACAGAAAAACTTTTACAAGGTTGGTCTTCCTATAACAATGCCAAGGCCACATTCAAGCAGGTCAGTAACAGCAGGAGTGTGTTTGTGAGCATAAACATGCCATTTTGTAATATCCAGAGATTTCCTTGCATTGTGTTGAGAATGATAAGTGGGTATGAGGGATTATTCCATGCAGGGACCTGGTATTTCTCCTCAGCACGACCCTATTCACCCAGAGAAAATGAGGAAGTGTAGTTCATATGGAGAGTGGGATGTCTTGGCCTGGTGGAGGTTGCGTCTTTGCCAGTTGCTCCAGCTGTTTAGATTTTGGCTCGAGCACTGGGTTTTCCCTAACCATGTAAGACAAAACCTCTTACCTCCTCCAGACCATGACTCATTGACTTCAGAGAGGTTGAAGTTTATACCAGTCAGCACTAAATCATACACAACAGAAAAATCAGAGGGGCAACTTCAAGGAGTTGGCGTGAAATTAGAAGCCACGCTTGAAGCTACTGAGCCACTTCATTTGGCACAAGATTCAAGACGTCTCCTAATCCACCAGAGGATCCAAATATTGTTAACCTCATGTCAAATTGAGTAAAGAGGTAGAACGTTGTTGTATCTGGGGTGTAGGTGCATAAGACCACCCTTGGAAATATGGCTAGGCTCATATTAACTAGACATCTAAAAGAGAACATAAGTCTTTAGTGCCTAATATACATCTAAAAATATTTCTTTGATCTTTTAGAGTGATTTCACACTGGGATAGTCAAGCAAACTCAATTTGAGAGACAGGGAGATGCATAAACTTCCTATACCTTTATTTAGTTTTGTTTTCCTTTCCATTTAGTGGACCAAAACACCTACGAACACCAGGAACTCATTAAAACTGGGGGTTAGAGGGTGGTATGGGGCAAAATGAGTACACTCCAGGATGAAAACATTAAAGAAAACAAGGAACAGAACAACTGGTCCAACTCTTTTTACTCCCAAATTATGTTTCCGTAACTTAATACGGTTAGGTCACTTGTGCTCCTTGATCAGCTAACTGGTTTCTAGGTGACCTGCCCCAGGTCTCATTGGCAAGATAACCAGATGAACTTGTTCTCAGATAGACCAGGGTTTTTTTTTTTTTTTTTTTTTAATTTAGCCAAAAGCAAAGTTCAGCAAAGCTCTCCCATCTGTCAAATAAATCAGAATACACCCCCAAAAAACTAAACTGGTTTAGATTTGACATGCCACTGTGAGTGCATCCAAAAAGATCCAAAAGCTCAGAAACCCACAGGTAACTGCAACCAAGATTCCTAAATATCATGTAAAGAGTTGGGAAAATGTTGAAACAATTTTGCACCAATCAAAAGGGGGGTTAGCATCAGGACAATATGGGGAGTTGTTTAAAGGTTTGCACACACTCAAGCATTCTCGTCTTCATGCATTCTTGGCAACTGCCGTCAAACACCAGCAACATTCCTCACCTTGTTAACAATGCACAGCTCTGCATAGTGCATTTGTGTGTTTGTGAATCAGAGAGTGGTCTGTTTAACACACAAGTCTCATGCCTTTAGGAGGAGCTTCCACTTATACCCCAACTGCTCTAAAGCTCTGCAGGGGATGGAGCGCGGGGGTGGGGGCCCAAGGCAGAAGAGTGAGTAGCGTTTGCGAATCGAGCACCTGTGCTAACATGTTCCACAAGCTGATCCGACAAATCTGGCAAACTGGATCTCGATTGAGTGAAGCCTGATTTCTCCTCTAAGTGTCATGCTCAAACCAAAGACATCCATCATGGTGACTTTAACTGCATTAGGGAAAACTTTCAGTGATGCAGCAGCAAGAGGATTTCACAACATCACGCCTGTACTCACTATTACTAATCACACAAAAACCTGCAACTTACCAAGACTTTTAAAGGTGATGCATCACTGTTGACTCTTTTTTTTTTCTTTTTGCTGACTTACTATCTTATTTTAGCCAGCAAGAAATATAAAGCATAACAAAAGTATGGCATTTTCTCTGCTGTGACAGACACTTCTTCCACCTTTGATTTCTTCATCTCTTGTTTTTGTTGTTCCCTTTAAAGGTTCAGTGTCTGCATTAGCTGCAGCTTCCTGCTGTGTTACTCAAAAGCTACGTGGATCTTTTGTGAATAAACTTACCCTCAGCAGCAGTGGAGGAGAGTCCCACCATTCTGCAAGGTTTGAAAGAAGACAAACTGCTTTTTTCATACACAAAACAAATGCCGAAAGAAACACTCCTGCTCCGTGGTTGGGAAGCCTTTGTAGTGCAGGTCTGCTGAATTTACACTCCTTTTACCTCTCCCTTCCTCCTCCTGATCTGTTATCTCCCTCCACCTCCCTCTCACACTTTGTCTCCCCTCCTCTTTTCTTTTCTTCTGTGGTGGAGTTGGTTTTCAGGGAGATGGTTGAGTGTGCGCTGGATCTCCCTCCACTGTAATCCTTAGGATTGTAAAGCACCTGGGAAAGACTTGCAGTGTAAACACAGATGTAGATGAATGGCTAACACACTCTTTGTACCTTTGCATTTTTACCCTGAGTTGGTATTGTCAACATTTCTCTTGCTCCTTGCACCATAAAACTTTGATTCTAACAGAAAACTGTATTTCCCAGTAAAGCTATTCTGCAGGTAAAGAAAACAACCAAACATATAATTTAAAACTTATTTTAGGTAAAGTGCTTTGAAAGTAAAACACGGACTACTAGTAAAGTGTTCCAACTGGATGTGTGGACAAGTTGAATTTTTGAAGGAGATGATTTGTTGCCCTAAGACAGAGTCACATCCCCTGGCAAGAGGTAACATGTTGCCCTGAATCACGCAAGCAATAACGCCAGCAAAGCACAAAGAGCCCCCAGGCGCGCATGGTCCAACACACATGCATACACAATGCAGCACAAAGAGACAGACATAACACTGCTTCCTCTCAAAAGGGGCTTTCACTGTCAGCTGGCTGCCACACAAAATCGCCAACAGTTAAAGTCAAGATTAGAGCTGTACTTCGCATTCCGTCATCAAAAGTTCATTAAGTTTAATACATCTGGTGTTGAAAATACTCGTCCTTTTTTACTTTTTAGAGACTGTTTTAAAAATCGAAAGTATAGGGATAGATGGTCAAAGCAAGTTTGTAAAGATTTATACATACAGTACTACACTAAGGCTATCACTGAGATGCAACAATCCACTGAAACTCACACACACACAAAAACAATCAAGCAGTTTCTCTTGAACTCAAACTCAACTGTGAATAATATTATTCAACATCATGCAGTTTAATACAAATGGCAAGTGACGGGTGTGCACCTAAAAGCCAATTTTTTCACAAATCTCTTACTTCTCCCTGGTCAGCACTCACATTACCCCAAAGACATCCAGTCTTGAGAATGGCAATACTTGTTTCACTAGGTGGCAAGACAAACTTGTTTTGTTGGTTTACTATACCAATAGTGGAGAAAATGGGCTTTCAGGTGTAAAGAAGAAAATCTTTAAGCATGTAAAAGGGTGGTACGGTGGAGCAGTGGTTAGCGCTCTTGCCTCTCTGGACACTCTGCCTTCCTTCCAAAGTCCAGAGACAGGGATTCCCTTTGCATGTGTTTGTAATTGCATGGCCCTACAACAGAACTGGCAATGTGTTCAAGTGCACACTTCGCCCAACAGTAGCTGGGTTGGCTCCAGCAGCTCCATGACTTCAAAAGGGATTCAGTGGGTTCTGAAGATTGATGGATGTATTCCCTTTTTTTCTCTTTTTTTTTTTAATTATCAGTCTTGTAGAGCACAGTGTTGCTTTGGTTTTGATTATGCCAAGCCATTGTGAGAAGTGACACATGATACCAGGGGTGTCTTGTGATTAGTGTTCTCGCTATGGAAAATCTGACTTTGGCAGGTTTAGTGTTCACACCAGAGCCAGCAGATCTGTGCTCACCTCTGCACAGATTGATATCAGCAGCATTTCAAACCATATTTTGGGTTCAAATGTTCTTGGGCTCAGTTTGAGCAAACCTTCAGTCAACAGCATGTATCTCACAATTGTCACACTTTTTGACAAGCAAAGCCTACATTAGAAATGGCGGGAGGATTTATGAGTCAAAATGGTTCAGGAAAAGCTGCAATGACTCATGGAAAATTAAAAACTATTGTAAACTTTTAAAGACAGTATATTGACCCTTGAAAACACAGTTTGCAGTGAAGTATATGGAAGTATTTCTTTTTTTGTAACAGCATTTCTTTCAAAATAAGATATTCAAAGACCAGGCAGTTTTTTTTTCTTTTCATGTATGGAACTCTGCTAGGTAATATCAGGATATTCCTTACCTTTTTTCACTTGTTCTTGAGTATCAAAAACTAAGACGTCAACTTAAAGTCTTGAGAAAGCATTCAAAATGGTATGTAAGCCTTTTTAAATACCTCTAGAAATAAATAGTTTTATTTTAGCAAAAACCAAATAGAAACAAATAAAATATATTGAATCAATTTGTTGCCAAGATCGTAAAAATACCCATTACTTTTAATCATAAAGATTTATGTGAACCCCACACAGAGGTCATAACTCTTCCTTCAATGAATAAAGCCTACACTTCCCTGCTAAAATATGGTAGACGATGAAGGCTTTGCAAACACTAAATAATGTTTTTCAGAGGAACTTTGAAGGCAACACACATCACAACAGCGACTTTCTGTCGAAGGGTATGTTATAGTTGATGCTCTGCTGAGATATCTGCTTGCATAGCCGCACATTAATTACAGGGAAAGATCAAAAGGGATAGAAAGAACTTAACGCAATAACCAAGTCATTTCAAAGGATTAATCTTGATACGGTATGATATATCATTCTCAGATGTGGAACAACAACCGTGACATATCTCTAAAGAAAAACTATGGACACAAAGAAAAAAAAAGAAAAGCTAGCTATACAAAAGCAAGAACTTATCTAAGATGAGAAGTTTGTTTTCCTCATTTCCTTTCAAATTGCCAACCGTGCAGACAAAAACGATAGCAACACCCTTTTAGGGCCAGTTATGGGATGAAAAACTACTTCTTGCAGCGACTAAACGTGACCTATGCCCTCCTTAGTCCAACTGTGGCCCATTTTAAGCTGTAAAACACACAAAACTCACTTTTCATCTGATTTGATATACTTTTAGAAATAATATCAAGCATGTGTGACAATTAGCATACTTGGGTATGAATTATTCCTGTGAAAACCTCAAAGAGCTGTAGCATCTGTGACTCCACAAGAGACCAGGATCTAGTGAATACTGCAGTTTTTTTGTTTTTTTTTTTCCTGAAAGTCCCCCCTTCAATGTTTTCTTTCGACATGTCAAACATATAACCGTTTCCCAACCTCATTTGAGATGAAAGCCCAGAGCTTGTTGAAGAAACTGATGTGTCCAGAAACAGCGTGAGTGCATGTCAGTGCACCAAAAAAAGACTCAAAGCATAATATTGTCGGATGTTAAGTGACTCACGAGCGAGAGTTTTCAGTCGAGACAACACAGCGTGAATACCATGTTCATGCTGTGAGAAAGTTTTCCAAATACCGCTATACTGTTTCGGCACACTCGGAGAAACCACAAAAAGGCCTGAAAAAATTGTATCTTTGTAATCAAAAACATCTAGACAGCCCTCACCTGGATCTATTAGTTAGATGTTTAGAATGTAGCAGATGTGCAAATTTAAACTAAGCCAGACAGTGTTCAGTGTTTTCTTTCACGTGCAAGTCCCCTATAATGATGAAACATCCTCCTACTGAACTCCTTAGATTCCAGGCATTTCCAGAGGGTGACGGATCTCATCTCCTCTCCCTTCATTAAACATGTCTAGGCATTTACAAGCCAAAAAATCCAGAGCCAACAACAAGTAAACAGAACTCGCTCATGTTTGTGAAACAGCCATAAAGCTTTTTCAATCTTTTGTTACTGCTTTACTGGTGGAAAAAACATAAGCTCAGAGTTAAAAAAAAAAAAAAAGAAGAAAAACTTAATTGATCTCAACTAAAAAAAAATGCAGTCAAGTTTATTTATTTTATTTTATTCAAATCAGTGTAATCTGAGTAAACATGTTTTACCAACCCACAAAAAGGGTTAGGGTTTTCTGAGGCGCAAGGTTCCAATTACTGATCCAATTAATGCAGGGCGAGGTGGTTAGGGTTAGGATTAGGGATTATTTTGGGGCTATTAACCAAAGGTCATGGGGGTAAGATTAGGGTTTCTTGAAGGTAAGAGCTTCATTTAGTGGCCAAATTAATGTGGGAAGAGACTGGTTAAAATTAGAGTTGCCTCTCATGGCTCTGAATTATTACTGGGATATTATAGAGAAAATAATTTTGTTGCCAGAAAACAAACATTTCAGTGTCTATAGCATTACTTTAATTTGAGGACATGTGTGAGTTAAGCCCATTGTGTGAATGTAATCATGTTTTGTTGAGACTAGTACATAGCCCTGCCCTATTCTTCCAGGCATGCCAAATATGGTAAAAATGTTTTGTAGGTTTTGTTTTGTACCTGTAGCTTGAAGCTTGAAACTTGTATTTTTAAAATGTGTACAAGTTACAAAACACAACTTATAAACGTAAGCTCCAGGTACAAAACTAAAGTCTCAATTCTAGCTCCATACTACAGGTTAGAAAACAGTTAGATTAAGAAAAAAATCACTAACTTAAATCATAGATCTGCTTTAAACATTAAACCAGAACCCACACTAACATTTGATCTATTTAATTGAGAATCTTTTACACCAATCCACACTGTCCTCTGGTAAAGATAGCTTTTTACAACACACTCAAACTTCAACAATCAATGCAATTTTCTCCACATTATGCCAAATGTCTAAATTCTCCCAATACATTACATTTTTTTTCTCCTCCTGTTATAGTAAGTACACTTGTCAAGTGGATGCCTTTGTCATTCATGCTCCCTTCAGAGATGGACTTCCTAGTGATGTTTATGACTTCATGTATCGCCTCAAGCCTTCTGTTTCCTCTTCCTGTCAGCGGGCCTACAGCTACATTTACTGCAGTGTCTCTGGTGACCATGTTCTCATTGTGCTGCCTAGATCTTAGGCTATGATAGAGCTAAACATATGTGCTGGCAGAATTGCAATAGAAAAGAAAGCATAATGGAACTCAGAATTTATTCAACAACCCTTGGCCCAATCCAGTTTGAGGATTTAGTTTTTCATTTTAAATGTACTGAATGGTTGGAAACGTGAGACAGACATGTCATAGTAAATACAGTTTCCCAGATGCAAATTACAAAGCTCTAGCTGCCCCCCCCCCACCCCACCCCCCCAAAAAAACAAAAAAAAAACAAAACAAAAAACAACACCAACATGTGGAAAAGCTTATTTAGTCTGTAGGAGTTGTAAAGATTGAAAAATGAAGGAAAAGGGAGGAAATAACCTGATCTCCCTACTGGTTTTTTATGACACCCAGGAAGACGCTTCAGGTTACAATAAAATGCAGCCCAAGCCCCTCACAATCCAATACATACAAGTGTAAAAACGCAAGAAAAGCTCCAGAGATGGAAGACATCCAAGAAAATGGTCTGCACTTTATCATCCAGCATGTTGACTTGCTAAACGTTTGTGGGACACCAAGTTACAAACTGTCACCTCAGCAGATTGCATCCGACAACACACCATTTCCCAATCCTACATTTGTCAAGGGCATGCATTCCACAGCTTGGTTACTTTCCACCCTTATCTTAGCTGAAATCTCTGTGAAGTAAAAAAAAAAAAAAACGAAAAGGGCTCACATTAAATCCAGCACATTTTTGTCTGCATCATTTTGGGTGTGTCAGTATCCCTCAGACATCATGTCTGACAAATTTCTGCCATAAATATGCATTCTTATTCTTCTAATTAGGGGAAACTAATGATCATGTTCCAGATTTAAGGGAAAAAAATCAGCTCCAATTATTTTTTTTTCCCCCATTTTGGGTGACTGAGAGGTTTTTGTGGTGATTGTGTGGGAAAGATTATGGGTCTTTGCACTTGCCTGTTTAGGTAGGAGGTAGAAGGCCATGACACTTTCAACTTTGAAGGTTCAGACGGACGTGGTTTCACTGCAGCTGAGTAATGTGGGAAGCGCCAGTCGTGGCTACAGTGGTTATCTCAAAGAGTCTAGGGCCACAGTTGGAGGTCAGGTTAGTTAGGCATTCCTTTTCATGTCCACCATGTTTGTTTAGTGGCATTTACTTTGCTACAGCAAGGGTATAATCCAAAAAAATTACAGTTAGCCATTAAAAAAGGGGAAAAAAAGATCATTCAGAAACAAAAACACAACTGCATAGTAAAAAACATTCTAAAAACAGACTTCAGAGAGTGTTTTTACATTAAAAATAATTAAAAGTTGAATTGAAAGTAAAGCTTGACCAATAAACTATTTTTTCTTGTACAAAATGATATGAATCTGCTTTCTTTTATGAGCTCTCTGAAATCAGACAGTCTGCTCCTGAAATATTAAATCACTGTTTTATGCAAGAACACAAGTCTCAACAAAAGTTTACAAACTGTAAAGAGTATTTGCTGAAATATTTTTTTAATCTTTTAGTTGCTTTTTTCAAACATCATTTGACGGATACACCGGTGAAGCCCCCCATAACAGCAAAAACACAAAAAAGTTGTGCAAGAAATGTGAAAAATTTAGATTTGGTCGTAGGTCATTGCCTCAAGCTTCTACAATGTACAGTGAGTACATCCAGCAAAAAAATTTGAGGCATAAGACAAGCTGACACTATTCCCCTGCAGGTGATTAGAGACGACCTGCTCTGCGTTGTTTAGTAGTGAGTCGGATTCTATGCAGATGATAACCTACATTCTATGATTTCAGAGCATCATTAGCCGGAAGTCCTCGACCACAGTCTTCCCCTAGAAAAAGACCGAAACCAGGTTAAGGTTAATGTTGGGAATCTTCTAGAATGGAAATGCAAATCTGCTTCCAACTACAGTTACCAAATTTTTGCTTCCGACTAATGGTGTGTTTAATGATGTGCTTGGGCGTCATCGTGTCTGCAACCAGGTCCCCTCCTTTTAAACAGACCCAGTTAGAATACATCGACTTTCTGTCTGAAGCCTTTTCAAAACAAAAAATACAATTATGACCATGTGCAATTTACCAATGTATCATTGGTGAACCGTTGTTAAATGAAATCTAAATTTTCTTCAATATCATAACAAAACTTAAATATTTTTTTCAGTCTGAATCAAACATTGTTTTTCTCTGCATCTCTTTTACATTAAAAAATATGTGTTGGGTAAATTTTTTGTAACTTCCCATTTTGTTTTCATAGGTGGAGAAGGATATTGTGATATTTTTAAACATCGATTTGATCTAAAATTATCACCAATACATCCAGCATTCTTAACTTTAACAGTCTATGAGAGAATAATCACTGCAGAAATGCAGATATACAATGCTGTGGTCATTAAAATTTTCATTCAGATCTATCTTTAAACCAAATCTACTAAAATAGGAGCAATATGAAGCATTATACCACTTTAACCATCCCAGTGGGATATCTAATGAAGGCCAAATTGTAGCAGAGTTCACAGTCCTGCTATGTGGAAGAAATTGTGTCTCTTGTGAAATTAACAGTTGTGAAAATAGACAAAGGTAGGTCTATACTAAACTTTGTTTTCAGTATGTTCTATGTTTGCCTTGCTTTCAGATAAAAATGCAAAAAAAAAACCAAACAGTGAATGAAAATAGTTTTTATCCCACTTTCCTTCCTCAGTAGGTTTTGGATTATTTTGTCCTTTAAGCATCCCTCAAATAATACAAGCGGTCGAATGAGACTACGTGAACAGCTGTTGCTGAAATCATTTTTTTTTTTATCTGAAATAGGGTCACAGGCCACAAAACTGATCAATAAGAGTGGATGACTATCTGCTTCCGACCTCTCCCCTTCAACCTGCCTCTCATTTTTCTGTTTTTTACTCTGATTTATTCAGGTCTGGGATGGTAGAGAGGGACTGATTCATCCTGGTGCCAGACAAAGACCCTACAGTGCAGCCAGTATTAATCAGATCACAGAAGTGCCCTGAGTCCTATGAGATCACCACAATGCTATGTCTCCATTACAGAAAAGCATTGACTTACTGAAAAAAAAAATGCTATTTTGCAAGTGGAAGTCTTACTTTATTGATGCTGCTCAGACAGGCTAAGAAACACAGGCAGACAAGTCTTCAAACACACAAACAAATGAATTACAGGAGATGAAGAAGACGCTTTGTTTCTGTCCTGACTGTCAATTTGATCTGGGACCAGAGCTCAGTCTTAAGTTTTTAGAAAATCTTACTTTTGTGCTCTACATATAACCGTCACAATCTGCATAGCCTTTTGCTGGATAGAGTTGTTCAGAATGTTCTACATTTGGTTGACATAAACTTAAAAAGACAAGTAGTGTTAAAAATACAATGATTACTTATTATTATCATCATTTACAATCTTGATCTAATAACAAGGTTGACATTTCACTGTCTGTTAAGCATTGATTACATTCAAACTAAGAGTGTATTCAGACTGAACATTTGTTCCAGATGATCGAGGGAAACAAAAATCAAACTCATTCCATACTGTACAATGGTTGACATGGCTGCCATTACTGGTTACCCTCATATCAATATATTCATTTATTTAACTGCAGGAGGAGGTGGTGCATTCTCCCTCTGTCAGCCAAGAAACACATTGCTTAGGTGGGCGACAGCTTTAGTACTTCTCATACGACAGACTTCACTTCCACCATTCAGTCTTTTGGGTGAGCTCATCTATAATCTATAGGTTTTATTTATTTTAAGTTCAAGAAGTAAAAAGAAAAAGGTACATTGTATTTCAGCTACACATTGTAGGATATGTTTTACAACAAGGTACTTAAGTAAATCTAATTTAGTAAGTGTCATTTTCTTTTCTTTTCTTTTCTTTCCACTTCTGTCTCTGGGTTTGGATTGACTCCATTTTTATTTATCTGGGTAAGTTTTTAGAAAATCCTGGCAGCTGCATCTCCACCGGTGTTCCACAGGGTACAGTACCACGTCTCTAATCTGTCATGTGCTTGCATGTTTTTTTCTTAACATCTCTATGCTGACGCAACACAGTTCCTCCTGTCTTTTATACCAAACGATATGAATCATCTAACATCTCTGCCTGCCAAACAGATAGATAAGAGACAAATATCTTTGACTCAGTCACTTAAAGACAAGTGTCCGGATCTGTCCTGTCAGCCTTTTTTAAAGATGAGTTTCACAATGAACCAAATGACTGCTTTATGTCTAGTTTTTTATCAGCCAAAAAAGGACATATGCAGCACCTTGTGCTGCCGGCATATGATCCCTGACACTTGTCTGAAAAGTTGTTCCAACTCGGCCTCTTCCATTTAGATACACAACCCTTTGCAATACTAAACTTTTGAGATAGGCAGTCCTACTCTACATGAGTCCTACTTTTTAAAAATAGACTAAAGAATGAACTCTTTAGCTTCCTCTGTATTAAAAAAAAATCTACTTTTGACAGTTCTTGCAGCTAAGAGATTTTTTCTACAGCACTTAAACATTAAAATTGTACTCCAACCCAGTTTTTAAATTTACTAGATAGCTAAATGTAATTGCACATATAAATATAGGTACTAAATTTTTTTCACAAATATGTATTCAGTAATCCTGTTTGACTTCTGTACAAAAGCAGGTGCAGTTTGCCAATTCATCTCTGGTGTACTTTTTGTACCACAAGCAAAGCAGTTCATATTTACTCCATTGTAAAATGGTCCAAATTCACAACAAAGCCAATCCTTGATGAGCCATCTATTTTCAGGAATGTGGGCAACCCACCTGGAGTATACAAATACGGGCTAAATCCTGCACCACTCAGGCTGATGAAGCTACTTGGATGAGCGGCTTCATCCGCCATTAGATGGTGACGCAACAATTCAGGGAAGAAGATTTTAAGTCCAAGTTGCAATGATTCAACTTCAAGTCAACATCAGCTGAATGAATGACCGACAAAACTAAATATAGCAAGAAAGCAAAACAAGTAATTCTAATTCTCTGAGATATTTTGATAAACGAAATAATTTTATTTTAGGCATTACCTTGAAATTGAGCACACCTTGAACATGACTTTTTGACTGACAAGTGACTCTTAAAAATCCCACCTTTAGTTTCTCTCTTTGGCAGTCACTAGTATTCCTAAAAAGTCATATCTTACAGCCTGCTTTTTGTCAGATCGGGTAATCTGTCTGGCTTTTCTATCTTTATTGAAAGTCTTGAAAGAATATTTTGCACCAACCCATTTCAAAACAGCTCTGTTTTTACAGATTAAACTGTCTTTTATGATTATGCAGACTCCAGAAAGATCATGGATCTAGGTTTGTCTTTGCATAACTTGAATCATAAAACTATTTAGATGTTGCCATGAGCTTTCGTTTAACATTGTACGAAACTGCAGCAGGAAACGTTCGACTGATGGTCCAAACATGACTGAATATTAGAAAATATAAAGTAGAAGGTTGTAAAAGAAACAGATGCCATGTTAGATGTGAGGTAAGTACCATACGCAGGTGGAATGTCATGCATGAGTAAACCTGTATGGCACTTTTATGGCACATCAAGTGGAATGTTGGATGCCCCACGTCAAATTTTATCTTGAATCTCAGGGCTAGGATATGTTTTGATTGGGTGAAATTATGCCTAAAACGAAACTATGTTCAGAATAGCCTTATTTAGAGAAAAAAAAAAAAAAAAGTCTTTAACAGAGACCTAGAAAATGCCCTTTAAAATGTTGACAACAAACTTAACACAAAAAATTACCACAAACGTTTCCAAAACCCATGTTAGTTTAGTAAATTATATATATATATATATATATAATTAAAGAAGAATGCACTGAGAAGGAATTATTTTGCTTACATCCAGATTTTCTTCTGGAGAGATCTGCAGGATTAGCATTGCCTGACAACATTTGAACACAAATCACGCTAAATTATGGCTGCTGTCAAATAACACATGAAAGTTCAAATGATAACAGGTTAGGTTAGTCGGATTCTGCCCGGTCTCAGCAATAAATCTGTAATTTCTCTGCACTGTTTGTACTTGATTGCTTGCACTCCCCAGGCAGAGTCACGTCACCCTGTGCAACAGACAGACCTTTACATCTTCCATACACTGTAATAGAGTGTAATAGAGTGAAGAAACCTTCATGGTAACGCTTTGCTGCAAAAAGACTGACCCTTGTTGCCCTTACACAATGCACATATGAACTCCCACTTGTGCAGATGCCTAGAAATACCCTGCACACAACTCATCCATATGAATCATAATGATCACTCTCTTTTTGAGAGGGGAATTCCATTTCTTACAGGGCTTGACTACAATTGTGAAAGAATTAGAGCTCGAGCATGACAAGACATCCATTTATAACACGAAATATGAAGATTTACTTAAGTCTGATGTCCAGTATGTCCCAAATCTAAAATAAATCTTGATGAAGTAAGATTATGAAAATGAATGATAACGCTTAATCTTCATAGAATAAGTATGTGTAATTAGCTGAAAGCATATGTATTAGTCCATTTTTTGTAATATTGTTCTTTTGGTTATGACAATCAATAGGTAACAGCAATAGCACATTTATACGGCTTTTTTAATTAAGTAAAGGTGAGAAAAACATCCATGGATGGAAAAAGAAATGACTGCAGTAAAATGTGCAGCTTCTTATTTTTGATAAAATAAACAAATGCCTTTTTTCCCATATGAGGTGAAACTTTAGTATTTACAAACTTCTGTTATTTGTATAAATTGATATGTCTGGGCAAGAACTGTGATAAACTGCTAGTGGGGTGATGAAAGCAAAACCTGTGAAAAACTAGGTAGAGGTGGATCCAGTGATAATTGGTTATGATAGGCCTGGAACAAGCTGTGATGTTGTGTGTCTGGGGTTATTAACAAAATGTTAGTACATGGTGGAGCTTTTAATAAACTGTGGTAAAGTCAGTAGAGCCACTAAACTATTAAAATGAAGCTGGAGCATGTGATGTGCAGGTGGAGCTTGTGAGGTAGATGAAACACTAATAATAACCGCTGTGATGAAGGCGAAGCCTTTGATAAACATTTGAGATGGAGCCTGTGAGACACTGTTGTCATGGAAGGGGAGCCTGTGAAAACAGTTTTGCAGTAGGTGGAGTTTGTTACACACTATTGTGATGAAGATGGAGGAAATGAAAAATTGTTTTGATGAAGATGTAACAGAACTGTTGTCATGGAAATGGAGCCTGTGGCAGATTGTTATCACGGAGGTGACAAACTTGTGTTGGAGGAAGCCACTTTAAAAACTGTTGTGGTAGAGGTGGAGTTTATGGTAAACTGGTGTGATGTAAATTAAAAGAAGAAAAAATATATAGAAATTGAAGACAACACATTTCAGACAAGCAATGAGCTTAATCCAGTGTGGGTCATTAAGAATGACCCTTCATGCTGCTGCCTTAAAAACTAAGTACCCGTAAGGGGACCTTAGTCTGGCCCTTCCTGTGCCGGTTCCTAGCCCAGATAAAATACGGGGTTATGTCCGGAATCTGGCAAAAAACTCTGCCAAATCACCAGTGAGAATCAGTGAAAGCTGATTCGCTGTGGCGACCCCTGACGGGATGCAGAAAAGTGAACATTTAATATGATATTGAGATAGTAGTCAGCTTAACATAACATCAAAATGATTTTTTTTGTCTGACTTGTGTGGCTCTCCTAGTGTCAGATTGGAAACAGCTGACAATCTTTTTGGCCAAAGTTTAACTTCTAACCTAATCCTGTAAGTATCCCCGATTTTCATTAAAGTACAGATGACAACGAAATTGCCATAATGAGTGCAGAAAAAAAAAAAAAAAAATCACACATTTTATATTGTTAGCCTGTGCTCATGAGCTTGGTGCTACAATTATGCATTTTTCTTTAGTCACAGCAGATCACTGTTAGCCCAGATGTGCTTCCACAGACTCAAAAAATGCCCAACAATAGAAACATTCATCAGATCAGATAGACTGAATCACAAAAATCCCACAGTGTCTCTGAAGGGACAGCCTCTCCTGTTCCACACCCACCTGATGCTCTGCATCTGCTGGTGTGGAAGCATAATCGTATCCACATCAATATCTTGTTGGCTGGGAAAAGCTCTTGCAGTTCAAGCCCTGAACGGAACAAAAGACACTAAAACAATACTATGAATTTGTCAATGAACAGGTGTGATGAAAAGCATATTTTGGAGCTACAATATGAGACAAAAGGTGTCTTGACACTAAAAATGACTGCATGCTTTTCTACGCTCAAGGTCTGTACAGAATCAAATGTATTACATTAATGTTTACATTTTCAACCGGTAGCTCACAGCCCCTCACAACCCCAACCTAACATTACCTGTGAAACAAAAAAATGGTGAGCAAATACTGGAGCCATACAGATCCCAGCTCAGATGAGGAAAGCAAAGATGTAAATTGATCTGGTCGTCAACAAGTGGATGCATCAGCTTGTATCTTGCTGTAGTAGCTTCTACATCACAGCTAAAAGATTGTTCCAACAGCATTTTCCTTTTTTTTGCTCTGTATTCACAACGATTTGAATAGAGACATACTTAGAAATGAAATTTTAATCATAATTTTCTTCATATATGTCCTCCATCATGAGAAAAATGCCAAAAGAACATGGTAAAAAAAAAATAATAATAACTTTCTTTGGATTAGGTCTTTAAAAATTTAAGGTTCTTCACACCGGACTGTTTGGTCTCCACTAAAGTTTGTCAGTTTTGTTGGGCAGATGTGAAAGCTCATGTGGACTCTGATGCAGACCAAACAAAGCAACTCTGGTTCACCTGAAAACAATGGTCTCAGCTAATCAAAGCATGAACACAGAAGGATCATCCAGGAAATTAAAGAGCAGAAAACAGTCGAGAATGTGTAGGCACTTCACCAACTGGTAAAAAACAACAAAAGCCCATAGTATGAATCTCTTAAAACTTAGAAAACTGCTCAGTAAATTTAGCCATTTTACATTGCAGATGTTTATTTTAGGGGTCACCACAGCAAATCATCTTTCTCCATCAATACTTGTCTTTATTAATTGTCTCACTCACACGTCCTACCTGCACAGCAAAAATGAAGCCTCTAGTGGGACCGGCATATTTACTGAAGTTTAGTGCAGCCAACTCAAAAATGTGTTAAAAATAGTAACTGGGCAACAAACAAATTAACAAAGTTAGGTTTGAACCTCTGCTGACCTCCCCCGTGATAAAAAAAATAAACTATCGGCCACCAAAAAAAGCCACAGCCTACCCAAAAATATGCACAGAGTTGAGCTCTATGAAATCTGAACACCTGATCTAAAACAAAACCACACCCTCAGAGTAGTCATGTGTAATGTAAAAAGTAATCTGCATCAAAAAAGCTTCAGAAACCAGATGTGCGTAGGTACATTTTAGGTGCAAAAATGTTTGTTGTTTGTTGGGTTGCTCTCTTCTGAAACCTGCCTCTAATGGTCTTTTGCGGTACTGCAGAATTTGGTACATTATTTGTGTCAAGCGATAGAGTGAGCTGTCGGGGTTTGTGGTCAACCTGGGGCATTGAAAAGTTGAAGTCACTTGTCAATGCTCTTTCAGAGGAGTAACAGCTGGTCTGGGATTTACTCCTTCAGGCTCAAATCACAAATTGAGCAATAATGATCAATACTGAGCAACTGTTTTGACAGTGTGACCAAATGAAATAAAAACATTTCCCCCTAATTTTAGCAACGCTTTGTGACACTTCCACTGGAAAAGCATCCTAAAAAATGTACTTTTTTGAATGGAACCATCCATTAATTGCATAAACTGTGACACTTTCCCATCACATCATATCCCAGAAAGCATCATCTTTCCAACAAAAGTCCGACATTGCCTCTGTGGGATTAAAATAAACACTTTGAAGCTATTTAGGATAGACGAGGAAAAAAAAGTCACAGAGCAGGAGCCAATCAGAGGCCTCAAAACAAGGTAAACAGTAGGTTACTCCCCAGGGGTCACTGTGTGTTTACACTTATGGTGTTATCTAAACACACAGCATCAGCCAGTTCAGTACATTCTTATGTGTTTGTATGCGTGTGTCAAAACTGACAGATGAGGATTGCTTCCACCCAAAACCGTAACACTTCCTTCCTCAGTTACAATATATAAACTAAACACACCAGGAACAATGACATATATTTATCTTAGAATATAAGAAAAAAATAGAATTCAGTTTGGAAATTCCAAAGTGAAAACTATGTTTTGCAAGTCAAAAATCTTGCAGAATGAGACTAACAGACTAACAGTTTGTCCAACGTACTTTAAGCGTTAAGTCAGTTGAGCAAAAATGTCCATTAAATTGCACATCATAATCACTTTCACATGTCAATCTGCCCTGCAGCTGGCAACTAAACTTTATAGAAGCAGGCAAACTCACCAGCTGAGGACTAAAAACACACCAAACAAAAACTATGCTTGGAAATCATTACATTTTCTTTCTTGTTCAAGTCTGTGTGGCACCCATCAGAGTTATTTTTAAGCCCAAATAAGAAAATAAGTTAGTTTTATTATAAATTGATTGCATATTGCTGTTGTTTGTCTATAAAAGTGTTGATCAGAAAAATAAATGATGTACATACATTTTTTTAGGACAAATGCCTTAAAAAAAATAATCAAAAAACAAAACACGCACATACAGAATAACGAAGAGACAAATCAAATCATAAACCAATCTTACACATGGTGCTCCTCGTGCCCACTGCCCTGCTGATGCCGTCCATGCGGCTGCTGATGACATTTAGTGCATGTCCGCATATGACTGAGGGCGTGCAGCTGTGCAGCCACGGACAGACATGGCAACCCAGACCGGCAGGTCGGATTCGGTTTCTGCTGGGTCCCAAAGCCCGTAAAAGCTAAGTCGGCATTTTTTTGACGGACAAATCAAGGAATATCCTGAAAATAACTGCATGTTTCCTTTAAAATGAACGTTTGAATTTATTCTATATACATTTCATAATTATTTTGTCAGATTAGGACCCATTAAGATCAAGATTTCTTTTTTTTTTTTTTTTTTTTGGCAGATTAGTTGCACAAAAAAGAACAGCAGTCCACGTTTTGTATGCATGCAAATGCACTGATCTGAAACCTTAAGGACACAGATAAACAAAATAAAATATTTCCAGTGAACAGGACAGTTTGTAATTGGTGTGAATGACCATGTATTTTTTAGAACAGGTGAAATTCTATGAGTCATAAAGGAACCTCCATCCAGTCTTTTTCTCTTTTTTTCCACTTTAAACTTGCTAAATATAAGCTTTACTTTTATCTGATCTTTTCAGGCTTGAAGTGTAAATGTACCACTAGAACTCCTCATAGAAGACAGAAAAAACAGGAAATGTACTTATTCCCATTAAAACCGGGCCAACTGAACAAATAAATGCTGGAATAAAAGGACTAAATGAAAACATTAGATTTATCAGTCATAGTTGGTGACAAAAAAAGCCTTTTGATGGTTAGGTTTCATTTCAATAAAAAAATGCATGTTTACATTTTCATATTGGGCATTGAATAAATGCTGTTTTTTTAATTTTTATTTTTTTAGTTTTTTCACTTTTAATGCAGCAATCTGTTGATTATCTGCTTCGAAATGCTGAAATACAATTTTTCCCCCCCAAAAAATCTAGTATAGCCCATCCCAAAAATGTATTGCCATAAAGCTAAAAGGACACAGGCTTTAGAAAAAAGAATAAAAACACAGTGTCTCAGTTGTACTTTTATTTTTGTGACAAAACCTGAAAAGAAAAGTATTCAAATGAAGTCTACATCAACCCTGGATCTGGGAATCGCATTTCTTTGAAGGAAAAAATAATTTCTGTATCTACAAAATTGTTGAAACAGCATTCTGACAGACCAAAAACAAACGTGAATGAAAATGTACGGATGAGTGCAACCCTCACCCAGAGTCATCCTTCTATTGCAATGAGTAGAAAACATCAAAACAGAGCTGCTGTGTGTTTCCTATCAAGTCTAGTTGATTGCACAGCTTTCAGCTAATAACAGCTGCACAGTGATCCAATAGTGACCTTGACTTGTTGAATCGTTATTTTCGAACGATTTTCTTTCTCACTTTGGTTTCCTTTTCAGAAAAAAATCAATGCAGGTCACACAAACAGCTGAAAAGCTGTTGTCCACTTCAGACTGTTATTTTTTTTTTCATGTCAGTTTTTTTTCTTCTTTTGTAAACTAGAGAGGACACTTCATATAACAAAGTCTAGATGGGGAAATAATAGTCAAATGCTTCCCAAAACCAGAGGAAAGTGATGTCGTTTTAAGCCCACACTCATTCTTCCTTTTCATTCTTGCAGATAAAGTGTCTACATTCTACTCATTCAGTTTGCTGGTGCTGCACAGTCATAACTAAAAGAGC
The DNA here is from genome assembly GCA_036245035.1 of Adrianichthys oophorus. Classification (NCBI taxonomy): domain Eukaryota; kingdom Metazoa; phylum Chordata; class Actinopteri; order Beloniformes; family Adrianichthyidae; genus Adrianichthys; species Adrianichthys oophorus. The sequence continues at coordinate 14,097,021 of BSAI01000162.1, read as the reverse complement.
ATAACAAATAAGGCAAAGCCAAAACTCTCCCGATCACCTTCATTTCTGCGGTGCTAGTCACAAGCAGACGTTTGTGGAGCACAGTAAGATCTTTTTCTACCAAGAGAGAAAGCACAAAACTACAGTAAGACAGTCTTTTTTGCTTCCGCTGCACTCCAACACACAACCACAGTCAGCTGTGCTGCCATCCACTTGCCAGTTCATTCTGCATAAAGCCTCTGTGGTCTTCTGTCCAAGTCCAATCTGGCAGGACCAGACTTTGGTTTGTTGCTTTTGGAGATCTGAAACGGGTTCTCAGGCATGGCAGTGTAACTGAGTTAAAGTTCTTCCAGTCTTTCTTTTCCTTTTTCCCGCATTTGTCCGCTAGGAGTTAAAACAGTCGGGCCTGTTTTTTGAGCTCGTTCCTCTTCCACAGGGCCAGCCGGTCAAATTCTTCCACGGTCATACCGAACACTTGGACAAACTCTTCTGGGGACAGGTGGCGCTGACAAAAAAACAAGCAAGAGAACAGAGAAAAGCTAAGACAGTTTTGAGTAATTTACATTTGTGGTTTCAAGTATGGCTTAAAAATAAAATTGAAAACAAAAATGAAGGTTTGTACAGCTTTCAAACCCAGTTTTTCCTCCCACTCCATTCATCACTTACTTCCAGTCTGGCTCTATCTACATCTTTCGGAAGTCTGTTCCGCCCTCTGGTGGTGACAATGAGCGCCTCATAGGGGTAAATCTGAGTTTAAGAAAAACAAAACAATGGATTAATAATGTGGTTAGCTGACATCATTAAAAAAAATAGAATGTATAGAATTTACCTTATATTGAGCTGGGAAAAAAACGATAAGATAATCAGGTAAATGCATGTGATAAATAATGAAGATTTATAGATGGTTCATGACTCTTTGTGCTAAAATTACCTTTGTTTGCCCAGTTCACCTCACTGCCGTCATCATACTGGTAATGATAGCAATCTGCACTCTGAGGCTGCAGGAGCACAAAAAAACCCCACATTGAGTTGAAAAAAACATATATAGTCTGTATCAAAATATTTTTTTTGAATAAAGATCTGGTAGACTTTGGTCTTACCCGCTGGATGCCATTGTGCCCATATCCTGGTAGTGAGGCTGATTTACAAACAAAATCTGAGGTAAAAAAAGGAAAAAAAAATCAGCAAATGTATTAAAAACAACAATGAGCAAACTTTGTCTGTTCCTCCTATAGGATTTAAAAACACAGCAGTACCATCTATTGCCAGAAAGTGGCGCTCAAGGCTTTCTAATCAAAAGTTCCAGATGTGTAGAGCTACAGAGGGTTAAAGAGATGGACCCACAGCAAAAGCCTCATTTCTGAACCAGTGAAACCAGCTTCAGTGAATTTTCAAGCTGCCAATTAAATTATCCACAACCGCGAACCTCAGGACAAAGCAGGCAGCTTTTTTTAGAACATTTTTTTTAATTAACCAAAGAAATAAAAATAAACTCACCACTATCACCGCTGTACTGAGACTGTGGAGCTGTGAAGTAAATATACTTAAAAATTAAAATACATATACTTCACAAGAAGAAAAAAGAGTCTTAATCTTAAAATCTGATTGGAAAATTATCTGTTGTTTCAATTAAAAAATGATGGTAAAAGCAAGTTGGGGAGAACACAGTACAGAAAAAAAGACCGGGAACATGTAGAGAGATGCAAAAACACAGTTATTCTGAAGAAGAAGAAGATAAAAAAAGAACACACAGTAGCATCAAATCACACTGCAGTCAAAACAAACTTTTTTCAATCTGAACCAACTGAACTATGTAAACAAGCCACAAAAAAGAAGATAATGGAATAGACATAAATGAAGAAAATCTCAGTGGGATGGAGCCAAAAAGAACTGCAAAAACCTTTGATTGTTTGGCTTTAGAGACCCACTCTGATGAAAACTGTGTTTTTAACATGTTCTTGTGTCTTTATTTGAAAGTTAAGATTAAATTTGCATTACTGGGTATTCCTTTATTCAAATCGGTAGGAATCAGAAGCAGACGAAAGCATACTGTCTGAAAAGGGCTTATTTGTGACATAGAAAATACGTTGGGTGGGCCACAAGATCCCTGCTTTGCTTAAACAGAGAGCTTTCAGCAACGGGGAGGCGGGGTTGTTCTGTGCCAAGGGTCCCGCCCACAACTCAGAGTTACAAATGTGTTACGAACTACTGCCGCTCTGCAGAAACTATGTCCTAGAGTAGGTATTTCACAAACTTCAACATCTGACTGACTTGAATTCTTTTAAGAGATTTTCGAGGAACTTTGGGGAAAAAATGTATCAAACATCCCTTAAAGAGTTAAAATAAAGCTCTTAGCTGCTGAAAGTCGATTTAAAATCTGACAGAAGCGGTTGAGCCAACTTGACAAATTTATTTCTCAACCATCCTCAAAGCCGACAGCACCCAAGCCCATTTGTGTAGCTTGTTTCACCCTCTCTGTCCTCAATGTTAACAGCACATATTGAACCTCATAAAAAAAGCCCTGTGGCAGCACATGTGATCCTTCTGGCTGAGATACACAGAAACAATCAAAGTTGAAGACATTTATGAAAAAAAATGGAGATGTTCCACATGGGTGTGGATCCTTACAGCCATTGATGGTGTAGTTGTAGGTGGATGTGCTGTAGCCTGTTGTGTTGAGGGTTTCCTTGCTGCCACTGCGAGAATTCCTCACACTGCCCCAGGGGTCATTGTCATAGAAACCCGATCTGGCTTTCATCTCCTCCTTCAGGATCATCCTCCCGATGCCACTCCCAATCTGAGAGGGAAAAGAGAGAGGAAAGGGCAAAATAAAAAAAATAAAAAAAGCAAACGAGAGCAGCAGGAAAAGTTTAGAAAAACAGTTTGCGTACTCTGTCATGTATTAAAATTGCATGATTTTGGTTGTTTTTGAAGGTAGGGCAGCATCAGTGTGACGCTGTGAAGATGAAAATAATGAAGCTCTTACTCTTTGAAGACCCTGACTCCAACTCTCATTTCCTCCCGTCGAGAAGCGTCTTCTTGGCACTCGATAGGCTGAGAAAAAAGAGAAGATGAAAGAAAGTTTTCTTGAGTGATTGTGGAGCTGAAAGTGGGAACAAAATCAAAAAGCTCAAAAAACATGGCAACAAAATGAGTTACACTGCTGTGACTGTAAAAGTAATATTTAAAGATGTTGCTTGCTACCCTTCACCTTCTCTGTAATTTTCCACAAACAGTGAGCTATAGACAGAACAATGGAATGATATTTAATAGACTTAAGTCCTTTTTTCAGTATATAAACACACAAGTGGTCCATTCAACCTGTCAAAACAGAACCCTTTCAGATCTGTCTATTGTGTCACACTTTAAAACAACTGACCAAACACTTAGACCGTGCAGACAAAAGTGTAACGGTAGTTTGAACTGGTTTGCAGCTCAGCATATTCCTTTAACAGGGTGTGTCCCTCCTTTTCCAAGTGACATGCAGAATTGCACAAGCAGCTCTCTGCTTTTAATGTTAGCTTCTTCCTCAATTTAAAATAAGATTCTAACAAAACTGTAGAGTTGGGTTAAATTGAATGTACAGGCCACATGATTGGTCTGCAATCTTTAACACTCAAAGAGCCACTGGGGTTGATTTCTCACCGACCACAACCCAGAAAGAGTTGCAAAGTCTTATTACAACATTACTTTGTATTCTTGTTTTTGTTACTATTATGATAAATATAAATAAACTATTGTTTTTCCTTACATAAATTATTAAATATAAAAAGAAATTCACATTTTTTATCTCCAAGTATGAAATAGTTTATGGCTTTTGATAAAGGTTCCTGTGACTTCCTTTCAAAATAAAAGACACCCTGTGCCACATAGGATCACCTCAGTGCAGCAAACTAAGTAGTAGGTAGCCCAATGTCAGTTTTGGTTTAATAAATAGCATTTAAAAAAACTGACAATTTTAAGTTTTGATGTTGCATCACAGCCATAAATTTGTAAACCTAGCAAATTAAAATTAAACCACAGTTAAGTGATTCTACTTATGTTAGTGGACCATGAGGGAAACTTACAATCATTTCATTTTACTCAAACATTGACAGTTCACCTTGGAACTAATTATATGTGGCACAAAAAAACCTTCCAAATGTTTTAGTATAACTTTGATAAACTATGAAGCTGCACCGCTTGATTAATTGTTGGAGCATTATGGGTACTGTAGTCCAAAACATTGCAGCATTAATGCTTCAACTGTATGTGAATGAGTTTGACTTGTCTGACTGTCTTCTTTCGCTTGATGTGGCGTTTAGCCCAAAAAGTCTGCTACTTGGTAAAATAAAAAAACATTTTATGTTTTTTCAATCAGATAGCCACAATGGAGGGGTAATAGAGCCACACGCGGCTCTGGAGCCTCAGGTTGCAGACCTCTCATCAACATAGAACAGGCGTGTCCAAATCCAGGCCTGGAGGGCCGGCCTTCTGCTGGTTTTCCAGAAACTTTGTCTTAGCTCCTGTTGATTACCTAGAGCAGATGTGTTTAGCCAATAAGGAGCTTCAATGGGAGGCTGTAGACATGTAGGACACCGTCCTCCAGGCCTGGATTTGGACAACCCTGACAAAGAATTATAATTCCACTCTAATTTATATCATCTTTGTGGTTGGCTCAAAATACTTTACTAAATACTCTTTAGAGGTCCCCTTACTCCTGGGAGAGCTGGTGTATGGGTAGTAGTCAGACTCTGATTGCGTGTACTCTGGTGAGTATGTGGACAGTCTGGAGGGTCTGAGGATGTCCTCACTGGTCCTGCTTTTAGTAGCTGCTTCAAGAAGATTGTCTGCAAAGAGAAAAGTTGCAAGGAAGCCAAACATGAATAAAACCAAAAGTATCCAAACTTGATCTTTGGATAGTTAGGAAAAACAAATTTTAGACAGCCACAGTCAAAATGTAAGTTTATGTACATCAACTTTACACCTTTAATTTTTAGGAAATAAAATAGTGTTTGACACTAAACTGTTTCAGCTTCTAATTGAAATTGTTTTACTGCATTTTAACTAACTTCATGTTATTTCAGGATCATTTTGAGCTATCTTTTTTTAAGGATGGTAGTATTGACATCCTCTGCTCAAAAGCTAGCCAAGCCAAATAAAAAACGCAACCAACGCAACGCAAGAGTTTTTAGTTTTTATTGAAAACAAATAAAAGTATGCATTTTTGAAAACTCACTTTGAATGAATTGGACATCAAAAACAAACCACTAGGCCAAAAACAAGACAAAGGCCAGTCAGCTAACTATTATACTTTGCATTGAGAATTTAAAGTCAGAAGGCTGCTTGTCTTATATCAAAAACTACATAAAATTTTGTGCTATACACAAAACTATGCACAGTGGGAGTACTTTTGCACTTCAGGTATGCATTTTACATGACTGGTTTTCCTGACAGAGGAGATCAATATTTCTCCCACAGGAGAAAAAATAATAATTTGCATTAAAGTGGGTTCAGTTACAGCTTAGCCTGAGGGACACAGTCATTTATCAGGCTCTGCAGTGATACTGATGCCACTCTGCACTAAAGAACAGTCAATGAAAGTCAATGGGGATAACATGCAGCATAATGTCAGACAAATCGCTCTTCACTCTGTCAGCCATTATCCATGTCAGCTTCAATCCATGATCCATTGTATTCCTAGGTACATGATGAATGACAACCGTGCTGACGTTCTAATTTTGACACACATACCCTCAGCTCAGTTGAACACGCGTCTTTTGTGACCCACAGACTTTATCAAAAGGCACACAAAATATCTATCCACTGAGAGTGAGTGAAACAGCGAGAAGGGAGATACTTACGGTGGCAAGGTCACCGGGTAAAGTAGAGCAGAGGGTGAAGGGAAGTGAATAAAAGTGATTGGATGCAATAAAACAGAAGCAAAAAGAAAAAGGGAAACATTATTGAAGCGTCTCAAAGGGGAGGGTGAGAAAGTGAAAGCTTTGCTGCCCACATAGAAGACAAGCACAAAGCCTCAAAAAATGACTTAAAAACACCTCTTTTCCATTTGAACAGCAATGTTCGGTTCTGATTAGTTAATAACTGACCTTATTTCTACCAAAAAAAACAAAATTAAAATGTCTATGTTTGGATTTTGGTTGGTTAGGCTGGAAAGGAAGACAATTTATAGAAGTATCCTAAGACTTTTATTTTGAAATGTTTCAAAATCCATCATTTGCGGCATATTTGAACTTGATTCTGTCAAAAATGTGTGATTGGAAGTATGGTGACCAGTGATGAATTAATCTAATAACAACAGAAGAAGGTGAAAGTGTCTACATGCAGGTTGGGACATGCTCACAAAGCAGCTCACGCACCACAGCACAGGATAGCATGCAGGTCACCAACACAAGTTAAATATCCTCTGTCAAGAGAGACTGTCTCCTAAGTCATTTGACGGAGATGAAAGTTAAAGCCTTTGTAATGTAAAAAAAAAAGCACAAGAGGTTTCAATTATGATCAGTTGAATTAATTTGAAGAATAAATTGACAAAAAAAAGTTACTTTGGTCATTTAAAACTGCAGTTTGGGGGATTTTCAGTCTGTTTTTGAAAATTACTAGCTAACAGGTCACCTTAAAGGACCCCTGACTAATTTGGCAGGTTGGCAAAGTTTAAAAAGACCTCAAAGCGAACAAGAACATGTTAATTCAGCTTTCCACATTGCTTTATTCCCTTGGTCTGTTCTATTCTGGTCAAATATGAGCCCTGAGAGTAGCATGTGCAGAACAACCATCACGGCTGACCAACCCTCACTTCATTTATGGCTTGTTTCATTCACATTTACCATCAGGAACCTATTGGGACCAGCAAACGGAAGCTGCTTTTCTACATACAGCTATTGGTTCTGACCCCAAACTTCTAGATGGTCTTCTAATTTTAAATTTTTTAACGAGCTCTGCATCAAACGCTGTCCTCCTTTCTCCTTCACCTGTGTTTGATTGTGAAGCGGCACTAGCGAGTCAGCAAAAACATCTACTGGACATCAAAATATCAAACACAGCATGACTAAACTGACATCACAGGAAGGCTAAGGCGGTGCTAACTGCACTGTACCAGTTCTCTTATAGATGGGAGGCTTCCTGTAGATGTTGGGGTCCCCTGTGGCTGAGGAGAGACAGAGGAGATGAAGAGGTGAAACATGGAGGAGTGAAGGAGGAGAGGTTGTGAATTGCTTCTGGGTTGACAGACAGGAAAAGAGAAGGAGTAGGGGGGGGTGATTGGGAAGGAAGATAAAAGAAGGTAAAGATGCAGCATGAGGAGAAGAATATGCCAGAGTGATTATGTGTTGTAAAGTTATATACAACCTAATCACGCTTTAACACATCCTTATGGAAACTCTAAATGGTTTAGTGAGTTGCGGCTGATGAAGTAGGTGTGTGAAGTGGTTCAGCAGTGAGATGAGGAGTCCTACCTGGTACATGAAAATGTTTAGGGGGCTGGTTTGTGGTGGGTGTGCTTGATCGACCCTCTTGGCCATTATAAGGCGAACTCCTGCCACTTTCAGAGCCTGCAGCCAGCAACGGCCAATCACGCCAGAGAAACAAGCGCATAAGAAGGAATCTCAGGAAAGGCAGCTTAAAACTAGATAGCTTAAACGCTTGTTTACATTACAAACTCATGTTGAATATTTTTCCACTCATGTAATGACAACAGTAAAGGACAGAAATTATAGTCTCTGAAAGTGTCAAAAAGTGATATGACAGCTAAAAAGTGACTTCATAAAAGGCAGAAAGCCAAACAAATGTCAGATTTATCCCAAAGCATATTCCCACGCTCATTTATATAATTGTCTTTCTTTAGATGTAAAAAAAAGTGATGACAGACAGTTTGATCTGTATGAAAAAAATAGACAATTAGGGAAAAAAGAATTATTTGCAACAAGAGAAACTTGGTCTGTCTTTACAACTTTATGGCTTGTTTGCTCAAATTGAACAAATGCAAATGAAAACAAAAATAACTTCTTTAAAGAGGAGCTGCGTTCACTTCCTCACCAGCGTAACCAAAGTGCTGTGGAGACCGAGAGATGATGGGCGACATGCCTGGACGAGTGAATGAAGGTGAATCGATGCATCCTGGACTGGAGCAATGCCGCTGCTTTGCATCCATGCTGTCATAATCCTTAAAACACATAAAGGATGATACACTTCAAGAGCAACAGAAAGTTTTAAATAAATTCCTCATAAAAGTTCACTCATAAACAAAAAAATTTTCTGTAACTTGTGAGGCAAGAACGCTTACCTGAGAATAAGGGGAAAGGGTCCCTAGTGACTGCGGAACAGGTACAAAAAAAAAAACGATTACTTTGTCGATCATAGATGTGAAAACAAAAGGCGTGCACAGCTTTAAAAGAATGACCACCTGACAGAAATAAAAAAAAATGCTTAATTTGTTGTTTTAAAGACCCACTCCAACGAAAATTGTTTTTTAACACTATTTTGTGGCATTATTCTGATAGTGGAGGGCACATATAAAGTAAATTTAACTTAAAATTGCATTTTTTAATATTTTTTAATTCAAATTTTTGTGAATCAGGAGTAGATGAAAAAAATGCCATTAGAAAAAGGGTGTATTTGTGATGTAGAAAATTCGCTGGGCAGGCCGCAAGCTCCCTGCACCGCTCAGTTCTGATGCATCCATTTGCAGACAAATAAATGTGTGAATGTTTTTCGCTTGCCTCATCTGAGCTGACTCAAAAATGTACGGCTTGACTGATCCAATTTCGCTTGCCATTTTTGTTGCACCGGTAATGTTAGCTTGGGGGTGTGCGGGGCCGTAAGCTAGTGGGAGAGCATGTAAACAGATAGGTCAGTTATGGATGACGGGAAGGGGGGAGGGCAGAATTTCACGACTCCATTAATCCCACCTACAACTCAGAGGCAAATTTCTTTTGAACTCCTGTCTCTTTGCAGAAACTATGTCTTAGAAGAAGACAAGTTTATTTCATTTTTGCTTAAAAACTGCATTAACAAGTGAAAAAAAATACCACTTTTAAAATAGATTAAAAGATGATTGGAGTGGGTCCATAAATATTTGGACATCCCTGAGGTTTCTTATTTTTTTTCCCCAAAATGAGTTTTTCCTCACCGAGAAAGAGGGTTTAAGGGCAGGGATGCCAGTTTAGCTTAGTCTGTTTGGTTTAGTCTAGCAACCAGCTTTTGTTTATATTTTCTGACTGACTTTATGTTCTTTTGTATAAATACCGATGTGAATCCCACTGAGACAACTGCATTGTGATATTGGGCTTCATAAATAAAATTGAATTGAGGTCAACTCAGTTCAAATTTCAGGCTCTCGGATAACAAACAAAATATTAGACTGGCACTGCGTAGGCCCTGGAGTGTGTAAAAAAGTAGTACCTCCCCATAGCTGTAAGTGTCTAGCCTGTCATCATTGAAGTAACTGGGGTACTGCTGGTTTGAGGATGGTATGAGGTCTGGCTGCTGAACCTCATATATGGCCTTGACCTTTGGTAGAGCTGCTAGGTCCTTATAATCTAGGATTTCATTCTCCACTCTGGCCTGGAGAGAGGACACATACACATCCACCAAAGACTGAAACAATGACAACAAGATGCAATATCAACCACGTGCACAATGGCTAATGAGAGTGAAATGCAAACTTCATTGATGATAAGTACATTATTAGGCAACAAAAAAAGGTGTGGGCAGTAAAAGCTCATAAAGTGCACATACATGCAAACAGATACATACACACAGCAGGACCTGATAAAAGGGTGAGTAATTGACCTTCAGGAGCCCTGCATCTCTCAGAAAGAAAGCAAAGGAGGCAAAGAGAGCCAGAGAGTAGACAGAGAGGGGACACAGTGTTGTCGACAAGCATGCTTACTCCGCATTTCTCCCTCATCTATCACTTTAAACAGAAAGGTCATTGATTATGAGATAGGAGCAAGGCTGAGCGCAGAGTGGTGACTCCTGCAAAAGCATGCAGACAACCCCTAGACATGCTAATACCACTGTCACATACAGCTGCACTCAGCAGGCTGCCAAACTGCAAACCAAAGTGGGCTGAAATGATGGAGCTCATCCAACTCTGAAGTGCATAAAGCGACAGCCTTCACAGTCTGAGCTACCAGCATTTCTGTCCACCTGTCCGAGCACTGTAGAACGGGATGCACACAGATACATAAATAGACACAGATGGATGCTCATCAAGATAATTAATTTAGTAATCCTGAAGGTTACTTCACCAGTTTGGACTGTCTGGAGTCATGCAAATGTGAAACAGGCTCAGATGTGGAAGGGAATCTTAAAATTCACATCATCCTGCAGTTTTTTGTGTATAGTCATTTCTGAACACTTGTAGATTATAGGTTTAAACTAATAAAAATACAAATGATCTTAAAGCTGCTGAAGCCACGGTTTCGGACTTTGACACCAAAAAAAAAAAGAGATGAAGTTCAGCTAAATGCTTTCACTGAAGACGGCCTTTCTGAAAATCCAAGTGTAAGAAAAACAGTCTTAAAGAACGGTTATGGCTAAGACTGGCCAAAAGTCCCAAAAGCAACAACTTGACTGCATAAAGTCAGAACACAACAGTTCACAATAAAAGTTCACAACAACAGTGGTTTTGCTTTTTTTTTTCAGTCTGCGACCAAATGGAAAAATAACGCCTGCAAAGCTGACGGTAATGTAGCTCGCGAACATATCACATGCTCAGGATTTGTTTTTTGATCTCCCAGGTGTACTTAAACCCAGTGATCCTCTCGGACCTCATTAATGCAACGCTGCTCACTTAAAGTTTTCTCTCATCTATTCATTCCTTCCTTCTAACCATCATCTCCTCTGATTCATTGAGCCATTCCTTCTTCTATTCATCCATTCCTCACCCATGCAACCCTTTACTCTTTCATCATTTCCTCTTTCTACCCGTCATTTTTACCTCATTTGTTTTTTTTTTCCAAAACCTTGCTCTTGCCTGTGCGCTCTCCTACATTGTTCCTATAATTAGGCAGTGTTGAAACAGGTCAAACTCTCATTTATAGTTCTCACCAGCAAATGAATCTTTCAGCCTCTGTGCCACAGCCCTTAGCATTAAAATCAATAACTATTTTGACAACCAAATTCTCAAATGATTGTTGTCTCTGTTTGTTACAGATGGATATTGTTGCTAAGTAAAGTGTGAACTCTCATTGTGAGCTTTTGTTTGCATGGACCTTCTTGGCCAAAGAACTGCAACTTAACTCATTTTTAGCAACTGGTGCAATTGATGAATCCTAAAACATTCATCACAATCTAAAAAAAAAATTCTTATATCCAATTTTAAAAAAAGAAAACAACTTTAAATTAAGGTTTTTATGATGAAGCAAAATTCTGATACATTCAACGCATTCATTCATTCATTCATTTTCCAATCCGCTTTATCCCTTTCGGGGTCACGGGGTTGCCGGAGCCTAACCCAGCTACTCATGGGCGAAGGAAGGGTACACCCCTGGACTGGTCGCCAGTCTGTCGCAGGGGCACATTCAACTCTGTCAGGAAATTAAAATTAGCCCGACAGTTTGACTTTGTTATTTTGGTGAACTTAAATATTTTTTAATAAGTAAGAATTTGTGCAACAAATTGATGTGGTTTCTATAAATCAAATGAATAAAATTAGTCAAAAAAATAATGAATACAACTTCCTAATGGTATTGCATTTTTACTGTTTGTTCAGAAATAACAGCACAATCAAAACAGCAGGTTGGAATTTCCTTTACTTTCCACAGAGTGACAGAGGAGTAGGCCAGGGGAAAGAGCAACCTTGCTTATTCTTAGCGAAGCGTTCAAGCTCCTGTAGTGGTAGTTTTGTGTTTTTGGTGTAGCATATGTACCTAAAGAGTGACAGTGTGTTTGGGTGGCTGAATGAATATTTACTTACACATATAACTCTGCTGGGGGAGCCTATAGACGAACCGGGAGGAGAGATGGAGGTCTCTGACAGGCGTCTGTGCTGTGAGTTACAGGCGGACATGGGGAAGTGGACAGAGGAAAAGTCACATACTAAGCAAATTTCACTTCTATTTCTGGAGCACATATATATACATTTTTTTGTCCAGCTCACCCTGAGTCTCCTCTCTGCCCTTGCCGCCTGCTTGCATAATGGGTGCCACACCTCACATCCTGAAGATCAAAGAAAAAGAGGTATGAAAAAAGGGAGTCGGCACATTCAATGTGTTCAATATGTTGTAGTTACATGTGAAGACAGAGTTGAGTTTACCTGTCAGGTACATTTCCTCTCCCTCCTTGAACATCATGTTGCAGCGTGCGCATCGAGCGCAGGATGGATGGTAGTGTTTCCCCCCTGCCTGAGAGAAAGAACTGAAAATAAATTATCATCATCATAAGGAGTATCACAGATTGAGATCCAATGTACGAAGCGTACCCTAACCTTGAATAGGCCATTGTCCACATGTGTTTTCTCACTGTGTATCACTTGACAACCAGTAGCCGCACAGTCTGGGAATACATTATTGCATAGCCTGTGGCTGCTGCATGCAGAAATCACATGGAAGCTGCAACCCATTCTTTCCCCCCTGCTATAATTAGTGTGCATGTCCCAGTAGGTCAATTACATGAGAAAAAGAATGTGCATCTGAGTTGTGTTACACTAAGAACAGGCCTGTTGGCAAAGTACACAAGAATTTTTTAAAAAATTGCAGATATTCCAAAATGAGAGCACATCAAACCCACATGAGATGAAATTGATATAAGTAAATGGTTCAGTTTATGGGTCTGATGTTTTCTCATTTGACTCTACAGGGCTGATGGGATCCTGTCATTTTTGTCTTCCCTGACACACCATTAGAGAATTTCTATTTATAGAAGCACTGCTGACAAGCAGACCTGAACTATGTCAAGCAGACACACCCAACACGCTTTAAGTACATCGCAGAGTGCCATTTTATTAATTTCATGCTGCGCCGATTTTCCTTGCACTCCATAAAGCAGATCTTTTATGCGATGATGTGCAAGAACTAGTAATGTAGAACACAGTTCTCAAGTGAGTCGGAGCTGGAGCTTAAAAACAAACCACAGAGAGCTGAACAAGCTGCTCAGGTTACTGTGAAAGCAAAACCAGGAGAGGATGCAGCATTTTCGTCTCCTGTTTTCTGAGCCGCAGAGCGTTTACTGTCTGGTCTTTCTGGCATCCGTTTAGCAGCGACTGTTACCTGTTTCTAAGGAGGAGCCCTTCTCTGCAGATTGCATTAATGGGCTGCTAAATATGTAGCGGAATTGACATGTAAAGTTAAATAAAAGATGACTCCCTGTCATCAACTTCCTCTCTCTTTATTGTCTCCATCTCAACAATTGAGCATTAAAATGATTAGATGTGGATGGGCAGAAGAAGGTGGGGCAAAAAGACACATTAGTCAACGTTTGCAATAAAAAACAACAAAAGAAACATAGGAATAAGTTCCCTGGAAACAATTTTTTATGATTATGAGTAAGTGCCTTCATTGCTACAAGATCCAAATGTGTGGAAACACACTCAAATCTATAGAAAGAATAGTGAGATCTATAAAAGGATGTAAATGGGAAAAAAGAGACTCAAGCATAAAGGCGGACACACCCTCATGTCTAAAAATAGAGCAGAAAGTCTGAAAGTCTGGAACAAAGCTCTTTCCAACAGTCATTCTTACATGCAAAAAAAAAAAAAAAAAAAAAAAAACAGGGACAAAGAAAGTGTCTGAGTCTGTTTGCCAATGCTTAACTGTATACGTTTCTAAAGAAAAAAAACCTCCAGAGACTCAAATTTCTGAACATTTAATTAGCATCTGAACTTAACTTAACTGAACTGAACTTCCACAGCTTTCACCTTCATTATTTTTTCCCGCTACTACTGTGATACACTCATCTCTGCAAGCAATTTACCTCCACCTGTTCTTTTGACCTTTAAGGCTAACTCCTTCAATCATATTCTTAGAGACTCCTTCAAAGTAAGAGCCTAAATTGGCTTTTTTAAAATTATTTGCACTGTCTGTCACTAAAACATAGTTTTCTCTTTTTTTGGCATACAATTTCAGTTACTTTTTCTTAATGAAATTGTTAGCATTTGCACTAGTATTTTGTTTTTTTCAGCAAAAAAAGTGCATGTCCTCTCACCACAGCTGAATTAATTGTGGTTTAATAAAGCTTTAATAACTTTTCATCGACACGTAATCTTAAATTGTTTGCTTCAAGCTCAGCAAAGCAGTGAATGACGTGCGACTGCTCCCTATCACAATTATCTTCCAATTTGGACGGCTGCAGATCTGTGCAGATTTTGTGAAGCTAAGTCTTTGTTGGCTGCATCTCATGCTGGTATCTCACCTCTAAAACCCGTCCGCTGATGTATCTGCTGCAGCCCTCGCATTTTACCCCAAACTGTGCGTGGTAATCTGCCTCACAGTACGGCACTCCGTCTCTGCAACGCAGAAAATACCTTTAAATTGTCGAGGCATATCAAATCTGCATTCAACCACATCCTAATCTTGGGAAAATATCTATGAATAACTAGTAGAGATGGAAAAAAAAAGTTTTCCCATCTTTACAGACTTACTTGCTGATGTACTCTCCCGTGAGGACCATGCTGCAGGTCTGACACCTAAAGCAGCTGACGTGCCACTGCTTCTCCAACGCCAGGAGAGACTGCCCCTGCTTGATTTCTGTGCCACATCCCGCACAGTCTGCTTAAAATGTGTTTGAAAGAGAGACAAAAAGGTGACACAAAGTCAACGCTTCATTAGTTTCAATTCAGAAGATGTTTGGCTTAGCCTCACCTTTATTGACATGGTGTGCAGCCCCTATGAGCAGACCAGCAGACTACTCTGCTTTATTAGCTGAGACAAACATTCTTTTGTTTTTTTTTGTGAAACTAAAGACACCTGTCGCTTTTTTATTTTAGCTTAATTTAGTTATATCTTTGTAACCAGTTATTCCTCAATTTGAATTTTAAATTTGGGCAGAAAACTGCAGAGTGAGGGTTATTAGATTAATCTGAAAATCATTTACCCTCCCTTTGGGGACTAAAATTACTTTTTGATTATGAATAAACAGCTGAACACACAAACCTAAAAAATGTAACGTTTATATTTAATTAAGTGATGTTTTTGTTTTTATGTGTGTAAGACCTATGCAAGATACTGTTGATTTATTTTTTGTGATGCTGTGATTCAGTTTTATGCCGCAAATATGAACAAGCTTACTGATATGGGATGTAGAGTAGATTTAAAATGTTAAAACTGTGCTATAACTCCTTAATATGAAGCCTTTTTACATGAGCTGATGTTCATTTTCAAGAAAAATAGGACTATTACAGTGAGGCTCTAAAAACCACAGGGAAAATAGATTTCTCCAGGCATTGTGGTTTAAAAAAAGGAAACATTTCCCATCCATACCTGCTTTTTGCATTTCTCCCTAACTAATTATTTTGTACTTAGAAAACAGATGTCTACCTCTTAGGCCCACTGGTGGACAATCTTGGATCTGGTGAACATTTCATAATAGAGGGCTGTGCCTTAGGTTTCTGTATTTGCACTTCAATAGAGTCTCACACAGTGAATCCTCATATCATCGCAGCTGGGGGGCCGTTTGCGTTTTATTCTGCTGCATAGGGGGATCTAGAAAAGACATGTATTCACTGCTTCTCCGCCATCTGTTAGGAGTCTACTGTTAATGAGCAAGCAACCTGCTGTCGGCCTCACTTTTACACAATCCTTTCTGAGTGCCTTTTGCAACGTCATACATTGTAATCTACTTACTTTCTGGTTAGGTTTTTCTGCAAGTGACGTAAGGACATTTGATTGAGAACAACTGTCCAACATTTTTACTAATTCAATCATGTGTAAGTTGAAGCTGGTGGAACAGCAAGTTTTCCAGGAACTGTTTTGACAAACACTTAATTAGCTTATTCTGCTGACTTGGACTCGTGAGCACATTGCGCTCAATGTAAGACTGACGCTGGACTTACGGCTGGGTCCATGGATCTTGATGGGTTCATTTTTCTTGACAAGTATTTGGGAGCACTGCTGGCACACACAGTCCTTTCCACTGAACGTCACTCTGTCTCCAATGGGGAAGGGTTCACTGATGAAGGAACAAAAACAGGTCGCAGATTAGAAGCGGGAAAGCACGGTACAAGATGGAACAATCCGAAAGTGTGCGGCATTCATTGAAATAACAAATGGGTGCTGGCAGTAACAAGACTGCGTGATGGAGAAACCATAATCCTGCTGACACAGGCTGAATGCGGTGTGACATCCTTCATGAGGTCGAAAAAACATTTGCAAACAGTCGAGATGACGGGTTAATGGGATGTTGATTGTGGCAGGAACACCTGGCTTCTCTGTGATTAAAGAGGCGATAATGTGAAGCTGCCACAAGCTTCTAAGCGGAAGCTCGGCTCTCTCAGTGAGAATGAAAACTCATTAGAGTGACTGCGTGGAGCGTATACTGATCTTAACTGCATCGTTTTTGCTTAGACCGACTGTAAAGTCCGCCCTGCCTCATTCACCCCCAACACAGCTGTTGCCACTGGGTCTGTTTTTTTATGGCTTTAGAGCTACTTTACAATAAAACTGAGAAAACGCACACATGCCGACAAGCTGGGAACATGGCAGCCACATAATGTGTATGAAATCTAATTTCCCATTACATGATGAACTGTTTTGACTCTTTTTTTTTTTTTTCTTTAAGGAGACAGATTGATTTCTTTATGATTGCTGAAAGATGGAAGAATGAATGGGGGGCTAAAAGGCTTAGGGAAGGCTGTTTAAAAGACAGACGGCAGTAATCCTTTTAGTCCCATGCTGAGGCCCGGATCCAAAGCCAAGATCTAGAGGGAGGCTTGAGACGACAAACATGGGTGAAAGATAGCTAGTTTTAATGCTCATAGGCTGAGTATCAAGCTGTGCAGACTGGGGGCTGCACGTGAAACTCTAGATTTACTCAAAAGACTTTGCCAAAAACGGAAAGATGGAAAAGTGGGCAGAAAAGATGAGCAGGCCAACATTTTAAAGCATTTTAATGCCTTCCAAATAGGAATGGAAGTCCAACATAATTGCAAAACTGTGTAAAAGTAAAATGTTTTTGAGTTGATTGGGCATTTCCTAAGCTTATCCATGTGGTCTGAAGGTCAGATGCCATTTTTAATTTGTACAGCAAGTCTGGTTTTCATCAGTTAAACTGTTTTCTTGGGAGAATTTTATGTGATTCCAGTTTCAGAGACTTCCACATTCAAAAAATGCGTTTATAAATGTCACAATTTTGCAACCCGAAGACGCTCTGGAGCCGTGTTTGACCTGACTTTTACCCATGTATTACTTTTGGTCTCTCTTGCACTGTCAGCTTTTCTTGGCGTTTAAAAATGTATTCTGTTTAAATTTTTAATGCTTTTTTTTTTTTTTTTTTTTTTTTTTGCTGACCAGCAAGGTAAAGTTGCTTCAAGCTTCAAGGATGTGTCCTGTAACTATGATCTTTGCAACTTAAAAAAAAAAAGAATTGTAAAGATAAAAGAACACTAAAAAGTCATCTGACTAAATTGGTGCTCAGCTTAAAAAATATTCTAAAAAATATTTAGAAATATAGAAAAAGAGCAACGGGATGTTAACAAAGAAATGTTGGAGTCAGACAGGTGCAGATGCAGGAAAGAAAAGAAAGATGATTAAGATCCACTCCAATTATTTTTTAAGGAAATGAAAAGCATTCCCAGTGGTTCTTAAATTATGTTTGTCGTTTTTAGCCAAAGAGGAAAAAAGTGCTGTTTTCTAGGACATAGTTTCTGAAAAGCGATAGTGATTCATTAGAAATTTTCCTCTGAGTTATGGATGAACAGTTGGCAGAGCAACCTCCATCCCACTTCCTGTCACCTATCTGATTACATGTAGCTACCATTAGCCCCTCTTACCCCCAACCTAACATTAGCGATGCAACAAAAATTGAGCTATCCAGCCATGCAGTTTTGATCCAGATGCCAGGTCAGACAAGGAAAACGAAGACAGCACATGGATCTAGTCATCTACAAGCGGATGCATCAGAATGGAGCGGAGTAGAGGAGTTGGGTTAATGGTAAGTTGGATGTTAATGTAAATACACTACAGCAGCTAACACGTGTTTTTTGTTTTTTTTTTTCGTGTTACAAGATTGGGAGTTAGCACAGAGACAATAACTGTGTTTTGGTGATGTCAGTCTGTTTGTTTACATATTGCAATACATAAGGAGTTACATGCATTGTGAATATGCTAACACAGCTAAGGCTTCTAACGTGGCTAAATTTTGTTTTACAACCAAGTACTAGAGTTCCTGCGAAGTAAGTCTGACAGACTTATCTCTGACTTTTTTTATCTCACACATAAGTTCAAAAATAGACCATTAATTGGCAGTGCACCTTATAATTCAGTGCGCTTTTTTTCAACTGCATTTTTTGCCTGCTTCTGATTCACAAAGATTTGAATAAAGACATTTTCAGACGTGCAATTTTGATCTAAATTTTCTTTATAAATGTATTCCATCAGAAAAATGCCACAACAAGAACATGTTAAGAACACCCCCTCCCTCCCACAATATTCATCATAGTGGGTCTTTAAAAGAATAAAATAAAGAAAGAAAAACTTCGTATACAATAAGGCAGATGGAGCAGCAAGCAAACCAAACAAAGAGCTGTCTGTCCCAAAAGCAACTTGCTGTCTTTCCCGGTTTACTCTGCACACACTGACAACAACCTGTCAACACCAAGGCTGCTCCATTGACAGTCACTGGTCAGTTGATGTTCCGCTCAGCTGCTGGGCGTGATCACCAATGTCAAGTAAATACCAGAGACAAACGGTACTCGCCTGGAGCGAAGCAAGGAACAATCAATCTTCAGGAAAATTTACCACCCATCATAACAAACGAGGTCAAAGAAAACAAAGGAGACAGATAATCCATGAAGTCATGCCAGCGCACCAATGAAGCAAACACAAAGGATGGGCTTTTATCTTGAATGAAACACACGCAAACAAAACAGCAACAAAGAGAGAAATAGTAACGCAAGAAGGAGGAGAGTAGCCATGCGTGGTGTAGAGTGTTGTGCAGAAGGCTGAACATGAGCCTGGATAGAGGATAGAGGTCAGAGGAAAGACAAAGCACTTCTGCTTTATCTGACAGTCTGTTAAATCCAGATTCCCTCCCGGTCCAAGCCAAACAAGTCAATGATCTAAGCAGTCTAACATCTATCATTCAGAACCTGATGCACAATGGTTGTACTTTCTGGATTTTTTTTTATTTCAAGTTTAAACTTGGTACTTCACTGTCATGAGACCCTAAGCAGAGGCCTCTAGTGCAGCTCTTTTCGAGTGCTTCAACAATCCTCCCCTTGTTCCACAGCTCTTCTACTTCTTCAAAGGAATTTCACAAATAAGGCTGCTCCCAGAATAGATGCAGAATAGCAAAGATAAAGAAGTCAAGTGATGCACACAAGCCGCATTCTTTTTCCATGAATAAAGAAACACGAAACCAAAATTGCACTTCAAAGAACGACTACTTCTTAATAACAAAAAATAATGCATCAGAATAGAAAAAACCTGTTTTATAAACTGTTTTATTTATTTAATTTTATTTATGCTTGGCGCCCATATCTGCTGTTTGTTGATTGCTTTTTTTTTTTCCTCCACTTTATATGTTGTGCTTTGTAAACACAAAAGCAAATGACAAGCTGATATTTTTAAAGATTTTTAAATTTATGACATGTTTGTTTGTGTTGTGGTTGAAGATAAGTTCACACCGCCCTCTGCAACGCGCGTTCAAGCACCTGCAATGCACGTTCAAGCTCCCTACGTAAATGCACATAGAAAGTTAAACCAGGTTGAACTTTGATCAATCGGTGACTCAAATTTGGTAGTGGTGTATGGATGCCATCCCCTTTAATTCACGGAAAACACATTCATTTGAAAATTGAACATGAAGGAGAAATAAATAATTGTGGTTCGTGCCTGGCTGGACTTATATGACAGCAAGTCTGTCATTTATTGAAATGAAACCATGAAAGAGAAGCCTGGAGCAAGATTTGCACCGTTTCAACATTTGGCACCAAGCCTGTGGTGGACATGCGCTAGTAAACTGTAGAAAAAGAAAGAGAAGCCCCTCCCTGTTTGTTTAGTGCAAACACCATGGGCTACATTCATTTGTGAACATGCGTCAGTGTGCCCATAGCCTAATAGTTTAGTTTTCTGTCTCAGCCTTTCTCCTGTGCCATGAACACACAGCCCTTCACTTAATCACATCAAAAGGTTGCAGGATTCCTTGGAACTAATTATTAACATGGAACAGCCACACCCAATTTTTGTGAATAAACACAGCAAGAATCTAATGGGTGAGGAATGTCCTCATATACAGCACTCTCAAAAACATCATTGCTAAGCATAACATAACAAGAAATAACATTTCCACAGCCCAACCAGACCTATTTATCTACATTCGTGCAAGTGTGATTTGTGTGACTGCGGACCTGCAGACGCTGCAGACGAAGCACTTGGGGTGGTACGTGCGTCCAAGCGCGGAGACCACCTCTCCCGTGATGAAACTGTCGCAGCGGTCACAGCGAGTGCCGTACAAACGCTGGTAGTCTGCAGTACAGATGTATTCGCCCTTCTTCTGGAAGAAGCCGGATCGCGCCAGATCACAGTTACACACTGTGGAGAGATGTGGGGGAAAGAAAATGACGTTGGGACAGTGTTTCAACAAAGCCATACATGTTATTCTGACTTCATAAGCTTTGGTTATTGTTTGTTTTTGGTGCACATTTGACTTCACACATCTGTCACAGAAGTGTCTCAGTTCCAGACTGTGGTGAGCCAAACTCCTAGAATGGGATTATAATGACATAAGCAATGGAAAAGTCCTTTTGTAGAGAGACAAAACAGCAAACCACATAAAAATAGTGCATACAATCTCATAAGATCCAATGAGGAAGTCAGAAGTAACTGACACATGTTGTGTTTGTTTTTGTTTGTTGTTTTGATCACATGTGCTACAACTCTTTGCTTCCTGAAAGAGATTTCCAGTGGGCGAAACACTATAGCTGGGAGGCACTTTCCCAAATGTGTGTGGTTTTTGGTATCATTTTTCCAGTCTATGTGGTTCACCAGGAAACGTTGGCAATTATCAACCCTCTGACAAAAAAAGAGGATGAAAGTGGAAAAACCTATGCTTCCTTAAAACTGGTTTTAACCAAATACTGACCTTCATCTTTCCCTTTAGACTCTTGATGGAGATTGTAATTCTAACCCAGTCATTTGCTGTATTTATTACCAGCCTTAACCTATTCATAATATAGGAGGAAAAACCCTGGCTCTTTTGTAGATTTGACTTTAGCATTTGCTAACCACTTAAACTTTTATTTCAGATGTAGGAAGAAATGGTTGTGAGAACACCCCAAAGATCACAGCAAAGCAAAGATAGTAATCCAGTTGATGGCTTCTCCAAATTTCTATCTGATTTTGCATCTTTGGAATGTAACGAAGCGATTCAATCCACAGAAAAACCCCCCTGTAAATCCCCGGCCCCAAAGGTTCTGCTGCCAAACAGCACTGATTCGAATCTGTGTCCCAATCATTCATAGCCGTTGGGAGTGCACTTCAGTAGGAGGCTCTGTTTATTGTATAACTAAAAATGCAGAAAGTCAAATACTTCTGGAAGACACACCTCAAAGTATGTGCTGTAGCTTCGCTAAATAATGGCAAAAAAATACTGCAAACTACATTTACTTTAAAACTAGATATCTGACATCAAAGGACAAACACGTTCATAAAAAAAAAAAACATTTTTTCTGCCTTTCTGTTGGTTTTAATTCCATAGCAACTATAACATTTTTTGTTTAATTGGGGGTAATAGGCAGTTCTTTGTAAGTTTTAGAAGAATTATCAAAAGTAATTTTTTGGATATTCTTGACAATGGAGGCTTATGTTAATCATGCCCACAGTCCTAATATTTTCATATTGCTCATAGCTTTAGCCAGGGATTCATGTATTCAATTTTCACAATCTTTTGGTTAAAATATGCGAGCAACAGAGGAACGCCACTTTTGCAAGCTTGCAGCGATAACGCTGCTCAAAATCTGCAAGCTTTAAAACCAAAATTTTTCCAAGTAGCCTTTTTTTTTCCATCCTGTCAGAAAATGAGAATATATTATTATATAATGTTTTGTCAAATTCACACTTTCCCACATATTGGCAGCCAAGCCGTAGGTCATTCCTTTAGTGAGTCGTTCACAATGTTCAGAGTTCTTTTTTTTTACCAGGTAATATAGGTGCATATTTTGGTAAGTTTTTGAGTATGTGGCATGGGAGAAATTTCCGCTCACGGGCACGGTAAATTCTGTAAATTCAATCAAGTGTGCAACTTGAAAAAGTAACAACCTCATGTAACATCCCTAATGTTAATGAGTGACTTCCTGCTGAAGAAATGCAACACAGACTTGCACTTTTGCAATGGGATACTTGGTTCCCTGAAGCAACTGGCATTTAGAGGTTACTAGCAGGCGGAGAGTTCAGAGACAAACATGCACATAAACCCTTCAAAGGGGCTCGTTTAATCTCAAGCTGTTTATGAGAGGATTGTATTGACTTAATAGTGTAGTAAAAGATCAGTGGGGCCTCACTTAAAAACAAAACAATCTCAGCTCCCTCAGGAGGACGAATAACATAAATCCATCCTTGATGAGGTGGCACAGCGCACAGGCAGAGATGGCAAGATGAAATGCGACAATGTGTACAGAGAGGCATGATCATGGATCTTTATCATGTTGACAGCTCAGAATAGAACGGAAAGGTGCTCTTGATCAAAAGATCAAGTGAATCCACAAGAATTCTGGTGAAATCTGTCTATCTTAAGCTGTGAGCGTACTGTGTCACAAATTTTTGAATAAGTGCTCAAACGTGCGACCCATCTCCATGCATTTTTAATCATGCAATTTAGGACTCGTAGCAGATACGTAAATCATAGCTTTTTAATGCTTTTGTGGATAGCGAAAAGAGCAAATATTTCAACATATATAGGGCTTTAAGGTTCTGATTAACCAAAGATTTCCAAATTATCTGAATCACAAATGCCTTATCCCTTCAGATTTCTTTTTCTCTCAAAAACATTATTTTTCCAGTAGTCATTCAGATCTGTTATACAAGTTTGAATCTGGAATCTGCTTAACCATGCATTGTGTTCATTAGCATATGGATGCCCAAAACCCCAGACAGCCTTCTTAACCTGCTCAGACTGGATTGAATAAGATGCATGGATTGCTCACCTGTTGTCTATTCACAGTTTTCTTCTAACTGGACGATTGGCTGGATGTGTTTTATAGGACATCCCCCTTGCTTGGTTGCCAGGAAGATGTAAACCTTCCAGTTACCCTAGAGACAGCCAGGTCGCCATCTGAGTGATGATGGGGTGGCACATTTGAAGATGCAGGGTTTTACCTAAGATCCATGAATATTAAATGTAGTCTCTAAATTTTAACTATATTAAAAAGGCTGACAAAAATTGTCGTTTTTCCTAGCAACCTCCTAGCAAAACGGAAAATATCCTTGCATATCATTAATAATCCCAATTTTTTGTTCATTGATCACATTAAAAAAACAAAACTGTTGAATATTTTTCACAGCTCATAAAAGGAAAAATGAAGGTAGACAGAGTGTCAATCCCGCAAAAGATCAGAAGAGAGATTAAGTGAACAGCCCACAGCATAGATCCAAATTAGCAAAATTTAAAGAAAATTGATCAACATATGGGTTATAATAGTGAAGTGACTACATCTATATGATAATCAGTTAATAATTGTCAGGGGACAGAGGCAGAAAAATAAACTTTTTTCTATTCCTTTAAGGGGGATTTCAAAAGACCGGTATTTCACTTTTAAAGATTTCCTCTTACCAATAAACAGCATTTTCAAACCCACCCGCACATGTTTGGTGCCAGTATGTTGGGTGGAGCTGGGATGGATTCCAGGGTCTCTGATGCTGCACAGCGGTTGCTTCACTTGGCGCAACCAAAATTGTTTGGCAAATGCATCCACAGAACCCATAACATGTGCACAGATGCTGTAAGAAAATATAGTTCTGCTAATTAAAAGCTTTCCCTTCAACATATAATGTTAAGAGCCAGATTCCAGTGAGTTAAACTAAATATTGTAATCTTAAAGAACTAAAGCAGATCAAAGATTCAGTGTAAATCTGTTTTTTTTTTTCATTTTATGACCTTTTCCTTAATTGAAGACGAATAAGTAAAACTAAAAAAAAAAAAACATTACATCTCCCCTAATTATTTTTTTCAGGAAGTAAGCATCATGAGATTGTAAATCTGATGACTAGAGGTTAGAATGTAGGCAGCTGTGGTCATTAGAACTTCACTGATTAAGCATACACAGGAGTCCTGCCCTGATTGGATATTTATCTCCATCAAACAGAAGTGCTAAAAAAAAAACCTTTATCAAAGTTGGACCAGGCCGGAACTCAATGGTTAGTTTCGACACTCCCGCCTGCCATTCTCCTTCTGTCCTTTTGGTTTTAAAACTGCTTCCACCTCTTTGTGGCTGTGAGCACCACATCTCCACTTTATCCCAGTTTCATGCCCACAGTTCCCATCGCTACAGCTCTGCACCTCAATGCATTCATGCCTTTCTTTCACAGTGTTTCCCTTTTCTCCTCAACCGCCCCAGGCTCTCCTGTGGGCCTAATCAACAGGCTTTGTACGGTAAGAAAAAGCATCTCAATCTTTGGTTAAAACAAAGTCAATATTTTATTTATTCTTAAGCTTTCTTCTTTTTTTTTTTTTGAAAATATGGCAAGGTGCATAAATTACATTAGAGAAATGACTTGCCTATATACTCCCACAACTATTTAGCAAAAAGAGTGAAAGCCCAATGACAGAGGACAACACTACAAGAAGAATTTGTGTGTTTTTTTCAAAGTTTTGACAAGTTGTAGCGCGGGGAGAAGTGGTCAGGAGGGACAGGAAGGAAGCAAAGGGACAAAGGTCTGCAGCTCAAAAAAACAAAAAAAAAAAAAAAACAGTAGCATGGTAGCAGAACAACAGGAACACCTAGGCAAACAAGCAGAATGTTGCCACAGCTTTTTAAAACTCTACATTGTTGAACAGGAACAGCTATGAGCTGAGAATTCAGAACAGGAAAAAGTGTTGGGCAAGTTCAGAACTGCTGCTGTAAAAAGGTGTTGATGCTATGAATCATTAAGCTTCAATAGGATCAGTGTGAAACACCAAAACAATCAATAGAAGAGAATTCTTGTTGATTTACTGTTTTTACTGTTCAACTTATGGCAGCATTACTATGACAAAAAGAATGGAAACATTTCAAACTTTGAATTTTAACATCATGTGTAAACTATTCCAGTTTGATGAAATTCCACTACCCACCTCCTGATTGATGATCTTTGCTGCTTGCTTTTAGTTTTCATGTAGCATGACCAGCATGAAAATGTGACACCCAAAAACAACAAATGTTAAAAAAATAAACTTAAAATCTGTTTAGTTTTAATGCAGAACATGTACAGTGCATACAAAACTTTCTTTGCTAACTGATTGTTATTGCCCCCTAGGTGCAGATAAGGGCCATTTGTGGGCAAAAAATGGGTAAAACAGAACAGGGCACGCTAGGGGGTAGACCGTTTGGTGAGTCTGTAGAGCAGAAATTCATGCACATTTTTTTCTACTGGAATACTGTGGGTGTCAGCTTGTAATGAATACTTAAACAATGCATAAAGGTGAAGTTGGTGGGATGTAGGCATGTTGTACGGATTTTTTATTTTTCAACTCCCCAAAACGTGCACTCTGCAGGGAGTCTGTTAGTGCTGTTTAAGTGATAAGTGCACACTCCTTGTGTGCAGCCTGATTGTTAGAAATTAAGAAATCAGACAATCAATATTTTGGGTGGGCATCCTACGGACACCACCTGCATACCCTGTCCATGCAGTGTTTGCATGCGGTCAGTTGGAACAACAAGGAGCCAGTGCGCGCACCTCTCTAATGGCTAGAGTTTACGACACATTTACCCTACGCAGGACAATCATACATTCCATTTTCATGACCTCCCTTAAGGTAGTTGCACGAGCCACAAGGGAACTGCAAAACACACCTGTGCTCCAGTTAAAATCGGCTGCACCTGTCTACGACCCTACACTAGCTCGGACAACCCAAAAACCTACAGCACCCGTACGAGTCGACCCCCCTCCAAGTACATGTGACTAAAGCATAACTAAACATTTCAAAGAATTCCATAGAATCCCCTTAGATTTCTGAAATCCTCTTATCTTTGATGAGTGAAAAAAGGAGATGCAAAGGTAGTGGGTTGGAACAACAGCGGCATCAGACACTTTGCTAGCTGATTGCTCTTTTTTGCTGCCAATCTGAGAAAGCTGAGAACAACATGGGAAAAGTTTGTAGAAGGTGACAAACATGGATAAAGTAGGAATAAAAAAAACGTGCAAAAAAGTGCAGCTCCGACCTATAGGGTTCTGGAGAGTTTTAGTCTAGACTAAAGTGATGGACAGAATTGGCACAGTAATGAGTCTGGCTAAGCAACAGCATGGATGGAAAGAACAACAGTGAAAAAAAAGGATGGAGGCAAGCAGATTAGCAGAAAGAAGTCATGCATGAATGTCAGGGTCTCCTTTATTTTTGGCTGTTGTGGCTGATAAAGACAACGTTACCCTATGAAGCCCTGTCCTAGCTCCAGATCAGAGTCACTGCTTCAGCTTTTAACCCTTTGAGAGCTGGGGGAAAAAAAGAGGCAAACGAGATCACATACTTAAA
Source organism: Adrianichthys oophorus (assembly GCA_036245035.1). NCBI lineage: Eukaryota > Metazoa > Chordata > Actinopteri > Beloniformes > Adrianichthyidae > Adrianichthys > Adrianichthys oophorus. The sequence continues at coordinate 14,070,225 of BSAI01000162.1, read as the reverse complement.
AAGATAATCTCACCGATCACTAGAATTCTAGTAGAAGCCATGGGAATTTGAGTGTCTTAGAACAAATGATACATTGGCTTATGAAGTGGATGTGTTTGTTTGTCTCACACAACAGGAATTTTCAGATAAAAATGCATTTTAATTATTCAGCTATTGTAAACTTGGCTTTAAAAATGTGCAGTTGTCCAATACACTGTGTGCTGATGCTCACTCTGTCACAATGGTACGTGTATGAAACCCATCACTGAAGTGGAGCCCCAAAGGAGATGCAAACAGAGAGATAATTCTTGTCGTATCTTAAATCCAGAGGAGTCATCAGGGAAAAGCACAGTTTCCCACCGTGCACCCTTTTAGCTCTGTGGAATCTCTCCCTAGCAACCACACATTGGTGTGGTGATTGGACCAGTGTACCAATGGTTGCTATAGCTACAAGAAGCTCCCCTTTGCTGTAACCCTCTATGTTCCTTTCTGTGATTTGTTTTTTTTTTCTTTCTGGTTCTCCCAATAACCTTTTTTTCTTCTGCTCTTCTTTATTTCTGTCCATTCATCTGTTTTCTTTTGTTCTGTCCAGGGGCTGATTTGTTTTGAGAGGCCGACAGCAGCACAGACAAAAAGATGGTGTTGGTAAAAAAAGATGCTGGGAATTGAAAGACAATTTATCCAGAGGTGGAATTGGACTCAAACTGTTATGAAGAAAAAAATGCTGCAAATCTATAAGAACACTGACGAGAATACATGCAAGATATCTGCATTTTTGCACAAACTTGCATGGAAATCGCTGCTCACTCTATGCCCTATAGTAGACTTGACATTAAAAAAAAACAAATCTGGTTAGTCTGCTAAAATGACTCACTTTAGGGAGCCAATCGTTAGTGGTTTAGACTGCTTGTGTATTTGTTTCTCTTTAGTGTAACACAAACACACAACTTTTTAGATGTTTGCCTCTGATTTAGGAGAATATAAGCTTTATACTCCTAAAATAGAAGAATGTGTATTTACTGGAATGTGAGAGTGGCAATTATGTTTTTGGAGGCTGGGTAAATGTGGTCACTCTGTCAGTGAAGCGCCATGCCCAAGTCGGCCCATGCACTTGTGATGGTGGCACTTGCTTTCACACCCGTGACAAAATGATGGTCACACCCCATGCACTACACACTTTACTTTCTTTTTTTTCATGGTTAACTGAATTGTAGATTAAGCTTACATTTTTTTGTTTTACTTTTCATGTATTTTTTAAAATTAAATACATTGATTTCTTGTAGTTAAAATATGTACATTTATTTAGTATTTCCACACTACACTGGTGTTTGTTTATAGTATGTACATATAGACACTTCTGACACTTTCATACACTCTACATTCAATTAAACAACTTTTTGAGTTTACAGTGCTGTGGGCCTGGAGCATTGACTATATGAGACTTGGACTCCCCCCCATTCCAAAGAGCAAGTACCTGCTTGTTCCAAGAAGCCAAAATCCCACAGATTTCTATTGAGAAACAAACAGTTATTACTCAGTCAAAATATTTGTCAGAGTAACCATTCTTGCTCTGCTACCTTTTTTTTTAATATATTCTTGCAATCCTATTTTTTATGATATCTTTTGTGTAGAGCAATTTATTTGAGTCATAATCTACCAATCAGATGCCTCAATAAAAGTAAGTGAGAAAGTAAGTTGTTTTCTATGGGTGAGGTCACACTCACTCGGTCCAGTTCTCATATACGGCAGATGACCTGGAGCCATGCTGTGTTGTGAGGGCTTAAGCCAGGTAATTATGAAGGCACCATCTACCCAACCTTTTCAGGGAAGGAATTAAAGGCTTATTTCAATGGTAATTATTTACGTTGGTCCTGTTAAGATGTTATACATTTTTGATAAGTCATATTTGTGTATTTTCGTTGTCTTTCCCACCAATAAAACAATCTTGTGTTAAAGTTTATTCTGTAGTCTTGTTAAATTGTGTAGTGTAACTAAGTGCAACTTCCTGTTAGGTTATTTTAGTTTATAAAACTGTTTTTTTTTTTATATTGGATGATTTTCCTGTAGTTCTTCTTTGGCCACTCAGTCTCTCATATACAACACTACATTGTCCATTCTCTCCAGTCAGGGGTAACCTGAATCCAAATCACCATGGAACACCAGCAAGTTCTTATTCTTATATTTGTTCAAAGTCAAAATATTAATGTGTGGTTGTCTTCTGTCCTCAGTCTTTTCTACATTTTACTTAAGAGCTGATTACACGCTGCCTCTTCATGTTACAATCTGCTGTGGTGATGGGTTCAAATGAGAGGCTAAATGCACATGATTAGTTATCTGCTCCTCCTCTGACAGATGCATGAGTGAGGAATTATGATAATGTAGCAGACAGAGAGGCAGCAATATATGCCCATGGAGAGAAGATGAAATTATGGCTGTGTATATTTTTACATGCAGACAATAGAGGTGAAAGTGGTCCCATGTGACTGTTCAGTCCATTTAAGTCTAAAAGGTCACAGTCTTTCCAGGCAAGGACAGTCAGTCCTTTTGGTTTAAATTGATACTGGAATAAATGTTAAAAAGAAAGCAAGAATAAGAAGAAAATGGACAAATTCTATTATGTTATTTCAATGATCTTGCAGTAGAAATAAAGGTGAATAACGATGCAAAGTATTAAAAGTGGCCAATAAAGTTGAATAATTCTGTGTAATAAAAAGAAGAATCCTGTCAAAAACCAAACAAAAATTGGTAGTTAGCAGATTGGTAATTTGTTGAAATATTGCAACTTGGCATCCAAATCAAATGTATAAAAACAGTATTCCCTTCTAAGATGAAAAAAGAATCATGCTAGAATGGCATTTATCAAAAAAGAAAACAAATTAAAGGAAAAGAAGAAACGGACAGAATAAATAAAAATGTTCTCAGAGACTACAGTCTTCAGAGGCAACAAATGAAGCCTACACAATGATAATAGAGAGTAGATTAGACATAAAGTTGATGAAGTTCAAAAGAACATGCAACATGTTTTTGAATGTGTGTGGCACCCTATACAATAAAGCTTTAGAAAACTGCTGGCTGTGCAGAAGCCTGTTCTGGACTGTATGTGGCAATCTCATAGCACAATAACGCCCAATCACTGCTTCTGGGATGACAAAACCTCCCTGATGCATGAATTGACAGAGTTGTGTGGTAGCTTTACTGACGTGATAAGATCAATGTCAAGTGATAGGCGAATCAAAGACTTAAACTGAAATTACACTAAATGATGATGTAATGTTAAGGCAACACAAACAGCCTCCCCATCCCCCCTTTCTTCTCTGTTTCAGTGCTCCCCCTTTTCTCAGAGGCACCGAACGGAGCCGTTTGATTGGTTAATTCCACCTTAGAGATGCTGAGAATATCCACCAACCAGGGCCCAGGTGTCCCTTCACATTGTTACCACAGCAACCACTCACAACCACACAGAGCGTGCACACAGATGATGATGTGCACTCTCAAGGGCATCAGTTCATGATCGTATGGTGTGACTAAAAGCTGAAGTTTTCAAGCACATTCAATTTACAAGGCATGCTTCCGTTTTGTAGGTAATACCTTTCTGAAGAGGCAATGTAGTGCAAAGCATTATAACTAATTTACTCACTTTATATATTTTTTCTAACTGAAAGTAATAAAATATCTAAAAAAAAAGAATGACATATAGCTATAATCTGAAAAATAAAAGCTTTAGAATGGACACACAATCCAAATGTGTTTGTTAAGACAAAAGAAGACAACAGTAAAAAAAAAACAACTCTTGCCTTTGTTTACACAACTCAGCAAAAATTCACACCTGGTATGCTTTGACATATTTTTTTGAAATATTATTTAAGTTAGAAAGCAGCATGAAAAATCGCATACTTCTCCTTTTGATAGCTAGTTCCAACTTGCACAGATAACTTACTTTCACAAGAAAAAGCAAGAATAGTAAAAAACAAAACATTGTTTTGCACAGGAATAGATCCTAAACAGTTTGCTGAAAAATGTTTGACCTAATATTAACTATGTAACATTAATAAGTTAATATTTTTTGCTTGTTAAATTGTATTTATTTCCTATGTCCATAATATTATTTTTCCCCAAATGCTTCTCTGCACCTACAACAGTTACTTGTCAATAAAGTTTCTCCAAAACACAATCGTTAGCTTACTGAGCTTTACAATGTTGTGATTGGTCTTGGCCAAGCCTGCCCTGCTGAGTGAGTGATTATGTCACTGCTGAATCTATTATAGGTTACTGATGCTCACACGTAACACTGGAAAGCTAATATAGTTAATCTCTTTAGGCAACTGCTTCAACTGAGGGAAAATCCGTTCCAAGATGCAAGAACAACAAGCTACGTTAGCAGGAGCCAGAGTGTCCTACAGTCAACACTGATCCATTCCAATTCCCACTGCAACACAACAGAAACTCTCAGTCTAGTAATAATAAACTCTAGTAATCGGAAACAGTGTCGGGGGTAACGGATTACAAAGTAACAAATTACTGTACTTTAATTACTTTTGTCAAAAACAGAGTACCATAATGAATTACAGTTCAAATTTTGGTAATTAATTAGAATTACTGGACTTTGAAAATCCTTGTTATTTAGGTTTTGTTGGCTCTGACCATTTCTCTTGGTTAAATGAAATAAAACAGAGATTAATAAAAAAAGAGCAACTGGCGCATCCGCGCATGCATGCGTAGCTGTGTTTCCTTTGAGAATTTATATTAAAGAGGAAAAAAGTAAAGTAAAGTAACGAGTATTGAATTACTTTTTCAAATGGGTAATGAGTAAATTAATTTAATTACAATTTTGATAAATTAACTAAGCAAAGCAAACAATTACTTTTTAAAAGTAACTTACCCAACATTGACGGAGGATTACTATGTTTCAGACAATAGTGTATGTGTGTGTTCAGGAGTGTGAAAAGTAATGTGGTCAAAAACAGATTTTCTAATTTTCTGTCTTTAAAACAAGTTTTTACCTCAATATAAAATATTTAACAGTAATAATGGTCAATAAGACCTTAAAACAGACACTGTTTAACCCTTTTACACCGGAGCTTTAGCTCCTGTGTTGACATTCTTTCAACTACCGTAACTTTTCAACCGTTTATGCAATTGGCGTCATTCCAACTGATTCTGATTCCTGCGCTATGTGAAACTGCACAGCAGTGAAGTGCTTACACAATCCACGTAAATCAGCTGATTCTTTTATGAATTACAGTTTCCTTTTTCAGTAATTAATTACAACTATAGAAACCCTAGTTACTTGGCTACTTTGGTTTTGTAACCTCTGACATTTTCTCTCAGTTAAATTAAACAAAAGGGAGATTAAAATAAAAAAGCAACATTTGCAAAGCATCTTTGCGCCATAATGCAACACCAATATCACAGACAACACCAATATGCAACACATTACTAACATAAAGTGTTGCATATCGATGCAAAGCTGATATGAAAAGCCGCCTTTCTCCACATCGGAATTAGCTGTTATGGCATTTCAAAGAGCGTATGTTATTTAGGTGTCGCTTGCAACATCTCTGATGTTAAAGCTTGTAATGTATGTATTGTTAAAAAAATTAAGGTACATTTTCATTCTAAGTACTGCTTTTACACTAGGTCAGTTTGTCCCAAACTTAAGATGTTTCCTTGAAAAATCCACTTTGTTTGGAAAGTGTGAAAGCTCACAATAAATTAGAAAACATTTCCAGACATTTTTATTTAAATAAACTAATAGGACTCTTACAAGTTTGGGCAATGTAGAGTGAGTGTCTTGTTTAAGAAAATAATGACTGCAAGAGATGGAAGCTGAGCCCCCTACCAAACAATTTGCAGGAAGCTCAGCTAAGGAAATTCTGGTGCAAATCAAACAAACCCAAGACGGCATGAAGAAATTGGTCTCTGCCCACTTCCACCCACTAGTGAACCCTAGTGCAGTTGAACAAGATGTGGATGCCCAGAAATCTAAAAAGGCAAAAAAATTCAGAAAGTTTGGAAATGACTCATTGGTAAATGTTGCTTGGCAGGGAGATTAAAGCTCTATTGATATGCAACAGTTAGAGGACTGCAGAGATCAGCTGGTTTTCTTCTCAGGTTTTTGTCTTTCAAGTTAAAGCATGTTCAAAGTAACACTGCTGCCAAATGAGCAGCTGTTCTGGTTTGGTTGATGAAAGCAAACAGGATCAAATGAAGGTGTGAGACTTGTTTTGCATTACCTGAATATTAAAAAAAAAAAAAAATGCTAGTGTGAAATCTTACTGACGTTTATTCAGGGAAGTAACCTTCTTTTCTTACCAGTGCAGGTGAAACACTTCACATGAAAGTGAGTTTCTTGGACCCGGACCACCTCTCCTTTGCAAACCTCACGACATCGTTGGCATCGGATTGGTCCAGAGCGCTTCTCAGAGCCTGTTGAGCTTTGTTGATAAGCTGCAAAACACAGAAATGCACAAAAAGAGCATTTCATTTTGCTGAACATTGTATTGTTATGGCTAAGTGGTCATTTCCTAACAAGATTAAACAAATTTAAAAATAACAAAATCTAAATATGATGTGATTTTTTTTGTCCACTATGTTTATGTATTTACTTAAAATACAAACAGAATTCAGAATAAAGTTCAGCAGAGGTCGGTCTCCAATTCAGACTTGCCCCTGGAGGTGCACTTACTTTTGGGCAGTGGGACAATGCCTTAGGATGTCTGACCCCAAATTATGACTCATTAGGCTGCTCTGATCTTTACACTTTTCCAAGCAAATTCTGTTTAGACCATTTTGCAGAGGTGGGCTGGAGTAAGGTTCAGTGACATAATACTGATCTGGTGCGACTGCTAATTGCCCCAGGGGTATGATTATTCCAAGCAATTACATACGTTTATTGTATTTTCTGCACAATAAGGTTCACTTAAAAGCTTTTTTTTTATTTTGTCAAAATGACAATGTGCTTTATCAGCCGGAGCACCTTATATGGGTTAATTCTGGTTGTGCTGACTAATGTCTAATGTCTAACTAATGTTTTAAAAACTAGACGACACTTTTGTTTGTTGGGGGGTTTTGTGAATACGCTAACATGGCTAACGGTGCTGGAGGTTTTTTTTTGTTTGTTGTTACATGATATTAACCAGGTTAGGAGTTAGCGTAGTCACTGTAATGTTTGTTTTAGAGATATCAGTCTGTTTTTTACATGTTGCAAAAAGGTTAGGTGTTGTGAATACCTGTGAATTGTGAATAGGCTAATGTGCAGCGTCTTACAAACAAGTGATAGAGTTACTGTGAATGCAGTTAGTAAAGTCTGACTGACTGAGGGAATTATCTCTCTTTTGTCTCGCTTAATGCGCTGACTTATCTCTATTTTGTCTCGTTTTATAGTTTGGTGCACCATATGACTAGTTAAAAAATAGACCGTTCATTGACGATGGGCCCTATAGATCAGAAAATACGATGATTGTTTTTGATTGCTCAGAGTGAATGCACTACAAAAGCCAAGGGAGACATTGGACTAGGTGGTCAATTGTGCTGTAGTGTGGTTTGGTACAGATTGTCTGGTTTGTAGAGTGCAGTCCGATTGTACAGCAGACTACAGCCTGCATCGTCTACAGGAAAAGATGAGTGTGAAGTTCTGTCAGCACTTCTTCTGAAGCTATGAGGTCTGACACCTATAAACTGGGTGAGCTCCAGCTTTTCTCTTCTACAGGTTTCCATTTTTCACACACTCATGACACACACAACAGACATTGCGACTTGAAAAAGCGGATGGATCCTCTTACCTCATTATGCATTAGCTTACACGTCTAACTCCTGCAAAGCTGATAGTTATTTCACACAGTCAGGAAATATTGCTCTCTCATCCTGCTTGCCCAGACACTGCTTAAATTACTGGTGTCATAAAAGAGTAAAAAGGTCATAGTGATTTTTAACTAAATTATGAATGAGCAATAAAGAGAATGTGAAAATAAACTTCTGAGGCTATTGGAGTCTTGTTTCCTCCTCTGACCTATAAACAGACTTTTTTTTTTTTTCTTTTTTGCCAAAAGCCTTACAATACAGACTCTGTGCCAGAACAGCTGGGCTTATTCTCTTATTTATCTCCATCTTCCATAAGGAACATGAGTGGTCCAAGTATCTGGAGATGGGGATTAATGGCGGCGTATCCAGCTGGCCTGACAACTTGAATAACTCACTGCGGGGCTTTGCTACTCCAGCAAGAGCAGCACGAGCAGCCAGCATATCAGAACAACAAAGCAGCTGGTTTCATCTGAAGAGTCCCAAAGGCCCTGCATCACTTAGAAAGTCTATAAGCCGTGTGTCTCTGACTTTGGAAGCAGTATAGTCTATTACAAGGGCACCAATTATTTCTATTTCGTCTCTGCTTCATGCTTGTTTGTGTTTTTCTAAATGCCCAGTCGATAAAGAAAAGGCAAACTATGATGGCAGCAGGAGATAATAAGACCAAAGTACAGCATTTAGCATGTTTTTATTCCACATGAACAGTTCTTATCACACATAACATGTGAGATATTAGTCTTTTGATTATAAGAGGCTGATTTAAAACCAGCTTATTAGCTTCACAACTGCAACCTTCTTGGTCTGATCCCCATATCTTTCCAAAATTGGCATTTCTGAGTATTTCTTCATTCAAATTGTTCTGAATCAGGAGCAGACCAAGCAAAATGCCGTTTTTTCAAACAAGTGCAACAACACAAGCCTGAAGCGCACCAAGTAAGACCGCTCTAAAGGTTAAGGATTTGAATATCATCTGCCTATCAAAAGGTCAAAGTTTTGATTTAAAACAAAAAAAAGGTTGTTTAATTAGGAAATACATGCTCAGGATGGTTATAGAAATTAAGTCTAAGCCAGGGAAATATAAAAGTTTTTGAAGCCAGACTTTACATGTCTGTTTATAAGGTTGTGTCCCTCAACATAGTGAAAAGTGACTGATTTGCTTGTTTACCAGGAGGACCCTTAGGGAATTAAGGTGGCTGCAGATACTTTGAATATGAATATTTATGAAATTAAAATGAAAATACAAAAAGGCATCTGTTTTTTTTTTAATTACCATTTAGGAGGGAAGAATAGGGAAAAGAAAGAAAGGCCCTGATTCAAATCCCAGTTGGTACCTTTCTGTGTGGAGTTTGCACGTTCTCTTTATTCTCGTGGTATTTCAGGTATTTCAGCCTCCTCCTACTGTCCAAAAACATGGTTCGCAGGTTAAGTGGTGACTCTAAATTACCAATAGGTGTGCATGTGAAAGAGTGTGTGAATGTCTGGCCCTGCACCGGACTGGTAAGGTGTATTCTGACTTCGCTAAACAGTTAGCATGGGTTGTGGTTGGCTCCAGCATCCCCATGACCCCAAAATGAGTCAGCGGGTTCTGAGGGAGAATGGACGGATGAATGGATGGATGGATGGATGGATGGATGGATGGATGGATGGAATATGTAAACAAATCAACGCTGAATTCAGTGACTATTAAAGTGTTAAGCTAGCTCTTCTAATTTGATCCAAATCCAAACATAACTTACTTATGTTAAACTAAACAGTCACTCGTTGGCGAGTTATCTCTTTGGGCATTCATTTTACCCATGAATGTTTCAGATTTTTTTTTTCATTTTAGCCTTTGTAGAAATGTACAATTAATTCTGTAAATAGCAGAACAAGGAAAATACTTTTTGATTAAACCTGCAAAGTAATATAGAATTCCACTGAAGAAACATCAGCAAATGCAGCATTACAGTGCACCCAGGCTGCATCTCTACACATTCTGAGAATCATAGCTGAGCCTTTTTTTCTGCAGAACTGTTTTAAACTCCACAGTCCGGGCAACTGTCTCCCACACTGATAAAATCAGAGTCTTGTCTCTTTTCGTTTAGCAGTTTCAGAGCGTCAGTATTAAATGTAGAAATTGGTGAACACGCCCGAACTTCTTACACCAAGGGTAAAGTTGTACTCAAGTGGATGCTTCAGTCATTTTTAATCTCTGATAAAATAGTTAAGTAAAAAATAAATTTGATTAGTATTTGCTAGAATACTAAAGTTAAGGGCAGTCAGTGTGATACATTTACACTGTGAAGTGGTCTGGTGTTACTGATATTTATTATACCTTTAGTGTGAGAAAAGGATGTAGACATGATGGCATAATTTCACAGATGAATGAGAAAATATTTGCACTACGTAGGTTGTTTATTTTCCTGTTCAAGACAGGAGTGTGAGCACAAGAAGTAGGCAAGAATGATCATTTCCCGCTCGCCGCCTCCCACACTTAACGTCTCAGTTCATTCATTGTTTCACACACAATGCTGGCAGGACCGCTGAGACCCATTAACTTGCCTGATGAGCGTCAGACACAACTCGAAAAGAAATCCTCTCAAAAGCTTATGTTTCTTTATTAAAAACAAAAATTAAAACACTGATTCAAACAGGCTTAAAATGATAAGATGAGCATTTATTAAGCAAGCAGTCATTTGTGGTTTTTGTATTAACACCAGTTTGCATTGAAGTACCACTCCAATCACCTTTTTTTTCTATTTTAGAAGTGTTCCCAGTGGTCTTTTAAATATAATTACTAGTATGCCGTTTTCAGCCAAAACAAAAAAATTTGTCATTTTCTAGGACGTAGTTTCTGCCGAGCGGCAGGAGTTCATTAGAAATTCGCCTCTGAGTTGTGGCCGGGACTGTTGGTGCACCACAGACTTTGTGCATTTTAAGTGATTTGTCAAAATCTTAAAATGCTAAATTTTCTGTCAAGACAATATGTTTTTTTTTTTTTGTTTTTTCTAGTTTTTATTTTTATTCTAAATTATCTAATAAATGTCAACCATGCACAACTATTGTTGTAAAACGTTGGCGCAATAATAATAAGGAAGATCAACCTCAGGTACTGGTATGCTGGGTTGTTACGCCACTCTACAATCCATCATCAATTAGGCCTTAACGTTGAACCAATAGCAAAATATCCTGCGTTTCTTCTCAGCCAATCACAAGTTTGCCTTTAAATCCATGAATGGTTCCCTCTCTGTATTGTAGACAGTTCGCCGGTCCTTCTCCACCCTGTTCTCCACCTGGAGTGATGCTTTGGAATGCTCTGTCCTCTAAACAATCATTAGCGTCTAGGGTCTGGTGTTGATACATCCATGCTCAACTTCATCCCAAGCACAAGATGTCATCGGCCCAGAGACAAACAGACAAAGATTATGGACTTACTTCATCACATTTAGTTGTAACACAAACAGATTTATACTTGCAACGGTAATATCTAATTATTGACATTTCTATAATTTAAAGGATCATTACCACGAAGATCAACTTTGATCCTTTAGTTTCTGTAGCGTGGCAGTAGGTCATTAGAAATTCACCACTTGAGTTGTAGATGAGTCTTAGAGCAACCCTCCCCGATCACGGAGCTTGTGGGCGCCCTGCATTTGTCTATGTCACGAATAAACTCTTTTGGAAATACTATTTATTTTTTTCTGCTCCTGATTCAAAACAATTTGAATAAATAAATATTTAGAAATGCATTTAGTTTACATTTTTTAATCTATGTCCGCCATCATCAGAAAAATGCCACAATAACATGTTAAAACACCAAAAATGTGATTTTCATTGGAGTAGGTCTTTAAATTATTTTCTATTTACAAAACAGATTCAAAAAACAACTTAAATTCCACTCTGTTCACCTACAATTAAGGTTGGCAGGAAAAGATGTCAATGTCTTTTAAAATACCTATTTCACTCCAAATAGACATGTGATTCTTCATTGACATACAAATAGACCGCAAGATCTTGAGCGTAAACTAAAGTTTTAGGTGAATTAAAAAGGGTTGAAGACTTGAAGAACATTTATAAATATGCATTTTTTAAATTTTATATTACATTCTAATAAAAATAGAATAATAAAATAATATGATAAAATAAAATTATTAATAAAATACTTTTATTATTCCCTCATAAACTAAACATTCAGTCATATGTTTTTAAATTTTCAGCTTATTTGGGGCATTTGCAGTTTCTGCCTTTGATGCATTTCACTCTTTATTATAAATGGTTTTGAAAGGAGGACAAACTTTTTTTTTTCCCCATCACTTGCCAATATGTTTAAATATAAATTAAAAGAAATAAAAAAGTCAGCTCTAATTAAATGCTGTCCCTTTAAACAGACTGAGACCCATAAATGTAATGAATCTCATCTGTAGTCTGGTGGGTGTGCTGAACTGGCTATCCAACACCAGCCAAAGAGCGGCAAAATGTCCCAAACTGCTCTTTTTCTGCTGTAGACTCAGTCTTCAACTAGTGCTCATCTGGGACATTTTCAGAGTAGTCTAGGATCAATAAAAATGAGCAAAAAACGCTTTCCATTCAAAAAAGACTTAAGTCTCTCCATAATGAACATCTCTATTCTCTGCCCTAAATCTAAAGCAGCCATCGATCACAGCACTTTGTGACTCCCCCCCATCCCATTTTCTGTATCTATCATCATCTCCATAAGGTCTTGAGGTGGAAACATCCATCTATTTGTACAGGGGTACCACAAACACTCCACCGAGAAACAGAGGAGGGTTTGTGTGATCATCCGGTCCTTGCAGAAGCCAAGGTCATTAAAAGAGACAGCATCCTCAAGGACACAGCAGAGCTTTGATACTGAATATGTTAATATGTTTATTCAATGATTACAAAGACAAACACATTTTGATTCCATGCCATCTCTGTTATTTGCTTTCCAGGTTGTTGATTAGCAGAGTACACACCACTGTGATTTTTTGCTATCAAAAATGAACTAAAACACACTTTTATTAAATCAAATTAATGCCAGTTGTTGGTGACCGCAGATACAAATTCCTTGGAACATCCCAACATCTGTGTTTGCATCTGTGCATAATCTCCTCCCGCCTTTGTTCCCCGTGTTATTGAGCTGAAGCGCCTGGCATTATAGAATAGCGTTTGGCTCTGCTTTGGACTGTGCTCCAGATGAAGCAGGAGCGCAGGAATCATAAACGATACGACTTCCCTCCTTCTCCACCGTTGCTTCTAGTTTATCCCCGTCATAAAAACCAGGGGAGCACAGCTGACAACAAAACTGTACAAAGAGAAATCCATCATTTAATCTGCAGCTGCACATTCTGTTTAGGTCTACATTTTACGCAGCGCATCTGTGGACAAAGATGAGGAGCAAATAATTTATCAACTTATGGCTTGTCTTTGTTAACAACTGAGCTACTCAGCCTTCACTGGAGCTACACTTCCTTATTTTTTACATTGAAATAATAAGCTGACTGTAAACATGTGTCATGAAGTCTTGAGTGTAGTTTTCACTCTATAATTGTAGAGCATTAAAAAAGAAAAAAACTTTGTCAACATTTTTTAATGATTTTTAGTGATCACATTGAGGCACATGAATGTTAACCTCCACAACAAGGAGAAAATATTGTCACTAATAAAGTACATTTTAGTTTCACATCACTCACTAACATGGCATATATGCACTTGAATTGTTTGTCAGATTCTCATTTATGATAGTTTAAAGTTCTCAAACAATTTTTGCATTTTTAGATCCACAGAATGAAAATATTTTATATTTAGAGCAAGTGGCTTTAAAACACCCGATGACTCAAACTTTAGGGACTTGTTTGGAGGAACCAAGAAACACCAAAAGCACAAGCATTTTATGCAAAAAATTCCAGATTTGATCACATTTTTTGTCAACAAATTTGAAAAAAAGCATCTTGCCAAATGCAATCAGTTTTTATTTTGCTTGTTGTAATAGCATAGCAGTTTTTCTAAAAAGTTCTACTATGTTCCAGAAATTATTTTTCTAAAAGACTCACTGATGAAAGTTGTGTTTTGTGTGTTTTTAACATCTTCTTGTGTCCTTTTTTCTAATGATAGAGGACATATATAAACAAGATTAAGCAAAAAATTGGTTATCTGAGTATTTCTTTATTCAAATCGTTGTGAATCAGGAGCAGATAAAAAAATGTTATTTGTAAAAGAGCTTATTTGTGACGTCGAAAATTCTTTGAACGGGCCACAAGTTCCATGTTTCATTCCATCTAAACAGTACTAGATCCATGTACGTCTTCGTTTTCCTTGTCTGTGCATTTTGTTACTAAAGACGGAGTCAAATCCTAAGCATCTACTTTTTAAGCCCAAAGTTAGAAATGGAAAAAGTTAAAAAATAATTCAACTGGACTACATCAAAGTCATCAAGGTAGGTATACCAGAGGTTTTGGAACCCAAATAAAATGATTTCTCTGCCATAGATGTTGCCAATATATATATGAATTACATCCATATAGTGAATACATAAGTGAATTAAAGTATTTTAATTATTGTAATATACTGTAAACCAATGGTTTTCTTTTATTAGAAATATATATGATCAAAAATCAACACAGAAAATTTGATTTTTTTTTGTATCAGTACATTTTAATCTAATAGCCAAATTGGTTAGGAAGCTATAAAGAATATTTAAAGTACAAATATTTATAGCATTCAAACCAATGGATTGTTAAATCATTTTTAAAAAATTACAGCATATTTTCCTGAATTTTCTCAGTCGCTTTTTTGTGAAGACAGAAAGAAAGAGCAAAGAAAAACCTGTCCGTGTTGCCTTTGATTTATGGCTCTGCAGATCCCCTCTGGTACTTGAACTCAATGATCTGTATATTGATCAACATGTGTTTTATTGCTCCCTTGAAACACACAAACTGCACTATACTGTATGTCCTCTCTGACACAAAAACACCCTCAGAATCTTATTTTCTCTGAAAAAAAATCACGCGTCTTATCTTTAAGCATTTTGTTTTTGTAAAACAACATGTTTTTCGATCTTGTCTGCAAACTGAGGTAATAATCTGATGAACCACAAAGTAACTAATAGATAAAGATAGATATTTATGATATGATCATGGCCTTTTGGCAATCACACCCAAGAACAGCAGCAAACTGCTGAGAGTGTAGCTTTACAGGCCCAGTCATGACTGAGCATGAGCAAATGTGGACTGAAACTAGAAAACATAACCTCCTGCCTGCAGTGTTGGAAGACCAAAGGTCACGGCCCAACCTGAAAGGTGTGAAGACACACACGCACGCATGTGGTTAACTTCAGTTGTACAAGCAAACTGCAGGTTTGAGCGCGACACATACCACATGCTGACCTCGCCCTCATTTCTGTGCACAATCCTGTTTGAGCACATGCTTCGGAATCCCAGGGACTTCATAGTTACAACCAAGCTGCCCGTCTGTGATACCCCTCCGCCCTCATTGTCAAATGAGTTTGACTAAAGATGTAGTACTATTTCAAAAAAGAGAAACTGCGATTATAGAACAACTATAGATAAAAGGAGCGGGCTATAACTATAGCAACTATAGATAAGGGGAGCTATCATCCCAGCGGGCTGATTCAAATGCAGTTACACTGAAGGGCGGACAGGAAGTGCCTGACGCCGTTAGTCTCCTGAGAACCTGGTGTAGATCAAGTCCCGCCAGCATTACAGACAGCCAGCTAAACTGCAAAGAATTTAAAAAACAAAACATCAACACCAGGACGTGGAAATCTACACAACAAAGCAAAGGCGTGCACACAGATGCATGCAGGGAAAGCCCTGATTCAGCTGACAGAGGATCAGAGTCAGCTGACACAAGGTCAGATCTGTATTATGATTGTCCCTGGGCCATTCTAGGGGAACAGTGACAGAAACCCCCAGGCTGACTGTCAGATTTGTTTGTCATGTGCTGCATCACAAATCTGCACAGCTGTAAGGTCAGAGGCTTCCCATCAAACAACAGCATTGCTCTAGAAATGTTCAGTTTGGAGGACAGGTGCTTTTTAGAGGAGGGAGGCAGGTGATGAAGTGTCAAAATAAAGTCAATAGGAGCAGAAGTAACAGCTGTGTTGGTAAATAATCTGAAAATATAATGTTCCTCCAAGAATGAAGAAGGCTATTTTCACCCCCTGATACATTTAGCTCTAACTCTCCTAAATAGGTTCAAGCAAAGATTGTCATGCCAATCTTCTATAGGCTTCAATTAAAAAATAATTGGATTTAGCGGAAGAAAAAACTATTAAAATTGAAATGTGATGCTTTTGTTATGCACATTGCATTTCCTCAAGTCTAATTTATTTTTAATGCACTTTTAAAAGATGAAGCGCGCGCGCGCAACAATCGACTCACCACTGGAACTCATGATGTCCAATGTCTTCTTCTCCAAAACAAAGCTACCTGGTCGACAAGAATCCCATAGAGGACACGGCAAGCTTTGTCGTGCAGTTTTCTAAATCGAAATAATGACAAATGACGTCCGGGCAAACCAAAGGATGCTCCTCTTTTTCTGACTGCTTCCAGTCCAATTCATGGGAAGGTCTGGGCAGATATAGGAATAAATAAACAAAAATAAAAAAAATAATAATAATAAGTGAATAGAAAAAAATGAAGTGATGTTATCAGATGCGGAATCCGGAATAAAACTCAATTTCTTGCTCGTCCGCTGTTTGCTTTTGAAGTGAAACCGGGGGTGGAACAGAACAACGACGCCGCTCACTCGAAATCCACCTTTTCATTCCCGCTCTTGGCTGATCCTCTACAGCCTCGCGCTGTCAATGCAGCCGCCGGATGCTCTCATTCTCCATCCTTTCAAAATAAAACGCAAAAAGGATTCTGAGCATTTCCCCCCCTCAGGAATTATTATTGAAAACTATATCAATGGAAAAATCGCTTCGTCTGTTAGAAACATATTTAACCCTGTAAAGCCCACAATTTAAAAGAATTGACAAACATAATTGTGTATTTTTTTAACTCTTTAATAAAATATAAAAGAGTCTATTCATTTTTTCTTTTTTGAAAGTATCAATTAAGATTGGAATGTTATATGGTTTTTGTTCACGACAAACATTCAGAAAAAAGATCACCTCATTTCCAAATCTCTCAAATTGTATAGTGGATGTTTCAAACATGGTGTAACTATACTGTAAAGAATTGATTATCAACAAATGTTGCATTATTTCAACATAGTAAAATGTAATTTAATAAAATTAATATAAATACCGGTAGATGAGTTTTTCTCACCATAAAGTCTTGAAAAATTGGCAAAACTTTTCCCACCAAGAGTGTTTTTGAGATTATTCAGAAGCTGCTACTTTGAAGTGAGTCACAAAAGCCCTTTCCTTTAGGCAGAAAACATTGCTCAATGTATTTACAACGATTTTTTAAGAAGCTTAGATCTTGCTAATGAAATAGAAGTCTCAGAAATGCATGGATAAAATATGACATACATGGTTATAGGGTCAAATACAATGGCAGAAAACTGACTTGGCAGAATTGTGAAAAGCTAGGACATTAAAACTTCAAGAAAACATTAGAATAAATGTTTTTTTTTTTTCTTAAGGATTGGAATTAGAACAAAGAAAACTTTGAATAACAGTAACAAGAATAAATAATAATAATGAAAAAACATTGAATTATAGCAGAAAAAAGTTTGGTTGGAAAAAAAGACAGGAAATGGTATCATCCATCCATTTTCTAAACCAGATTTTGGGGTTGGGTGGTTGCTGGAGCAAAACCCAGTCTCTGTTGGGATATAGCCGATTATACCCTGAATGTTTTCGCCATTCCATCTCATGGCAATGTGTCATCTTTTCCTAAAATGTTTTTTGGGTCCGAACACATTTTTCATGGACTTTCTTTTGAAGTTTGAATACTATAACACTTGAAATGTTATTGGTGAGACACTAAGACATTTTTTTTCTATAAAATACTCTAACAATGCTTTCATTGGTTATTTTTCTTCTTTTTTGTAGCTATGTTTTTTTTTATTTTTTTTATTTAAAGTATTTATTTGATCTTATTTACAAATTCCTGTTATTTAGTAGTTTGTGTACCCTTATGCATGGACCACACAAATATCCACCATGGTTTAATTAAAAAAAAAACAAAAAAACTGTTGTGTTTCACAGAAGGTGCTAACATTGAATGTTTAATCTTCCCTGTTTTATTTAGTACGCTGCATTTCTTTGTTCAATTTTCTAAGAAGGTTTTCTTTGTTTTATTGTGAAATACATCTATTTCCAGTTTCATTGTTGTCCTTTGAAGGTGCAATTTTTTTTTTCTATTAGTGTCATTAAACTTAGTAGAGATGACCAAATACCTTCATTTTTTTTTCATTATGTAAAAAAAATACTTATGGTTCTTATATGTTAGTAGTTTATTCTTGATCTAACTTGTTTGAGACTGATAGTAGTTTGAAATGAATTCACTTACACATTTTTTTAATGATTGGTTGATTTATTTATTTATTTACATATATATAAAGAACAAATAGGTGCACACTACTTATGTTTAAGAAACCAATTAGGAAAAAAATATATATATTAAGTGGCTTTAAATAACGTAATCATATTTTTTTATTCTAGTAATTTGGGCTTCCTGCTAAAACTGTTACAATGCTGCCCACTTCTGGAGGATAAATGTAAGTGAATTAATTAATTGGATTTTCTATTTAGAGAAGAAATCCTATTAAAATACCATCTTTACTGTGCTTTAACCTGGGGGGGAAAAAAAAACGATGCCCCATAGCTTTTATTGTCAATAGATGAATCATCTTGGGGACATGGTTCAGACTTTAGATTTGGAGCTTTAAAGGCAAAGAAAGATCTTTCATTAAAACAGTTAAACATCCAGCCACGTTTTAACTCATTAATTAACCAAAGGAACTCATTTGAAGTCTATTGACTTCCATATTAACCAACGAATAGCCCATTATTACTCTTCAAGTTATATATATATATATATACACATACTTACACACACACATAAATACATACACATACTTTTTTTGTTGTTGATGAAGAACTTCTTCTGCAGTAAGCTTCGGCCAACAATTCAGTAGTACATTCATCAAATGTCAGAGTTGAGCATAAGAATAGGTCAAAATATGTAGATTTTCTTCTTTATTTACTAATTACCTTAAAAGCATATTTTAATAAATATGAGCTCAAATATCAAAAGATGCAGATTTAAAAAAGTTATCAGTATAACCTTTACAGCTACAAATGAGAGTCATATTAAATTGTACATTTATCTGAATGATCAAGCCACTTTTGTTTCTGTGAAACAAAGTCTCATCATGCTGTCTCCTGTAATCTTGTCCTGCTGTTTCAAGTGCACGTGACTTCATGACCCTGTCACTGAGTCCTGAGGAAGCTCTGGTTCTGAAACTTGTAGGAAGCTGGACAATGGCGGGATGTGCGCGGTGCCTCTTTTTCTGCTGCCCTATTCTCACCTCCTTGGTTCTACAGCAGTTCCAGTCTGATCCAGCTCCGTCTGTAAAAGACAGACTTTTCTCAGAATGTCCAAGTAAAATATGTCTAAAGCTAAGGCTGTAAAGATGATGATTTACTTTAAGTACTAAAAGGCTTGGCTTATATCAACGCAAACTAAAGTTGCTATTGATAATGATTTACCAAAATGAATTTTTTAATGGCTGTGTATGCGTTCATGCTTTTCTTTTTGTTCTTGTGTCAATCCTGCATTGTGTTTTTGTACTCTAAACCTCTGAGGCAGAAAAACAGGAAGGTGGCTTTCCTGTGCAGTGGGTTAAAGACTATCAGGTCAAGAAAGAGCTACCACTGTTTAAAAAGACAACAATGATCCACAGTCAACAATAAAGTCACTGAAATGAGCCTGAACAGAGTTTGATCACTCTTCCTGCTGAAGGAACTGCCTCACCAAATGTCCACAACAGAAGAGCATAAACAAGTCATCAAAAATAGATCTTTGTATGATGGAGATGCTTGCACATGATGCTAGTTTGTTGTTTTTCATTGCAATTCAAGTGTATTGCAGCATTGTTTGACTTAATCATTTACCGATGCTCATTTCATTGGAGGTAATGAGTCCTTTGTTTGTCCCACTGAGGTTATGCGTTCTTAGTCACTGGAAATGATCAGTAATAGGCTGCATTCTTCACTAAGTCGCAAAATCTATGCTCTTTGTTCATCCACATGGCCTGGGTTAAAGTACAAACACTCCCACACACACACAACCTCCAATATTCTTAGAGCTACTTTGTTGCAGTCTTCATTGATTCTAATTTTGTCATTGTTTTAATGTACGCCAAAATGCCCCCCACACACAAAGCCGCCAACAGAGCAGAATAAATGATCTGTGTCCTGGTGCTAGGCACAGACAATTGCGCCATCACATGATCGCATGTCCAGCACAGGGCTAATATTCAGGGTGACTTTCTCGTGGTCTAATTGGGGGCTGCAGACACAGTAGCTTCCATAGTTTACCTTTTAAAAGGACAGAAAAATAAGAAAAAAACTCAAAAAATGTGGCTCACTGATATAGTTTCACACAAGTTAAGGATTTATATAACCTTAACAGATCTAGTTCCTTGTTTTATTATTGTCTACACAGTGGTAAATACACAAGTCCAGGAATGATCATGCTATTTTTAGCTAAAACTTAATGAAAACAGTGCAGGCAGGTATGTTTGAGGTTTACCTTTGGAATGAAGTCAGGGGAGTTCTTCAGTGAAAACTTGAGAACCATAAATGCCAGCTGACTGTTTTGATTGAATGCAGTGTTTCAAGTAAGACCAGTGTGACTAGGGTTTCAGAAGGATAATTTATCCTGGTGAATGTTCTGTTAAAGCAACAGGTTCACTCTCAATGCACAAAACCTTAAAAATGATAACAATCACATAACATTTCTGTCTCGTCAGCATTTCAGTCATTTGGACTCACATGATTTTAGACTTTGACGGACAGAGGAAGTGTGTGAGTGTGTGGAGGGGGGTGTTGTTTGGGGTAAAAGAGGCGGGTGTAGTACCCTCGACTCAAAAAAATGGAGGGTGGAGCTCCAGCAGAGAGCTTCCTCGACAGTGACATGCTGCCTTCTATAGCACAAACAGACTCTCACTGGCTTACACAAGCTTTCTCTTTTGGATGCTTTCCTATTTCTGCTTTATTCAAAGGGAGAGAATGGAAAGAGTTCCTGCTGATGTCTTGACATGAACTTCACTTTTTGTATGGTGAAACCCCATGAAGAGACTTACAGATATTAAAGCAAGCATAAGAAGAATGGATTGAGAGGGAGGAGCTGACAGTAACGCAGAGGTAAGCGATTTCTCTCTGACTTAAAGACCCAGTGATGTCTAAAACATGCTCTTCTCACTGTGTGTCACACAATAAAGTTGTTGCCATTCCACAGCAAACTTATAAGCACCACTGTAAGTGTAATATCCTACTTTTCATTGGAGAGAGGTTTGAGTCTCAGCTGACACGCTTCAGATCACAGATACAGAATGAAAGGCTCAGTGTTGTACTCATAATGTGTGTTCAGAGTAAAGAGCTGTGCAGCAATGTGGGAATCTCCCTGCAGGGAGCTCTGTCTTACACACAGATGCAGAAGAGTGAGCTGACAGAGCCTGGCTAGTCTAAACTTAGAGCCAGCAACCTCTGTCTCATATTTCTATCTGCTTACGATTCTCTTACACACCACACATTCAGGCACAAATATCCCAAACAAGCCCAGATGATTCTCATTAGCTTGAATGTTATTGTCGTGGATTGCTGAGTGACACGATTGTGATTCTCAGGGATTTCAGGCTTCAGGTCCCCATATGGCATGTGTTCATTAGCTGGACAACCCTTGTCATCATAGGCTGATCACAGTGGGTCTGTGGCTTAGCATAACACAGGGTTTGACTTGAGCAAAATATGTTTTAAGAAGGGGAAGAGTTTTACACTGCAGCTGCAAACTACATGGAGGTCTACAGGTGTTGTGTATGCATCGCTGCAGCAGGGTTTGTCCCCCCCTTTGACACACTGCATATTTTAGAGTTTTTCTCAGTAAAGAAAAAAAAAACTACTGACCCTGGTGCACCCTTTGGTGAAGACAAAGGCCATGCACATGTGACTGCAGACATTAGCCTTGGGAAGTCTGTGTTTATTAGATTAGACATCTGTTCGACTGTGACCAACAAACACTGGAGCCTGAAGAGTGTTGGGATATGTTCCAACACGCCTTTGGCCTGTTTACGGCTTTCTGCCTCATAAGGTACACATGCACTGATTCAGCAATGACCATAAGCTGTCATATAATGGCAGACACTGAGATAAAGGTGTTATCCTCTTGACCCTGTGAATAACAAAGTAGAGCTCACAGGAGGAAGAAACTTGAAGTTTCACTTTAAACATGTGGAAACTACACGCAACAACAATTGACAAAAGTTAACTGGAATAAGCCATCAGGGATTCTCTCCTTTGAAAGACTTGTTGTCTACTCTAACCAATGAAACCTACTACAAATACATCCACTATGAGGAAAATTTTGTTTTAGGTGTTGTCAACATGTTCTAGTGGCATTTTTCTGATAATGGAGGACATATATTCAAAAAATGTATTTAATTATTTGTGGTGAATCAGGAGCAGACAAGAAAAATGCAGCTTGAAAAGAGCTTTTTTGTGATGTAGAAAATACATTGGGTGGGCAACAATTCCAAGCTCTCACTAACAAAGAGGGGAAAAGGGGGCGGGGTTGCTCCTCACCAACAATCCCACTCATAATTAATAGGCACATTTCTTCTGATCTAATGTTGCTTTGCAGAAATTATGTCCTAGAAAATGACAGCTTTTTTTTAATTATTATTTTGGCTAAAAACAGCTTAATAATGAAACAAAAGACCATTGGGAACAGTTTGAAAATTTCTCAAAAGGTTATCGTAGGGGGACTTCAATGTGTTTTTACCACAAAATGAAACAGATGATCCTTTTTGATTCCACATCAGACATTTAAGTAATACTCCAATATAAAAATACAAATCCCCTCATGTCATTTAATAATTAAAAAATCGCGAGTTTGCACTAGAAACCATTGGATTACTAATGCAACACTGGGTGAGTCAGAATTAGGAACCAACTGCACGAAAAGATCCTTTTGTGTCAACTGTCAACGATGTGGTAGTGGTATACTGGTGTGGGAGAGAGTTTTGTAAGGTCTTTTACTAGCAAGCTGGTATCTTTGTAATGCCTTTGCCTGGAGGAGGATTGCTGTTAATGTGTGCATGACAATTTTTTGTTTACCAAAGTGTCTCCTTCTTTGTCATTCTCCAAAAAGGAAACAATATTTTCACAAAGTTAAAATCTTCTTTAACTTACTTATCAAGTGTAACAGGCACATTACTGTGCTTGAATGACCTTCTCAGTCAGCAGATCTCAATTCAGAACAGCAGGTTCTCATCAACGACACAAAACTGAAGCCGTTTTGATGACACAGAGAAAAGAAGCTGTTTAAGCAACTTGTGCCTGAATAGGTAGTCATGAAGTTTGTTTTTCAAGCAGTCACTCTGCGATTGATTATGCCCTAATAACTTTACATTAGGTTTCAAGACTGTTTGTATTTGAACAAAAAACAGTTTAAAATGTGTAGAAAGAAGAAAAAAAAACGTCATGTCAAAAAATAAAAAATGCATTCATTTCATGTTTTCACAACATCATATCCTGGACGTTTCCGGGGTGTGCGGGTGTTGTTATCCAAAAAGATAACAAAAAGTTTGCTTGCATGTTTTGTGAAGGAGAGCCATCACTTTTGGCTTCGTCAAATGTTTATTAGGTTTCTAATTCATAGGGCTACTAAACAAGCCATCTCAGCATTCAGTGTTTCATTGACTAGCTGTAGAGTATGCAAGGTTTCGCTTTTTTTACTCTTTTGAACACCATCCATCCATCCACCCATTTTTTTTCGCTCATCCATGACCAGGTCGTGGGGGCAGCAGTCTAGATGCCCAGACTTCTATCCCCCCGACCACTTCCACTTCCTGGGTCTTCCCTGGGGCCTCCGCCCAATGGGACGTGCCCGAAACACCTCCGCAGGGAGGCGTCGAGGAGGCATCCGGACCAGATGCCCAAACCGCCTCAATAATGGTGAGCCACCTGGCTCCTCTCGATGTGAAGGAGCAGCGGCTGTACTCAGAGCTTCTCACGGGTGACCGAGCTTGTCATCCTATATCTAAGTGAATGTCCAGCCAGCCTATGGAGGAAGCTCATTTCGGCCGCTTGTATCCAGGACCTCTTTCTTTCGGTCATGACCCAGAGCTCATGGGAGTATTGGAGCGAAGATCAACCAGTAAATTGAGAGCTTTGCTTTTTGGCTGAGCTCTCTCTTGACCACAACAGACCGGCAAAGAAACCGTATAACAGTGGACGCCGCACCAATCCGCCTGTCAATCTCACGCTGCGATCTGCCCACGTGGGCATTGAAGTCCCCCTGGAGGATGGTGGAGTCCCCAGTTGGGGCACTTTCCAGTACCCCTTCGAGAGACACAAAGAAAGCTGGGTACTCCAAACTGCTGTTTGGCCCATAAGCTGAAACCACTGTCAGAGACCTGTCCCCCACTTGAAGGTGAAGGGACACAACTCTCTCGTCCACCGGGGTGAACTCCAACACTTGGCGGCTTAGCTTAGAACCCAAACTGTGCGTAGAGGTGAGCCCACCTATATCTACTCTATACCTCTCGACCTCTCGCTCAAGCTCAGGCTCCTTCCATCCCAGAGAGGTGACGTTCCATGTCCCAAAAGCCAAGTTCCATCACCAGGGTTTAGGCTGCTGAGGCACATGCCTTCGACTGCCACCCAAACCACATTGCACCAGCCCTTCTGAGCTCTCTTTCAGGTGGTGGGCCGATCCATCCGGTTTTTCCCGACCGGAGCCCGTAGGAGGAGCCCCGGCCAACAGGTGCTCGCCTAGGGCGAGGGTGGGGCCCTGGTGACGCCAATCTGGGTGACGTAATTTAGCACATACATGCATAACCTGGATTCCCATTAGCTGTTAGAGCTGAAGGAGACAGATTAGCAGTAAAAACTCTTCAAAGATAGATTAACCATCAAATTCCAGTTACCCAGAGAAACTGGTAACCGGAAGAAAACTTGCATAAGATAAGAAAACTTGTAAGTTGTCTTTTTAACGATCCACTGTCATGTCTGGAGGTTGAATGGTGACTCCTAGACTCCTGAGTCTTTTTTTTTCTCTGAAAATTTTCACCACTCATTGTAATGGCTTTATCAGTCTGATGCTGATTTAGTTCATGCATTCTCATTTGTTTTTCTTTTTTTAATGTTTCATGTTTATTTCTTGTGTATGTGTTTTTACCTGTACTGTAAGGTTTCCACTCATTTTTCTTGGGTTCATTTTCTGAAAGGTTCTCTTGTATTTTATAGATAATGGACTTTTATATGTATCCAAAGTTCTTCTTTAGACCATTACCACCACATAGTATAAATAACTTTGGCTCCTTGTTAACTGTATAATTCCATTTATACATTTGATGCACATATTTCTGCTCCGGCTGGTCGGTGGAGGAGAACCAGGAGCAGGAACAAATCCAATACATCAAAAACTAGTTCCAAACATTCAATGCAAACAAAGAACCAGCAACTAAACTCAGATACAAAAAAAGACACACCAAATGCAGAATACAGAAAAACCACTGCCTTATTCATCCATTCACAATCATTTCTGAGACTCATATCCTTAAAAACTATTTTTAAACCACATTTTAAATAATTCTGATCTTGCCTTCAGCCTCCTGGTGTATTTGATTTTGCTTGCCTTTCTTTCCATATGCAATGTAACACAAGATGATACATTTTGATGGATATATATACACAGTGGGGATCGAAAGATGGGCACCCCAGGTAAAATGTTTTGTTATTGTGTATAAAGAACCTAAGAAAAATTGAGAAATCTCCTAAAGGCATCGGTTCACAGGTGAGACATCCTTTAAATATGTTAAATTTGTTAGTGTCTAAAATTTGCTGAAATTTTGTGGAATCCTTTCTTCCTTCTATTCTTGAAATGTTTCCTGTGCCGCTGGAAGCTCAAAGCATGATTGATCCACCCCCTTCTTAACAGTTGGACAGAGGTTCTTTTCATTGAACTCTGTACCCTTTCTTCTCCAAATGTACCTTTGCTCCTTGTGGCCAAAAAGTTCAATTTTAACCTCGTCCACAGAACTTGTTCATTTGTGAACTTCAAACGTTGGATTTTGTGTTGAGGACGCAGAAGAGGTTTTCTTCTGACTCTTCCATGAAGACCATATTTGTACAGGTATCTCTTGACAGTAGACCAGCGTACCAGAAATCCAGAGTCTCCCAGGTCTTTCTGGACGGATGGTGCAGTCAAATGTGGGTTTGACTTGCTTTTCTCACAATCATGTGAACTGATCTGTCTGAGATTTTTCTTGGTCTTCCAGATCTTGCTTTAACTTCCACTGTTCCTGTTGCCTACCATTTCTTAATGACATTGTGAACAGAGGATATTTGCATCTGAAAACGCTTTGCTATATTGGTAAAGTCTTCTCCTGCTTTGTGAGCATCAACTATTTTCAGTTTCATTGTTCTGGACAACTGCTTGGAAGAACCCATTATGCTGATTGTTGGGGGAAGGTCAGATGACTCAGATTATTTAAAATCGTTGAGATTGAAATCAGATGGTCTTTGCAAACAATGATTGTGAAGAATGAACAACACTGTCAGGTCTCAGTTTTTCCAGAGGGGGCGGTGCATCCTATACATTCTGCAGGGTGCCAAAACTTATACATACACCATTATTTTGTTTTCTGTTATTTTAAAAGGTTAAATGATGCAGAAAGAGACTATTTTTTGACATATCATAAGAATGTGTCATCTGTAAATCGATGCCTTCAGGAGATGTTTTAATCTTTCCCTGGGTTATTTATACACAGTAATATAACATTTCTCCTGGGGTGCCCAAACTTTCATTATTTATAGATATCTATATAGATATCTATCTATCTATCTATATATATATATATATATATATATATATATATATATATATATGTGTACACACATATCAATTTTTTGTTAACAAAATGCACTTTTGTTGCCTCTCAACCAGTTTCACTAATGTTGTCATAAATTCAACACTGCCCTAAAGTGGCAAAAAAAAAAAAAAAATTAAAAGCTTTTTTTTTAATGGATTTATTTTTTACATATCTTAAACTGCTCATTATATTCAAGAACATGTAGTGCTAGTCCTCCTCTGTAGGAAAGACTCTATGCTTGCAATACGGCATTAAATTATTGATTTTTTAAACTAACTCTAAGGGGAGATTATCACAAAAGATTGTTCTTGTGAGATTTTATTTAAAAGAACCTCTAAAAAACACCCAGACCTGCAGTCATTATTGTTTAAATGAGTATTTCCCTCTAAGAAGGAAATCCGCTTCGCAAGGTCAATGTAGCTCGGTTTTGCAGCTTAAGTTTTAGCAAACGCACATATTGTCTTTATCACGGGTAGAAGCATTCTTGACCCCCACAAGTTTCTTTAGAACGCAGTTTCTTATCCAGAGTCTGCGACACTGGACGGCTCTCACCCCTGACTTTGCTGCGACCTTGCAGCTTGCCTCTCTGTAGCATTGCCTTACAACGGGTCAGCATTAGATTATGTCAGCCTCTAACACAAAAGACACACACATTGACTTTGTGACACACATTCTGTGCATATTTGTCACCGACACACAAGCAGATGACCCAGGGAAACTCAGGCTGATGCCTGCCCCCCACACACTCAATTGCAGAGAGCGCTTTGTGCATTCACTGGCAGGGCAGCTATTGAACGCAGAGAGAGGGACTGGTGGGAGGGGGAAGATGGAGACAGAAGGAAAGAGAAATATTACAAAGAGCAGCAGACCTAGACAGATAGAGAGGAGGAGATAAGGACTGCAGGAGCACCGGGGAGCAGATCCTGCTAACACAAACTAGTTGGAAGCCAGAGTTAGCAAGGCAGGAAGGGGACTGTAGAAAAAAAAAAGAAGGGAATCAAGGCTTGTGGAACAGAAAGGGAGAGAGTGAGCTGTTGTTTAAGAGGCTGGGGGAATCTGATGGGATGGCATTGATCCCTGGGAGCTGCCGACTCTTGGGCCAGATGGCGTCTTGTTGCTGCAGACCTCTCCTCAACTCCTCCTGCTGCCAACCGCTCATCAAGGTCTGCCTTTCCTCCTTCACAGGTCGGTCCCAGCCCGCTCTCTATGCTCTGCTGTCATGAGACGAACTGCTACTCTCAGATAGGCAGGAACATAGTTCAATACACACCATGGGTAACACTCTTAGTCATGAAGGTAAAAAGAGCATGGTGTGATCCTGCCCTGTAGCAGCATTACTCAAGCAGTCCTGTTGGTGCTAACTCTGCTTTGATTTAAAGAATAGGCTGTTGTCCTCTTTGGCACAATGTCATGTTGCATACTGTGTGGCTCCCTACTGTCTTGCTACTGCATTAAAAAAAATAATATTCTATTGTGTTTCTGCACTTACAAAGCATGACAACCATTGAAAAAATAATCTAATCAGTATTGATATTTGTATTTTGTTTGTATTTAGCCAAAAGAAATGTATGAACGATCAAACTGACATGAATGTGTGATGTCATGAGTTGGAGGCAGGATTGCTGAAAGTTGTTCTGTCAGTACAGCTGTGTTTGCCTGGCTTCATCCCCATGTCCCCCCCCCCCCATGGTTCCTACAATTAACAAAAATCTCAAAGGTGCTGTTTTCATAGAGTGGCCATTGAGTCCCCTTGAATTTAACTTCCTACCTATTTTCATATTTTTTATTTGCTAGTTTCAGAAACACCCACTGGGCCTTTATTTTTAAAGGAATATGTTTTATATTGTATGTCTACAAAACATATTTTGCTGCAAATATGTAAACAAAGTAGAAAGCAGGAAATTCTTTTAAAGTTCCACTCCACCGAAAATCATGTTTTTGGTGCTTTTAACATGAAATTGAGGCTTTTTTTTTTACAATGGGTGCCACATAAAGGAAACTAAGCTTACAATTGTGTTTCTGAGTGTTCAAATTGTTATCAATCGGGAGCAGACGAAAAACATGCAGTTGCAAAAACCTTGTAGCAGTGACATATGTGCTACAATCAACGGGCCACAAGCTCCAATGTGCATTTTGATGCATCCACTTGCAGATAAATATTTACATGGACGTATTTCCTTTTTTCGTCCAAGCTGGTATCTGGCTCTAAACTGAACGGCTGGATAGCTCCAATATTGCTCACTATTTTTGTAGCACCACCACTAATGTTATGCTGTAAGAGGTGGTAAGCTAACGGGTGACCGTGTAACCACATGGATGATGTCAAATGGAGCAGTTTTACTCTGTTCTGCCCACAACTCTGAAGCAAATTTTTTATTAACTATTGCTGCTCTAAAAAAAAAGATGCCCTAGAAAATGACATATGTTTTTTATTTTGGCTTAAAACTGCATAATCATAGTTAAAAGACCACTGGGAATGCTTTTAGAATTTCAAAAGATATTGGAGTGGGACTTTAACTGTAATAATCAGTTTTTAGCAACTTGCTAAAATCATGTTAATACATTGTCAAATACCTCAAACATTGTATTAACTTACTTACTGCTTTCTGTTTAACTTTTAAGCATAAATAAACCCTGGATTTTGTAACAGGTCTGTTTTGCTGGCTTTCCAATGTTTAGATAAGCTAAAAAAAATAATAGTAATAATAGCCGTAGCTTCATAAAAATCGTTTATAATTTGGAAAGGAAAATCCCTATTTCTGAATTTTTGCATTTGATATCAAAACATTTTTCCAAACTAAAATCCTTTGTTGTTTTTTGTATATTTTTTTCCTTGTTTCCATCCCTCTTTACAGACATATCTCCCGCTGAGCTGGATGCTCTTTGGAGAGAGCCACCATACACTCTTGGGGGAACAAATGAACACTTTTCAGGAAATGACATCATGACTGGAGGTACAGAAAAACAGCCATTAAATCCTTCTATCCGTCATAATAAGGCTCTGTTGTAGTTGAAGCATAAACAGCACCTTAAGAGTTCCATGTGAGACAGACCATTACTGCTTTCCCTTTGACTAAGGAAGTGGTTGTGATATCCTTCCTGCTCAATGGAACAAACCAGGGGAAGTCCAATGCTGTGTTATAATAAAATATATAAAATAACATCCATGTAGCTCATTTTATACCCCTTTCAATGTTGTTAAACTTTAAAAAGTCTAAAAGTAATAGACCACAATTCTTTCAAGAATGGTAATGTCGCCTATTGAAGGATCAAATAAACTGGGAAAAGACAAACAAAGTTTGTTGTTTAAGGAGTAGCTTTTACCACTTCAAGTAAAGAGAGATGCTCTGTTAAAATAAAGTTTTTTTTTCTTTTAGATACGTGTCATAATTCCAAAATGTTCAACATCCAACAGGGATTAGTATCTTGTGTTATATGACAAGATGTTCAGCTTAATCCCTAAAGTCCATGAGGTATGCAGTGCAAACTAGCTTGCAAAGCCGTTGATGACCGCTGTGTTAGAAAAAAAGAAAAAAAAATCTATCATGCACCATTGCTTTTGCAGTTTAAACAACAGATGGTTAAGTTTTAGGTCTTGAAAACAATTTGACAAAATGAACCTGGTTTGGCAACTGGTTTCCTGAATGTGTTTGTTTGTGAGCAGGTGAAGAGAAGGATGGATCTGTCGGGGAACCAGGTGAAAGGAGTGCAGAATGTGACAACTACTGGAAGAAGAAAGAAGCTTTCCTTAGAGGAAGAACTGTCTCTATAGGAGACAAATTTTCTTCAGGTGAAGCATAAGAGACCTACAGCATTTTTTTACATGTACTATTTAATGTGACATGGCATAAATTTTCAAAGTAAAACCACTCCAGTTATTGCAGTGATAGAAAAGCTGATGAGTTGGTGGCTGTAAATAAGATTACCTGGGTTTAAGGTAACCATATTTACTTTACAAATAGTTTTCAGATCAGATCTAAACTGTTATATCATCCAAGGCTAAAATAAATAAAATAACTTTATTTCACACTTTAAAGTAGACAGCCGACTGAGCACCAGTATTTCCAAGCTCAAAGTAGGCATTGAGAAACTAATATGCATTTGAATGGTTAGCTGCATTATTAGAAAAATACTTTTATTGTGCAGATTATGTAACATTACACCATCAGCAAAAGATTTGCTTGGAATTACCTGAAGGTCTTATTTTGCTTAATGCAAATTTGTTATAGCCATTTTCTGGTAAAATATGAAATGTTAAAAAAAGGACTGGTTAGTTGAGTAAAAATCAATAAATTGTATTTTTACAAACCTTTTTTACGAGCTCAGTGACCTTAAGAAAGAGTGTCCGCCCTGAGACTGGAAGGCTGCGAATTCAAATCATGAATGACCATGACAATGTTTTTTTCTGTAACTGTTCCCGTTTAGCCTATTGGTTAGCTCTTAGTAGCTATAATTCTTTGCCATAGTAGCTATATTTGGTTGTTGTGTTTGTTTTCTACCCCATTCTCCATAAAACATCGTATGCTATTGTTGGTGACAGACACTTTTGAATTACAAATTTATTGTATAAAACTCATTAGAATAACGCCAAAAAATAATGCGTAGTTGTGCAGTGCTAGTATCTAAAGCAGTTGTAATACAATTTATGAAAGTCAAATGCTAAAGCCAGTGTTTTGTCCAAGTCCTATTGGTCAAGATGGTTAACCAATGCAACCTTTTGGCAATTGAGGCCAGCCACATTTTCAAGTGCCCACCAGAAACATTTATTACATAATTGTTATTGTAGATGTTTTGCCTTATCATTGACTACACCATAGAAGCTATCTTCTGTTATCTCATCTTTTTACCCCTATGTTGTACACAACTGCATTTCAGATACTTTCACGTATGATGATGTAGCACATTCCTGCATCTGCTAATGTTCTCCTTAATCAGCAATGTAGCTTCATCCATCAGGTTTCCACAGGTTCTTCCCCTGAAATGCATTCAAATGAACACACTGAGCATTCAGCAAAAGGCCTAAAAGCCTTCTTATCCTCCAGGGGCTTGTATTGTACTTACCAAGCATCAATCATATATAAGAGCCTGCACAGAGAATTTTTAATAATTTATTGAAAGTTTTGACTTCCTTGCATGAACACACACACACAAAACACACTTTTAATCCTTTTCTTACCACCAATATAATATTTAACTTACTCCAGTGAAAAAAAAAAAAGTCTAAAACAATCTAAAGGTGATTCTTTCCCTTGTAGAAATTGTGCTTTTGTTCACCGGGCGGAGACGCTCCAGTGAGGATCCTGACCAGAACCTGCAGGAAGCGCTGCGTACACAGCTCAGAGTGGTGGAGAGCAACAGCAAAGATGTTGTGCAGCTTTTTAAAGTGAGTATGCAGACAACAAAGACCCAAAGAAGCCAATGTTGCTATAAATTCACATATAAACTAGTACTGTATTTTTAACTAAGATAACGTTTGCTTGTATGTCTTTCACAGAGTTTCTGAAATTAAAAATAACACTTAAATTATATTCAGGTTACATTGGTTCTGTTTAAAATAAAACTTGACTAATTTCTGCTTCCAGAAGAAACATTACATTTTTTGCAAACAAGAAAAAAGTTAAATATGCATTTAATTTTGATAAAATGAACACCAACTACTTTTCTAGTGTTCTTCAATTGCTTGAGTTTAAATGTGTTGACCTTAAACATTTAGCATTTTTATCTCCATCATTTTAATGATGTATTGAACAAAATATTACTTTTTCTTAAGTGTAGGGTTGTATATGCTTCTACATTTTTCCCCCTTTCATTTTGATAAAGGACCCTAAAAGCTAACTCAAAGTATAGTCCATGTATAGGCCTACCTAAACTGTTGGCAATCAGTTTTACAGCTTATTCAGCATGCACAAACATATCAATGTCTGCTCTGAATAAATACAACTGCATTAAAGTTTAACCTCCTCATGCCAAATGTCGCTGATTCGCAACATACCCTTACTTCCAGGACTTGGCTTAATTTAGCATCACCTTGAAGGAAAAAAAATCACTGAAGGATTTTTGTTTTAATATATAATTCAGTCAGGCTTAAAGAGATGGAACTCAGAGTTTCTAAATTGCTTGTTTTGGATCAGTCTTTTTGTTTCCTAAAAAAGCAAAATCAGGACCAGGCTTTAATGTTGCCTCTTAAATATAAATCTATATTTCTGCTGATTTTAACCTTTCGTGCTGCAGGACTTGTCTGCACGTCTGGTCTCAGTCCACGCTGAGAAAGACAGTTTTGTACTCACTTTCAAAACTGTGGAGGAGATGTGGAAGTTCTCAACTTACCTTTCATTAGGTAAGTGAAACTGATGTTGTTTATGTTTTCTTGTGCGCTTCTTTATTTTTTTTTTACTCACTGATTGAATTTTCATAACAGCAAGGAAATTCAATACAGTGGGTAGTAGTGATTTGCTTGTATGCAGTATGAGTAATATTTCAGGTGATGTTCAATGTGCTGCAGGTTATGTTGCTCGTTGTTTGGAAAACTTCCTGTGTGATCAGTCCTTCTGGCTGGACTCAGAGCTGCTTAGTGACCTGGAGATCAATGTCAAGGTGGATGAGGAACATCTGGCCACCTTGTATTTGAGACTTCTCAAACAGGAAGGTCAGTATTTTTGCTGTAAACACGGATAACGTTTACTGAAAGATTAAATCTTTAGAGAACAGTGGGGCATTGGGGTTCTGTGCTCTGCAACAGACTGCCGACCTGTCCAGGGTGTACCCCGCCTTCGCCCAACACTAGCCAGGACATACTCTGGCACCCTCGTGTTCCCGAAAGGGATATAATGTGCAAACGGAATGCATGGATGGATAAAACCCTCAAAATAAAAACTAAAGACTCTTAATTTGGGATTGGAACAAAAAGAAGAAATAGGGTTAAACATATTTTGTACTGGATTACAAGGCTAAATAGTGAAAGGCGGTGATAATAGAACTAGGAAGTACCAGCAGAACTGGATAACTTAGATTTCGTCTGTAACTATCAAAACTTTAGTTTGAAATTCCAAACACTCAAGAGTTCTGCATTTCAAGGAAATAATTTGATGCTTACTTTAATTATTTCATTATTAAAAATGACAGTCAGTTCCAAACAGGGCAGCTAAAGATAAACACTTAGCAAGAAAGAACTCTCATAGTTCAGACACATGCATGTTGAGATTGACTGTCAGTTTCAAATCAGCCATTGATGTAGGTGTGCATGATTGTCTTTCTGTGCTGGACAGTCATACGCACTCTTACATGCACACAAACAAATCAATTTACTATAAAGTAAGTCAATGTTTTAAGTTCTGCACTCATTCCCCCATAAATGCATATTGATCTCATCCTGTCTGGTGAGATTATACGCCGTTGCAGAGCACCAGGCAAAAAGCTTAAGGAAAATAGAGACTGCAGTGTTGGCAAAAATGCTGAAAAATACATTAACTTTAATTGGTGGGGGATTTAAAACATTTAACCTTCTGCATTGGACTGCACGTGGGTTTGGTAGTCACAGAAATGCTGATCCCAAAAATTTGATATTAAAAAAAAAAAGTTTTACAAAAAAGATACAAATGTGTTCACAGAGACTTATATTTGATGATTTTAAATGCATTTTTGTATATGTTCTTTTTCTTATTGCAGGATTCTTTTTTGCAAAGGCGCTGTTCAGTAGATCTGATCAGGATGGAGAAGAGGATGAACAGCTGTTGTTTAACAAGAATGACCTGCTGATGGTGAGGGACACCGGGCAGGGAAACATGTGGGAGGGCACCCTCCTTTCCACAGGGAACCATGGCCTGGTGCCAGTCAACGCCATGCAACCAATGCCCTACCCCTTTTATCAGTGAGTCACTGAGAGCGATGCATAGCTGCGACCTCCTTCCTATAATTTTTTTTTCTATGTCAGACTGTGAATGAGATCATACTTTTTATTTATTATAGCGTAAATATTTTTGTTTCACTGAAGCCAGAAAATACGCAGAAGAGTGACTACAGTAGTCAGTGAAGTTGGATCAAACTGTACTTCCTGTTTGCTTAGGTGGTTCCTGAGGAAGTATCCGGGTCATGCTGAATGGTCACCTTTAGAAAAGGAGCAGTTTGAACATCCCATCGGTAAAACTCTGTTGTATTTGTCAGAGCTGATACACTGCACTCAGATTTATTGTTATAACATCAATATGTATATACGAATGCATATTAAATCTTTACTTCATTCATGACAGTCAATTTTTATATGATGATCACTTTACCTTGCATGTATCTTAAATCCTGTAGTGACAGGTTCCTGTGTGGCTGTGGTGGACTATAGTCCAGTTGGGTCAGACGAGCTCCAGCTGAGCCAGGGGGACATTGTGGAGATCCAAGGCCTCCTGCTCAGAGGCCTCGAGGTCTTCATAGGGAGACACGCCTCGACAGGACGCACCGGCTTTGTACACAGAGCTCATGTCAAGCCTCTGAACGCCACACCATTGTGAGAAACTGTTTTTATTTTAGTTACAACAACATAGCATTAATTTGTCAAATGTGAAACGAGAAACAGACTTCATTGTCCTTAGATTAGAGGTTATTTCAACAGTGTAATTCAAACACTTGCCAATCCTTACAACCTATTTTGGCTACATGAATAAAAGACAGTAGTTAAGCTTTAGATGTGCAGTTTAACAGTGTGCAAAACAAACAAAAAAAAAAGATTGCTATAAAAAAGAATGAGGTCAAATTCCTCTACTGAGATACTGTAAGAGCAACCACATGTTCTAGCATGTGTACCTTTTTAGTAGGGGTGTAGCAATTAATCAGCTTAATCAATGAGTCAATTTATAAGGCTACGATCCAACAAGATTAATCTATCTGGCAAGTTGTTCATTTAATAAACTAAACCATTCTAAAATCGTTCAAAACCAAATAAATTGATTATATTGACATTAGACAATAATATTTGGATTGAGGCACAATTGGTTTATTTTGGCATAAAAATGACCAAGTACCATCACAGAAGACAACAACGACTCATGTGACAAGGAATTTGGAGAATTTCACCTGCACTGTTCAGTACCCAGGTATTTATCTCTGAGTCACATTGGTTGAATTTTTGGTTAAAAATATCCTGGTTTGAATTTAGGTCAGAGAAATGGATCAAAATTAACCAATATCCACTATTAATCATATCAGCAACCAAAAATTATTATATGAATAGAATCATTACTAAAATGAGTTGTTACTCCCCTACTTTTTAAGGGTTTAAAGCTGTGTTGATTGGCTCAATGGTAATACCGGCATTGTTTTCTTTTGCAGAGACAAACGATTATTCTTTCTTGCTGATGAGGAGAGGGCCAGCCTGGCTCAGGTTAACCCATGTAGCTCTGAGCCAAGTGACAGCAGCTTACTTGACAGACTCTTCTCATCCGACATTAGCTCCATTTACAGGCTGGGTAAAGACACATCAGGGCAGACGATGGCAGTGCTTGTGACATATTTGTGGGGGGATAAAGTTTAAATCCTGTTTTTTTTCTAGATCGACTGGATGAGACAGACTTTACGTATATCCAGAATCGCCCAAAACATGGTACACATTAATTTAAATGGTTATAATGCTCACTTTGGTCCACTTGTCTGCTTAGTTTAGCTTTCAATGTGTCCTCTTGTCAGATTATAAAGTCCTTACGAGTGCCCGTCAGAGCATAATGTCGGAACGAAGCGAAGGAACATCGCCATTCCAGTTCTCTCCTCGCCCCTCCATCTCTCACTCCTCCCCTGGTGTGTCCCACTGTCACTCCCACAATCCTTTGCGATTATCCTTCACACTGGATGACACATTCAGAGAACTGGATGAGTTTCAGGAGGATCCACCTCTCTTCCTGGAAGAGAACAGCTGGGACGGTGAGGAGTCAGAACTCAGCGACCCCACACTGACTCTGCTCAACCAGGACCACTTCCAGGTGACATTATAGCTTATGCATAGAGAGACTTTTAAAAATGATACTGATAATATAACCAGGACGTTGCTGTTAGAGCATCATTGGGTCTCTGTCGTTATTCTAGGAGGACTTCCTGCCCTTATACGACCTGCACTATTCTTTTCTGTGGCTGACTTTCAGCAGTAAGCCGGAGGACGATCTGTCAGCTTACCTTGAAAGTGTTAGGGAGTGCTCTAAAAGACTGGGCATGCACTGGGCACACCGGCGAGCATGCTTTGTCCTGGGAAGACTGTGTGCCAGGAAGCTGAAGTTCTCACAGGTGAAGTTCAGTAACTTGTAAACAATATACGGTAGTCAAGATTCTTAAAATAGACACAGATTTCTGCATCATGCTTCCCAAATCTTTTGCAATAATGAAAGTTTCCACCCCTCCTCAGGCCCGTGTGTACTACGAAGAGGCTCTCAGTGTTTGTGTTGACAGCTTCTCCGACACTCCACTCCTGGTAGCTCTCTTGACCAACCTTACGGCCGTCTACCTGAAGCAGCGTATGAAGGACAAACTGCCTCAGACTCTGGAAAAAGCCAGCGCGCTGCTTCTTTGTCTTCCCAGCCACGCCTTCACCTCCAAAGATGAAGCTGAACTGTTGAAGCTGCTCCTGAGAAGATCGGTCGTTTTGGGGGACAAGCACTTGGAAGCTCGTGTCTGCTACCTCATGTCCACTCTCTTCCTGCTCCTCAATAAGAACGATGATGCCCTCCCGTTTGTCGAGCGCCTCCAGTTCCTGACGCTGACGCTCTCTGCTGCTGAAGAGGGACCTGTAGCACCTTTGGACCTCAACTGGCTCTTGAGCTGCCTTTATCACCGAAAATACATGCCTTACTTAGCTCTGGCCTCTGTGAGTCTGGACTCTCGGCAGGATCACTCCCTTGATGACGCCTTCCATAAGATCGAGTTATTTATTAAGAATTCTGTCCGTCTGAATCCAAGCTGGAAGGAGGGGAACTCCCTTCTTCCCGCACAGATTGTGGTTTACCTGCAGCAGACCCTGACCCTAGCTGAACTGAGTAATAACATAAAGACTCAGAGAGATCTGTGCTTGGGCTTGGCATCAATTTATCAGCAGCATGGGGCTTTTAATAAAGCAGTTTGCTGTGCACAGCAAGCTGTGGAGATTGGGAGTCACATGAATGAGGAGGATGGCTTTGAGGCTTCTGTGCTGCTTGGGTGGCTATTGGTGCTGACTGGTCAGCCAGAGAAAGCCCAGTGCGTCCTGCAACCACTACTAGCATCACTACAGGTACAAAAGACAGTGAATTCTGCTAAATGAAAAGCTCATTGAAAATGCATTTTTGTGTGGGAATTCTGAGTTTTTTTATTGCCTTGTCAGAGTACAGACAGTCCCACTCAACGAGGGGTGATCCATAACCTCCTGGCTTTAAGTCTAAGGCATCAAGGTCGGATCAAAGAGGCGGGAAAAAATTTCCACGCTGCTCTGGTCATTTCAAGGGAAAGTGGAAACCAGAGGAATCAGGCCTTGGCATTGGCTAACCTGGGCTGTCTGGCGCTGGTTGCAGGAGCATCCTTGATCGCAGAACGTTTCCTAGTCAGGTCAGAAATGTGCCTTTTTAGCCAAAGTCAGTCTGCAAAAACAGGGCTCCTAGAAACAAGTAAACATGTCTTAAAATTTGATTACATTTTCAAAAAACAAAAAAAAAAATGTCTGCCAATGGGTTCAAAAAATTCTAGTCACAGAGAAATTTTTCTTAAACTAAGATTATTTTGCTTTTGAAAACCTTCTTGATTTGCCTTGCAAGACAGAAAATAGAACATTTTCTTGAAACAAGGGTCTTTTTACTTTCTTAAGAGTCAGTTTTTTCTAGAGCCCAAAGAGAACCGGATTGCAGATACAGTTTTTAAAAGCTAACTATTTTGCTTACGTCTATTTTATCTTCTTTCTTCTTCTCTCTTAGATCTTTGTGCCTTTTTCTGGAGCTTTGGGAGAGCCCGACAGATGAGGAGCACATTCAGACCTATCTCTGGCTTGGGCGGAGCTATAAAGACAGGGGGAGGAGCCAGGATATTAGGGCATGTTATGAAATGGGTCTACTGATTGCACTGCATGCCAGAAACCTGCATAGTAAGTTGAAGATCATCAGTAAACATCAAACCAACTGACAGCAATCACTCATTTTAATCTAATCTAGTTCTCTCAAGATTTTGACTTATTTCTGATCTAACTTTACTTCAAAGTGCAGCGTCTAACTCATGATTGGCCTTTTTTATGTTATCAATTTATTTTTTAACATATTTACGTTTTAATAAATGCATGTGATAGCTGGTCAATGACTTTTTTGTGGGTATTAGCATAATGGTAATAAGGATATTTGAGGCAAGACAGATCCCAAAAGTTCCAGTAATTACACAGTACCTTGAATCTATCATTATGTCTTATTATATTATTATAGGGACCAAATGGATGGTTTTGCTGTGATTCTCTCACAGGTCAAATGGTGGTGGCAAAGGCACTAAGTCGGCTATATGCTGACATGCTCCTCTATGGCCAGAGTATTGTTTACTACGAGCACTGTGTGTTAGTTTCCCGAGAGCTGAAGGACAAGAGGTTAGAAGGAGAGTATTTGGAGATCCTCAGCAGCCTCTACCTCTCACTCAACACTGAGAAGTGAGTCCATTGCACATCCTCTGAATTTAGTCTGATTCGAATGAATAAAATATGAATGTATTTTCAAATTCTTTTTTGCCTCACGGGTGCAGGTCTTCTCGTAAGTCTCTTGACTACACAAAGCAAAGCCTGCGGATCTCTATTGATCTGGGGAAGCGGGAGGAAGAGTCGGAGACCTGGCTGCAGGTGGGACGCATATATTATCTCATTCACGAAGACGAGCTGGCTGACATGTACCTGCAGGTAAGAAGTAAACTGAGGAGTACTTGCACATCCAGATATGTGCTTTTTGTTCTATGCTCTAATAAAACTGGTTTTCATCTCACATGTTTGTGAAGTCAGTGGCTCCAAAACTTGTTCTTGTGGGATTTTTCTGGTTCATATTCAGAAAATGAAGCTTAAAATTACATTTCTGAGTATTTCTTTATTCAAATAGTTGTGAATCAGGAGCAGATGAAACAATGTAGTTTGAAAAAGAGCATATTTGTGATGTAGAAAATACAGTGGGCTCTCTGCTCTGCTCCATTCTGATGCATCCTCTTGCAGACAAACAGATCCATGCGTATCTTTCTTTTCCTGAGCTGGCATCTGGCTCAAAATTGTACAGCTGAGGATGTGAGAAGCTGTAAGCTAGAGGAGAGTGCCTGCAGAGAGCTCCCAGTAACTGAAAGGGGAAGGGGGCGGGGTTGCTCCAAGCAAAAGTTCCCACCCATAACTAAGAGGCAAATTTCCAATGAACAATTGTCGCTCGGCAAAATCTATGTCCAGAATCTCTAGAAAGAAATTCTATGTCAAAGTTTTTAAAAGGGCTAAAAATGGCATTATCATAATAATATGACCACCGAGAATGCTTTTAAAAAAGCTGAAAAGATGACCAGAGTGGGACTTTAGGGAAATTTAGTCTAAAAAATGATGTAAAATAACCTCAAAAATTCTTAATGACTCAGAAAGTTGAATTTAAAATTTGTTGACAGGCAGCAGTGAAGACGGCCTTGAGGATGAATGACGCTCCCTTCACTATGAGCATCTATGAGGAAGCAGGCGATGTCTACTTTAAAGGGCATACAAACCGAATGGCTTCAGTGCCTTTCTATAGGGTTGGTTGATACCCCTTCACGTTTGATTAGTTTTGTTGTTGTTTTTAATAATACATGTGCTAAATGCTTTTTTTTCTCAGAGATGCAATTTTTTCACTTTCTTTTAGGATGGAAGTCTGCCGTTTGCACGAAGCATCAATGACATTCACTCAGAGTTTCGTTTGCTGAGCAAACTGACAGAGCTACTGATGTCCCACGGTGAACAGGACGAGGCGCTGCAGTATGCAACTCTGGCTGCTCAGATTGCCAATAAAACTGGTACATAGTGTTATACGATTCATATCTTTCCTTATAGAAAACTAGATTCAGCCACTGAGACATTGCTGTTTCAGTCAAGTCAGACAATTCCCTTTTTTTTTACCAGGAGAACGTGTAAACGAGAGGACTGCATACCATCGTCTGGCTACCATTTATTACAACCTGGAGCATTTTGAGATGGCAGAAAACTACTACCTGAAATCCCTGTCTGTGTGTTC
The DNA here is from genome assembly GCA_036245035.1 of Adrianichthys oophorus. Taxonomy (NCBI): domain Eukaryota; kingdom Metazoa; phylum Chordata; class Actinopteri; order Beloniformes; family Adrianichthyidae; genus Adrianichthys; species Adrianichthys oophorus. Next base: position 14,029,201 of record BSAI01000162.1, on the reverse strand, counting down.
ACCTGTCCTGCAGCACACCAGAGAGGCACGCTACTACACTAAAGTTTACAGCAGACTGGGGAACCTTACTTTGCACAAACTCAAGGTAACAGAGTTTCTATGAGGAAAATAACACATAGCCTAACTAAAATACTTTTCAAAAAACACCAGATTCACTGAAAAGTATTTTTCAGTCACATTCTATCATCCAAACACAAAAAAGTTTTTTGCTGACCTGTTTGGCTATATTTTTAGGATGCTTTTGATGCGTTGGGCTACTTCCAATTGGCTCTGGCAGCTGCTTTGGAGGACCAAACTAATCCTGAGGCACTCTACGTGGTCAATATGAAGCTGGCTGAAATCCATGGCAACCACTTGCCTGATGCCCAGCTGTGCCAAGTTTACAGAGACCGAGCCCAGAGTCTGAAGAAGGTACTGGCTGGTTTGGGAAGCTCTGCTACCAAAGAGGAAAATGTTGATGATGCAAATACAGAGGTGGGGGAAAAGATGAAGGAGAGCTTGGATGACAATACAGAGTTTAAAGAAAGTTTGGATGAGAAGTATTTGACTTTTGAACGTATACCTGACAATAAGCACTGTGAACTTAACTCAACTATGAGACCTCTTACAGTCCCTGTGGACTTAAAAGACAAAAGTGCAGACATGAATCTGAAAGAGGATTCTGGGCAAAAGCTTCACAGTCACACCAGCAGTCCTCATGGCTCTGAGTCGGACACCGTTGCCAGTCAGTCCTTTAGAGACAGCATTTTCACGGAGTCCTTTGACACGGCTAAAGAGCACATCTCTGACTCGAGCAGCTCCACTGATGTTTATCAAAATCCCACCGAAGGAACAGACTCGAAATTCGATTCTGAACACAGCACGCCAAGTCAAATACCATTCAACCAGGCAAGTGATCTCACAGAACTGGCAGACGCAAGGGACACGGATTCTGATGTTCCAGATGAAGAAAACACACCCGTTGAAGAGACGGAGGCACATGCAGCTCTGATCCAACAGGAGCCAGTCCAGGAGATCAGCCGGGATGATGTTTGCAGCTGTACAGACAGACGTGCAATGGAGACCTGTGACACATGTAGTAACAATCCAAACATTGCAGAATAGTTTCTTATAGCACTTTATGTTTCCTTGTTTTTGTATCTGAGCTCATGGCCAACAAACTGACCACTACGTTCCAGCCTCATGGCAACTTTTCTATGACATGTAATGTCAACAATTGTGTGGGAGTCCTACTCACCTTAAAGTATAGTACTACTAATGTCTAATATATGTGGTTATATAACAACCCCCAAGCTTGTATATATGTTTTTTACAATGTCGTGTCCCCCATTGATATGATACAACTGAGATAAACAACTATGGGCCGAGTGTTGATTTCACGAGTTCAATTAAATTGGAAAGCTGTTAAAACATCACAAAAAAACAACCTCTTCCTAAAATGAAAAAAAAAAAAGTTGAAAAAGAATGGACTGAAATAAGCACTACAAATCCCAGAAACACCAATCACTAAGAAATGCATCATTCTCTTAGCATGTTTTCAGTCGAGAACACCTTTGAAATTGCAGATTACTTTAGATCAACCAAAAGAAAACCTGTAAAGATTTTCGCAGATGACAAGTTTAAATGACAACTATGAATAAGTTTCATAATAATTCTGAAAAATTCAAAAATATTCAATTTGTTGTTGTGAAGCAGAGTATTATCTTTTTACTTGATAGACATGATTCTTCATTAAGTAACTGTCTTATTTGGCATAAGTTACCCCACATGGAATTAACAATGGTCAAAAATAAATTATTATAGAATTTAAGAGTTAATAATGTATTCTAACCATTAAAAATTGGCAAAGAAAAGTTTGCACTGCATCAAAACTGCAAGTTTGAAAAAAATGACAAAGTATTTTTTTAAAGGTTTACATGTCTAACAGGACCACAATTTTATGAACAAAGTTTAAATAAAATGTAAATTTGTGCTAAGGAACTTAAAACCAAAAAATGTTTTTTTGAAAACTAAACCAAGCAAAGATTTTTCCATTTTTCAAGATTTCTATTTTTTTTTCCAGAAATCTTCTTCTTTTTTCTTTTTCAATACTCTAGACAACTAAACAAGTAAATTAAAGTCGTTACAAACTCAGAGATTTGTGTTTTATTATCGGAATGATAAATCCAATTTTAATTTTAAAATCTTTTTGATCATCGTATTAAAATATTTCAAATTATGATTATAATAATTATTAAGATATTGATATTTTATAGTTATTTGTAATAAGGCATAAAAGAAACACTGTAAGATATGGCAACAAGCTAAAGATCCACAAACAGAAGAAAACAAAATAAGATTTAAGTTATTCAATAATTATGGTGAAATCACTATTTTATCAAGTTATGAGTACTGACTTTGAGGTGGTGTTGATTTTAGAGACATTATCATTGAAAAAAGGTGTTTTAAATATTTATTTTAGTGAAGTCCATTAGTGAGTAGTAGTTATAACAATTGATTAAATCATGAGCAAAGTAGTAAAAGGTTGAAATGGGATTTTTGGTTTGAAAGACAATTAAATACTGTGGTAAAGTCACCACAAGAGGGCAGCATGACATCAGCCTTGACAAATTCAGGGTTTGGCACAACAGATTTTCAGAACTCTATGAAAGAGAAAAAATAACATATTAAAATAGGATACTAGGCATGTCTTCCTATATCTACATTTAATTAGTTCTGGTTGAAAACTCTCAGATTCTTTGTTTTTATCTGGAAAACCTTCCTGTAGAGAAAGGTCCTTTAGGAAACCGGGAAAGTCAAGAATAAAACAGGGTGACTTGATCTGTGACATTCAGACGTAGCTTAGTGAAAGGCTAAATGTAGAAGTGAAGACTCAGAAGAAATGCTCAGACCAATAGACCTCGCCTCCAAATTAAAATAAATAAACAAATAAAGAGGTTATAGCAGAACGGAGCTCAATAAGTTCAAGAAAGGAAAGTTTTCATGGATAAACTGTTTTCAGAATTATGCTGCAAAGCTTCCTCATTTTCTCAGCAGGCAGGAGTTCAAAATAAGTCCAAGTGAACCAAAACAAACACAGAATTGTTCTTCCTAGCAGCATATTCCCAGAGTTACTTTAAAAATGATCTTTTGAGACTCGACGTGAGCAAGTTTACTCTTCACGGTCCATTTAATACTATTAGGAAGAACAGAAACTCATTAGCACCAAGAGGAGAAGCATTAATGGACCTATAATCTCATGGAACCCTAAAGCTATAACAATAAACAGCGACTGACACCCAAGGGCAGAGGGTGGAATTTTCTTTGTCTTTAGGACAGGGCATTCATTCATTCATTTTCCAATCCGCTTTATCCCTTTCGGGGTCACGGGGTTGCCGGAGCATAACCCGGCTACTCATGGGCGAAGGCAGGGTACACCCCTGGACTGGTCGCCAGTCTGTCGCAGGAGCCACAAACACACACCCATACACACACTCACAGTCACACCTAGGGACAATTTAGAGTAACCAATTAACCTATGAAGCATGTTTTTGGACGGTGGGAGGAAGCCGGAGAAAACCCACACATGCACGGGGAGAACATGCAAACTCCGCACAGAAAGGTCCCCCAGCCAGGACTTGAACCGGGAACCTTCTTGCTGTGAGGCAGGAGCGCTAACCACTGCGCCACCGTGCAGCCCTAGGACAGGGCAGTTAAAAAAAAAAAATATATATATATATATATATAGCATTTTTTTGTTTTTAACAACATCCTTCAAGTTACTAGAACAGCAAAAAAACAGGGTTATGATACCACAGGAAGGCTCTACTAAGCCAACTCGTATTCACAATTTAGATTTCTTACATAAACTTTACATCTTGAATGATGAACTTTCCCAGCATTAAAAGAAAAATATTTCCACTTCCTTATATTTCTTTTGTATATCAACATTTTCTAGTAAATCGTCCAAGTTTAACCCATTCCTTCTCCTTTGGAGGTCAAAGTTGTGGAATCTCCATTTGATTTTAGAAACATGCACCTTCACAGCAGCAGTTGACATTTGATCTTTGAACCCAGAGATAATTTTGGCTTCCACTAAGCCTGAGATCGATCCTGAATCCAGCATACGTGTTGAAGGCAACGCTGAAGACACTCACTCACAATGTAGACCATGCAGCCGTGGTTGATATTTGTTTGTGTAAAGGCTGGGTTCAGTGCAAAACAGATAAGAGTGTGAGTTTTTACACATCTGCCTTTTTTATGTGAAGAAGATGGATGGCTGCTCACTGCTGCCACATCTGGAGACTAAATGATGTTGACTCATGTGTTTTTCCTCTTATTTGTGTATTTTCAGGAATAGAATGAAAAAAAAAGTTTTTAAACATAATATGTATTTCTAGGATATGTATTTTGGGAAAAGAACACACGTGACACAAAATGAAAGCAGCTCTGGACAAAATTTCTACATCTGAGGGAATTCAGTCATGAACATTCGATAAAACTCACTTACAGTTTTGCAATAATTCTGAGAATCGACAAGAAAAAAAGCACAGGTTTACATCTGCTGGATCCTGGATGTAGGAATCTGTTAGTGACTTTTAAATAATTTAATAAAAACAAAAATGGCAACCAGTTTATAAAGATAAAGGTTATCCTTCTATTTTCTTGGTTTTGTTTTGTGCTTGACAAACTGATGATCCTATTTTATTTTCTTTGTAAGCATTTCTGATTGGAAACAAAAAAACATTCCTATGTTTAGTACAGATCACAGATTTTAATGCCTTTGTCACAACTGCCCTTACAAGTGGATATGGGCTGTTTGCAGACAAAAAATTCTGGAGAACCTGACAGCAGACAACAACATGGCACCAGAGCATCATTAGCCGGAAGTCGACTCGACCGGAACCGGAAGTTCACACTTTTTCCCGTCAAAAAATAACCTTTTCTTTCTTTTGATTTTGGTTAAAAATTGCCTTTTTTGGTCAAAAAACTCGAATTTATCTGGCAACCCTAACCGCTTCGTTTTTGCTAAAACACTCTGCGTTTTAAGCTTTTGACCTTTCTTCCTTTTGACATACTGTAACTCCTGTAAACGCAATCAGCTAATTCATAGAGAAACGTGGCTTTTCGCCCATATGAAATCCCTTTAAAGTAGGTTTTCACCGACATGGAACACCTTACTAATATAAAGTGTTGAATTTTTCTACGGGCATGCGGGCATATCATAGTACTGATACAACACGTTAGGGTAAACAAGAGTGGAGTATGTGAGATGTAGGTGTGTCATGTGGATTTTTCATTTTTTCATGCGTGCTGAGCACCTTACTAACAATTAGAATGTTGGATTAGGGCACCTCTTGCCCTTATGTCATAGGTGCATGTAGCTGACATTATCCTTATAAACACTTCATGATACACTTACCACATGGACAACAATCATACGTTGCATTTTCGTGACATCCTTTGAGGTGATCGTGACCAAGAAGAGTGCAAGACACACCTGTGCTCCTCTTAAGATACGGCTGCCCCAGTCTATGGCCCTGCATGGGCTGGGATAACCTGAAATCTCACAACACCCATAAAGGTCAATCCTCAAACAGATCATATGACTAAGGTCTAGAGAGAAACATTAAAGTTCTGTGTTCAAGCTATTTAGGTCAGAGCATGATTGATTGAAAGCTCACTTTTCAAGGTTTGGGAACAAGTTTTTAGAGAAAATATGTCCTTTTGAATCTTTTCTGAAGACTTTCTGTCCTCTCTTCTCTGCCCTGCAGGTTCATTACTGAAACTGAAACACGTTTTAAAATATTTGCATTCATGAGCTTGTTTTCCAGGTCACCGACAGAAGAAAAGAGGAATTCTGGATTCACAAGTTTGACCGATGAGGTGAGCTTTGGCCTTGTGTGGCAAGTCAGAACAAAACAAACAAAAAAGAAACAGTAAAAGATGAACATTTACAAACCCAGAGTTTTATGTATTTAAAGTTTAAGTCTCATTAGTTGTCACACAGCTAGGTGTGTGAAATTCGTTCTCTGCATTTGACCCATCCCCTGTGGACACAGCTGTGCTTGGAAACCATTTGGTGGTTTAAACCCCCCAATCCAATACCTTAATGCTGAGTGTCAAGCAAGGAGAAATTGGGTCCCATTTTTAAAGTATTTCGCATGCACTGGCTATGGATTTGAACTCTCAAAACTCATCATCCTTCCTATATTCCTTAAGTGGAGTGGAGCCACAATGAGTGAAGGGAAATGTAAATAAAAGAAAATCATATATTTTTAGGTGAAAAAAAACAAAACAAAAATATGTAGTTTCTAAAAAGACAAAAAGTAAAAAAAAAAAACAATGTTACTATAATGAATGTCAGCAGAATTTTTCTTGTACTGGTACAGATCATGTTTGCCAGTGTGATGCCAGCTTTAGGATAGTGCTCTTCTGCTGCACAGATGTGTATTTCATGCTCACAAACATTGCTGTCTACATTTTTCCATCCCTCCCTGTCCTTTCCCAACATCTCTTGCCTCTCCTTTAGTATAATAACACTCATCCCTGGCCAAATTCACCGTGTAACAGATGAATAGGTTCAGCTTCTTCACCCAAAACACTTAAGTATCTGTCTGCTCAGATCATACTGGAAGTTATTCTCCGAGGCTGACTGCTCTCACTGAAAGGATCCCGTAGCTGCGTGAATTCTCAGAGCCATCAGCACTCTGTTTAACCTTAATAAGCTTTAGGCGAATAACTGAAAAAGTATGTGATGATAGCTTGGCCAGCAGGATCAGCTCTGGTTTCACTCCTTGCTTATAGAGATTTTTATTGGAAAGGGTTCCCGATGACAGGAACTGTCCTTTCTCTGCAGACGTCTGTCTAAACACAATGTTTTCGCTCCTCTGAACGTCTTTTTATCATAGCAGGGTTTTCTGTTTCAAACTGAACTTGTGGTTTTCCTGGAACTTCAAGTACAGCATCAAAACAGGCCTTTTTAACCCCTTTCCAATCTAATCGGGTTCATTCTTTAAAATAATTTTTAACACTTGAAGTGCCTGCTCAACCCAGCGGTGGAGCTCATTTTGGAAACACTTTAAATACATTGATGGTCTTCATTATTCACCTAAAGAAATAATAAAATAAAAACTCATTTTTCCATTGATTTTTTTTCTAGATTGGGTTGCTAAAGGGTCAAAGAAAATTCAAAATTACATGACTGTGGCTGGGATAGGCCCAAGCAACCCTGGAAAGGATTAAGCTGGTTTGGAAGATGGATAGATGCTTGGATGGATGGATGGACACACACACAACACACAACCTCTTGTTAATTTCAAACCCAGTTGTACACAGAGACAAAAATTGGAGCAATGTAAGGACAAAACACCAAAGAAGGAGCAGAACACTGCAGTCTGTGCTCTACAGTGCAGTCAGGAGACCTCCCATCTGTACATCTTGTCTTCTTTCTATGTGATCCGAATGTTTGAGAAAAAACATGAAAGTCCTTTTTTACTTATGATAGCTGCATGATTGGCGGGGGTTTGATTAGCATTCAAAGCTCTGCACCTCCTCACTTCTCCTTCTGTCTGAGAAACACTTAATTGTTTGAATCATGCTTCTTTAAATTTGCATTTTGGAAAATGTTCAAAGAAACAAACTCTAAATTGGACCAAACAAGCACCCTCAGTTTTTTTAAAAGCAGACTTGAAGGGGAATATGATCCATGCAAGGTATTTTTTCTTGCAAATTACACATAAATTTACTCTTCGGGGTAAAAATATATTAAAGTCCATGATATTGGATCACTGACAGAACATGTTTGTGTTGGAGGGAAAGCTTAAAACCAATACTGTGCGAAGACAATGGAAATCAAAGTTCCTTTTGTAATTCACATTTCACCCTGAACACATTCCATAAAATAGATTGTAAATGAGTCATTTTACCATCATGCCTGAGCTCGCCACGAGAAAGTTGAGAAGCAAGTGAGAATTGAAATGAAGTAATACGCTCCTTTTCCCTTTTACAGCTGCTGACATGAGTCTGATGGAATGCCCATGCTGCAGCAAGTCTTCGCTGATGGCCTGAGATGTCTTCAGAGATATCTGTTCACATATTTTCTCAAGGTGTGGCTTTTTTACTAAAAACTGAAGACCACACGCACTCATTTAGTCGCACTCCTCAGGCCCTTTTGCAGACTGCATTGCTGTGTCGTATTAGGCGTCCAGCTGACAAACATCTTTGTTCCACATGTCAGAGGATTCTTGTGGGAGACAACTGCGGTGTCATGAGTTTGGCTGTGAAGCCACAAGACAGGGACATTCCACTCTTGTTAGGACTGAACAAAAACCCAGCAGTCACTCATGTTTGTGTAACATTTTCATGATTTAAAAGCTGTGAGATTACCATTTATTTAAAAACAAACACTTTCTACTGGAACCCCCTTGTTTACGCACAACTTATGGAGAGAAGGGGCTTCTGACAGACCACAAATCTCTACCAAATGTCATTTTTTTTCTGCAGCAATAACAAAAACATGGCCCCTTAATGTGAGGTTTCCATTTTACCACTTCTGCAGAGACCTATCCGACACAACAGTGGTGCTGTTCTATGACGGATTCATTCTGTAGTCGATTCCAGCTGTTTGGATATCAACACTATAACGCTCTGTTTCTGCAGACTTTCCTGAGCCTTGGAGAATACTCCGTCTTGAGCTCACAAAGCCAATGAAAGAGACTACAAGAGGGCCATCAATAAATATAATTGTTAACCATTAAGGATACAATTCACAGGAGCTGGCTGAGAGTCCCATTGATTCCTCAGAGGCAAATTATGGTGCTTACGGGTCTCAAAACGGAGCTATTAGACAGAGAATGAAAAGGCAGATCTCAGGTTCAGTCCAAGAAGTATCATTATGCTTCATCCCCTCTGGCCTGTGTCAATGGGCCAGCCATTTGTGAAGTGAAAGAAGTTGAAATAAAAGCCTGACAATTGAAGTAAACTGCAAGAACACTCACTGCTGACCGCAGGCAGTTAACTTATTGTGTTTGACCTCTTGTAGGGGGTTTAAAAACACTTCCTTGACCTTTGTTAACAGCAGCAAAGAGGCATTTTTCTTGAAAACTACCGACTAATGTGTTCAGTCTGTACTATGGACCTGCTTGTTCATAATACACAGAAATCACACTGGGCAGCTGAGCGACCCCTCTGCTATAGCATGTAATGCATCAAATGGTTAACTAAAGACTGATTATAGGGAAAATACAAAAATAGCCATATTGTGATAAAAATGTCTATCAAAGACCCACTTCAAATAAATTGTTGTTTTTAACATGCTCTTGTGGCATTTTTCCTCCCACTCCCTTTCAAGCAGTCAATCTTCTGATGCCTAGTTATCCTGTTTGACATGATTACTGATGTAAATCTTTGTTGTTGTTGATTGTGTTACACACATCTTATATATTTTTCATGTCTGCTTGAAATAAACCATTTTCAATTAAATTTTTCTCACAATGGAGGACATATGTACGAAAAAAATAGGTTAAAATTGCATTTCTGAGTATTTCTTTATTCAAATATGTGTGAATCAGGAGCACACGAAAAGAAAGCAGTTTGAAAAAGGTTGTATTTTTTATGTACACACTATCATATGAGAATCTGATATAGCTAGCCTTTATTGTTGCACCGCTGATGTTAGGTTTGGGATTGTGAGGGGCTTTAAGTTAGCAGGAGTATAAACAAAGGGATGATAGGAACTAAGAGCAGGCTTACTCCCTATCAATAATGCCGCCCAAAACTCAGGGGCGAATTTCTGATGAACTACTGCCACTTTACAGAAACTGTCCTAGAAAATGACAGTTTTTTTTGGTTTGGCCTAAAAACAACATAGTCAAATCTAACAGACTACTGTGAATGCTTTTACAACAGATCGGAGTGCCTTTAAAGGCTGAACTCTGCTGATTAAGATGGGAACAAATAAACAGACAATCTATGAAAATGAGGGCATCTGAGAGGAGGAACAAACAAATCAAGAGGATGTAAAATTGTGGTACAAAGGTTACAAAGAGGTAACAACCTTTAGCTTTGCAGGACTTTGGTTGCACAAAAGTAACAAAAGAAGTGGGGCTTGGACAGTGAGAGGAGAAAATTGGTGCCCAAAACTCTGCAGAAGGCTGTGTAATCACTTGGACAGATTTCCCATAATCCATGCTGACAAAGAACAGGACATTGCTGCAAAAAGGGAGAAAAACTCACACAAGTGTGTTTAATATACACACTTAAAGCTCTTCGTACACTAAGCATGTTTCTGTTTGCTTGCATGTTCTAGTTACTGATCATTAAAAGGCCTTTTAAACCTTTCAATCTGCTTCATAATTGGCAAAAAATTATTTCCATAAAACAAGGCAACACATTTATGATTTTAAATCTCATAAATGCTGTCCAAAATACTTTTTTTCAGAGGGAAAATTAGCCCAAAGTAAGTCTTTTATGGAGCTTCAAAAAAGGCATGCTTGATCTCACATTCCTACATTCACGCACATCATTGGATTAGCCTCTTTGGATGTCCCCCCCAAGACATGGAACATTCATGCAAAACCAACTAGAATTGATATGTCGCTCCCATAAGTACAGACAAAGATTTCTGAGCTTAAACTATAAAAGCAAACAAAAGGTTTTAGTTTTTACAGTAAAGCATGCATGAAAGGCAGTAGGGAGACTTTAAAAATGCAGTGAAAAATTGATTACGAAGAGTTGGTACATATTTAATCTTTTGGATCCGGCTTTAATCAACAAATTTCCCAGGTTTGTTTTTGTACAAATATTTGTTCATGTTGTTTTTGCAGAATATGGAACATTCTCTGTGATGGAACAATAGTAGATCTGTTGAAATGTCAAACGTTTTCGTGACAAAAAATAGATTATTTGCATTTCGGCTTTAAAAAATAAAAAAACAGTCAACTGATGTTGCATCAGTTTGTCCAGATAATGTAAATCTTGCTAGTTTACAACTAGGAAGTAAAATACAAGAATGTAAACACTGGTGCAAGAGCAGAACATTATTTAAATTCAAAGATGTGACCTCAATATTATCAAAGTAAAACTGATACTATAAATATGACCATGGGGGAGAGTTAAGGAGACGCCAATAAGCATGCCAGCATCTTTACATGCACAACATTGATTATGTTATTGACATGTTTTGTCTTGCTAAGCAACAATCCTAGCTTTGAAAGACAAAAACAAACAAAAAAAGTTTAGAATCTAAATTCTAATCTTCAAGGCCTTAAATGAACCGCCATTCATATCGCACCAAAAGACTAAGGATGCGCTGTTGAACTCTGAAAACATGTTAACTGTTACCACGACATCAATTTTACACCTATTTTGTAAAAGCAGTTGGGCTTTCAAATGTTTTCCTGAGAATTCACTGATCTTAGATTATTTCACATTAGTCTCACCAACACTTTTTGTGCTCAAGAACAAATTAAAGCAAATGATCTGTAGTGTTGTTCTTGCATGAGCCATTAGAATTGATTTAAACCAAAACATTTTAGTTTTATTTAGTTTATTTATTTAGTTTTATATAGATATATGTAAAGTGAATTGCAAACTAAAGAAGAAAAATTGGTTTATATTTGATTACTTTTCTGAAGAAATTTAGAAAAGATGAGATATTGATTGTTATCTTATTGATTGCTATCTAAAATAGGATGAAACTAAAGATGTTGGTGGTCCACATCCCAGTTACAGTATTGACAAATTTCAATTAAAATAATGTATCTAAATATGTTGTTTAACAGTGTAAAGTTAGACAAAATGCTTTTCAAAATAGTTTTAACATGAATTTAATCTGATTTTTCCATCCACAGAAGAGATGCTTCATCATATCTGGAAAATTAATGACTCTAGTGGCTTATGTTGTTTTATGTGTTAACATTAATGACTGACTGTTATCTTGGAATCGTTTTTTACAGAAAAAAAAAAATCAAATGCTTTGATTCTTCCTTTTCCTCCACTAAAAAAATAACACTAACTGAAATATGATTTTCCGATGTCAGCCTCTTAATTTAACCCTAAAATTTGATTTGGCTTTGAATTAAACCTTTGGACACATTCGCACCTAGACTCAGTCAATCAGACTGTACCACCTGAAATGTTCTAGTCTGAAGACATTTTTAGGGTGTTTTTAAGAGAAGAACACAACAACTTGCCTTAGTTTTGGGGAAGAAAGTAAAAATATTTATCTTTTCTTGGATTAATTTTGCACTTTTGAGAGAGAAGTTTATCCTCTATTCAGTTATAGCAGATGTTCATTGATTTTAACAAGACTGTGCCAAAAAAAGGAGAAGTCAAGGAGTGGAAAACATGAAAATATTAATATTCAGCCTAGTATTTTAAATAATTTTGCTACTATCTGTACATTTATGTTCTTCTTACTTCCTTCATGACTGAACTTCAATTCTACAGCTTCTGATAGCCATTCAGTCTTTTGTTTTCATGTGAATCAGAGTTGTACACTTCAAAAGCTAACTCTAAGAAAGTATGAAGACCCTTGTCCCTTGTTTCAAGAAAAAACTGTCATTTTATCTGAAAAAAAATAGTTTTATTTTTATGATCTTAGTTTAAAAAAAACATCTTAGGGATTAGAATTTGTATACTTAACATAGGAATTCTTGGTTGAAGCAATTTTTCTTACTCCATTGCCAACATCTCTCATCTATTCAGAAGAAAATCTGCCATCGGGGTAAAAAAATGCACTTATTTCTAGTTTTATTGTACCCTACAGCAGAGTTCAGGTGAACTTTTGTCCTTCTATTGTATTTGATTCTTTGCTTATCAGTTTAAAAGTCCTCTTTTTGACAGAAATGGAGAACTATTTGACAGAAGTCAATGCATTCTGCTTTATTTATAGGTACAGGTGAGTGCTTAAAAAATAAAAAGAGTGGAATGGAAACATAGCTGCGGTAGTTTTATCTTACCCTTGTATCATTTAAATAACATATAGATGGTTTTCTCATTATGAAAGGATTTGAACTGCTCTTCGTCTTCCTTTTAAGAAGAGCGCTCTGGAGAGTCAACTGTACCACATGCTGTAAGGGCAGTCATTAAAGACACATCAAAGAGACCTTTACACATAACATGTACATAATTTATTTCAATAAAAATGTAACATATCACACACGCTTGTTTTTTTAATAAATACCACAGGGCACCACATTTCACAACAGGCTTGAAGACTTTAACAGTGACAAGAACTTGTGCGAAAATAGCTTGCAAACATTTAGTAAACATTCAGGCGAGTGTTTTACTCCCACCACAAAAATGAAAGGTGACAAGTTTGCTCTTCTAATAAAGGAATCTTGAACTTTATAGAAATCTTGGAAAAATGTATGTTGAAGATTTGAGCAACACCTGCCCTGAAATGCAGCAAGTCTATTCTTTTTTAGACTCATTTGTTAAAGTTTTAGACACAAAAACACAATGACACACAAACCTATGTATTTAAGTTTGTGAACTAAAATATTTTGTTCAGATTTTTTAAATCTCCTGAAAGTGCTATACAGTGCCAGCTTAGGTTCAATAATCATATTAACATAGTATACGGCACCCAATATGTTACAGACACAAAACTGTAAAATAACCCAGAAGACTCGCTTTTACTGTGACCCATAATCCTCCTCGGAGAGTACCTATTGTTTCAGAGTGCACAGAGCAGTATGTTCTCTGGAACAAGACATTGGAGGGAGAACTGAATGTGTACTGACAGTCTGACATAAAACATCAGCTGTGCTTGGAATGGCAGAGTGCGTCAGCTCGTCGTTCAAAACTCATTGCACGTAGGTTTTCTCAATTGCTGGAGAATGTGAAGGCTTGAATTCTGCAATTTACAGGGCTATTGATGACACCTTTTTTTTTACGAGCGTGCGGCGACTGAGGTGCAAAGAGAGCCCACTGCCAGGAGGGAGCAGTGTTGATGTGCAGTTCACAGCCAGTCCACTTTGAAAGAGAGGAGCACGCAAGTCCACAAACACAACACTGGACGTTAAAAACAGACGTGCAAACACTTGAAGAGTGCTTCCAAAAATAACAGTTTTTGATTTCTAACAAAAAGACTGGGGTGTTGGTAAATTGGTGCCTTTATGTAAAAATGTACAAACTTGGTCTGATATCAGATTTGTGCTTTTGGCATGTTGTACAGTGGAAATGTAAAAAGAACAGTCCAAAAGAAACATTTCCTTTGACATTCAACCTCATACATTTACTTTGCTGAAGGAAAACAGAAAAAGATCAGCACACTGGAAAGCTTGTTTTTCACATGGCAAACATTGACGTATGATGACACCATGTTTACGTCGACTCCTAAGGTCTGTGATAACAGCACTCATCAAACCCTGCGATTCAGTACATAAGAGGTTTCCTCTGGAGGAACAAAGTTCACAGTTTTGAATGTGTCAGCAAATCTAACCCTGGTCAGAGGCGATGCTACATGCACTAAAATACAGGTCACTAACACAGATTTAGCCTGGCAGAGAGTCCCTGGTCCCCCTCCTGTCTTAGGAGTTACATTTAGTGTGCAGTCTCTTTGACCAGATCATACTTCTGCCAAACTCACTAAGGAAAGGTGCTGCAGCTACATCAACACCTTCTTTTTCTCTCTTTAGGCATGCAATCCTACCCTGTATGCTAAGTGCTTACTGTCCATGATAGCCTTCCTTGAATATATTTTCAGTTTTAAGGTGGATGACGAGAAAGAAAATCATTTTGGGCTGGTCCTTTGGATCCCTTTTTCTACGTGGTGATGATTCTCCAGCTAAATAGGAGATGTGCTTATTGGATGGGCTCAGCTGTCTTTTCTGGAGACTGCACATTAAGGGCCATTTAAATAAGACTGACCAAAACTGACTGAAACTACTGAAGCCGAGGCACGTTTCTGCAGGCTCCTGTGTGTCTTGTCCAAATGGCACAATGATTACACACATACAAAAAAAGAGATAGCTAGAAAAAAACAAGGAGTGTACTGTATACGAGTTTTAGCTCCACTATTATGTCTTGGTGCTGGAACTGTCACTTAGTTGCATTCACATCCTGTTTATTATTACGCGTTGTCTGTAGCCTTCCACTATGAGGAAACGGCTTCTCTGGTTGTGGTAAACTGTGCACTGAAACATGGCAACTGCAAAATCTGATAAACAAACAAGGCTCGTGCAGCCAAGGGTTAACTGCTCTTGTTGCACAGAAGAAAATAATATTTTTTTAAGCAGTTCTTTGGGACAAAATCTGGTTTCAGATTTGCAACTAATCTAGTGGAAAATAGACATATTTCAGGCATGCAACAAGCCAAAAGAAATGTTGGAATTTATGAAAACTGACAGCATTTCAAGCCAAGTTTTACATTAACCGTATTGCAGTTATTTTTCCACCCAAAAATTATAGGTATTTTTACTGTTCTTTGCCTGATAAAATAAACTTTGATGTTTTATGACGGCATTAACTGAATAGCTAACGGCGTTCCTTTGACTCAGCACTAAGATCTAGATTAGCCAGCCATATCTTGTGTGCTTTCTGCTGACAACATAAACTCCTTTAAAACTGCCTTGCACATAAGAGCAGAACTGAGACGTGTTTTGCCTCACGTGCAGCCAATATGGCTATAGAGACTAATGGATTTCTCAAATGTTTCAGAATGTATTTCTGATGCAAAGGTTTCAAAACCCTGCATGCTTTCTTTGCTTTGGAAGTAAATCGTACTAAAATCGCCAATAACATTTTTATGCTGATGAAGAACTTTCTCTTCAAGAATGAACAAAGAATAAATAAAGCAAGCTCAAAAGTTTTGGTTGAAACCCTAAAATCCGCAAATGTACCATTCACACGCTCTCGTTTAACTCCAAAGGTAAGAATGTAAGCCAGTAAAGAAACTAAAACTGTAAAGCTGGTCGGAGGTAGATGTAATAAAATAATGCTATCCAAAAAATACTTAAAAAAATCCACCTACAGTACATAGTCACTATGTTTAACTTAAAAAAAAAATGTTCCTCAGCTTGATGTAGCAGTTTCTCTGAAACACTTTTGAAACACTGCCAGCCACTTTGACTGGCCTTACCTTAATCAGCCATTGGGAGAAAAAACTAAATGTTCATAAGCGTACAGGCTTTTAGCTTTCTCTGTTGACTGAAGGGTCAGTGCTCTGTGCTTAAAGGGCAGTTGTGACAGTCGTCACACCTTTGTTGCAGTTTCCATTGGGGTCTATGGCTCTGTCCACGCCACTGCCCACCCCTACTCCTTTTATCAGACAGGCCTCATTGGCATCACTGTCCTCCGAGTTGCCCTTGCTCCTCCCTTGCTGCTCACTCTGCCAGCTGTGCCTGCTGTAAATGTATCCATTCGCTGGTCCTTGGTGGTCCAGGCGGTTCCTCCTGATGCACAGGATTTCCTTGAAAGCGTGCCTGAATTCAGGACTCCGGCAGTAAATGAGAGGGTTGAAGACAGAGTTCGAATAGCCTATCCAGTTCAGAGTCTTAAATATGGCATCATTGTTTACGTTCCATATGGACTCGATTACATTTAGGATGAAGAATGGTAGCCAGCAAAGAGTGAAGGTCCCCATTATGATGCCCAGAGTTTTCAGGGCTTTGTGTTCACGCAGGTAAAACTTTGCCTTCTTTTGTCCACGTCCGTTTTTGTCTTCCAAAGAATCGCTATTGTCAACGTGAAAGCGGCCAACACTTTGGTCAATCTTTTTTAGCTGCCTTTTGGCCACCTGGAAAACACGACTGTAGACAAAAACCATGATGAATAAAGGGATGTAAAAGGAGATGATGGAGGAGGTAACTCCGTAAGCAGGGTTCGTATAAAACTGGCAGCACTCCGGATCTGCAAGACATATCTCATATTCCTTTTTGTCAGATTTCCACCAACCTATGTGGATGGGCAGGTAGGACGTCAAAGCAGCAATCACCCATACCAAGACAACCACAATTCGAGCTCTGCACTTTGTCAATAGTGATTGGTAACGGAAAGGGGCAGTAATGGCCAAATAACGGTCAATAGCGATGACACAAAGGGTCTCGATGCTTGCAGTCACGCAGAGGACATCAGTGGCAGTCCAGAATGTGCACCAGAAATCACCAAAGTACCATTTTTGAAAGATGATGTTCAAAGCACCAAAGGGAACCACAATGAGACCCATGACCAGGTCTGCACACGCCAGGGATGTGATGAAGCAGTTGGTGACAGTTTGGAGGCGCTGAAAGCGAGCAATCGCAGTTATGACCAGGATGTTACCGAAGACAATGCACAGCACCAGAAAAGACATTCCGATGCCCATCAGGATCATAGTCGTCTCGCTGTGGCCTGTCCCGTTGGATGCGTTGGATGATGGCGTAATGCTCACATTCAGGTAGACTGGAGTGACTGTACTTTCCATCTGAAGAGACAACATGCAGTAAACAATCAGACACAGAACCACACAAAAGAGAGGAAGTGAGCATTTAAATATGGATTTAATTTACGGGAATTAAACGAATGTACCATTAATCAAAGAGTAAAAGCACTGAAGTCTGTCTTTAAAACAAAAAACATGCAAAGCAACAACAACAAAAAAAAAACAGAGCAGAGGCACAAGCCATAACGACCTTTTTGGCTCCATGCTTTAAAAACAAGTTGAGTCAAGAACAAGCAAGAATACCAACCTCGACAGATCGTTGTTTTGCTCCCAGCCTCCCATAAAAATGTCAAAATTGTCAGTGTTGAAATACTTCCTGTAAGACTGGCAAGGTTCACATGCCCGCTGTACTTTCTGTTCACATTGAGCTCCAGATGTCTCTCTACTAAGTCGTTCAGTTGAGCAGTGTTTCCTCTGATGTGTCTCAGAGCCCTTATAGCATGCAATGATGACATCACAGTCAGGGCTCAGCCAATCAGCGCACCAGCCTGTGGAGGGTGCTCAGCGCTCACAGGAGTTTGAACACACTGTCCCAACAGCTGCTGCTGCACGGCGGCATCAGACATATGGCGGCCAACAGAGACAAAGATTTACATATTTTAAAATCCTGCAAATTTGTACTGGAATCTACGAACTGTATTTAAGGTCAGCTCCATGGAACCTGTCAGGTCATAAAATCCACGTCCTGTTTATGAGCTCAATGCTTGGGAGTCTGTATCTAAATAAAACTATTTAAAGCATTTTTTGAGCATTTGTAACATCAGGCTGGATTCACAAGTTATCCAACTGGCAAGTGAAGCTCACATCAGTGAATTCTGTCATGATTTATTGGGTGGTTTGAGCTTTAACACTTCTTGTCCTGACAAAACCTTTGAGACTGGTTGTTGAGTGTGGGCTGTTCTTTTATATAAAAATCAGACAGCACGAACCCTCGCCAATGCGAGCACATACGCTTGTGTAACAAAACATCCAAAGGTTAAACTATAAAAATGACCTCAGTGTTTTGGTACGTAAAAGGCGCAGTGATCTTCACAGCAAGAGCTCCAAAGCCTTTGAGGATCGAGAACAAATTTGCACTATTATGACCACACTTATTCCAACACACATATTATTTATGCAAACGAATTCTCAGTTATTCAAATTTCAACTCTGCGTGTTTTTGTGCAAACCATTTAACGATTTGCTTAAAATTAATGTGTTTAAACTTTAAAACTGATGCCATGTTAAAATCATCCAATAAACTCAGGCCTGCCACTTTATCACAGTTTCCTGTCTGATACTTTTGATTTCAGCTTTATTTTAAGCCATTTTTTTCACAAGGGTGAGCATTAATAAACCTGTATGAATACACATTTTAGTTGTTTGTCCTTTTAAATTAGAGGTCTTTAAAGGTTTATGTAGAAAAAGAAAGCAACAAAGAATTTTTTGTAAATGTTTGAGACTGTAGGGATATGTTCCTAGTGCTGCTTCATCGCTGAATGATTACAATAGAGATTCTTGCTAATTGGCACCAAAAGTTGGGCATACAAGCCAAAATCATGAATAATTTTCTTCCACGCATTTTAGGTAGATCGGAGTGTACGTGTTTTGGAAAAGATCCAAAGACAGTTCCGGTCCTGAGATTAAACAGGAGTTGCTTGACTTTTTTGGGGTTAGTTGATTATATACCTGCATTAACACCACTGACACCAACCTCAGAAACAAAAACCTGGTGTGTCGTGGCAGATATTCAAGACAAGGAAAAAATGTAAGATAACAGATGCAATAATTCTGAGCCCCCATTTAGAAGAAATCCTCCATGGGAATAAACTTTTTCATATCTATCAAGGTGTTTCATCTTTTCACAGTCACACGGTGAACAATGAGGTGACGTAAATGTGTGATCTAAATTACCATTGGCACAGTGAACATTCTTAAGCAACGCTCATTTTGCTCGTTTGTAACAAAGCAGTGCGTGAAAGAAATAAAGACGCACTTTTGATTCTTGTGTCTAGCTCAAGCTCAGTTTTTTTTTTTTTCTCCTGTCAAAATGGCAAGTGACTGTGCTCAAGCCTAAATGGCACTTGCTGAAACATTCACTCTTCACCTTGCATTTACCCTTCAATATAAAAAAAAATGCCCTTTGGTATTTTCCAAACTGCTTTCCCTCAAAAACAAACAAACAAACAAACAAAAGAAAATGGCTTACTTCCGGCTACAGCAAAATTGGAGCATGACAATGTCAGTAAGTAGTGATTGGTCCAAGTCGGCCTTAGTCTTTGTTTCTATGGCAACCAATCTCACCAATCAGGAGTGATCTTGGTGGAAGACCACACCCCTTCCATGTGTTAATTGAGACATTATTGGCCAGTTTTTAACTTGAATAACTTGCTATAAAGAAAAAAAATATTATGAAAGACAATAGGATTACCAAGAACACATTAAAAAAGTTTGCAAAAATGGTAATTCCGAAAAACATAACAACTAAGTAATAGCTGCTTATTTCTCAATAGAAGTCTATAGCATTTTGGGTACTTGGAGCCAGCAGGTACTTCCTGTTTGGAATCCGAGGAGGGAGGAGTCAGTTTGTCCAGGTCTTACATACAGTCAATGGTTTGAGTAATAGATAAAAGAGGGCAACATAAAGCAGAGGGATGAGAGCTGATCTGTTGTTGTCCATGTCAGCCACATGTTCAGTGATGATCCAAATCTAAATAACTAGTACTATACAATGTACTATGAGTACGTTGTAAAATGTTTCATAGATGTGCATTCTCCCAGAGAATTTTTATTGCCTTTGGGCTTGTCTTTTCTGTATCGAGCAACAATCCTCAGCGTTCTCTGCATGTGATTGCTTACGTAATTTAAGTCCATGGTTGTGGCTCTCATGCTATGAGTCTGGGGTTTGATTCCCTTTTTGAGCAGATTTTCTTCCAATTGGACTACTTTGCAATAATTAGCAGCTATATTTACATGGACTAAGTAAAGTGAGAACAACCAAAAAAAAAAGAACTCAAATATAGCAATAGTATAGATGTGCCCTTACATTTTTTTGCAGAGGCATCATTTTTCTGTTTTCTAAAATTGCAGAGTCTTGCTTTAAACTAATATCTTAGGTCACATGGGCAGGAGGATTATGAAGGAAGTAAGCGCCATCTCAAGAGATCATACATGTTGCATGACAAAAACATTTTTAAACATGTTAAAAAGTTCAGACACCATCACCAGATGCCATTTACATCTACACTTACAAGTTTGCAGACAAACATACCGTTTTTTGGGAGTCTCCTTTTTAGCAACGAGTCTGGCAGCATTTTTTTTAAAGTAGTGCAATGACTAGTCTGGGCATTTCCACAGTAAGCAGAGCTTGATGACGCTAGTTCTCTGAAAGGCCATCATAATAGAACAGAAAATTTTTTTTTGTTTTTTGCAACTCATATTGTCGATGGTAGATTGTTGCTAATCTCAAATGGCCAATAGATGGTTTTATTCGGTGCATGCAGAGACACCAGAAGCTATGGGCCTCATCCATGTGCTCAACAATGAGTCCTCACAAACCTCCTTATGACTGATGACGCATAAGAAATTGCTGTCACTATATTTGAGTGCTCAAATCTCAATGCTAACCATTCACAAGCAAGCTACAACTGTTATTTAATGATTTAATTTGAAATAAAATGGCTCAAATTGCGACACACTGCCCCATGTTGTCCTTTATAATTCTGTCGCTTGCAGCTTTTTCAGGCCTTCGTTCCTGACCAAGAAAATTCAGCATGTGTCCAAATGTTTTTCTGCTGCACACCTCATTACCAGCGCAGGAGCACCATTAGATGAATCTTTTATATTTAAACCCCACATGAGATGAAATTTCAGATACTGTCCTGAAAGACCGCTGAGCATTTTGGTTTTTCAGGCCGACTCCGCTCACTTGATTTTTAGTGACCCACATAGCTGTTATCTACACCACAACATACATGTCAAACCCATCACGAAGCTTCACAGATAAGTCAGTGTGTTATCTGTACTTTCAGCCAACTTTCAGAGCTTGGTTTTCCATGCTGCAGTTGTATTGTGAGGAGAGCAGAAAAACTGTCGTTTTTTTAAACACAGGAAACTGTATTTATATTTGTACAGTCAAAAATCAAAAATGTCTGACGATCGCAGCTTCAAAGAGTAAAGTTTTATTGCACTAAATTTGATTATATAAGGTTTAAAAGTACAATACGGACATGTATTTGTCATTGAAAAACTAACATCTGTTCATTGTTTTACTTTGGAAAGTGTGAATCCGCATGTTTTACAAATTTCAACTGACTTCCTCAGAATGTGACATCTGTTTTCCTGTATCCTGTCACTCCCAAGCAGGGGCAGTTAACATTTGGTTAACCATTGAACTGCCATAGATGCAGGCTGCACACCTCTGTGTTGCTTAAATAAGTTAATCCCATTTTTTCCCAGGTCCTCTTCTGCCTGAAATGCTGCAATGTTGATCTAGTGACATAACACACTCCAACACTCCTATCATTTCTGTCTTCAGGGTAGTGGAGAAAAAAAATGGGTGAAGGGCCTCCTGTGACATAGAAATATTTCAGGATAAGACTGACAGAAGAAAAGTTATGAAGCAGAAATAATAAAAACCAATTTGTTTTAAAGACCCACTCCAATACAAATGGTGTTTCTGGTTTCTGTTTTCAACATATTTTTGTGGCATTTTTCTGATGGAGGACATACATTTAAAAAAAATGCTCAAAATTACATTTCTGAGGTATTTTTTTTCCAGGAGCAGATGAAAAAATTGCGTCTGTATTTGTAACATAGAACATACAGTGGCTGGACCGCGAGCTCCCTGCTCTGCTCCATTTTACGGCTGGATAGCTCCAATATTGCTGGCCATATTTGTTGCACTGGTAATGTTAGGCAGAATTACTCCTTGCCAACAGTCAGAGTCAAATTTCTGATGAACTCCTGCTGCTCTGCAGAAATTTCCTAGAAAACGACTTTTTTTTTAATTCTAACTTTGGCTAAAAATAAAATAACTACAATCATATTTAAAAGACCACTGGAAACGCTTTGAAAATAGATGAAAAGATGACTGGAGTGGAACTTTAAGGCATAAATATTGACACTGGTCCCATCTGGGAATTAGCTAAAAAAAAAAGTCATTTTCCTCCTTTGCAAATGTTCCAAAAAACAAGGCTTACTTTGTTTTTATTTGGGGTGTTTACGGGCAGATAAAATAAAGTATACATGATGTTGGTAAAAAAATTGAGACTTTCTGCCAAAATAAACTGAAATAAGATAAGAACGTTGGTACAACTTGAATGTTATTTCCATAAAGAAAAACTGGCAAATTTTAATTTAGGAACCAAACAAAAAGTTCTCCTAAATAGGTGGTTGATTAGTTTCCAATTCCTTTTATCATGCTCCCATGCCAGGAATTATTTACCTTGTAAATCAAACCCTTATCTAATTCAATAGAACAATGAGAATGAATTGATCTAGAGCGCAGACATTTAATTGGTTCCATGGTAGACACCCTTGGGGAACTGTGGGTGAATTCCCAGCAACAACAAACAAGTCTTTGGCTATCATAAAAAAAAAAAGAAAAAAAAAAAATCAAAGCTGTTTTCAATTGGGGCTGCACGGTGGCGCAGTGGTTAGCGCTCCTGCCTCACAGCAAGAAGGTTCCCGGTTCAAGTCCTGGCTGGGGGACCTTTCTGTGTGGAGTTTGCATGTTCTCCCCGTGCATGCGTGGGTTTTCTCCGGGGACTCTGGCTTCCTCCCACCGTCCAAAAACATGTTTCATAGGTTAATTGGTTACTCTAAATTGTCCCTAGGTGTGTATGGGTGTGTGATTGTGGCCCCTGCGACAGACTGGCGACCAGTCCAGGGTTGTACCCTGCCTTCGCCCATGAGTAGCCGGGTTAGGCTCCGGCAACCCCGTGACCCCGAAAGGGATAAAGCGGATTGGAAAATGAATGAATGAATGTTTTCAATTGAGTGTGGACATAGTGGGAAAGTATACCCTTGTTGCTTGTGGAAAGTATCGAAGCTGCTGCTGTGCACAGTTCACAAAAAAGCAGCAGCAGTAGGACAAAATCTGTTTTGCCTTTCTTAAATGGAACAGACCATATATAGGTTAAGATGTTCCTGAATTAGTGTGTGGCATTCAGTTTTGTCTAAGGAGTTCAGACAGAGGAAAGGGTTGTAAAAACACTTTACTGCTCCATTCAACAACTTCTGGCCTGTGGCGAGCAGATAGAGCTCCAAAGATAAATAACAACATTCCCAAATGGGTCAGACCTGTGCAACACATACATTATAGGATACTAGAAGGTTCGACATATAAAACAGATGCCTCTGCGTTAAAGCTTGTAAATGTGAGTGGGCTGCACTTTTTTTTTTTTCAAACTACAGTAGAGTTTCTGTGAATTATTATTATTATTATCATTAAAGTTCTTGCTCAACGGGTGGGTAGAAAACACTGCTCATCCTGTTTTTGTTTTGTTTTGGTTGGCAGAGCAAAGAATCTAAGCAAAGATGACAAGCCAGTTAACTGGAAATTACTCAAAGATCCATTGGGATCTCTTTCTTTGCCGAGAGCAGAAGCTAGTGGACTGTCATTCATGGTGTAGGTGCAGCAGGTTACTTAAAAATTACTTAAAGCTTCACTTCTACATATTTTGAGTCTAGAAACTATTGTCCTTCCCAAAAGGCTTCGTCTCAGGAGACAACGCACAGAAGATAACTTTTTTATGTCTTAACCTGCGTGTGCAGACAGGTTCTCTTTGTTATACCACAGACCATTTCAGAGATCTACGCATGTCAGGTCAGGAAAATCCTCACTCGGTCATGGATGTGGAATTGACTGATATAATCAGGGCAACTCAGGCAGTGTGAGATATGCAGTCAGGAACGGTGTCAGACACTTTTTCAGATGAAATTGCTGCGATCATTTCTACCCGCTGAGCCAGGTGAACTAACATCACGCTGCTGTTGAGGAAGAAAAAAGCTGAAAAACTGTCAGCACCCTTTTTCAGCCTATATGTGCTCTGAACTTTGAATACAATTCTGTATTGAAGCTGTACATATTTGACAAAAAATTTGAAGGAATTTAGAAAAGAAATAAAGTATGAAATTGCTTTGTATTGTTTCAAACAGAAACAAAGTATGAAGCTTGTTTGTCTAAATTAGAAGCTGTAGATCTTGAAACCAATTTATTTGAGCCACATTTACCATTTGAAGTCAGTTCTGTTTGCCCGGCAAACAGCGGAGTTGATGGATTGCATTTGGGAGTCGGCAATTTAAGAATGGCGTTTTTAAAGGTGGAAGCAAAAAGCTACTGTGCTGTATTTGCATGGATTTAATTAGTGTGCTGCACACAGAAAGCACAAGAGAAACAAATTCTAAACGAGTAATTTTAGAAAAGAAAAGGAAATTGAAAACCTCAATCCTCTGTTCTTAGCTTGTTTTTATATTGCTTTTAAATAAAGATATAAATAAATGAACAGGCATTTCCTTCCATGAAAGGCTGAAAGGGAATGACTGGGGATGAGCTCTTGAGCTGCCAAAACTACTGCAGTTTTTATTGCAATTTGGTGTTCTTTAAAGAACAAATCCTTTATCATCCCTTGCCTTCATTGATTTCTTCCTTCCAGATTTTTTTTGTTAAATATTTGATTCTAAGCTACTTCCCATTAAAGAGTGTCAGTTTCCAACTCCTGATTTAAGCAAATGCTCGTTTGCTTAACAAATATGGAACACAGCGCCTGTTTCTGGAAGAATTCACAAATCGACATAGCTGAATAACTAGGAGTTGGGTGGATTCAGAAAATTCCAGCCCTTTGGTCCTTTCATATATGCAGTGATTATTGTTCAAATAAACAGACTGCAGGTAGAATTCTCTCTTTTTTTTCACTTAAGAAAGCAGCCTCATCCTTCAAACGGCTCTCTGGGCATTCTGAGCCACCTTAAAAGCAGTGTAGGAGTGACAAATTTCTTAAAAAGTGTACCTTTTGACCTTTTTCCTGTCAGCCGTGAGTGATCAGAACTACTGGTTTGTTTCTTAAAGATACATTGTGGAGGAAATATGTGAATAAACATTGGATGAAACATCTATGTCTGTCCTTCAAAGCCATTCCTTGGACTCATGGACACATTCACATATTATCATGCCAAAATAAGAAAATGACCTAAAAACTAAGAGTAGCTTACACTCAATTTTTTAAAAATACTTTTTTGTGTCTGTATTTTATTTATTACTACTTTAAAATAATAATAATAAACATTCAAAGACTATGCTAAAAATATCAGTAATAAAATTATGTTTTTTTTCCATCAGCCCATTTTTTGCCTGCTAACCTTTAAATTAATTATTTTTTTGATAATCTCACGCACATCTTTGAATAATTATGAGATGAAAAGCCACAATAACCCAGATTTTTCCATGCTACGGTATAGATAAAATAAAAAAATAGGGACTTACTAGTTGTATTTACTCAATTACTATCTATCTAAACTAAACTTTCTGAAACTTTTATGAAAAAATAACTCTTAAAGAGTATTTTTAGAGCACTTTGCATTATTCTTTAACTTTAATAGATTTATGATTAAAAACTGGTACTCTTCAGTTACAATGAAATGCACCTGTGCTACCTTTTTTCGTCCATTTATTCTAAATATGCCTTAGTTTAGACAGATGTTTACATCAAAGGTTTTTTGTTTGTTTGTTTGTTTACACTGGTATGAATATGTGTCTTTTCAATAAAGTTCAGCTTTCACTGAACTTTGAATAAATACATCGAAGCTCCTGCAAACATATTTTGAAATATCAGAAACTGACAACAAACCTGTTGTTTGCTGTGTTTGTTAGGATGCAGTAATATGAGGTAGCTTAAAAGCATTAATTTATGCAAAAAATTTAATTATTGAGGATTAGAAAATTGTTAAAAAAAAAGGAAAACCAAGTTAGAAATATTGGCAAATTGAATTTCAGCAAAACTGTCATTTAAATAAAATGTTATTATAAAGCATGAACGAGATAACAAAAAACTTTCTTATTCTGCTAAATTAAATCCAAACAGCATAACAACATTATTAAACAATTTATAGCAGCAGCAATTTTTTTTCTCTGCTAACCAATGTACTTTTACAAGAAGCCCAGACTGTTCTAAAATCAATCCAAGTTCAATTCTCTGCTTCCTTTCTGCACCCTGACTACAAGTTTTTAAATAATTCATTAAACATTTTTTTAATATTTCAGAAGACAAATAATGTTTTGACAAAGGTTTCAAAATTACTATTGCATTGAGTAGCCACCAAAGTAAATGTTGGCGTTGGCAAAATGTGAAGAATTTCAATCGCAATGAAGTTCAATGTCTTTTCGAAAAATAACAAAACAACAACGAGAAATGTTTCTAAAAGTCCATAAAGTTCCTGTTGTATTGCATGTAATTCACATTTAGCTTGCATTTATCAAAACTTGGTCAACCTTTGAGAATGTAGATTTATATTCATGTCCAATTTGCTCCACAATATTGCTTTCATGATGCGTTCATGTCCACATATCTTCTCTTAAGAATTAGTCAATAAAAATATAAATAAAAAATTAAAGTATTTCCTAAAATAAATATAAAAGTATGTATAAAATGAAATGTGTGTTGTTTATTTAAAATATGATAATTTTACTAATATATTTATTTGTTTTGACAAGTTTCAGTTGTAGCGTGACTAGACATACACTTTTCTTAATCAGCACAAAATATGAAGCTTAAGACTGGCCTGTCAGCAGGGCAGCTGTGTGAAGCATTTCTTGCCGGAATATTTGGAATGACCTTACAAACAGGCTAAAACCTGGGGTGCTCAAAATACAGAAGTCTTCCTAAAACTAAGACGACCAGAAACCACAAGTAAAATGTCACATTCTCATTTTGTTATCCTTTTTGTTCATTTTACTGAATGCAATCAAATGTCAAAAGATCAATTTCCTTTTAGTATTCATCAGGAAAATCAATGCATTTTTTGTTTTAACTTTACAGATTTGACATAAACTTTGACTGCAAGAAGTGCCTTTTTTTTCCTTTATTCCTGTAAACATACAATTAAAAAAAATAAATAAAAAATAAGAAGACTTTTTTCATTGATATAGAGCATGAAATTGGACAGACATATCCTTTATTACTCAAATATGGCATTAATAAATGTTTTTATACATTCATTTTTTTTTTTGCAAATGTTATTAATAGGCTTGCGCTTATACATTTTAAATATATATGTTTAACCTCTGAAACAAAAATTCCCAATCTTTAGTAAATAATGAACATTTAGAACTGCTGGGTTCTGGATTCCTGAGACACTGAAGCATAAAAGTTCACATTCAGACCCACAGGCAAGGTAATAAACCAAACCTGCGTGCCTTTGAAGCCGGTGAGGAATCTGGAACAGCCAGAGACAACTATTGAACTTGCAGCCTCCTATAAGAACTTAAGCACTGTGCTGCCAGTTTCACTGAAATCCATGGATTAAGGAAAAACAAATATTGATCCCATTAAATAAATAATTGAATATCGAAGTACTCGTGAGAACCAAGTGTTGCCAATCAAATGCAAGATCAGAAAAAAAATCCCACCTTTAACGGTTTTAATCTGGGATGGTTTAGGAGCCATTTTTGAGCAACTATCAGTCTACAAGTGCGGAGTGAAGCAGATTTTTCACAAGTGATGGTTATTTACACTTCAAGACACTTGCCAAATTCGAGAGCCCATCTGTCAAACAGCAAGAGCATGGCTAAAGTTACATCACCATGCAGGAAAATGATCACAAACAAACCATAACCATTAAATTATGAATAATCCTAACTCATGTTTCCTTTTAATAACAGTCCAGACTGACATGAATTGCAGTTTTGGTTATTAAAGTTATACAATTATGCATAAAAGAACAAAAAAAAAAAAACAAGAATAGACACAAAAAACTTTGTTATCCCAAAACTAACAGACCATATGATGTTTATGGATTTTAAAATGTTTGAAGTGTATTCATTTTAATTGAGTAAACCTTCTTAAGATTGCAATGTAGTAACAGGGATTCATCAAGGAATCCTTGTTTAGTGGAGAGTGTTAGACACACTTTAGTTTCTTGTATTACCTTAGATAACATTTTCAGTAAATATGTAAAATCAGTAGATATTTTACCAAAAACAAAATTACACCCAGACAGGCCCTCTTTACTTTCCTGTTAGCTTGGTCAGTAACAGCTATGAAGCAGCCTTTAATTGCATCTCAGGTAGCTCACTTTTGCATTCATTTGGTTAAGGTATTAAACAAATTATACGTCTCTTTAAGAAGTGAACCATGAGCCATGTACTTAATGTGCTTCATGCTCCTCTAGCTGTGAAAACAGCCAAAGCTGCTTCAGAGAAATATTGAAATGACACGTGAAGGTACCAACAATCCAAACTGAGTTCTTGTCTGCTTTATGTTTTCAGGTTATCAGTTTAGAACGCTTTAAAGTGTAGGAATGATGGAATTGAGGTATTAAAGTAATATGGTATTCATGCTAGCTTATAGCCCCTCACACCACCAACCTAACTTTATGCAACAAAAATAGTGAGCAATATTTAACTGTCTGACTGCTTAGATCCATATTCAGTTTAGAGCAAATGAGGAAAACAAAGATGAACATGGATCTAGTCATCTACAAATGGATGCATTAAAATGGAACGGAGCAGTGAGCTTGTGGCCCATATTTTCTACAGTAGTTTTTGTATTTGTGTATTTTTTAACTGATTTTTTTTTCATCTGCTCCTGATTCACAACAGTTTGAATAAATAAATACTCAGAAATGTAATTTTTAGAGTAATTTTCTTTATCACTCAACATCAGAAAGATGCCACATGTTAAAAACCCATTTTCATCAGGGTGGGTCTTTAAAGTTGTTGGTGTCTGACATCCACATTCAAAGTACTTTTTGAATTCTTAGATTGACATTTCTTGACAAGTAATTACTTTATAATGGTAATTATCAAAACATGTCATTTGTCTTAGGAGAGTTAAATGTTTAAAACATACCTGTCAAAAGTTTTAAAGAGTTACAGTTTTTCTTGAACTTGTTAATAATGTAGTTTTGGTGCTTGAAAAATGTTTCAGTCGGCAGAAACGTGCATTGCGTCAGCCAGAGATTAACAAATAAGCAAAGAAGGGCAGAAGTATACAGAAGAGATGTTTTTAGAGAACAGGAGGACATGAAGGAGGCATCTAAAGCAAAGAATGTACCACTACATTTCTTTATGCCACACGTTACCCACTGGTATGTGCCTAATTAGTCAAGGGGTACATCTAGCAGAAAGATATGAACTCTAAGCATAAGCCCAAGCCTGAAATACCTTTAGAAAAACAAAAACAAGATGATAATGTGATATGGTTTAACTCCAGCAAAAGAGTGGTAAATAAGATTCAACATGTTTGAAATTTTGTCTGGGGATGGTTGATGGAGCCCTATAATAAGGAGTCTTGTATATTATTATTGCTGCACAGTACTTTTCATACAGTTTATTAAAGTTCCACTGCAGGAGACTCATCCAAATGTACATTGAAAGAGGAAATTAATAGCTGTTTTTTTCAGCTTTCTGCTGTCAGTTATGTTTCATCCTTAAAGTTCAGGTATCAGGCCACACACAGAGAAACCAGCATGCATGAGCAGGAGCCATGACCCCAACTCTGTGGGTCAAAGACATCTCACTACCTTTGAGGATATTATTTAGCCGCCAATAAAAGCCTATATTTGCTCTGTAATGGGGAAAAATGGACCTCATCTGCTCTACCAGTGATGACCCGGTGTTATCTTGACCCTGAGAAAGATGGGTCTAGCTTGCAGGATGAGGGTTATTAAAGGTCATTATGACACTAATGACTTTAATGCACAGTGACACAGCCGTGCAAAAATCACAGATTAAACTGGACCACACATGTACTGTTTTGTCAGAAGCACAGCTGTTCCTAAAAATCTAATTTTATATGGTATTTGATAGATACAGATTTTATTAAATACATAATTTACTTTTAGACAAACATTTCTTTTTACATTATGTGGATTATTGCAGTTAATGGTAGGGCTGCCCAACTTTGGCCCCCAAGACCCACCACCCTGTGCCCATTTCCCCACACTGCTTGCCATTGTGTACCTGACTCAGGTAATTCCCTATTCTGATTAACTGAACACACCTGATGCAGAAAAAACAGCTGCAAGAAGATCAGGGAAAGCTGAAAAATGGGGAGGGTGGTGGATCTTAAGGACCAGAGTTGAGTAGGCTGGATTTTTGGGTTGGCCTGTTAATCACACATCAAACCAAACACAAAAACTAATGGAAATTTATGCTGGCCACACTTCATACATGCAGCCAAAATGCACATTGCTGCATTGCTTGCACGTATTGTAACCCTACCCCCCCCCCCACCCTAATTACACGTGAAAAGTTGCTTCCTTTTGGGTTTGATGCCATGTTTCAGTCATATTTTTGCATTTTTATACAGCATTTTGTCATTAAGATACAAGTTTCAGCTTATTTCAAGTTGATTTTAAATGTGGTTAATCACTAGTATAAATTATCTTGTCAAATGATATTTATTGCGTGGGATTGTTTTGTACTTTTCTTTATAAAACTTGTTTGCTGAATAGGAAAAAAATAAATAAAGAGAAAACAATTACATTTTTCACCTGGCCTCATCATTTGTGATGGAAAAAACATGTTATTTTCTTTTTAATCCAGTTCAGTCTCACCCATACTATATTGTCTGACCAACAAGACTTGTGGCTTCAAAAAAAATCCTTCAGGTCTGACAGTTGGTTTTGTTTCTGGATTTATTTTGTGCGAGAGGCGCTGATGGCCCAACATTGTTCGACAGTATGCTAGTGATGAAAATGATGAAATCTTGATTTTTCTGTTAAGATGTCAATCTACAGATGGGGGCAGTAAATCTTCTGACTGTGGTCAATAAAGTAAGAACAGCAAGTAATCAATGCTGTGAGCATGTACGTGAAGCTGTAGAAAAAGTGTGATATTTTCTTCGCACAGTTAGACTTCATATCTATTGATCTTTGTGTTGGCTGTTGAGATACTTTTTATCAAATGTTTACTAAAAAGAAATAACAGATTATAAAACTAATTTGTGATATTTTCCATTTTCTGAAACAATACAAACTAGCAAAGTGACAAAAAAACTATCAAACTTTAAATATACAAGTTTAGAAAAAGAAAAAAAAACAAGAGAAAATTATAACAAAAATGCAGGATTGATTGGCTGAATTCAACTGCAAAACTGACAGTGTTACAGTGCATTGGAATTAGCATTCGTAGTGTTTTTTAGGGACTTTTTTTGTAGCCCTTTGCAGAAGTCAACAAGGATTAAACATGACGTGAATTGTTGTGTTCAACACTTGCACCACTTTATTTGCACTTTATGCATGTTTTATGTATAGGTGTATGGTGGAGGAGCATTTTGCAGAATTGATGATTAAATCAGCCAAAGACGATAAGACAAAGATACTAAAAATTTGAACTTTGAAAGCACGCCATGAAAGGACCAATACATAAGGATTTAGCAAGAAAAAAAAAAAAAAAAAAAGACTAAAATAGGGTCTTATATATTCTGCTATAAATCTCTAATGTCATTCATGAGATTCTGAATGGCAAAAATGCAGCAGGATGGCAGCGTAAGTTTTCTCCACCCACCTAAACCATCCTCAATGGTTGCTCGATTTAAAAAAAATACAGGTTTTTTTGAACCCTCCAAAGGCTAAAAATACAATAAAAACATCCCAAAATAACACACAAATTGGAGTTGTGAGATTAAAAAAGACAATTTAAAATAAAAATTAAAGAAAATTAAACTCCTCCCACCACTAAACATTAAAAAGATTTTTGACACCATTCTTTTGAACATGGAAGTTAATACAAATTTGCATGATTTTGCAATTTATCTCCAATGGCCATTTAAAGAACTGCAACATTTGGTACTTCCTGGTGTGCTTCAAATCCAGGAATGAAAGGTTGGGGCTTGGGTGAAACAAGAAATAGCTGCAGGGACTACACATGAGCATGAGGGAAGGGCTGACGCTACTGAACCACAAACTTTAATAAAGCCAATCCCAAAAAAAAAAAAAAAAAAAAAACACACCCAATTCTCAGACAGTGAACTGAAAAGGTTTACAATTTATTGTCTGATATATTAGATTTCAGAGCATGTGAGGACTTGTATGATTGCTAATTATAAGTTAGATTATATTTAAAAAAAAAACAGACAGACCAGTGCAGGAGATTTTTATATTATTGAAGCAGTTTTCCAGTACCTACAAGTCCTGAGGACTGGAAGAATAACATATAATCATCAATCTCTAGCAATATGTTCTTAACAACTGATCTAATGGCAAAAATAAAAAAGGGTCACTAACTTTCAGCTGCTGAACCACACCAGTAAGGCGTACTCTTATGCTTTGCATTCACTTCCTCTTTTCTCTCAGTGCAGATATTGTACTATTTTAGACGACAAATGAGTTTTGTGATATTCTGCATGGAGCTTTGTAAAACTAAACCATGTCAATAAGGTTGTTCCTGCAAAAGGCCATTTGGGGGAACAGTAGGAAGAGATCAAGCACGTTTTGCATATTTTTTTAATTGTTTAGTCTAACAGGCATTTGCTGTTAGCACCAAAAGCCGTCGTTAAAAAGACATTTGAGTGCAACTCAGAACATTTTTGTTATCTCCAAATCAAAATGAGCAAAGTAGTTCAGAGACACAATTTTAAACACTGCACAACATTAAAAAAAACATTCAACAATGAAAATAAAAAGCTGAAAATTTTGAATTTTTGAAGACAATATGCCAAAACAACAGATGTTGCCTCCCTTAACAATTATACTTTTAATAAGTAATGTCTTACATAAAACAAAGTGCTTTTTTTTGCACGAAAAGGTACATTAAAATACTTCTGCAAAGCATGCTCATGGTTAGACACATTGAATTTTTCCGACATACAAATGATTCTTTATAATTTTACTAAATAAATGTGTATTACAGAGAAATTCCATCTGCAAATTCCTATTGCTGTTTTTTTTAAACACAGGTTTAATTCAAGACCTTACTTTTATACCAAAACACTATGAATCCCCTTTTTTAACTTTTTAAAATTGATAAGTAGACTGTTGAAAGCTTAAGCAGTAAAACACATTAAAAAGGTTGGGTTACTTAATTAATATAGGTATGATTCAGCAAGACATGCAGGTCACAAACACAGCAGTAGAAACAGAGAACTCTGGTTGTAGCCACTTTTACTTCCTCTTTTTTTAATGCACACAATGTATTTTGTTATGTAGTTGCAAATGAGTTATGTCCTGCAGGAGGTTCTCTGATGTTAATCAACCTTGTTTGGTTGAACCATGTAAATACTTGTCGTAAAGGCAAAAAAAAGAAAAAAAACTTTGTTGGAATAACAGGAAGAATGCAGACATGAGTGGTCAGAGTTCTGATATTTGGAGAATTGGGAAGTTGCAGTCTGTATCGGAACAAATAGTCATTCAGCCTAACCTAAGTGTCTCACGGTTATAGTTGGAAAACATGATTTGCAAATTCCAAAGAAAGACCTCAGACATCTCAGGCCAGAACAGCGCAATGCTAAGAACAGCTAAGATACTGCGCAAGGACCCTCAAGCTCGCAGGCCTCTGGTAGAAAACTCGAGCTTGGAGTGAGGTACCACCCCCTGAGGGTGAGAGGGGTGTTTTATTTATTTATTTTTACATACATACATACCCACATACATGCATACATACATATGTTTTTTTTGTTTTTGTTTTTTTATTTGCATGTGAAAACGTTGAAGCAGAGGCAGAAAGAGCAAAGGACAAGGGACTGAAGACTGCATTAGTTATCAGACCAAGGCATCAAAACTTGCTTATTTCTTTTCTGGAGGTGGAGAATGACCACCTGTTGCTTAAACGATGATACTTAATTTGCACTGG
Organism: Adrianichthys oophorus; assembly: GCA_036245035.1. Classification (NCBI taxonomy): domain Eukaryota; kingdom Metazoa; phylum Chordata; class Actinopteri; order Beloniformes; family Adrianichthyidae; genus Adrianichthys; species Adrianichthys oophorus. Next base: position 13,994,804 of record BSAI01000162.1, on the reverse strand, counting down.
CAGCGCTTCAGCCTTTATTTAACACATATTGCTTATCTTAGCTACACTGTCACCTTTAATTTAATCAGTTACTTGCTGGGTCCTATATTTATTTCTCTCTCCATCTTGCAAAATACCCGGCACTCTTGTCACTCAGCAATGAACTGAACACAGACTGCACAAACAAATGGTGCATCTCACATGAAAAGGAGGAGGATTTAAATGCTGTGATTACATGCAAGTGTACAGAAATGTTTTAAATACCTTGAAAAACAATTATTTACCACTGTGAGACATGATAGAAGTCATTTAGCTGAGTTCAGATATGCAGGACCCTAAAGATGTTCCACTAGTAGATTCGTTTTGGATTTATGCTGCAATTATCTAGTTTGAACATCATGTCGTCAGGTCTACCCGTTTCCAATGCATTTGACTTATTGTCATTTGCCCTTTAAATTGCAGGTGCTGAAACAGGCTACGATATGATGCATGTCTCCCTAATGATTTGGGATTACAAAAATCTATTTTTTGCAAAGAGAGATCGTTCTGCAAGCACGGTGGACAAGGCCAAACAAACTGAGCTCTAACTGATTACGCCACAACCCTGCTGCAACCTACACTGTTTTTCACTACTTCCAACCTTGTTTCTGCTCATCTGTAGACCATGGTCTTACAAGAAGCAGCTGAGCTTTTTGGTTTTGTTATGCTGTCAATACAGCTGTGGGAGGCACAACTTCCATACAGTCCAAAGCATGAATCACACACCTTGGCCTTTAATCTGTTACGCAACTCATCTCTTCTCATTATGGACTTTCCCCTCAAGAGAAGCACTCTCTTCAGGCCATTCTCGCTTCAGGGACTGGCTGAAGCATTGATCTTAATCCAGATTGACAACCTTACAAATTAGTTGCTTTTGGTTGATGAGCAGAAGTGATCAAATGCGCAATTAGAACGTCCTTCCTCTAGATGTTAGATAACTTACCAAGACGTGGAGCTCTTTTCACTGCAAGGCAATATACACTGATGCTCTCAGGTCTAAATAGGCCAAGAAAAAAAATACATGAATATTACTTAAAACGTAACACATTTACGGCCTGAGAGCAACTATTTTATTTTTAAAATAAAGCTGAAAAATTGTTAAACTTTAGATTATCGAGATTAATATTGCTGCTAAAACAGACAGCTACAGAACAGTTCACAAACCTTTAAAAAGCCCAACGCTATTGAAGATTAATGATTCACAGACTGAATTATTTTCAAAAGAAAAGTTTCAATCATGAGTCATATTTTATTGTGTTGTGTACAGCAGGATGACAGCAGTAGTTATGAACCGGCACAGTGCCATTGTGAGCCTTTATTTTCTAGGTTATCTAACCCTTAACCAAGAAAAGTACACCGTACTTTGAACACTTACATATTAGACGTCTAACTTTGTGTATTTGCTAACAAATCTGAAGCAATAGTCAAAACAAAAAGTCTGTGTACCGGTAAAATAATTATTTTTTTCTCTTTCCTAAAAAAATTTAGATAAAAATAACTCAAGTAGTTTTTTTCATTTTATAGTCTGTAAAATGTCAACTAAAATCATCCAAAAATAAAGTTTCTATCACACTTTTTAGACAGATCTTGAAAAGATTGTTGCTGCTGAGCTCTGACATTTGGAGTGGCATAGTTCACCTTAATGTCACACAAGTATGAATTGCCAATCTATATAGCCAAAAGCTATCAGCCATCAAAAGGTCACCATTGTGTGGCCCTAATGTTTTTATAGACTTGAGTTGTGTTCACCTCAATGTTAACCTGGCCATTCTCTCATATTATTTATGAACCTATTTCCTTGAGGGCGGAGGTCAGTTGTGTGTGACATCCTCTTTATATATATATATATATATCACACCATAGTCAAAACAATTCATGTGACATTCAAATTCTGTGACTTCAGACAAGTGAAGAAAATTGAAGCTTTTCCGACAACACTCAGACATTTCAAACGCATATGTTCAGCTGCTGAAAGGGGGTTCTTGAATGCGCATTTAGCATACAGTGTTCACACTTGACGAGCAGAGAGGAGATTCTTTATTTCTTCTTTTTTTTCTTCTTTTTCTACCGTTTACCTACACCTACCTTACATGTCTTACAGCTGAAGGAGGATTGGTGTAAAATGTCGAAGAAGTGCAAGTCTTGTGAATCTTGATCCAGGCTTTTTCTTCCAAAGCTCTATTCTGATATATGGAAAACTTGGTGTGGAATAACTCTGGCCGGACACAACTTGTAATGATCAATATCTCCTCTATGATCAATCTTCAAACAGTTGGCACTTCTGTGAATTGAAAGGGATGCCGGTCATACGTCACAACCAAATGCAAGTTCCTGGTTGGTCAAAGTATTACCTGGTTTAACTTTCAAGGCGTGTCCAATCGCCGTGCAATTTGTACGTTGGAAATTTGTGTAGCTGTGCATGAACACTACAGTTTTGAACTCAAAACGTGCATATACGTCCCTTTACATAGACTTTTCTTTAAACAGGTGTTGCCGAGGTCGGTGTGAACATGGCTTGACACTTCTAACAGTGTTTATTGATTAGAATCAGAATCAGCTTTATTGGTCAAGTATAGTTTGTACAAGGGATTTAGTTCCAGTGTCTTGTGCTCTCTTGTACAAGTAAGGAGACGTAAATAGCTATAAAAAGTAAACTAACAAAAAGTAGGAAAAAGGCTGGCGGTGAGATGATAGCTTTTGTGTTTTTATTTATTTCCTTGTCCAAAGAAAAAAGATGAAATAAGCAGCATGTCTGGAGCTTCTCAGTCGAGCAGGTAACGTCATCACAGGATTCTGGTCTTTAGAGCAATTGGTCCATGAAGGATGAGAGACATTTGGTTATTTTTCTGACTGGCTTTCTCAGCTCTAACTGTTGATTGAGAATTCTGGTTATTTATGTGCCTACTCTTTCAGAGGTGTGGCAAAATGTGGAGTAACTAGATTTTATGTGAGCAGCTGCACATGTCTGTGTTTTAATGCTTATCAGAACAGTTGACTAATGTGGAATGAAGTCTAAGTGGGGAGAACAGAGCACACTCCTGTGAAGACATAGTCATATTTTGGATAGAAAGGATAGATGGTTTGAAAAAAAAAGAAAGCCTCTTCTTCCAAAAAAGAAAAGAAGAAAAAGAAAAATGGAAGGCATTTCTTAGAAAAGATACTTCTTGTCTCACACACACAATTAACAAACCACCCATGAGTGCCCCCGTCCATAATCCACACCAAGATTTACAGAAAGTATTTAGACACAAACCAACTTTTCTGATAATCTGTGAAGTGTCAACAATTGAGCAGAGAATTTTTGCATTAATTAACCTAGATCACTGAAAAAATTAAAGAGCATTTCGTGAAAATATCTGCCTTGCTTGGTTTGTCTGATCTTTGATTTGCTTTGACAGCAGTGTTCAAAGTCCTGAAAACATAAATAGTGGATGGAACATACCTTAAATGTCATTGGTACAAGGACATTTAAAAAGTGCTCATTTATTCATTAAAAACAAGAATTTACTGAGAAAAAAAGTACTAATAAATGATGAAAAGGTGCATCATTTAGAGATAGGAAAAACTTATTAATTGTATGTTCTTATGTTTAATGACTGATGCACTTTTTATTTAGCTGTATATTAATCATTTATAATTCTTAAGTGTTGCAATCAGAATAAATAACTATGTAAAAGAAATTATCACAGTAAATCAAGTTTTCAAAAAGAATCAACATGACTGACCAAACAGATCTGATTTTAGGATTTGAAAACTTTGATTTAACAACTAAAATACCAGGGAGGTTAAGAATTTCCTTTGAAAGTGATTCTTGGCAACATGTAGCAGAACTTGAGACAAATTAGCAAACAAGTATATATGATCTCACTTAGTTTTGAGACAAAGGTCATAATATTTAAAAATGCAAAAATAATAGTGTATAGCTAGACTTTGATCTGCCTAAATAAATCGGAGATGGACATTTTTATCTGCTTTACAAACCTTCATGTATGCACAGGTGCTTTTTTGAATATAGTCTGCGGCTTTTGTGAACTTTAGTATTTCCAAGAGCATGCTCAAGGACTTGTACCAGGGTAATTCAACACTCAGAAGACATCATGAATACTAGCCTTGACCGAGACCCCAGCAATGGCCAAACAAGCAGTTTTGTTGCCGCTGAGGCCAATTAAGCAGGAGACTGCAAAGTGCAGATGGAAATGGTGTTTCGTTACATGACTGGAGCAGCAATAAAGATGCAGGTTCAGTGATTTATTAAAGCTAAAGATAAATCAGCATCTGGCTTTGCTGCTGCTGCAATAAAAGAACCCCTCTGGTCAAAGGAGAAAGTTAAAGCACAACCCTGCAGGGTGGTGGTGCAGTAGTCATGAGTGGACACATTTATGGAATTTAGGCTCTGATTAAAGAGCTGTACCACTGAATCTCAATCTGCTGCAACTTGGCAAGAATATGGGAGCGGAAAGCATTCATTTATCTGCATTTCTGCCCAGCACACCTTAATAAAAAAATAGTTTGCTGACAGAAACGTCCGAGTCCACATCCACAAATGAAATGGAGATTTTTTGTTTTCTTTTTGAAGGCAGAACAGAGAACAAAGATTTAAGGAAAGCACGTGGTCAGCAAAAATAGAAAAAAAAAGGCTTTTCTACTTTCTGATGCATCAGAGTCTACATTTAAACAGTGAAGTAAACGAACAGAGATTCAGTCTGTTCTTGTTCTCCTCAGGGTGTAAGAGTACAAACAAAGGTGCACTATGTTCACTTGTATTGTGTTCACTGAAGTGTTTCTTTTGTGTTAGCTCTGAACAAACAGTTTAGCACAGAATCCCAATTTCTGCTGTTTAGGACAATAGATATCACTGTCTTTTAGGAACACAAACTAAAATAATCTAATTTTATCTATATTTTGCATAAAAAAGATTTATTGACTGCATTTCAAAATCCTTCAATACAAATGAATGCATCAGAAATTGCATTAATGTATTTCATTTATGAAGATTTCCATCATCACAACTTTAACTCTCAGCAAAAAATTAACGCAATACAAACAAAACCTAACAAAACCTAACAAAATAAAAGTGTAGAGGTCAATGGAAATGCAAAAACAGCAACACAAGGGTTTGACAAGGTTTGAATGAAACCCAAGGAGGCACAGCAAGGGAAGCATTTTGAAACAGCAGCAGCACCTGCAGTAATAATTGCTGAGTCCATCAAGAAGATCTGCAAACAGCTGTGTGGCAAGAGTAGAACTGAAATAAATGCATAGCAATAAACAATAATCACTACAATGATTAGCTTTAAACCAATTAAAGGCATTATAATAAAAAAAAAAAAAAAAACCAAACCCTTTAAATAGTCCAATAATTCTTAAGTTTTCTGCAGCAAAATGCAGGCAAAAATGTTTTAATAAAAATATATATATTTTTAAATTGTCTTAACTCAAGTGATAAAAGAAAGTCTTAGAAGAGGTTGTTGTGTATTTTATCTTAATCTATTAAAGTCATGATTGATGTAAAAATGGAGAGGATTAGTATGTTTTGTTGAAGTTGTAGAATATTTTCCAATTTATTGGAAAGGATGGTCAGTGCGCAGGTCCAAAAGCTCAACATCTTGACCCTTTGTGTTTATTTGACCTTTTTCATGTATAAAGAACCAATACTGTGCATCTGAGACGTGCTAAAGGAAGAGAAGCAAAGCTAGCAAACAAACCACAACAGTACATCACTCTTTTTCCATACCTACACACAGAATTCAGATCTCTCATTCAAACCCAATGTCTTACATTGCTTGCAGTTAGAGGGCCTTTCCTTTTTACTCCCACGGTCCTACATTAAACAGTTAATGAAGTGTTGCACAGGCTCAGGGTTTTAATTTTATCAACTGCTGCATGCTGAGACGTGCATGTACGCACGCACACGCAAACGCACACAGGGGCTTTTCTTTTTAACTTTAAATTTTGTGCATGCTTTGTTTGTTTTTCATCTTTCCTATACCAATAAGATTTGTTTTAGTACTTCATTGCTACAGTATGTCATCGTATGTCATAATGCTTAATTTTTTCTTATGCAGTTGATCAGTGCAATGGTTTGACACCAATGGATCACACACACTCACATGACCAACCTACATTCCTGTTATTGAGTATAATTTCTGTTGCCAAAACTTTTTTCTTTTTTTGTATTGTTCAATTGTTTCTTAAAAACACACACAGAAAATATATACCAAACTGTTCTCTGATTACATAATAAAATAGATAATCAATCTTTGGATTTTTTTTTTTTTTTTGGTTTGTTTGTTTTTTTAATTTCCTTTTAAATGAAAAAGTTTGAGCTGCATTCTTTGATTAATGCAACTCTGACCAATATGCCGTTATTTTTTGTCATAAATATTAGTATTTTCATTATGTAACCCACAATTTCTTCTGCATTGACTCTTTCGAAGGGAAAACAAGGTGTATGGCCAATATTCTTTAAAGGTTTTAAAATGACTCTTGAGTTTTAGTAACAGCAGAGAAAGAAAAATAAACTTTCAACTTTTGAAAGTTGCAATCACAGAAAGTCACCTAAGATTGACCAGTAGTCTATTTGAGTAAGAGAATTTGTATTCTATTTAATTCTATATTGAAATAAATAAAAAAAATGGCTTGTAGATTTTCAAACAGCAAATGTCACTCTAATGGCAGAATGACCCAGTTATGTAGCTTTATGTTGCTGCAAGCAACTTATTTCACACACTCAGCAGGTAATGTTGCTGCTTACAAAAATGCCCTTCATTGTGGTTAAGTCTACATTTCCCACCTGTCAAAGCCACAGGTTTTGAAGCAGAGCAGTGCACAAGCAAACTCTCTTTAAAGTGTGAGAATACACACCAACTACCCAGCGCCAGCTTCAAACAGATTCCTGCCTAAATGGAAGTCCAGCTCCAGGAGAGTTTTTACATCTTCTGGTAGCAGGGGAATAATTAAGTTAGCGGCCAACTAACAAACTTAATCAAATTAACTTAAATAAACTTCTCAGTGGAAAACTTACTGAAGTAATTATTTATAAGAAGTTAATTGTTCTGGAATGGAAATGTAATTTAGCAAAATGTATTTTAGAGCCCCTGCAAAGTAATTCATTAAAGGAAATAAAAGGGAATTACAGTTGTGTCAAGTGTGTATTTTCCTCTAATCAGAGGATCCGCGCTTCAAGGCAGCCAAGATAACCACAAGTGAAATTTACATTTCAGTCTGAAAAAAGAAAAAAAAGTAAATTTCAAATACTAGTTCTGTGTATTATATAGAGCCTGTTCTGAGCCGTTTGTGAGCAAGTTATGAACAGAGTTACAGCAGTAGAATCAACTATCATCAGTTTCCTATGAGGCTGGTGAATTCCACTTATCGAGATAGTGAACATGCCCTCATTGAAATTGCATACTTAGTTGTGACATTTAATTTGTGTTTTGCTTGAAATGTAGCTGATTTTCCTTCATTACAGCCCAACAGACTTCATAGTTATCCCTTACTTCATCTAGTTCTGTAAATGTTCAGTGATACATTTTTGTCTTCGTCAGGGAAAAATATACATATATACTAAGTATATGCCACACATGCGCTGCAAACCTCTCTGAACTACCCCTTTTGCTGCAAATCTGATGTTCATACTCTGTTTTTCAAAGGCAAGACAAAACCTTTTCTTTGTAATTGTGATCCTTAGTTTACTTTCTTTGATGTTTGTTTCTAAGTGCAACAGAAAGGCTCAAAAAAAAAAAAAAAAAAGAATTTAGGACAGGATTCACATCAAGTGCAACCATAGAAACCTGGAGACACAAGGACTATATCACAGTTCCAAATGCAGTTAATGCATAGACAGCTTCGTGCTTGAGAGGAAACAAGCACAGACAACCATGCTCAAAGAGGAACAATAAAACATCAACAAACATACTTAAGTCTGTGATCACATGCCTAGTTGAAAAAAATAGCAGGTAGATGATTATATTCAGAAGAATTCCCTTTACTCAGTTAATATTTTCCTTAAAAACTGCATTATAGGGGCTGCACGGTGGCGCAGTGGTTAGCGCTCCTGCCTCACAGCAAGAAGGTTCCTGGTTCAAGTTCTGGCTGGGGGACCTTTCTGTGTGGAGTTTGCATGTTCTCCCCGTGCATGCGTGGGTTTTCTCCGGAGACTCCGGCTTCCTCCCACTGTCCAAAAACATGCTTCACAGGTTAATTGGTTACTCTAAATTGTCCGTAGGTGTGAATGTGAGTGTGTGTGGATGTGTGATTGTGCGACAGACTGGCGACCAGTCCAGGGGTGTACCCTGCCTTCGCCCATGAGTAGCCGGGTTAGGCTCCGGCAACCCCGTGACCCCGAAAGGGATAAAGCGGATTGGAAAATGAATGAATGAACTGCATTATAGATGTACTTTCTTTTAGGTCCCTGAATTGGTAGCAGTTTTAGTCATCAGAACGCTGTGATTGTTTTAGAGGATCAGAGAAACAACAGATCATGCTCATCTCATTAAACTCAGCACAATTTGTTTTATATATCATTAACCTTTTCCCTACTTTCACAGCAAATGTCATGGCATTGGGATTCACGTTGATGCAGAAAACACATTGTCAATATTATGTGAAAAGAAGAAGGGTCTGAACTTTGACAAAAACTATCAGAACAAGTCACATTGACTTTGGAATTAATGTTTTCCCTCTGGTTCCAGTTAAGGCTCACGGTTAGACAAGCTAAGGTTAATATTAAAACAATCTTGATGTGAGAAAAATATCAATATATATTTGTACTTTGACAGACTTCTATTAATTACTCCAAATAAACAATGGTTACATGTACATAGAAATCTTTTTAGTTTGTGCTGAACAGTTTGTGTTTTCCACCCACTCTCCTCTCTTAAAGATATAGTAATTACTTTGGCTGTATGGTTCTGATTATTTTTGTGCTGGAAGGGCCGTTGGTCCTTTAACCCACACATTTCTAATGATTTCCTCCAGAATCTTAATGTATTCCAGATCTGAATCCCAATGTGGTTTAGTGGAGACTTTAAAACCCTGAGATAGAAGCAGAAGAGGGATAGTCCCCAAATCCCAATGGAAACATCCTTGTTTCTAACGTTGTTAGCTGCTGAAAGAACATTTGATTTATTTGTGTTTCATTGATAAAGGAGAAAATGAGTGGCTATTTGATGGATCTGCCCATTTTTTGTAAAAATGTATATACACACAGACATTTCTACCTTTTATTAAAAGTTGTTTTCATCCCTGATCAGTGACTTTTTCTCTCATGATTCATTAAAAAATCAAGTTGGATCAATAGTCGCAGGTGACTAATGAACCCCTGCTGTTGTATCTAATTCACTCACACTATGCAGAGCAGGTTATCAAATCTAACTGACTCTACTGTAATTGTCAAGATAGCCGTTTGTCATGGGGAGGCAGAGTTCAACGGTAACCATTTGGAAAAGGGTCAATTGGTAAAATCAAGTCAATATCTTTTTAAATGCTATTACCTTTATGTTAAAACAAATCTAAATCGAAAACAAAAGTGGAATACACTCTAAAGTTGTTAAATTAACAGCAAAACTAGTGTAAGCCTTCATGTTAATAGAGTAATAAAAAGGTTCCGCCCACACCCTTATTTCGGCGGGGCCAAAACCCTATGACACTTCTCTGTTGTCTGCTTCAGGCTCTCAGCTGACTGCTCTTACGCTACATGAACGGTGTTTCACAAGAATCAAACCACGTCACATCCACGAGAATCAATAAATGTTCACCGATCAGCTCTTCAGCTAGATGTTTTGCTTCCCTTGGACTCTTGAATTTCAAAAAAAAAAAAAAAAAAAAAAAAAAGATGGCAAGCTACCCACCTCAAAATCTATGACTTTCAACTTTGATCAATGACCTCTGTGGACGACATCGACAACCCCAAGTTTCTTGACACGGGACAGACCTGTTAATGTTCTGTGTATGTTTTTTGTTAATACTAATATATATATATATATACACACACACACACACACACACACACACACACACACACACACACACACTATAGAGGCAGATCTCTAACTAGCAGTCAGAGCACCTAGTTTTTTTCTAAAATGCGCTTTATGTATCATTTTCGATCATCAGTGTTTACTTTTATTGATTTTCTAATCAATGTATTACTTTATCTCTGAAATGGGTTTTATATATCACTGTGTTGTATTTTTTTATTGTAGTGTTCAAATATTTCAAATCTTTAAAATAAACCAATATATTGAAATATTTGGCAAAGGCGTGTCCACCTATAGGACCCTGCTTGAAGAGCCTTCACTTTTTCTGGCGACATTTCCTCATATAAGTCAAGAGGAATGCCATCCATAAGGCTTTCAGCAGACTGCCCCCAGTGGAGATAAAATTATCACAGCAGCCCTGGCTGTCAGAGCAAGCCTCTACTGACCTTAGCAAACTTTCAAAGTTCTCTTTTCAACCATCAGATGTACAAAAACACTCAAACAAAGAAGAAACGAAATGCAGCTCCCACTCATGTTTAGACACCATGTGGGCTGCAAATGCCATCTCGTATGACGATAAAGCGCGCTGTCTGTGGTCTGTTTTCACATAACCCTAAATCAAACAGGTTTTTCACACTCAGAATGAGGCAGGAGATTAACATAATAATAAAATAAATACTCAAAATAGAAGAAAAGATGTGTGATGCACTTTTCAACCTGAATGGAGATGATACTGAGTGGTCTAAAGTATGGCAAACATACATAAAATAAACAAATAATTGAAACATAATATTTTCTATTCTGGTCACAGTGTTTTTTTTTTTTTAACATGAGTTCCATTAAGGGAATTTTTGGATAGTGAGCTGTGTAAGAGGACAAGAAAACAGAGGGACTGTTACAGTGATACTGGGAAGGAGCGGTGGGAGGAAAAAATGCAGTACGTTTATTTCCTGAAGGCAAAGTGAATAGGATGTGTCATCTGAGAGCTCAGAAGCAAGGGGAACTGGTTATGTTCAGGAACTTGACTTAGTTTTTGCAAAAGAAAAACAGTAACCAGTTTGTTCTTTATTTATTTATTTTATTTGGAGCTATTTGGAGTAGAAAAACTAATTTGCTCTAAGGATTTTGTCTAAGGCGTTCATAAAAGTGCTCAATACAAAAAGCCTCAAATTCTCAGACATAAAAAGGCAGGGCTAAAAAGAAATTTTTTGTATGTTTTATGAGTTTGGGACTTGTCAAAGCCCACTTCTGGGAAACCGCCTGAAAGAAGTCCCTTGTTCCTCCAACAGCTTTATCGCAGGAAGTCTTTATGTAACCCTGGCATATGATGCCATATGATTTGATACTGGATGCTCCCGACTGCTGAATCAAAAAGGAAAGTGGGTATTTGTCGTCACATGGGACTGCTCCATGTTTGAAATCAGAGACGCCGCTGAAGGCAAGTGTGCAGCATGTGAAGCTCTGGCATTAGCATTTGAGAGCTTCACTTAAAAGGTACAAACATACAGTTGCACACTTGTAGATGAGCACACGTGGGTGTGGTAGCTAACTATTCGAATATGCCCTGTACCTGGTTATGTGTCGGTATGTTTCTGCATGCCTACGTTTGAGTGGTGAACCCTTATCTTCCTGTTCTTGAGCACACGATAGCAGGAACTTCCAAGTAGACAGCATGCATTTCAGCTGAATGAAACCTAGTCCTGCTGAGTGACCCTGATAGCTGGCAGATCAGTCTGGGACAGCATGGGGCCAAAATTACTGCCAGACTATTTATTCCAAAGGCTACTCTTTATCACGTGACACATGAGAATTTACAATTACAATGATTTAAATCTTCTGCTGATAAGGAGCTTTTTAATTGCCATAATTCCCCCAATTTTCTTTTAATAAGTTTGGAAAAGTTTTCTTAATCTAGACAAAGATTAAAGCAGAAACCATAAAACTAACCTTCTGGTTTTACGCTCAAATATCAAATCTATGTCATGCAAGTAAAACTAAAAATGTTCTTTTTGAATACCTTTCATTTCATAAGCTTTTCATCCATTCAGGGTCCTCATTCATCGACTCACAATGATGGGAAATAAAAAAAAAAAGATGGTCAATATGATTTCTACAAATCTGTGCAAAAAGAGGAGTCCACATATGCATCGGAGATGTCAAAGGCCTGGTTTTTGTTCTCTGCTATTTGAGTCACATTCCTGCTCCTCTATCTTCTGAAAGAAACAGCAAACAGGAGTGGAAAAAGAAACCTCACTGGCCTTTCATGGGAAATTCAGATGAGTTCATGACGCTTCAATCTGTTTCCCTGACATAAATAGATCTGTTAGTCACTGGCCCCTCCAAATTTTACGAACAAGAACATTTTGTTTTCAACCGGCAGGCATAAATAGAAAGTTGTGAACAGGTTTGACTTGTCTGCTAAGTTGCTGCTGTCTGACACTAATCTGCAAAGAGTTACAACAAAACTTGGCTTACACCTCTGAAAAACCCAGATGTGAGAAAACAAGGGCCTGGATGCCAATGTTGCACGAGAATATTGAACTTTTGAAAAATATGTTTTAAAAAAATTGAAACAGCTGCAGCAGTCATTTAAAGGAAAGCTAAGCACTGAAAAGCGAGATTTAATGAAGCCGCCTATAAACATGTGCCTGTATGAAGCACTCAAATTGGAGAGAGCTCTGGTAATTGCATTAGAGAGATGCTCTTTTGCCACGTGTTATCCTACCTCCTGCAGAACTCAAGCAAAGCAGTCCTAAATTGCACACAATTTAATATCTTTCCTTTACTAACAAGCAGAGTCAAGAAAACAGCACCAATTGTTAAAATGGTGCAGGAAAGTCACCCTGATAGATGTACTCGTTTACATTAATCATGAGGTCACTTTTCTGAAAGTTGATGCTTAAGCTTTTGCACAGTGTTCCAACTGCTCTGAGCCTCTGAAAAAAACATTTCTCCGTTCGTGTTTTTACAAGAAGACACATTTTGAAGAGATTCTGGAAGGTAGACAGATACTCTTGCTGCAAACATCCTCAAGCTTTTTTTTTTTCCTTTTAAATTGATTTGCACATTTAGTTGAGGATGACTCACCCTTTTTCTTCTTCACTCACCTTTAAAGCTGCTCGGTCTGGTTGCCATGCCCACATAAATGCACACAAAGAGCAAAAGGTTTGGGAAAAACAACCTCGGCTCTTTTCTTTTACTTAGGGGCAGGCTAAAAAGCAGAATGAAAAGAAAAGCACCAATTAAGGCAGAATTAAAGTTAAGCAGACATTCAATGTTGCGTTTAAAAAATAATGAAATTGATAGAAAGCAAAGAAATATATATTGTTTCAGATCCGATTTTTACTGTAGGTTTCCATTAAACCGCTCTTGAGCGTGACATAATTAATTATCCAGCTCTCTATCTGCACTTTGACTGTGTGTGTTTTAATGGATGGAATTGCATATGAAAAGAACCACAGTACAAAGCCTCAAAACCAATTAGGAACACTGTTTTATTTAATTTACACCCAAACAATAATCAAAGATGAGTCTGGTTTACGTTTTCAAGTCATAGCTAAGGATAGGAGCAGTTAAGTGATGCCCTATTCTGGGAGTAGACAGAACATTGGCTGCTTTGTGAGTACATAAGCTGCTGGCCCTCCACTCAAGACAATCAAGAACATGGAAAGTCGTAGGCTCTGAACTTGGCAGGGCTTCAAAATAAGGTTTCAAAGTTCTTGTTTAACTTTAAAATATAACCGTTTTTTAAAGTTTTAAATTAAGCAGGCTTCCTTAAAACAAGCAGTTCAGTGGGATAGTCTTTATTTTTTTCTTATTTTGAGGTCTGTCTTCTGTGTTAGGAGTTTGATCTATGGTACAGGGCGGCAAATAAAAAATAAAAATGATAGTATTATCAGTATTATAACAATTTTTTAACAGTATTATCAAATATCCATTTGTTTTATATTTACCCTAACCCTTACCCCATTTAGCATTATTAGGGTCATAATGATTATTAACATAGGCATTCGAGTTTAAAAATATAAGTATATATGGAGGAAACAAGATTTATTAATAATGTCATGTTATGATTATATAATGCCAGCCAGTTGTAAACATTTACGATAAATTAATTGTGGTCTGTGGTACCAGGACATGGAGGTGTGAAGGAGAAAGCCTGGCGGAAGAGGTTGGATTGCCTCGAAAGTTAATGTTTGAGCTCATTTTCCTACAATGGAAACGCTGCTAGCATTACCAAAAAAAACATTATTTTAGCGGATGTAGTGCAAGAGAAGGTGGAAGAGCCTCAGAGACCTCTATATGAGAGATAAGAGGAAAGAAGTAGACAAAAAAAGCGAGTCAGCAGGGGTCTATCCAAAAGATGCAAAAACTTAGCCGCAAAAACAATTGTAGTAATTGTTCTAGGTCTTTAAATAAGATGCGATTATCTATTTGGTGGGAATGTCACTTTATTTTGGGATAATGTATTGTGACTTTTGTAGCAATCACAAACTTCTGTGGGCCCTGCTCCTTTCTGTCGGAGCTTGGGTGTCTGCCGGGTCCATCTGGTGCTGCTGCCCCTTCCATTCCTCTAGATCCATCATTATCTCCTGCCTCATCTTCTGCAGCAGAACGATTGACTGGACACATGGGTGTGTGCAGGCATTCGTCCACACCTCCAAATGACCAATATTGTTTTGCCTATACCTAAATAAAGTCTGGCATGTCCCACCATCTCTGTTTATAAGCTTCCATTCATTCCTATAAAAGGTTCAAAAAGGAAGAAGAAAAGGACCCAGGAGGAGCTGTCAGACATAGACATGTCTGCCTCTGGCGGCCAGACCTCAGGCTTCCCCAACCCATATGTCAGACAGAGTAATATTTTCATTTTTTTAATTTACTTGGAAGATGTGACAGGACTAACTAGTCCATGGGCTGCCAGGACAGCAGTGAAGTGGGCCATGAAGGTGTCCTTCAAAATGATGGCTTCCCTGGAAGAGGTGTTGGTCAGAAGGCTGTCCCAGCCCACGTGGTGGCTCCTCTGCAGTGGCCACAACCTCCCTCACAGGTCCTTTGCTGGCAGAAAACCTGAGGAAATTGTGAAGTACATGTTGCCGTCACGCACTATTCCAATACAACAGGTCAGACATCAATCAGGTGCTGAAACAGCTGCCACCATACAAAGAATGCTGAAGGTGTCTTCCACCACCAGTCAGGCCAAAGAGGCGGTGGTTAAAAAGGCACCTTTCTGGGGTAAGGACGTGGCCAGGGAATGGATGCATCATGTGTGCCCGTTCCCAGCCACAAAGCTGGGGCCCTTGATCCTCTGCTCCAGGGAGAGTCTAGTCAGGTGGTAGATTGAGAGTACCACAGCAAAACACCCGACCAAATGTGGGAAATGGCCAAGATGCTGTTGTTGCTAGTTCTCTCGTAGTCCCCAACATTGGTCACCCTGAACCACCTGTGGGCATCTACAACTGCCATGAACACAATGATGAATGGTGCCTTGTAGTTGTGGAACACGGATCTTGAGTTATGGGGGAGCCTTCAGGACAATGTGCTTCCTTTCCACAGTAGTCGGGAAGTTCCACCGCTGTGATGGACCTCCAAGTGCAGAGTGCACAGACATGAACCCACCAGCTCGACCCAGATGTCAGTCGCCACTTAGGGGCCGATTGGGGAGGCCGTTGAAACACCAACAAGGAAACTGCTGGCTATGGTCTGGTAAGAGTCCCCAGTGGCTAGATAGCTGAAAAGAAACAAACATGGAATGAATGTATAAGTCTACAATTAATAATAGAATTTGTCTCATGCATGATCCGTGCACCCGGGGGAGATGAAACTACAGCTGGAAGCGACCTTTATCCAGATGCAGCCCATGAAACTCAAACCCAGTGTATCACTGATCTTGTTAACCCAAACATGGAGATGAGCCCAATGACATCTGCATTTGTTCTTCAGATGGAGGTGAACCAAGGCCACTTTCCTGATATGATGATGATCCATATCAGACATAGGAAGGACACAAGCAACAAAAAGGAACCGTTTCCGTTTTTTGCCCAACTAATTGTGAGGTTTATTCCGCTTCGACATTATGCACTAAGCCACTTCCAACTGTAGGTGGCAAATATGTGCTGGTAAACAGAAGAAAAACAAAAGAAGAAGCCCCTCCCTACCGCTGCCTGCTTGCCCATTGCTGGTTCAGTGTGAACACTACAGGCTGAGTATGTGTTGGTGAAACTGCGCACAACACCACGTGCGTAGTGTGAAGGTAGCTTTACACTGGTTAATCATAATTTGTTCCTATTAGTTCTACAATTTCTATTAATTTTACTGAGCCACTGTCTTAGGCACATAAAGTCACACAACAAGACCTATCTTTTGGCTTTTATGTCCTCAACACAGCAGTTGACTGGCGGATTCTTCAATTTCAAGATACAGAAAACAATTACGTCCACCTAACCTGTAAGCCACTTCATCACAGAATCCAAATTCTACAGTATTCAACTAACGTGAAATGTGATTGACCCAAAATATATTTTTAAGACAACGCTTTATATTTTGCTAGACGCAATATTCTGTACAATGCAATTCACTAATAATGTTATTTGCATTAAGAAGTTTCTTGTCTTGACAAATAGAAATTGGGACGTACACAAAAAGTTGTGACCAAACCTGTTTCTCAAAGGACAACCCACGCAAATAATAGAGCTAAAGAATTTTCTCCTCCTTGAGGTTTCAAAAGTGATGCAGAGCTACACCTACTGTTTTAGTTTCAGTTTAGTTTTCCGTTTTTCTTTTGTTTGAGTGTATTTAAGTACATTCAAACACAGTCCATGTTCCAATTTAAGGCTCAAGTTGCTGAGTGCAAACTATGTTTAGCCTTAAATCCTTCTTTTAAATGTGAACACATTATCTCCAGACAGTTTCTGAAGAAAACTCCAACAATTTCTGTAGTTCTTTTATTTATTTATTTTAAGTTGTTGACCAATTTGTAGTTTCTTCTTTGGCCAGCACTGATTTCTGGTAACCAACTGAGTTAAAGAAGTCACTCGATAGCCCTAGAACCTAAGTAACCTGAACTGAGAGAGCCATCTGGCCTTCTTTGTGAAGACCAAACCACGCCATCGTCTGGCTGAAGACAGCACAAGGTGAAAGGGCTGCTGGACCACCCTGCCGTTAATGGGACCTTCCACCCAGTCTTGACGGATTAAACCGGACCAGCATGGTAAGGAATACAGCCATTTGCTCACTTAATCACTGCATATTAGTCACAGTGCCAACACAGACAATAAGGCCAAAAGCTGTTTCTTTGAAGACTCATCATCATCGCAGGACTTTATATAACTCTCAGAACATTCACTTAGTATCTAAAAAAATGATTTTGTTTCTAGTTTATTATTTGAAAGTCCGTGTCTATGTTTTTAACATGCTGATTTCTTTTCAATCTATGTGCATTACATCTAGTATTTTATGGCTTGGGTAAGACTCAATTCAAAGGGAGTCATTGAGATATTTTTACATCTCTTCATAAGTAATGTCCTTGCAAAATGAACAACCTGAAGTTGAGAGATTAATATTAGAATATGACTCTACTGATTAAGCAGAATCTATCATTTTAATAACAATAGGATAGAATATTTACCATATTTATACCTTAAAAGCTGCAGAGGACTTGAGGGTGTGTCCTAGCTGCCACAGAAATCCCTCCTTAGCATCTCTAGGAAAGTCCATTCTAGGGTTTTGGAGAGTTTGGCCAATGATGGAATTTCAGATTCAGGAACAGTGCAGTTTCTGTCCTGGTAATAGAACAGTAAACCAAATCTGCACCATTGATTGTATAAAAAACTGGACGAGGTGGACACCCATAGAAAATCCCTTTGTGTTCGGCCTGTCAGATCGGTACGGGGGCTTGCAGTATAAACAAACGTATTTTTGAGTAAACCATGAACTTTTTCATTATCAGAACACAATTAACTCATAAAATAGTCTTTGTAAAAACCTAGTATTGATTGACTACTTTGTGAATTCAGTGACGTAATATTCCCTGTTTAAAAAAAAAAAAAAAAAAAAAATCGTAGTGAACATGATGTCCGAATTGCTTTTAAAATCGAGGGCAATAAATAGTCCTGCACTATACAGTTTTTTAGTAGTTAGGGAGTTGGGAGGGAATTCAGACATAGTCTTAGTGTTGGGATCTGCTTGAGCCAACCGTACAGTAATTGAAGAAAACAGATGGATGGATATACATTTAAACTTTTTTTTTTTTACTCAGGTCTACAATTACACATATTAGTTTGTGCTTAACATGTATTTTTTGTTTTACATTAGGATTTAAAGTACATGTATGTTTCATATTTATGTTTAATTTTTCGGTTTATCTTTATGTTTTGGATTTAAATCAGCAGGCTTCAAATGTAACACATGGCCCTTTTATATGCAATTTCTGATTTTAATGTTCTATAAATCCAGCAAATGTAGGATACATCAGAAAAAAATTGAGTTAATTTTAAATAGCTTAACCTTTGCATTAAAAACATTGTTGTGAAGGTGTATTAAAGCATAAATAAAGAAATAAAAGGAAACAAAGGCAATGGGAAACCAATTTGACGTGCAGAAGAAGAACACAATTTATTTTATGTGCATAGCAAGCCCAAACCAATATCTTTTATGGAGTCAAATTCAAAATAAAAAATAAGTCCCTTTGAATGTGGTCAAATAACAAACTAAAGTCAAAACTGCACACACATAGTCACAGTACAGAAGTTTGCAAACAGAATTTGGAGTTGTGCCATCCACCACCGAAGTCAGACAGGACACATCTTCCAGCTCTCTAGATTTTTACAATTTCTGTTCTGGGAGATTATTGTTAACTGCAGCCTAAAAGGTTTTGGCTCCTGCGGAGGGTGTAGTGTACCTGCAGAAAACCCCACAGAAGTCTTATGCTGCCTTGACATTATTCCTGTATCCTCAGGGGATTTAATGTGTTGACAAGTGAGGGGGGGGTAGGGAGCAGGGAAACTTTATGTCACAAGACTCACAGGGTCACAGTGTATCTATTTGCTCAGGTCACGATAAATCATTTTCACTCAGGTCACGAGAATGCCAGCATTCAAAAATACACTTATCCTTTGCATAAAAGTGCAACAAAGGGCAGCTTGTGAGGACAGGGATAAAAGAAGGTGTTGCAGAATGCTTTTCCATTTATTTCCCTTACTTTATTATAGTGGTTAATAAAAAAAAGAAAAGAAAAGCTGGCCTTACAGTGAGCCTGACTCAGATATTTTCAGCAAGTTTTTTTTTTTTTTTGCAGCACAGAACATGATCTTACAAATACAACAAGCAGTCAGTCGCAAATATATAAAAAATGAATAAAAAATCAAATGAGATCCAATAAAATGTAGTTCTTAGCCTATAGTTCATTTGTACAAAGAGTTATTCAGGACTTGATTTGTCAATGGTAAAAATCTGAAGCTGCCAAGCAAACCTGCCTCTGTATTTCATTCATTCATTCATTTTCCAATCCGCTTTATCCCTTTCGGGGTCACGGGGTTGCCGGAACCCGGCCCGGCTACTCATGGGCAAAGGCAGGGTACACCCCTGGACTGGTCGCCAGTTTGTCGCAGGGGCCACAATCAGACACCCATGCACACTCACGGACAATTTAGAGTAACCAATTAACCTATGAAGCATGGTGGGAGGAAGCCGGAGTCCCCGGAGAAAACCCATGAAAACCCACACATGCACGGGGAGAACATGCAAACTCCACACAGAAAGGTCTCCCAGCCAGGACTTGAACCGGGAACCTTCTTGCTGTGAGGCAGGAGCGCTAACCACTGCGCCACCGTGCAGCCCGCCTCTGTATTTCATTACCTTCTATTCATGAAAAATGATGGAACAGTTCAAATTTGGAGATTTGGATTTTATAGGTTGATTCTGTTTTTTTTTTGTGTGTGTGTGACGAAGAGCAGTTACAATACATTTTATCTTCCTCGTTAATCTAAACATAAAATGTTCTTTTTGAAAAACATCAGCAGAAAGTTGCCTCTGTGACGCAGAAAATGGGTCTATTCTGCTCTCTTTTTACTCTCCATGTATCTATTCCACACACCCACACACACACCCACACCCACACACACACACACACACTTTTTAATAACAGATAGTCCACTTTTACCTTGTGCAGAAGCAGCAATATATATTAAGCGGGTCAATAATTGCATTTAATCGCGATTGATAATTAACAGACAAATTAGCCGAACGGTTGCTGGTATGGGTTCAGGAAACCCTGCTGTCCTGAACGAGATACATCAGGTTAAGAAAATGAATGGAAGTTCAGGAAATCCGATCCACCATATTGGATGCGTAGTCTACCCATTGTCACTGAAAATGTCATGTGACTGATTGGTGGACGCGACAACCTCCCCAGATTTTTTTTTTTTTTTTATTATCTCTGGCTCTCTGCACCCACCGCTCAAGTCACGCTGCTCAAATTGAGGTGTTGCCAGACCTTCGCTTTGCGCCGGCCGCTCAAATTGCACCACAGGACCTCAGGTTCTGTCTGTACCACCTCCGTGGCACAAATTGTGTTTGGTGTGAATGCACCATAACCCTGTAAAGCCTGAGCCATTAAATTGACAGAAAATTCCCATTCTTTGAACTTGGAGCCTTTATAGGTCCCTCTGAACAAATTAAAAAAATAATGTAAAATTTATACACATAAGTTTCAGTTTATATCAAATTTGTTACATCAGGTCACACAGCTCAAAGATGTTTTTATTCTGAGCTAACAAAAACATTCTAAGACCCAAAAAGCTACAAGAAATGTGTGTTTCCATTCCTTTGCTCTTGTGGAGGCCTGAAAAAAAAAAACTCATGTTTCAAATATGACATGTTCAGCTTTAAAGGCTTTAGACCCAAACACAGCAAGTAGACTTGATGGGAGTAACTTAATTTAAACCAGAACTGAGACAAGCTGAACTGAACCATAGCATGATAAAGGACCAATCCCTGACCAAATCAAAACCATGAACCTAAATAGACTGACAGCAAATTGACATAAACTGAAGCAGCTGGCTGATTGGTAACCTGAACCTGGTGTGCTCAGGGCAAAGTGAGGAAGACCACAGACAAACACACAACATGACCTAAATAACCTAAAAACCACAATAAAAGTACCCAAGAGACAACAAGCCTCGCATGATAAAACTGAAACTAATTCTAAAACTTTCACTTGATCAGCTTCTGTTTCCAGCTCTTTGTTGATCGTTTTTTTTTTTGTCAAGGTGAACTTTGATTTTAGGCAGATTGCATACTTTTTTTTATATTGCACACAGCGGAAAATCAAAAAGTACGAGAATATTAAATATTTCAAATGTGGTATAATGATATGAAAGGATTTTGGATTTTAGAACAAAGTGTAGCCATGAGGTTGAAAACAAACAACACGTTCTTAAAATCTTAAAGTTAATTCTAATCGACACTTTATTTTTCAACTTAGAATATATACATTTCCATTTGTTACAGTTTAACATTACAAGCCCACCCTGAATAAATGAGCTGCTACATTTTCCGGTACTGAACACAGGACATAAAGATGAAAGCTTGAATTAAGAGAGAAAAGACCTGGCTGCAAAAAAGATGATGCACCAGAGGGATTACTGTTCAAAGAGGCTCCCTAAGGCTCCACAGTAAACGACATCCTGTCTTTTAGGTTGACTTGTCCATGTGTGAGGTCTACTCGTGACAGAAAATGCCAACAAAAAAAATAAATAAATAAGCTGCACCATTTGAAGCAAAGTAGTGTAAAGTTTAAAACCAGCTGAAAAAAGTTGGGTGGTAATGTTAAAAAAATATGCTGATAATCCCTAACCTACATGTTATAATTTATTTTTAATTGCATAAAAAATTATTTTTGCTTACTCTGAGTATGATTTCAATACAATCAAGACATGTTTAAATCAAGTGTTAAATAGATGTAATAAATATATCAGCTTTTTTTTTTTTTTTACTATATATGTGACATTGTTACTAAGTAAATTGTTCACTATAGTAAATTATGCTGTGCAATATGTTTTTCTAAGCATAAAAAGAAAAAACTGGAGCATAAAATAATTAAAAACTTGTTTAAAAAAAGGCTTAAAAATAGGCCAAGTTTCATTTTTTACACAAAATGACTCTTGGAAGTTCAGAGGATGACAATCGTGCTACTAAATTATCTTCCAGTTTAAAAGTGAACATTTTAAAATGGCAATGTCAAAGGAAATATTGATTGAAAAAAAGCGGAAGGTGGAACAGTGTTGTGTTAGTGCTCTCTCCAAGGCCCTGGTTCGAATCCTGGCTGGGACCTTTCTGTGTGGAGTTTGCATGTTCTCCCTGTGAATACCATATGTGGCTTTTCCCTGGGCACAATCCAAAAATATGCTTTATTAGTTAATTGATATCTCTGAATTACCCCTAGGTCTGCATCTGAGTGTGAATGTGTGGCCCACAACAGACTGGGGACCAGTTCAGTGTTTATCCTACCATCGTGGTTGGGTTGGCTCTTGACCCAAAATGGGATTCTGGTGGATTTGAAAAGGATGGAAAGATAAATAAAAAGCTCAGGTCATAATCAATATTACAAGTTACTGTTGACCTTCAAAATGTGCCAAAGCCAAAACTCTAGGGATGTAATGATTTATAAACGTAATCAATGAATCGATTAACAAATGAAACAGTATTTTTGTTGCATCGATCTGTCTGAGGCAAGCTGTTAATCGAATCGAACTATACTATTATAAAATCGTTTCAGAATGAAATAAATTAATCATATTGATCTTGATATATACCATTTGAATTGACTGGCACTGCAGGTTTATTTTACTATAACATCAAACAACCATGTGCCATTAAAGCGGACAACACACTGGAAAAAATAATCAACCATCATTACAGTCCAACGTGTGGAAACACTTCATCATACAGTGTGGTCTAATGTTCTAATAATGTTCCCTTTGTTTTGTATGTAAAAACAACACCGGGCTAAATTTTATGAAACTAAAATGTGAATGGACTTGCTGTTAATTCTTGTTTACTTTTTTGTTTTTACACATATTTAATTTACACTTGATTTCTTGTAATAAACACAAGGAATCTGGAAAAATTCACATGCACTGTTCAGAGGGCCTACCCAGGTATATCCCTTGAGTTGAGTTTTGGACTAAGGATGTCCTGGATCGATTTTAGGTCAGAGAATCGAATTGGTTCATTCAAAATGAACCAATATCAACTATGAATCGTATCAGCAACCACAAATTTTGGAATTGAATCGTTAATTGAATTTTTACACCCCTACAAGACTCAGCCAAATGTCACAAAGATACTCAACTGTTATATACTTTTTAAACCTGCCTTCTAACTGAATAAAGCCAAACACCATTGTACCCATACACACCAGGCTGTACCCGCCTGTAATTATTATGAGTTTGGAAATGCTGCACAGTCAATTTGCACCATGTTTGGTTTATTCAGTGCTTTTATGCTTTTTAGTCATTTTCCTTCATGCTAAATCTTAAAAGGCACATCTGTGTCTGTGGTGCCATAGCAACAGCTTCCAGGAAGAGGATTGTTTGGAGCTTAATTTAGGCTTTTAACACGGCACCGACCAAAACAAGAATGACTGAATGAAACAGGACCAATAGGAATTTACTATAATTTCTGCAACAAGCCTAACCAACACGCATAAGATCTTACAGTTGTTTCAAAGACATTAAAGGTTACAGAAAGCATCAGTCCTATTATATTTACACATACATTACTTTATATTATTGAAACAAAACTTTGGTTCAGTCCTTATGAGGTTGGAGGTTGTGAAAGTTGATGTCACCATCCAGTTGCAATATATATATATTTTTTTTAAGGAAAAAAAATCAGTCCAGACAAAGAGACAGAAAAAGCTGGGTTTTCTACCTCTTTGTTTTCCTCAAGGCTTTTGGAGGATGCAGTTTTATTTCCATCTTAGGCTAAATTTTCCTATTTATATGCATGTGAATAAGCAGCTGGATGTCAGTCTATTATCCCTTTGATTCTGATTTTGTAAATAAGATGTCAGAGATGATGGTGGAGATGGAAAGCAATCAGATTGTATAATTAAATACCCTCTCTTCTAGAACACAGTGCTTATATCACAGGTTCTGCTAATGCATCTTTCAGTTAAATTCTGAATTAAAAAATCTGACTTATTCATCACTAAATGTCTTGGCTCAAAACCTGGGTGGAAAAATTGAAGACCATCATGCTGTCTGACTATTAACGGAAGCCTTTGACCAGAGTGAAGCACGCTTAATGTTCTCTTCTGAATAATCAAAATTTAGCATTCATGGTGTTTTAAAGTATAATAATAATTTAAAAAACTTGAGATTCAAATGAATCAAAGCAGAATATTACTCCTTTGTTATTAACAGGATAACGTGGAGATGGAGAACCAAAGTAAATGTTATCATATCAGATATATAAAGACTTTGTAAATTAAAAAATGTTGTACAAATAAATAAAAGTAAACAAATCAATATTTTAATATTAGTAAAATGTACATTGCAAATAAAAAATGAAAATAAACCAAAAAAAAGGGTCTTGTCAAACTGAAATTAATGATTAAACACACAATTATTCTGTAAGGTAACGAAAGGCAGTTTTGTGCCTATATGTTCTTTTTCTACAATTGAAATGGCGCGTCGTAAATGCTGCCAATATAAATGGGAACTGTTTCCCTTTTGGATTGAAACTCATTTGAAAACCAAAAACTGGTGCCAGTAGTAGTTCCCCAAATAACCACTAAGAGCTTGTGATGCAAACTACTCTTAAAAATGCAGCTTTCCTGCATGTGTGGGCCTCTATAGGTCTAGGACAATCTATAATTGTCCCTTGTGAGTGTTTACATTTCTTGTCTATGTGTCAATTTCTTGTCATTTTTCCACACTATAAGGTGCCCTTAAAAGCCTTATTTTTTTAAGGAACAACAGAGTATCGCATTATCTAGAGTGCCTTTTGTTTTGATTAATTCTGGTTGTGTTTCCTGATGTCGAAGCGATTTTGAGAAGTACGCTACACAACGCTCCGTCAAATTGTCAGTCTGTTTTTTGTACAAATTGCAAACAAGGTTGGGTGTTGTTGTAAATATGCTTTCTGGGCTAACCTGTAGCTGTGTCAGACTGGGTTTTTTATGTATTATTGACAAGGTCAGGGGTTAACGTAGTCACAGTAATGTTTGTTTTAGAGGTATCAGTCTGTGTTACAAACAAGGTTGGGAGCTACAGGTATCGTGAGTACGATAACATGGCTAAAGTGTAGTGTTCTAGAGTGTTCTAGAACAAGTTCTAGAGTTGACTGATTTCAGACTTATCTCTGACTCTAATCTCGCTTATGCTACAGTCAGATATAAAACTCCCACTGTGCGATGGCAAGGCATCAGCAGAATCTTCAAGATTTCACTGCCCGATTTTTTAAAACATCTTTAGAGTGGTTGTGAATGTAGTCAGGCGGCCGCCAGGCATGCAAAACGGCTCATTTCTTTATACATCCCTGATATGGACGGTCACCATCCAGAAACATTTACACGTTGTCCAGTCAGAGCTGAATATCGCCGGCCAGGGATTCTGGCTGCCACCGCCCTGTGGTCGCCCAGCTGTCGCCCAGCTGTTGCCTGATGTTGTGATGCCATCATCCCTGCCTGTCACTGGACTGCCACTTTGAAGCGTGCCCTGGAAGCCACTGACCATTGTCAACTTTTTGAGAAAAATTGTCTGGTTGCCATAAAAAATGTTTACCTTTTCGTAAAACCTCAGCAGTCACCGGGCAGTGTGTAAAAATGTGACTGCTGCCTCCTGTTTACAAATGCTGCTACGTGGCCACTTGCCAAATTTGAAAAACGGGAATTTAGGTGGCAATTAGGGGGCATTTTGGGATAAGTGACCATCGTCTTATTGCACCTTATAGTTTGTCTTTTACATTAAATGCATTTGAATAAAAAATGTTTATTAATGGTGTGCCCTATAGTGCAGAAAATATGGTAGTGAGTTGAAAAACTGATGGGTGGACGGTGATTAGAAATGTGATTCTTGTATGGTTTTTTTTTTCTTTTGAGCAAATTGAAGTGGAATTAAATGGAAATTTAACAAATGAACCAATATTGAATCAAATAGAATTATGAACTCGCAAATCAAAATAGAATATGTAATGTCGTATTTTGGCAGTAATGCCCAGCCTCAACTAGGGTTGAGTTACATTGGGATATTTAGGTTACTTTACTTTTTTTTTTTTTATTAATTCCATTTGATTGCTAAGCTGCTTCTAATGATCTGTTTTATTTATTGCATAGCTATGCAATTGCATGTAAAATACACTTAACCATGCTGTTTTATATTGGAAAGACAATTAATGAATGGATGCAAAACTATGGTCTACAAGCCTAATAAAAGGGGCTTTGAAGTAAAGCTACCATCTATTTTTTATTTACCAAAAAGGCAGTAAACCGAAGACTAACCTGTGGAAACATGACGTCAAAATTAGGAACAGGGACGAACTTCTTACAACAAGACAGTGACCCAGATGGCTGGGTTAAAAAAAAGGTTAAAAAGACAAATAAATAAAATACACGTGTGTGGAAATTACCTAAATCAGCAAACAGTTACATAAGAGAAGAAAATAAGTTCAGAAGAACTTGCATGAGTTATGATCATGGGAAAACATTTTTATTTGCTGTCTTTTGACTTGACCTCTTAATTATGGGAAATACTTTTTTTTTTCTTTTTCTGTGATCCTTATTTGAAACATGTTGTTTCTCACACGCAGCAGTATTGCTGGTATAGCGTTTCTACGATTATGTATGTGTGGGCATCTGGAAGAGGTTGATAAATAAACCCGTGCCGAATGCAATAGCCAATCATCCGTTTTTATGTCTGGACTCTTTCCTCTGTTTGTGGTTGAAGTGTTCACACATTTACTGTAGTTTAAATAGCTTGAGGAGAAATAATAATGTTGTGAAGGAGGAGTTATGAAGGAACAGCAAACTGGATCTATAACATACCTCTGGCACAGCATCACAGGTCCACTTGTTCACATATAAGTTGGTTCAGCTAAGATTAAACTCTGACCGGACAAAAATAACCCACTGCATTGATTGTTGTTTTGCAACACTATCTAATAATTCCACTTTTGGATCCAAAACTTTTACCAGCTTCCAAGATACACTTATGGGTTGATTGGTTACTCTGAATTGTCCCTAGGTGTGACTGTGAGTGTGCATGAGTGTGTAATTGTGTGGTCACCTTCGCCCAATAGTAGCCAGGTTGAAGTTTGGCTTTGGCAGCCCCATAACGTTAAAGGGATACAGCAGGATAAAAAATATAGAAAGGTGGATGGATCCAAACTACTTTTGCATGCATTCGAATTTTGATTTGCAACGTTGGCTAAGATATCCAGAGAAATAAATACATGCTGCTGTATCTTCTATCATTGATGACAATCTAGCATCTCTGTCAAACTTGCTGCATGGCATCACCCAAAACACAACGCATTTTGTGAGAGATTCAGTCAATGCCTACTTATGCTTTAACATTTATGAAAGAATGATCTCTCATCCTTTAATCTAGACATGTTTATGTGTCAGGATTGTGCTCTTCTTCACTTATTTTCCTGATTTTAGTATTGCTCTGTTTTCAGGTTTGTTTTGCAACTGTCACAGTCTCACCTGCTTTCATTTGCTAATCACCCTCAGCTTTCCTAATTTAAGTCGTCACCAGGAGTGTGCATGAGTGTCTGGTTTTCTGGTCATCTGCATTGTCAGTTCCTCTTTTGTGTTACAGTTTTGTTTGCTTGACAGAGAGTTTCAGTTTGTGTCATTTAAGCTCCTTTATCTTTAGGCCCGTCATCACCAATTCTTGACAAAATAATGCATTTTAAGGATGCAGTTTAAAGGCTTCTTAGTCAATGTGTAGTTTTGACAAAACATTTTTTTTTTGCATTTTAAATAATGTAATAAAATGTAAAAACGTCAGTAGTTTTTCTTTTTTTTCTTTTATCTTCATCAAACATTTCTTGAAAAACTCAATTAATCACTAAAAGACTTGAATCCTTCATGTGAGAGGTGTGGCTGTCTTTTAAAAGCTAATAAGACCACCATGTTCACAGCTTTGTTATTCGTTCATTACTACCACTAGGCCTACATGCAACAAAAGAAACTGTTAATATGACATAGTTGTGGAGTACTTCTTTGAATAAGCAAGACATTTTTGAGTATTTACTCTAAACTTTTTTTTTTTTTTTAAATCATTACAGAAAACCATCAGGCACAGTGCCAGGTTCCCCAGTGGGATTTCAAATTTTTATTCAGTGACTCTGACTTTATCATAGACCATTAAAGGATGCTCAGAGCACAAAAACTGATATTCTTGTAGGCATTGGCGCTATGCCTAACACTCTTAGATAACGGCCAGGCCAAAGGTTGAGTTGTTCAAAGCGACTCCAGCATGTTCATTTAGATAGCTGAAATCCCTGTTGAACTAAAACGCTGAAAATAATGTGTCTTGGGGAAGTGGTTAGTGTCCTCATTGGGTTTAAATGTAGGCACTTTATGCACATACACAAACAGACAGCAGTCGCTGACCTCATGGGAGAGTCTGATAAAGCTGTCAGACAAAAACAACAACGTTTTGTTTATGAAGCAGCCTCTCTTTTTTTTTTTATATTTCATCACCACCCACAGATTATTATAAAAAGCCAAAAGCTCCACCGTCGGTTCATAGAAAATGAAAGCAGCACAAGAATATGAATGGACACCAATAGATCAAATAAACTGATTATCAATTCATAAACCTATTAATTACTCTTGTGGTTAAAAACAGTGAGGATGTTTGTTTGTCTCTTGTTGACGTTCAGTGTAAATTGTTTTTGACCCACTGTAGGGGCCACCAAATTATTTGATGCTGCACAAATTCAATTAGGGTTTAGTATTTTGTAGTATCTTGGTTTTTGTGTTGCTTTCAGTTTTTAAGTCTTTTGTTTAAACATGTTTGTCAGTTTGGTGAAAGTGTCTTCCTTTTTTAAAAAGCAACCATTTGAAAAGTAAAATGTGCGGTCATGTCCTGGAATGAACAGCTACGACGCAGTATTGGGGCCACTATTGAAATAAATAAAACATTTTTACGAGTAAGGCCGTAAAATATTGAGTGCTAGCCTTCATCCACATTACATCCCGGCTAATCTGTCAGTGCAGCCACTTATGGTGACACCATGAGGCTTTAGTTTATCATAGGGATCTATGTGATGCATCTCTGCAGGCATCCTACCAACGGCGTAAACAGCACACCTGCCTGAAATCCACTCCTTGTGGGTTCAGAATCTTCTTCTGAACAGGTTCAGTGTCCTGCAAATCCTTTTAATGTAATTATGCTTATATTATAATGTAACATGGCTCAGTAAAAGACTTGGTATTTCCTTATCTGCAAAACAAATGCTGAAGTAACCGCTTACAATGCGCTTTTTTACATATTCACATATTTCTCAGTAAGCACAGACTTTTGCCTCAGAAATGTATACATTTAATCTAATAAATTCTCAATTTATAACTTATGAAATTTATAAATGTAAGCTATCAAATCTTTTACTCCTAATCTTACAAGTTTGTAAATTTACAATGTTTTTTCTTATAATTGCATGACTTTATACTGCACTCTTTTTTTTTTTTTTTTTTTCGGTTGAGAGAATCATTTTCTTTAATACTTGAGAAAAAAAAAGCAAATGTTATGTGTATGCATTAGAACCTTTTTAAGAGCCAAGCACTTGGGGCCAGTTAAACCCCTTCCCTCTCGAGCAGGTTTTTTTGACAGAAAATTATGCCAAATTTAAACCCTAAGCCTGTTGTTTATAAGCAGTGTGCCAAAAGGTGATATGGTTAAAAAAACTAATACCTCCACCTTTCAGACTACTCCCTCGTAAGCGCTATTCTCCTGGGAGAGGATGATAAACCATGTGGCGTCAATCCATATTCTGACTGCAGAATCATGAAAGTGATGCAAGCCTAAAGGAACACAATTTTCATGAATAAACTACTCATCTGAAGAAAAAAACTTGTAACAAAAGTTTTCAAACTCTCTGAACTTTCAAATGAACTTTATACATTTTTAAGTTTTCCTAATTCACGGATCAGTTTAGTAAGCTTTGGAAATAAGGCATCTAAAAGTGAGTGCAATGCTTTGAGCCATGTAACACGTCAAAACATTTGAGGTCAATTCTGCTGCATCCTATTTAGAAGAGTTTTCAGATCAAGATATGATTTCCAGGAACAATGCCCTGAGCCACCTCTAAAGACTTTATCAGATGCCACTGCTGTGCTGCTGCATGATGCAAATGATCCGGGTATTCATCACAGATGACTTAGCCTCAATCAAAAAGATTATTTTTCCAACTCGTCACCAGAGTTGCCAGATCTGACTGACAAGTGAGCCAGTCCAAACATATCCCAAATCCAAAACATTTTTATTTTTGAGAACCTAGTCTTGATCTCACAAGCAGAAAACAAGTCTAAGGAAGGCAAGCTACAGCTTGAAATTCTATCAATCTTTTTTTCAAATAAATCTGCCAACTTAAATAAATTTAAGCGGATTGGAAATTTAAATAGAGGTATCTGGTTGTACCGCACGGTAACAACTGCATAAAAGTAAAAAAAAAAAAAAAAGCCTGCTAATATTTGTATCCTTTTGTTAGACCAACTAATACCTTTATTTTCTTGGTACAACATCTTTTAAAAGTAGTCCCACTGAATGGAAGCCACTCTGGCCACACTGCTTCTCCCACACCAGCACCTAGTTAAAGTCTTTGTGCATCACCTTTTAGAACAAAGAAAGCTCCTCCATCGCCACATGTTGCCTTTTTATAATGTGCACAGCTGCACCAATACAAGAAAATGGTGACAGGAAGCATCATTCTAGGCAGATGATAATCAGGTAGGGGCTTATTCATCCTTTCATTCAATTTTTCCTTTCTTTGATCTTCAATTTCTCTGTTATGCTCACATTTCTTTTCTACACCAAAACCACACTGTTTGCAAAAAAAAAAACCATTGCGGTTATGCAGCTGACAATGGCTATGTTTACGTGCACACCATAGTCTGAATAAAGATCATACTCGGGATAAAGGGATATTCCTGTTTATGAGCGTATTCTGAATAATACACCATCAGCGGTGGGTGACATCATGGAGCAATTCTTTTTCTTTTCCAGTAACAAATCCCATCTCGGCTGGGGAAATGACCACCATCCTGTTCGTGTTGTGTGGCATCACAATTTTAGATAATCTGCATCGCAATTTACTAACAGCCACTCACTGAAAAAAAAAAGGATTTTCGGATGAGCCACGAGACTCATTACCGTCTCGTTCGGATCACCAAAAGAGCTTTGTTGAATGAACAAAAAGGAAAATTTTGGTTTGAGTTTCACTTGACTAATGGATGGTCCTGAAAACATCAGAAGGTAAAATGCAAACTCCTGCCCCCCTCCCATGTGTGCTGTTATTTTAAATAAGGTGTTTATGTGTTGGTAAATTTTGAATATAATCAGTATACCTCAAATCTTATCCTGAATACGGACTTCTTCCGGAAAAGGTAATTATATTGGGGCCTGAGAATAAACTACGCCAGTGGTTTAGATATCAGTAGAGAAATTAATATTTCCAACTGAAAAGGCCTGACGAGTCGATAAACAGTATTTTAGAATGCATATGTGCATTTTTTTTGCATACAATTCATTTCATTTTAAATCAATGAAAATAGAATAAAAATTTCAGAAAAGACTAAAGATCTAAATGCAAAAAAAAATAAATAAATAGCTAAAGCAGAATTAAAATACAATAACAAAACCTACATATTAAACTTGCGTAAAAACTTTAGAACTTGAGGGCTCAAAAGGACGCCCATAACTCCAAACTGGGGACTGGTAAGGAAGGGTTCTGTGTCTGATGTTGATGAGGGTTAAAATGTTTTTTTTTTCTCCAAAGCATTCAATGTGGAATAAAACCACAAATACGATTTTTTTTAAAGAGCTTGTATAGTGTTAACTGATACGCCAATGAAAATCTCACTCATGCTGCTCCATCGCAGTCTTTTTAATAAAATCCTGAGGGCATCATTAGATGCCACCAGCACCCTCTGGATGCTAGATGCCTTGTAATTTGTCAATAGATGTGCAGTATACAGAGCTGAGCAGTAAGATTAAAATAAGAGTCTTGACTGTCACTGAACATGACAAAACCTGCATGCCAGAGTGTTAACCTGAGGATATGATATACATTGTTGTTGTCTGTACATTACACAGATAAAATGAGGTCAAATTGTATTTTTATTTTTTTACTGGCCTAAATAGGGACTCGTGGTGTGGAGTACTTACACCTTTTGCAGAATAGATTCAATAATAGCGGCCGTCTGTCGCAGCTAAAACATCTACACACAAAAACATCTGCTCCAACACAAAAGACAGGCAAGTTAGCTACTGCAACAACATGAGAGACCGCAGACAGAGGACAGGTCTAAAGAAAAGAAGAAAATCCAACTAAAGACATGGCTGGGGTCACCAGCCTGACCTATAATCTTATTTGTCCACTAAAGTTTGACGCAGAGAGCTCAAAGGGGACAGATGGTGTCGCCCTCCTGAACGGAAGTAGGGAGCTGGTTTTCAGAGTAGAAAAGTCTAATAGCTGAAGGCTCTTCCCCTTATTTCAGGTTTGGAAATTCTGAGAACTGCCACGAATTCTGCAAACCAGCAAGAGCAAAGTGTTCTGCTTATAAGTCACGGAACTGTGACAAATTACTGTAAATCACAACTACAAACAACACATTGAGAGGTAATATGTAAATCTACAAAAGCTTATAGCACTCAAATGTGGTTTGACTCCTAAGTCCCTGATGTTTGTAATTCTTCATCACACGATGACTTCTTCAGCATATACAGCATAAATTCAGTCTGTCTTTATGAGAGACTCTTTATTTAGAGGAGTGTGTAAACGCAGGAACTACGGGACAGTAAGTGATATTATTTCCACACTCTGAGTTATCTTTTAATCCCAGGAGGTGCACTGCCATTTATCCTTGTCAGATATTTTTTTTTTAAACTTGGCAGAAAGAAAGCTGACCCAAACAAACGGAATCTGACTTCACTGGAGAGCAGATCATAAAGGCAGGAAAAAGAGCCAGCAGTCAATTTTAAAAGCCCCTCCTCTTTTACACGTGACACAGCATTTCTGCCACTCTGTTCCCCATCCTTGCCCCATTTGTGTGTCCTACACACAAACATTACATCATCACAGTTTTCCCTTTTTCATTGTTTCCCCCCAACTTTCCTCTTTTGAAACTGAGATCATTTCGGTGACTTCATTCCAGCTGTTACGGTTTTAGGGCATCTGGAAGACATTCCAGTGCACAGTTACGAATCAAAAACCCCGACAGTGCCTCCTGCCCCGCCTTGTAATTCCCAACAGCTGCAGAGATATGACACTTGTCAAACAACTGCAGGCGCCCTCAATTATGCTCCAATCTCAGCTGTTGAGAGTCTAAGTGATTTAAATAGTCTGTAAGTTATTGCTGCATATACCTGGCTGTTCAAGTTACTTACCTGAAAAAGGGAGTGTCAAAGTGTTGCTGTAGTCGGGTGAAAAGCTTTTAAACTAAAATCCCAATTCATTATGTAAATAAAAATAAAAATTATGTTCTGGGTCCATCTAGTGTTGGCATATGGGCACTACAAAATGATGCACATCAGTTTAGCACTTTCATGAAATGATCAACTCTAAAATAAATCTCACGTACAGTGGGGAGAGTGGTCATTCTGTTAAACAAACCTGGTTCTTCTCTATTAAAAAATGTTTACTTTGAATCTTGACCAAAAACATTTACATTTTATTTGCAAAATTAAATTACAGCATTTATGTAAAATGTCTCCTCCTGCAGGCGGGGGGATGTCACTGTTAGTCATGTTAACTTGGAAGGATTTCAAGGAATTTATCAATTCACCACCAGGTGAAATAAAAAGTTGCTCCTCATTGGTGGTCCTGTTCTTTATGCTCAGTAGCCTTCTGCCTGAGGGGGGAAAACAGCATGTGAGGGGTGAGTGGGGTCCTTCAGGAAGCAGGAGGCCCGCTTCCTGCATCTGGTAGTAGATGTCTGTAGTGATCTCCAGGCTTCATCCTGGTGATGCAGGAACACACAAGTCTCTCCGCAACACACCTATAGAAGGAGGTCAGGACTGAGCTCCCCTTCCCACTGCACCTGTTTGTGAAAAAGGGTCTGTGGGATAATTGCATTGAAAGCTGACAGGAAGTCCACAAAGAGTGGACACACTTAAGAGTACTTGATCTCTAAGTAGGCAAGGGTAGTGTGGACAGAGGAGATGGTGTCCTCTGTGGATCACTGGATTGACAACAAGGACATCTCTGATCTCGGTCGTGATCGGTCTCTCAAAGCATTTTGTGACTATTGATGTTAGTGCGACCAGTTGATGGACATAACTGGACTTCTGGCAGAGTAGATCCATTTCATTCTTCACCCAATCAACTTATTGGATCTGAATTGAGTTCTTAAGTTGGCAGAAGAACCCTTGGAAGATAATAACCAGATATGTTCACCTCTGCTGATCTCTTGATTCCCAAATCCTGCATGTGAAAGTGAATTCAGAGATCACATCTCAAAACAGCCCCTGCGACAGACTGGCGACCAGTCCAGGGGTGTACCCTGCCTTCACCCATGAGTAGCCGGGTTAGGCTCCGGCAACCCCGTGACCCCGAAAGGGATAAAGCGGATTGGAAAATGAATGAATGAATGAATGAACATCTCAAAACATGCAACAGAATGGCACCTCAGACATTCTGGTTTATGCTCTTGAAGGCTCATTGGTTGCTACAGCCATCACTTTAAACAGGATTTAACATGTGGGAAAAAAGAGAGGCCTCCAAAACGCTTGATAAATCCTACACTAAAAACAAACACTAAAAACAAACACAAATGATTATGTATTTTATTTTTTTTAAAAAGGTACACTCATAATCGCTGTTATCACTGAATCACTGTTTGTGTTAATCAACTTCTTTCAGTAGTCTCATATGTTTCAACTACAATGTAAAAATTATAATCCAATTAATTCTGATCATTATTATGATCATGAATTACAATCATATTAGCTGCATCCTTTTATTTTTTTTTTTGTTTGCTACAGTCCAGAATTGTATTGCTTGAAAGCAGGAAATGATAAAAGAATCAAGAAGTATCAGTAGCATACGTAATGTTACCATTTGACATAAGTTATACAAACAGAACTTCCTTTGGTTTGTTTCTGAGATAAATACTGGTCACTTTCATTTATTTTTTCACCTAGGATAAGGCTTTAACTTGATTCCTTTGAATTTAGTCTCTCATTACTTTAAATTGGAACTGTAAATTTTTCACTTTGTCAAGTTCATTGTTGTCACCTGTGGAACATGATACAACTTGTGAACTTGTTCTTGTCAGATGGCTTCAGTTTTGGTAAAACATTTGCATATTATTATGTCATTTTTCATTTAGATAAGGAGTTTTTGTCCCAACACAGAAAAATCCTAAGCAGTTACTAAGAATGTTGCTTTTCTGAGTGTAGTTTCCTCTTTATAAGACTGCAGTTATTGATACCTGTAACATTTAACATCATGTTTTAACCTGATGTGCTTTCCCCCATATTTTTCCTGGCAAACCTGTATAGTTTTGCTTTTAGTATAAATTCTCATGAACTAGATTAGCATGAAGTGGTTTGATGCACATTGAATTGTGTGTGAATTGGTTTGTTTGAGTTTTTTTTTTAAGAATTCCACATGACCACTAACTAGTCTGGCACAGTTCTATGTCAACTCCCAAGAGTGGTGTGTAGACCAGTTTGTCTCCACAAAGATCACAATGATGCTGAGCTAACCAAAAAATAACTGATCTGGCTAAGATACTTTTCTTTTTTAAACGGTGATCGTGGCAACAGCTTAGTGAGAAAATGTTTATTTTTTTCAAATAAGAACAAATGTCAGATGTTTGTCACAGTTTCTCATGTGACAATCCCATTTGTCTTTATTGGTTGGTTGATTGATTGGTTTATTTCAAGCATATATTGAACAGTACGCGACAAAAAAAAAAAGAAAATCACACAGAATTGTCAAACTCATTACTGAAACAACGAAATTGAAAGAAAAAAATAAGAAAAAAAAGCAAACAAGAAAAAACAAACAAACACAAACAATGCACTTAAGTCACATTTGTAACATTCGTTAAGTATAACTGAAGTCTTGTCAATCAAATAATTCCATTTGTCTTCATAAAGTTTAGACATAATGATAACTATAGAAAAAGTTCTGGTGTAAATCATTTCAAATAGTATCATTCAAAGTAGGGGCTGCACAGTGGCGCAGTGGTTAGCGCTCCTGCCTCACAGCAAGAAGGTTCCCGGTTCAAGTCCTGGCTGGGGGACCTTTCTGTGTGGAGTTTGCATGTTCTCCCCGTGCATGCGTGGGTTTTCTCCGGGTACTCCGGCTTCCTCCAAAAAAAACATGCTTCATAGGTTAATTGGTCACTGTAAATTGTCCCTAGGTGTGAATGTGAGTGTGCTTGGGTGTGTGATTGTGGCCCCTGCGACAGACTGGCGACCAGTCCAGGGGTGTACCCTGCCTTCGCCCATGAGTAGCCGGGTTAGGCTCCGGCAACCCCGTGACCCCGAAAGGGATAAAGCGGATTGGAAAATGAATGAATCATTCAAAGTGTTAATTTGGTGCTAAAAAGCCTTACATTAAAATTGTGCAATTATGTTTAAAAAAAAACAGCATTTTCGGAAGGAGACTGATACCTAGCAGAAAAGTGAAAATGATTAGTTGCAAGAAAACAAAAAGGAGAAAGAGAGCATAAGTTAACGTAGGCTGACACAGCCAAAGCTGTGAAGGTCAATGAGAAAAAGGGAGATGGGGTTGAAAACATCGGACAAAACAGATCATCGTGGATTAAAATCCTGCAGTTCCCTAAAAGTCCCCCTGCTTAGACCGGCACATGTCAAGGCCCGTCTGTTTCCTGGAGACCATCTGGATGATCCAGAGGAGAATGTCATGTGGTCAGATGATGATTCTCCTTCACATTCTGTCTCTTAGTTCTCTCTCATACCTATGATGAAACAAAATAGACCTTTTTATTTTTCTTCCATTTTAATGGGACAAACTTGAAGAAAAAAATGGTGACTGCAAACAGTCACAATTCTATCTATGAGTAAAGAGTAATGAAATTTGAGGATTTGGAAGCTTATCAACAAGCCCTTTGT
Source organism: Adrianichthys oophorus (assembly GCA_036245035.1). Classification (NCBI taxonomy): domain Eukaryota; kingdom Metazoa; phylum Chordata; class Actinopteri; order Beloniformes; family Adrianichthyidae; genus Adrianichthys; species Adrianichthys oophorus. The sequence continues at coordinate 13,957,486 of BSAI01000162.1, read as the reverse complement.
TTAGTTTGTTATAAACCCTGTCAGTGTAGCTTTCTGTCATAAACACCTTGATGACTCACTTTCATTACTGCTATGAACATCAGGTGAACTGTGTATTTAAATAAGGTGCAGCGTCCACAACAATAAAGTAGCATGGGTTTTCTGATGTCATGACAAAAAAAAAAACCCAGGTGTAACTACGGAAATTCAAAAAGCCGCAACACTTTCACATGGCTTTGCATGAACGACTGGGCCAGCATGTCACAACTAACATTTTGAGTCATGTGGTCAGCGTTCAGAAGAAAAAACTCTCAAGACAATTGAATTTAAAATGTTGAACAAAAACAAAGAACTTGAATTAGACACAGGGGCTTTAGTAATACAGATAAGTGGAAGTGAGTATCTGATTTTTTTTTTTCTCTTCAAAAAAAAAAGCATGGAAGGTGAAGTTCCTCTGGACTTTTTCTCTTCTTCATAAGTAAGTTTGTCCCTGAAGCTTATAAAGCTCAACATGAAGCAGGAGTGAGAATTCACCTGGGAGTCTGTACTGAGGTAAGATCACCTGTTCAACAATATTGAGTATTAATTAGTATTTTTATTTATTTATTATTATTTCTTAGAAAACACAATTGTTCAAAGAATGTTTATTGTACTAATAAACATTCCAGATGTTTAGTCATTAAACTGATCATTGTCTTACCCTCACTGTACTTCTTTATGCTCACGTGGTAACTTGTGCTTCATGCATTAAATAAGACTCATCTTTTTTCTTTTTTCCTGAATTATTTCTTCCTTTTCTCCCTCTAAGAGTTTCCGCTCCTCTTCAAACATCTTAGCCGTGCCAATGAAGCTGCTCATTTTTTGCCTCCTCTCTGCATTTCAACTTGTCAGCTGTCAAAACCCAAAAAAGCTCTGGACCCTGCTGCCCAACAGTACGTCTAAAATTTCTGAATCTGCTCTGCTCCAAGCTTCAGTGCTGTTCCTGAGCCACTTTTAACCCCTGTTTCCTGCCAGTTCTGGTCGTGGAGGTGGACGGTACCCTGGGCCAGCAGCCCCTGAGCTGTTTGGAGCTGCAAGAGGAACGTTTGGGGGAACACAATCAGGATTATAGAATCTTCTGGAAAAAGAACGGAGCCCCACAGCCACAGACAGGAAATCTATACATGGTGCAGTTGGTGGAAAGTTTGGGAGGGGGCAACTACACCTGTCACAGCGAGGATGGCTCACTCCTCAATTACACTGAGCTCCTGATTCATCAGGAGGACCCCGACAGCAGAAGGATTCTTGTGAAAGGTGGAAAAGGTACAAACTTGAAGAAAAAAATGCCATTTTAAATTTAAAAATAACCTACAAGGGGTGTTTGAGTATTGATTTGTGTTTTTGTGTATTTTCTTGTCAGAGGATTACTTAAATTGCTCTGCTCAGAGTTACAGTGGTGAGTTCCACTGCTCTTGGAAGTGGCACAGCAGTCGTGTGGGCAAAGTGGCATTTGTCATTGCTGAACGGTAAATCCACAGGCTGCTGACATGACCTTGAGTCATTCTCTTTTATGACCACCCAGTGACTTCAATTTTATGATATTTCTCTTTTCATAAAACAAAACATTCGTTTGTTCAGCTGTTGTAGCCTTTTTCCATCTTCTGACTAAAATGACTCCCTCCTGCAGCTTTTCCGGCAGCAATACCACCCAGTGTTCTCTGGATGCTGGGGACCAGCACTGGATTTGCGCCTCGGCTTCTGGTAAAGTCACCTGCTCGGTGGACAACAATGAACGAGGGGTCTCCTGCTCGGACGAGCAGCATTGCCCCTATGCCGAAGAGCACCACCCGATCCACATCACCCTCTTTGTGAGGACCGAGCACTTTCTGCTGGAAAGCTACTCGAAACTCTTTTTCATGTCAGAAATAGGTGAGACAATATTGTTCACCACCAGCTGACCCTCCCCCCCATGTCTTCATCTCACTGTGGAGCCTTTCTGTCACCCACAACAGTGAAACCAGACAAGGTGAGAATTGGCAGAGTCAACACAACAGTGATTGAGTGGAGTTACCCAAGCTCTTGGAGCAGGCCACATTCCTACTTCCCCCTCACCTTCCAGATTGCACAACTCAAGGGTCGGTGCAGAAAGTGTGACAACTTGTGCACCGGTGTAAAACCAAAGGTAAGACAAACTTTAAAAGCATCCTGACAAGACAAAAACTCATTTTGAAGTGTTAGATCACTGTGATGTGTTCACCTTCCCAGCACCTGACAGTCCAGTCAACAGACAGCTGTCAGTTTAAAGTGAAGCACAGGACAAAGGCTGTGTGCGTCAGATCAAAGGATGCTTTCTGCAACTCACAGTGGAGCGACTGGAGCCACATAACGTTAGTAAAACACGCCTTCAGCCTGTCACATGTTGCATGCCTCACACCTCTACAGCAGCTGTGACTTTCTACCAGACCATTGCGGTTTGCTGATGTGCTACTTTTACTTTCTGTGCTTGCCTGTATCCATCCTGGAGTGTTTTTTGTTTGTTTCTTCTTCTTACTTTTTCCCAGTTTCTGCTGAAACTCTGTGGCAGATAACAAGTGGTAACAATAAGTAAAACAAATTTGTCATGTACTCTTTTGATTGTGTTTCAGATTGAACAGGATCAGGAGGAACAAAGTGAAGCACAACAAAAAAGAAGCATGACAGAAGATGGCAGTGATGGACACATCACATTACGTTTATGTATTTTCTCTAATATGATCATGTTTTCATTTTATTTATGAATAAATAGATAACCCAAATACGTTTTTGTTTTCTGTCTGAGCAGTTTTTTTTTTTTTTTGGTCTGATCTACTTTTATGCTATTCAATTTTATTAATATAGCCCAAAATCACAACCATAGCTGTCTCATTGGTTTTCACATTGGTATTTCTGTGAAGAACATAAAGTCTATCACAAAAATATAAACAATAGCTGAGTTTTTTTTACTCATCTGTTTCATTTCTCTCCTTTGAATTTTAAATGGAATGAGAGATGCATACAATGAATCTGACAAATTATAAAGTCCACATGGTCAGTTAAGTAACAGAAGCGACTGCATAATCCCCAACATATATAAAGTGAAAACCAGCCCCAGACGTAGTTCCTCAAACACTCCGGCGAGAGGAAGCTCTTACCCACACAGTCAGACGCTTCCAATGAGTATTTAAACAGAAGTAGGATTATTGAGTCCTCACTGAAATCTACATTGTATTCTTACCTAACACTGCCTAAAACATGTGACTTTTTATAATAATTTCATTAATAGTTATTTGGCTGTTTTGTAGCACCTATCTCATCTGATAATAATGTAGATTAAGATTCACATTGGTTTTTTTAAGGAAAAATGCAAATCGATTGCTTCACTAAAATCAAAAGGTTAAAATCTTATCTGAGATTAGAATGATTATACACTACATATTATTTCTAATTTCAGTGAATATATGTGTTTTATTTTATCTGTTTATGTATAAAAAATAAATAAAAGCAATGATAAATTTATAATCTCACTGATAACAATAGTCATTCAAAAGAGTCTCTATTTGACAGAGCTAAAGAACAATAAACAGGTTTGAAAAGGATATAGGCAGAAGCTGTGGCTTATTCTAACTTTATTATTAATTCATCGGTGGTAAACTATACAAAACAATACAAAAACAAAACATTGTTACTATTAGTACCTGTGAAAAGATTTATCCATCATTAGCATGTCATTATCACATCATAGTGATTAAGTACCCAGCCATTCATTACCCCCTCCATGAACCGGCACCTTAACGTGGTGGAGGGGTTTGAGTGCTCGAGTGATCCCAGGAGCTATGCTGTCTGGGGCTTCGGCTCCTGGTAGGGTCTCCCATGGCAGACAGGTCCTGGGTGACGAGCCAGACAAAGAGCGGTTCATAAACCCCTTCATGAGAAAGCACATCACAGACCCAGTTGCGTCGCCCGGATTGGCGTTACCGGGGCCTCACCCTGGAGCCAGGCCTGGGGTTGGGGCTCGCAGGCGAGCGCCTGGTGGCCGGGGCTCCTCCCACGGGCCCCGGTCGGGTAAAACCCGAACGATCAACGTGGGATCACTCCCCAGTGGGCCCACCACCTGCAGGAGAGCTCAGAAGGGGCCGGTGCGATGTGGTTTGGGTGGCAGTCGAGGGCGAGTGCCTCGGCGGCCTAAACCCCGGTCATGGAACTTGGCTTTTGGGACATGGAACGTCACCTCTTTGAGAGGGAAGGAGCCTGAGCTTGTGCGAGAGGTTGAGAGGTACCGGCTAGATATAGTTGGGCTCACCTCTACGCACAGTCTGGGCTCTGAAACTCAGTCTCTCGAGAGGGGTTGGACTCTCTACCATTCTGGAGTTGCACATGGTGAGAGGCGGCGGGCTGGGGTGGGCTTACTTGTGAGCCCCCAGCTTAGCCGCCAAGTGTTGGAGTTCACCCCGGTGGATGAGAGAGTTGCGTCCCTCCGCCTTCGGGTGGGGGACAGGTCTCTGACTGTGGTTTCGGCTTATGGGCCGAACAGCAGTTCAGAGTACCCAGCTTTCTTGGTGTCTCTCGGAGGGGTACTGGAAAGTGCCCCAACGGGGGACTCCATTGTCCTCCTGGGTGACTTCAATGCCCACGTGGGCAACGACAGTAGCACCTGGAGGGGGGTGATTGGTAGGAACGGCTTCCCTGATCTGAACCCGAGCGGTGTTTTGTTGTTGGACTTCTGTGCTCATCATAGTTTGTCCATAACAAACACCATGTTTGAGCACAAGGGTGTCCATCAATACACGTGGCATCAGGACACCCTCGGCAGGAGATCAATGATCGACTTTGTAGTCGTTTCAGGAGACCTTCGGCCGTGTGTCTTGGACACTCGGGTAAAGAGAGGGGCAGAGCTGTCCACTGATCACTACCTGGTGGTGAGTTGGATTCGATGGCGGGGAAGGAGGCCGGAAAGACTCGGCAGACCCAAACGTAGTGTGAGGGTCTGCTGGGAACTTCTGGCTGAGCCCTCCGTCAGGGAAGTCTTTAACTCCCACATCCGGGAGAACTTCAAACAGGTACCAAGGGAGGCTGGTAACATTGAGTCTGAATGGACCATGTTCTCCACCTACATTGTCTCTGCTGCTGTTCGGAGCTGTGGTCGCAAGGTCTCTGGTGCCTGTCGTGGCGGCAACCCCCGAACCCGTTGGTGGACACCGGAAGTAAGGGATGCCGTCAAGCTGAAGAAGGAGTCCTATCAGGTCTGGCTGACTTGTGGGACTCCAGAGGCAGCTGACAGGTATCGGCAGTCTAAGCGAGCTGCGGCTCAGGCTGTAGTAGAGGCAAAAACTCGGTCCTGGGAGGAGTTCGGTGAGGCCATGGAGAAGGACTATCGGTTGGCCTCGAAGAGGTTCTGGCAAACCGTCCGGCGCCTCAGAAAGGGGAAGCAGCTTTCTGCAGGCACCATTTTCAGTGCACGTGGGGAGCTGCTGACTTCGACTGGGGACATTGTCGGGCGGTGGAAGGAATACTTTGAGGATCTCCTCAATCCTGCTGACACGCCTTCTCTTGAGGAAGCAGAGGCTGAGAGCCCTGGGGTGGGGCTGTCCATTACCCAAGCTGAAGTCACAGAGGTAGTTAACAAGCTCCTCTGTGGCAAGGCACCGGGAGTGGATGAGGTCCGCCCTGAGTACCTCAAGTCTCTGGATGCTGTGGGAGTGTCTTGGTTAACGCGTCTCTGCAGCATCGCGTGGCAGTCAGGAACAGTACCACTGGACTGGCAGACAGGGGTGGTGGTTCCCCTTTTCAAGAAGGGGGACCGGAGGGTGTGTTCCAACTACCGGGGAATCACACTCCTCAGCCTCCCTGGGAAAGTCTATGCCAGGGTACTGGAGAGGAGAGTCCGGCCGATAGTCGAACCTCAGATCCAAGAACAACAATGCGGTTTCCGCCCTGGTCGTGGAACTGTGGATCAGCTCTACACCCTGTCCAGGGTGCTGGAGGGTTCGTGGGAGTTCGCTCATCCTGTCCACATGTGTTTTGTGGATTTGGAGAAGGCGTTCGACCGTGTGCCCCGTGGTGTCCTGTGGAGGGTACTTTGGGAGTATGGGGTCCGGGGAGCCTTACTCAGGGCTGTCCGGTCTCTGTATGACCAGAGCAGGAGCATGGTCCGCATAGCTGGCAGTAAGTCAGACCTGTTCCCAGTGCATGTTGGACTCCGGCAGGGCTGCCCTTTGTCACCGGTTCTTTTCATAGTTTTTATGGACAGAATTTCTAGGTGCAGCCAATGTCCGGATGGGGTCTGGTTCGGGAACCACAGGATTTCCTCTCTGCTCTTTGCAGATGATGTTGTCCTGTTGGCTTCATCGAGCCAGGACCTCCAGTATGCATTGGAACGGTTTGCAGCCAAGTGTGAAGCGGCTGGGATGAGGGTCAGCACCGCTAAGTCTGAGGCCATGGTTCTCGACCGGAGAAAGGTAGTTTGCCCTCTCTGGGTGGGTGGAGTGCTCCTTCCCCAAGTGGAGGAGTTTAAGTATCTTGGGGTCTTGTTCACGAGTGAGGGAAGATCGGAGCGTGAGATCGACAGGCGGATTGGTGCTGCGTCCACCGTTATACGGTCGCTGTACCGGTCCGTCGTGGTGAAGAGAGAGCTAAGCCAGAAAGCAAGGCTCTCAATTTACCGGTCGATCTACGCCCCAATACTCACCTATGGTCATGAGCTCTGGGTCATGACCGAAAGAACGAGGTCCCGGATCCAGGCGGCTGAAATGAGCTTCCTCCGTAGGGTGGCTGGGCGCTCACTTAGAGATAGGGTGAGAAGCTCGGTTACCCGGGAGGAGCTCGGAGTAGAGCCGCTTCTCCTCCAAATCGAGAGGAGCCAGTTGAGGTGGCTCGGGCATTTAGTTCGGATGCCCCCTGGACGCCTCCCTAGGGAGGTGTTCCAGGCATGTCCCACTGGGAGGAGGCCCCGGGGAAGACCCAGGACACGCTGGAGAGACTACGTCTCTCGGCTGGCCTGGGAACGACTCGGGATCCCCCCAGAGGAGCTGGAGGAAGTGGCTGGGGAGCGGGAAGTCTGGGCATCTTTACTTAGACTGCTGCCCCCGCGACCCGGTCCCGGATAAGCGGAAGAAAATGGATGGATGGATGGATGGCCATTCATTACAATAATCATGGGGCTCAAACATCAACAACAACCATTGACCATATGACTATTATCTATTGAGTGAAAGCCTTTTACTATTTACATTAATGACCATCTGATTAATTTCATAATTTGCGATTGTTGATACAATTCATAGTCGATATTGGTGCATTTTGAACGATGCGATTCACTGACCGAAGATTGATCCGGGACATCTTCAGCCAAAAATTCAGCCTATGTGACTCAGAGATAAATCCTGAACAGTGCGGGTTAAGTTTTCCAGATTCCTTGTATTTCTTGCAAGATAATCAAGTGTAAATGAAATATGTGCACAAACAAACAAGTAATCAAGAGTTCATTTCAAATCCATTCACGTTGTAGTTCCATAGAGTTCAGTCCACTGTTGTTTTTCCACATCAAACTAATACAAATGGAACATTATTAGAACAGTATTCCACGCTGTATGGTCACATCCTTGTAAAATGCAAAGTGTTTTCACACATTGGACCGTAATGATGGATTGATAATGTTTTGCTGTCATCACATGTGTTGTCCACTGTGATGGAGCTTGGTTGTTTTTATGCTATTGTAAAATAAAACCTCCCATACCTCAATTCAAAAGTTCATTATTGGTATTTTCCTCTATCAAATGATCTCATTTCATAAGTATAGGTCAATTTAATTAACAATTTGTCTCAGACGGATCAATCTGGTTAGATCGTAGGAATACAAATCAATTATTTGAATAATCGTTACACCATCAATTGAGGGGTTTGATGTGAATGAATGAATGAATGAATGAATTAATTAATTAATTAATTAATTAATTAATTTTGTGTCCAGGAAGCTTTCAGTAGCTTTCAGTTTTTGTTTTTACTTGTCTGTATTTGATCCTCCCCAGCAGTGACTAAACCTTCTCTGAGAACGGGGTCTTTTGAGTGGGATCTCAGGTCTGGCTGCTTGCTTTGATCTGGGGCAACCTTTAGCAATATTCTCTGTGATTATGAGTTGGTGGGAGGGTCGCTTGTGTGGACAAATTTAGATCTCAATAATATATTTTCCTCAGATCAGCATCAAGCCAGATTTCTATGTATATTCCTTTTGTTTATACTGTATGAAATATTATATTTCACTTTTAGTGTAAGGGCGTCAAGAGCACTTTGTGTTCCTTATAGAAGTGGTTTATAAATAAAGTTTGATTTGATTTTTTTTTTTAAACAATAATGTTTATTTCACACCCACCAAAAGGGAAATACAAGTAAGAGTAGCCATTTGTAGTTTTTCGGGTTGCAGCAAGAAAAAAAAAACTTCAGCAAGAAAGTTTGGGCATCAAATTGATGCTTGTGACATTTGGAGAGACTAAACTTATGCAAAATTTGTACCTAAATATCTAGTGTTAAAAGAACACATAAAAAATGGTAATTATGTAAATTAATAAACAACTGCTAGATCTCTAAATATTATGCTTAAATCTTTAAAAATTGTCTTATAGTACCATTGTGTGTGTGTATATATATATATGATTTTTATTTTTTATTTTTTTAAGGAGATTAGAACAGTTTTTTTTACCACAGCATCTTTTAAGAAGTTTAATTTTCCCTTTAAAAATAATGAGGAAGATTCTATCAAACTGAAATTCAAGTACAACTGCAAATGATGGATGTCCACACCAACTTTAATGACCAACTTCTCAAGTCACATGAACGAAAAGCCCAAACAACAATGCATCACATCTACACAATGTGGATCATTCTTCTGAGCACTCACAAGTGATGAGGTTTGTCAGGAGGTTGTGGTGAAAGGAATCCTCACTTCTCATTCATGAAAAGCAGAAGAAGTTTGGTGATGTCACCCTTTCCACGGCCAACAGACCAATGAGGTTAGGAGACCCAGTTCTTCACCTTTGGTATTTATTTCTTTACCCTTTAATATTACTGGAAAAACTAAAGTTAATTCTGTTTACTTTCTTCCTTTCTTTTAACAACTATGCCTGCATAGCTTCAACTGTTTTTTTTTTTTTACAATCTTTCAGTAAATTAAATGTTTGATTTAATTTAAGTGTCACTCAACAATACTTGTCTTTTTGGATTGTCACATAAGAATATAGAGTCGTTGTTTTTTTGGCTTCTGTGCCAAGATTTACTAAAAAGAACAAAAAATGTCTCATCATGAGAAAATATGATTCTTATGATTATGTTCCTAATGTTGGATAAGCAAAGAAACATCAGATTTACTGTTGATTTTATTTTGAATTTCTTGTTGAATTTACTCCAAAAAATTCTAAATCAGAGTATAAACAGCAATAAAGATGGAAAAAGAAAAACACTTTTGAGGAAGCCAAATGCAAATTTAGTGTTGGGTTTAAATGGCTTAGGCAAAATGTCCTGTTTCTGGACAAGAAACCTTCTGGATAGATTTAGAGTGCAACAATGTCCCCTTTAAGACTCATTTATTAAAGAGAATCTGTAACTTCTCAACCTTTTTCAATACATTTCCAGTTTCTATTGTTCCAAAATATGTCTCTAGGAAAAAAAAAAAAAACTTTTGCCAGTTTGTTTCTGACAGCTGAGTCTTCAAAATATTTGCTGAAACTAAGCCTTTTTTACAAAATCAGAAGTAGTTTGTTTATGGAAAAAACATATTTGGTCAAGTGATTTCTACACAAAGGTGTGCATGTTGTTTTTTTTAAGTAGATTTTAACATTTTTTTTGTGAACTAATTTCTGGTTCAAATCATTCATGATGCTGCAGTCTTAAGCTGTCAAACATCTGCCAGACAGTCACAATTTAACAAAGAACCACTTGACTTTTATACATCATAGTAGAATGAAACTCTCCCACTGTTGTAGATCTTCTTCCTGCTGCTTTTTTTTTATTAATTATTTTTTTTCTTCATGTGACTACAAATCATCTTCATCCATTTTCTCCTTGATCCCTGTGATTTCATGGGCAGCCATCGTGCAGGGGGTTGTGTGGTCGACCTCTGATTGGAAGATCGCTGATTCGGATCCAGCCCTGCCTGCTCAGTTGCCATCAGTGTGTGAATGTTTCCGACCATGGGTGTTTTGGGACTGTGACAAAAGCTCTTTGGGCATTCTGAGAATGTAGTAAAGTTATATTTACCATTTACGTGGTTGCTGGAGCCTATCCCAGCCACTTTAGACCTAAGGTGGGGTATAGTCTGGATGGTTTTCCAGTCACAAATTGTTGTTGGTAGATTTGTAGATATAACAATACCCCACAAATACACCAGAAAAATGTTAAACATAGAACAAATACTGTTTAAAATTATTTACTGAATCAAATCAAAATGCACACTGTATTTATTTGATCTCTGATCAAACCTTTTCACCACACCTCGCTTTCCTCTCACTTTTCTATCATAAATATGTTAATGCTGAATTTCATCAATATTTTAACAGATTTTTGCATTATTGTTTTAATGTGTCGTTTCCTCCACTAGATGGCAGCAATGCTCCAAAAGAGAAAAAAAAAGGATTTTGCTGTTATGCAGATAGTGGTCAGACATAACTTTTCTTAATTAAATAACTATATATATATATATATTTAACTTTTAAAAGGAATATAATTTTGACTCATTTTTATGTTCAAACCACTATTTCTCTCTTTTTAAATAAACAAGTGACTCCGTATGGAAATTCTGTTCTGTCAAGCAGCTCCATTTGATGAAGGGGAACATCTGGGACGGAGGCGGCCAGTCACTTCAAAATACATGACACACTTTTAACGGAGGGAATTTGAATAGCGTGGACACTTGAACATGCCTATTATATCCTCATAGAAGCTCACCTTCACATGGTTGAAATGGCGTGCGCATTCTGCGTGGGCGTAATGATCAAAGATATTTTGCAAACCTTGTATCTGGGTGCCGTGGAGTTAATAGATCCCAGTATTAACATGGCTGGGACTTCAAGCGCCCTCTGACATGTCTGTTTCAGGACACTCAGACACGACATTTGGGGCTAACCTTGCATGTATGTGTGTGTTCCGGGAGGTATAAATATATCACACCCCTAGAGGCCTCCAGTGATCACGCCAGCCAGCATACCGACCGCAGGCGGACAGATCACGGAGATGGGGGCACGGCTGCAATCAAACTAAGGTGCTGAAGGATACCTTTGGACTTGTGTGCGCGCCGAGAGCGCATGCCTGTGCGCGTAAAAGACGTTTTGCATTTGTGTGCATCTTCACTGATCCCTTTTTGTGTTTGTTTGGAAACGATGCTATTCCCAATTTGTATCCCATCTCTGCATCAGCAAATACTAATATTTAAAAGCTCCATGGCACGTTTGTTGAAGTTTAAACATTTGCGCCTTTTTCAAAATCGGCACCATTACATTGATGCAGAAAATGATTTATTTTACGCAGTAATTGTCAATTATTGCGTAAAATACACATTATTGCACATTTTAAAATATCCTAACTGGCCGTTTTCTTTAATTATTAATTTGTTCAACTTGTCAGCATTTTTTAAAGATTTTTTTTCGTGAATTTTTAATGGAAATCTCCTAGAAAAGAAGAAAAAACGAAGATGTTTCCTGTTTTTATTTCTGATAATTAATCAAATAGTGAACATATGAGACCCATAGAATAGAACTTGAACATTCAGATGTTGTAATGACTGAAGGGAAGACTTGTGGGACACAGGAGCTCTGCAGGCTGCCTTTGACTGTTCATGCATGCGCGCTTTTATTTTCTTCTTTATTTTTGCTTTACTTTTTTCTATTTTATTAGATTGTTCTGGATTGTAAATCTTCCAATTTTATGTTGGATTCAGCGTCCAATCCCTTAAGATTTATGTAATGCATCTAATTAAAGCTGATTTCCAAGCAAGCAGCGGGCTGTGGCAGACAAACGTGCGCATCGGCTGCCAGGCTTCTTGGTGAGCTGAAACTTTCTTAAGCTGATAATCTGCCACAGTTGATACTCTGAATGAGCGCTTTGCTCCACACATTTGATTCGGCTCTTCTTAGAAAACACACCAGATTTCTTTTAAAATGTTTGGATGCATTTCTCTTTTTTTTCCTCAAAAGAAAATGCTCATTTCAGACAGTTATATTGTTAGTTTTGGTTTTATTGTTAATTAACTAAAAACGTCAAACATAATTACACTAGCAAAAACTTTCCTAAAAAGTTTCATTTTCATCATCTTAAATCAAAGCGAAATATAGTTTTTAATCATCTTTATTTTTGCAGATTTTTTTTAATATTTCAAATATTTTTTATTGCGTTCTCACGATTTCTCTGTTGCAAACCTGGCCAAAAACATGCAGCTTTGTTGGATTCAGGGCGCTGCAAACGAATGTTCTCCCCTGAATTCTCGTCAATACTTTAATCGTCCACTCGAAAGGCCGCAAACGCGCGCAAAGACGGGCGCACACACTTCCCCGTGCGCGCGCAATCCGTGTTCGTCTTCTGGCTAAGTGGCTGGGGCGGGACAAGGCGGGGACAGCGAGCAGAGAGATCGAGCAGCGCGCCGGTCGGGGTTGGTGGACAGCTGATTGTCCGCGTCATTAACCGCGCTTGGGGGCGTTCCCGCTGGCCGTGAAAACCACGCCCCCTGCTCCGGTACTTTTTCTTCTGTTTGGCATCCCAGAGATGGTCCAAAGTGATTCCTCAGGGAAGAAAAAGGAGTGCAAAGCACACAAGCAGGAGCTTGACACGCCGCTGTTATCCAGGACCGCCTCCTAATTGCGCGTAATCTTCCGTTTCATTCATCCAAGCTGAGAGGAAGACTTTGTAAATAGAACCAGCGGAGGACGAGAGACGGCTCATCGTGGTTTATCTTCAAGCTGTGGACTGTTTCAAGCAGAAATTGACAGTTTCCTCGTGTTTTTTGTCAGCTGCACCTTGATCCGAGGGACTGTCGTCAACTCTGCCTCCGCGCGCTTCCCCTTTTATCGTCTTCATATCTGCTGCCTCCCCTTCTTATTCTTGTGGAGTCGCTGACATGATACGCTGCTTTTGCCCCGGATGCTGACAGCTCCCCTTTTTCCCCTTCTGCATGTCACATCTTTTGTTTACTTTGAGAGGCACGCGTGCGTCAAAACACCAAGTGAAATAGACCGCACCACTTTGCTCCTGTGACAGCGCGATCAAACTGTCGCAAGAGAGGGGGAGGCCAGGGGAGGGAGAGAAAGAGAGAAAAGGAGGGAGCCAAGGAGAGGAGGATAGAGACACATAGGAGAGAGAGAGAAACAGAGAGAGCGGAAAGGTGCGTTTTGATGTTTGGCATCCACGAGAGCATCCAGAGGAGCGGGAGTAGTATGAAAGAAGAGCCCATGGTGGCCGGCATGAACGCGGTTCGGACATGGATGCAGGGCGCCGGAGTGCTGGACGCCAACACAGCCGCCCAGAGGTGAGCCCGAGGCGGTGTTTGCGCTGCGATGATGGGGAGGGGAAAGGCGCAGGTTCGGTGTGCGCCATGCGAGGCGCGACGGATCCACATGGGGCGGCGCGCGTCCCCTGAGGACGCAGCGTTGGGATAACCCCCTGGTCCCAACTTCTTATGTCAAAGTTAAAAACAAGCAAGGAAACTTCTCGGGTCAAACGTGGCTTCACGGCTTCCAGCTCGGGACAAGCGAGCGCGTCTTTTCTGCAGGTTTTAATCGTTACGTTCATGCGTAAAAAGTAGCAGTTTTTCAGCACAACTTTCAGCAGTTTGGGATAAATGTGACTCTTCACTTTCCAAATTTCTGAAAACCAAATTAAGGCTTCTTCTTTTTAGTTAACCAGAAGAAAATTAAAACATTATGAAAAAACGTTCCTGTCTTTGAGCGGTTGGTGGAATAATGACTGCACTTCAGACGGAATAATTTAGAATTTTATTAGCTGCTTTAATGTATTATTTGTTTAATTTAATTAGATGAAATATCAGTGGGTGCGCGCACTCCTTTTTATTAGAAGCTTGTTTTACCCAGAGCGGACAGAAACTAAAACCAGGGGAAATTTTAAAATAGATGTGAGTGCTTTGTGATGAATTCCTTTTAATTCCCATGGTTGCGGCTGCTTGCATCCGCAGCGGAGTGGGTCTCGCTCGGGCACACTTCGAGAAGCAGCCGCCCTCCAACCTCCGCAAGTCCAACTTCTTCCACTTCGTCCTGGCTTTATACGACAGACAGGGTCAGCCCGTGGAAATAGAGAGGACCACCTTTGTAGACTTTGTGGAAAAAGAAAAGGTGAGTTCAAAAGTTTTGTGTTTTTTTTAAAATTATTATTATTATTTATCTTCCACAAGCATGATGGAATAAAAGCAATAATTTCAACCAGTACGTACTGAGCGTGAGCGGAACATCGACTGCTGCCTGACGCGCAGCTCGGACCTGATCAGTCAAAGTGATAAATTACCCGACGTGTGTGAACAAAGCAGCCAGGCGAACAGCAGGGATCAATTTATCCTGAAGGCTGATGGGATTTTAAGAGGTTGTCTGAAAAATTAGTTATCACACAGACACAAAAACTGTTTTATTTCCTGTTAAAACGTCACATTTTCCAAACAAATAAACGCATTATCAATTATTATTTATTTTGTTTTGAAAACTTTTTTTAAACTCACTTTGGCTTGTATTTTTTGAGCTGTCAACAGCGTCCACTTAAAGGTGTGTCAGCAAATATTAATTCTTTAAGCAATATACATATATATATATGAAAAAAAAAGTCGGACCATAACAAATAACCTTAGAATTAAAAATGTGCTTGTTTTATAGTTCCCCTTTTTAACTTATTATACAATTTATTTTTCCTAAGATTTATTGATTAAAAAAAATTGTTAAATTTATAAATAAGTAAAAAGTACAAGTTCAGTAAAAAAAAAAAAAAGTGTGTAGGCAACGTATGCAAAATTTCAAAATAAAGTGCAACAACACTTTAATTCAGGTTTTTTTGGCGAGGAAATCTAAATAAACAAAACAAAAAAGCATTATAAATATGTATATATGTTTTCCCTTTTTTGTATGAAAGAAAAGTAAGTCTGAATCAGATCAAAGCCTGTAAGTCATGTTAGTCATGTACAGATATTCCGTTGTGCAGCAGCAGTGAAGGTCCCATGAGGAGATGCTCTTCTCGCTCTCACTCCGTCCGTTTTGGTTTAATTTTCATAGGAAACGACTGGGGAAAAGACCAACAATGGGATCCATTACAGACTCCAGCTCCTCTACAGTAACGGTGAGTTTGAATTCCATATTATTTATGCAACAATAACAAACACGAGGAGAAGGAGAGCATGAAATAAAGGGACTACCAAGGAAAATTTGATAATTTTATAATGTTTTATCTGATTTGAAACTAAAATCTTCTGTGGAGTTTTAACAAATAAAAATATACCTATGTATTTTTTTTTCTTAGTGTTACGATTACTATTCTTTTTTTTTATTTGATCTAAAAGTTCCTCTAAAAATCCCACTTTTTCTCTTGTATTTGATTTTTATTTTTATGTATTTATTTATTTTTAATGAAAGTTGTGTGGAATAGGTTAAAGTATGAGCCTTCATTTTTCTAAAAAAAAAAAAAAAAAAAAAAAAAAGCCAAACTGTCATCAAATGACTAACTCTGAAAGTTCTCAATGACAGTCTGGACTGAAAGCGCTCATGAAGTGGCTCATGGGGGAAATCACAGTGAATACTTATGATTTGAATGATCCCTGCTTGGGTCAAGGTTTCTCCCACATGTAACGCGAAACTTCATTTTGACAAGTTTCTCTCTCCGCAGGGATCCGGACTGAGCAGGACTTGTATGTTCGGCTCATTGACTCCATGACTAAACAGGTAGGCGGTTTCCTGCGTTGAACTTGCAAAATTCAAGTCCACTTTCGTCCGGCGGTCCTGTAGATCTTGAATGTTGACCCCTCATCCAACTGCAACAACTCTCCTCTTTTCTCCTCCACCCCCTACCTCAAACCCCCATCCACTTTGGCCTCTGCTGCATGTCTGTCTAAGACCCTCAACTTCAGCACAGCTTGATAAACGACCTGTCTTACCTATGGAATACATTTACAGAGCCCCAGAAAAGTAGAGGACGTGTGTCTTTATATGCTCCAAAGCAGACAGGAAGTGAGGATGAGGCGTGTGTGTTTTCTAAACATATTGTGTGTGTGTGTGAATATCTGGTTGAGGTGCATAAGCAGTTGTGTGTTCCAGAGAGACAGTGATGCATGCCAGCTCACTCTTCGAGGACCTTGACCCTCATTTCCTCAATGTGAAACAGAGGAGTGTGTTATGGCCAATTCAATCACACAAAGAAATACAGAGCAGCACATGTTAGCTAGCGCACACTGAGGGAATTCTTTGTGAGGATGAATTAGACAATGAGGGAAATAAGCCCCCCCTCAACGCTGTTTTGATATCAGCCCTTTTGTTTTGCCAATTCTGCCTGAAGTGCCATTTGGCTGGAGGAGACTTCGAATGCCTCCGAATTGGGAAAAAAAAAAAAAAAAAAAGTAGAAGGAGGTGATGTTGTTCATGCCGCGGCGTTTGTGCTCGCATGTTTGTCAGCATGTGAGTGCAGGGTGATCAAGCCCTGGAGAGCATGTTGAGAGGGGTTGGAGGGCCAACCAGACTAGAGTTTTGGACGGGGTGCTGTATGGACCAGATGGTGCACTATACTCCAGTCTGGCAGTCCAACTGCTCACTGTACACTGCATATAAACACACACACGTGCACAAACACATATGTACATGCAGCAGAGCTTACACAGTTTTCCCTCTTACTGTCTCTGTCAGAACAGAGCGTTCCTGTTTAGGAAGGATGGATTCCCACGGCACACACGTTTGCCAGATAGATAAACATTTCCCCCAGATGAAAAGAACATTCTTTTTTTTTTATCGTTTCTTCTTCAGCCTCGTCTCTTCTTGCCAATTATTATGGAATAAAATCCAAACTTTCAACGATTTTAATCTCTGTGTTTGCTATTTTTTTTGTCTCCTGTCTTTAGGCAATCATTTATGAGGGCCAGGATAAAAATCCAGAGATGTGCCGGGTCCTCCTGACCCACGAGATCATGTGCAGGTAACTGTTTTTTAATTGAATTATTTCTTACACTTTGGACATGTCTTTTGCTGGTGTGAAGGGGCAAAGAGAAGGTAAATTCTAAAAGAAATCTTATAATTTTCTTTCAAAGTGGGTTGGGCCCTGGCCTATTTTTGTTGTGTGTCTCTGTGAATGAGTGTGTATGGATCCCTCTCATGTTCAGCTAATTAGGACAAGGAAAAACTCATTACTCAAACCCATCCTCCTCAGCCTGTGTAATACACGCAGTTTGCCGTGTCCTGACAGTGAGCTTTGTGCACGGGGGTGGCAGACTCAGATTTCAAGTCAAATGCAGACACACACACTCGCACACATTCAGTCAGTCGAAAGCAGCAAGCATGAGAAACTCCTGCAAGCCATCGTGTGCATTTACAAATCAATAGAAGCATCACACAGCATGCAACAGTCGCTCACAAAGTAGCCAAGTAGAAATGGACGCATGCAGAGTGTGGCTACTTCCTGGTTATCAAACAAGGCAATTTAGACCACTTGTTTTCATATGCTCCAGGAAACGGTTCAGATCAGAAATCTGATCTGGCTCTCCAAGCCACTGATCCTGAGGGACTGGAGAAAGAAGGAGGAGGGTCAGCTTTGGTTGTCTGTCTCCATCTCGTCCTGCGCACATACAGTTAGCGTCCAGGTAGACGCTTGGAGAACAGAGAAAGTATTTTTGCTTTAAACAGGACACACCACATTGCTGCGCCTTGCTGCAGTCAAACGATTCAAAGAGGACTCGTCACATCAGTATGCAACCCCCCATCTACCCAGCATGCACCACTCCCCAGGTCCAGTGGGACCACTCAGTGACCCACTTCTGAAAGAGAGAAAGAGCGAGGCGGGATACAGGGAGGGGACGATTGCTGAGGAAAAATTGAGAACATAAGATGTCTGGTTGTGTGATGTCTGACAGAAATGGAGCTAACCTGAACCCCGGAGGCTGATTCAAGTTTACATCCAGCCCCGTTTGAGCTCCCCTGCTCTCAAGTTTGCCTAAAATCGCCCCATTGATCCAGCTCAAGAGCCCTGGTTTTACCCCGCCAAGCTAAACAGAAATCCAATTCAGTTCTCTTCCACTAAAATCCCACGCCCTTTTACTCCAGTTTTCTCTTTCCTGAATGCTCATCTGACTTCCTATGTCCCTTTGAGTTGTGTCTTATCTTGCTCTGCCTTGTTGTTCACATCTTGGTGATTCCCCCCTTTATCTGTGTGATTCTGTTCCTCCCTCCCACCCCCTGCAGTCGGTGTTGTGATAAGAAGAGCTGCGGCAACAGGAACGAGACCCCATCAGACCCTGTCATCATCGACAGGTAGGCAAACTTCGCCCTTTGAACTCCGCTGACGTGAAGCCGTGCTGTCACTGCAAACACTAACACGGCGCTGTACATGTGTCAACACGGATTGTGCAACAAACACAGCCAAATGCTGCAGGAAAATGGAAAAAAAAGAGACATTTTCTTTTAATTTACTTGCTGACAAAAGCTATTTTCAACATGTGACTTGACAGGAAAAACTAAAAAGTGCATTTTTTTTCAGCAGTCATCATGCTCTGTGTAAGCAAAACGTGTGAAATGGTGGTAAATTGTACTCCAGTGCAAAGTGAAGTGTGTGAAGTGGAGGAGCGTTTACAGAGCAGTTGAGCTCCGCTTCAAGTGTGGTCAAACAGCATTGTGGTTGTTCTGATGACTTAACTGATGAGCAGTTTGGGTTGCCGCTCCAGTCTGGAGTGTTTGTGTTTCTGTAAATAAATCCCACTCTTGGACTGGCGCTGAAGCTTGTTAGTTGCTTTCAACACACACTTCCACGAGTGTGCGCCTTTCTCCTACTGTCATAAACTACCTCTGAGCAGTGCAGGGGCTGGTGTGATTTAAAGTCTGTTGGATGTGGGGGGAGAAGCCCTGTAGATTTACTGTTTGGCTTGGTTCGTATGAACGTGTGTGGCATACATGCGGA
The DNA here is from genome assembly GCA_036245035.1 of Adrianichthys oophorus. NCBI lineage: Eukaryota > Metazoa > Chordata > Actinopteri > Beloniformes > Adrianichthyidae > Adrianichthys > Adrianichthys oophorus. The sequence goes on along the minus strand of BSAI01000162.1, from coordinate 13,938,394 downwards.
TCGCCACAGGACTGAAAGAAAGCCCTTACAGTGGGGTGATTTTTTTTTTTTTCCTAAAAGAACTGCTCGGCTCTGTATCAGCAGCTAAAACGTAGACTCTTTTACAGTACGTCTGATTTGAATTTGTCGCATTTGGATGTATTTGTGTGTGAGTGGTAATGAGGCAGTGACCTGTGCCATCTGATAAGCACAGCTGTCCTGTTCTCACAACTGCTCCGTCAAAAAGCTGCTCTTTACCTGTGTGTGTGTGTGTGAGTGTGCTCAGTTTGTGTGCGCCACCCTGGTTCCGCTCCACTGAAGCAGAAGGCCTCACCTCAGCGCTCCCTGAGACAGCTGCACCCCACCACGTGGACTCAGACAACAAGCCTGCCCATCACTCCCTGCCATTTTTCTGGTTTGACTTCTGTGTGCATACTTGTTGAGTTTCTTATCTGGCTGCTTTGTGCTCCACTTCTCCTCCTTATGGCTGCTCTCTTGGCTCCCAAACTTTCTGTTGCTTCTCTGCGGAGTGGGCTGATTCCACTGCGAGCAGTTTTTTTTTTTCCACACAGAACATGTGATCTGGTCGCTCGCTGGCGGTATTCCCTCGACGCCCAATGGCTCAGGTGTGAGGCCAGCATTAACGAACAACAAATTAGAGCAGGAGGAGGGAAAACAACAGCAGTATCTCTGTTTTCCTCTCCAGCGAGCACTCTTTCTGGACAGGAAAATAGGTCAGGTGAGTGGAGAACTGCTGAGGAGGGGCTGCTAGCTGTTTCTCAAGGAGGAACTGGATGGGTATAAGGAGGAGGAGGGTTAATAAGCTTGCTCATTTAGCTTCAATATATTCTTGGCAATTGTAATAATCAGGGATTCATAAACAAACAAACAACTGTGAGGCTGAAACTGACTCAATTACCCCGAGTTCCCCTCCTTTAAATTCATAAAGAAATACCATCAGCAGCCCCTCTCCACCCTTGAAGTTATTTAGTTCGTTAAATAAGGGCTCGTTAGCCCTCTGCTGTTTCGCAGAGATGATTAGATTTTACAGCCCTAATTAGCCGGGCTAGCTCTAACTCCTCTGGAAGAGTAATGGGTCTGATTGCCTAATTAGCTCTCTCTCGTTAACATGGGAGAAACAGGCCACTGCAGCAAAACTGCAGGAATGAGGGAAAATAAAGTCAGCTAATGAGAAACTTATTTGATTGTTAGGAGAACAAATCTGACACACTGTGGATCGGCAGCGCTCTGACGAGGAGAATGACTATCAGCTCCCTCTTTATCATGTTGGAATGATCATTTTGTTCTGGTTTTAGGGATTTATGCAAACCCACGTGGCGACACTTCTGCTAGGAAATGAATCTGTTTAGGGTACGCTTGCACTTTTGTTATCTTTGACTAAAGTTTCCACAAACGAACTTGATTTGTGCATCCGCTTAAGAGTCCTATCTTTGAACTTTCTCTATTCAGCGATATATAAAAAAAAAATACATAAGTTTACTCCTTGAATCAAACTTAAGAGGTGGTGAGTTTTGAGAAATTCAGGCCTGAGCATCAGTTGCAGAAAAAGAAAAAAAACATGTGGAAGGTGAGATGATCCTGAACATTTTCTCTTGATAAATGCATTTGGATCCGTTTTAGCTCCCCCACTTTCACAGAATAAAAAAAACGGAACCTTCCAGTTCTTTGTTCCAACTTTTCGACTTTATTTTTTTTGTTGGCGAGTTAATTTATAAGCAGCATATGGTTAGTTTATTCAGCTGCAAGAATGGGTTTCAAATTTGTGCGCAACTATGCAGTTTCTCTTATTTTATTAAATTAGTCCTTTTTTAAGCTACTCACTATGTTTACTAACAAAAGGAAAAAGAAAATCCAGAGACAAACTAATTTAATACCCTTCTAGTTTTGTAGAAAAAAATAACTACCAACCTTTGTTTTAATTGTTTAATCAGTTTGTCAAATTACTAAATATACTAAAATATGAAGAAACATGTTATTGTCTATTGATAAAAGACAAAAAAGTGATACAATGTTTATATAAAAATACATGTTTTCCAGGTAAAAAAAAAAGATCAGAAGACAGTAGTTATGATTCTTCCGAGCAAATACAACAATATTTTGTACTTGACTGAAAGATATGGATCAGAATACATTAGAAAAGCATACTTAGAAGGACTTTTACAATTTCCAAGTGGCGGTTACTGAGACTGAAACAGCAAAAGCACATGGGTTCTATTTAAACATGTAGTAAAGTAAAGGTGCAAATGATCTTAAAACTCTAAAAGCTGGTTCTTTTTATAGCATTTTGTGTCTTCACATCAACACAATGCAATGTGTTTTAGTGATTCTATCTATCGAAAAAGTCCAATCGGAATAAAAAAAAAAAAACGCTCTCTTTGGGGGTGTGACTGCCCCTGCAGCGCCATGTGTCCTCTCGTGCCTCCTACCACCTGTGTCCTGTGGCTCTTTCCTACTCATCCAACTCCCATAAGCCGACTGCAGGGCCTCCCCCAGGCAGGGAGAGCCTCTCTAGAGGAGCAATAGAAGAACTGTTCACAGAGATAAGCATCCACTGCTAAGGCCTTCATAGCCAATGATCCCTTCTTTCTGTCTAGGTGGGGCAATGTTGTCTCTGCTTGACCTGCACAAACTGTTATTCCATGTTTGTTGCTGTCGTTGAGTGTATGCATTTAGCTGTTTGGATTTGCACACACTCCTGCAGCCCGCTGTTCATGTTGCCCATTTCCTCGCATGCGTGTCTTTGCTTGTGTATCCACATCGGTGATGGTTATTTTCCCAGGAGTGAGTGTGTGTGTTGATAGAGGCCATTTCCTGACGAGTGTGTGTATGTGTGAGCGTCTTGAGTGAAGAATGTCGGCCAGGAAGTGCTCCTCCCGGAGAGAGTGATGTCATGGCCAATGGCTTCCTGTTCTATTAACCCGTGGAACAGACAGACTCTCGGCTTCACAGTGGGTAGTTTGCACTTTTAGGTCAGGTTTTGGTTCACCTTTCAGCTGCTACGAAACAGGTAGTTGAGCAATTTTACAACAGAGTATCTTCAAGTTTGTCTGTCACAGTGTATGATGTGGGGAACCCCATTATTGTTTCGTTGTTGTGTTTGGATGCACTTCCCGGGGTCAGAGGTCACGTGTTGCCTTGGCTAGGCTAACGTTCACTTGTGAATAATGTATGCCATTGACTTTGTGTCAGCCATGCCAGCCCCCAAGCAGAGCCCACCCATGTTTAATTCATCCAACTCATCTGTGTGAGTGTGTGTGCGCGAGGATGTGCCTCCAAATATGTGTGTGTGTCATTTAAAGGGCCCAGTCGGCACCTGTCCAGCCATTAGCCCCTTTCTCATTTGCATTTGATGTTAATGTGGTTTACTGGCAGCACCTTCCGTCCCTGTAGTTTAGTTTCACTTTCGTAACTGTCATATTTGTAGGAAGGTGAACACTTAGTGCAGCCTTCCCACATTTGCAATGATCTATCTGGTGACACATGGATATTTTTGTCTTTTTCGGTCATATTTTCCTCTACGATTTTGACGCGCCATATTTTTTTTTCTATTTTTTGTTTGTTTTTCTAACCCTCTATCAATGGCTTGACATTTCCCTCCAAGACAAAGAAAAAGCATGAAACTAAGTCAGGATGCTCTTTGAGTGACGTTACTTTTGCTTGGTGCTAAAAAGCTTCTTCGATATATATGATTGGCATATGTGGAGACATAGATTCTAAAACTACTGGTATTTTGGATTCATTTTGATGAGGCGGGGGCAGATGGATTAGATGTTTTGGGAGGCTTTGAAAAGGACTAGCCCTGAGCTGTGGTGTTTGTGTGGGGTTCAGGGGCAAAGAGACAGAGTTGCTGGCTCATCGATATGCAGGCAGGCCCCTTCTCCCTCAGGTGCTAGCTGCCTCACAAATCTGCCTCACACACATTTCAAAGCACACAAACACAGAGAGAGATGCTACTCTCAGTCTCAGATAAACTCCTACACGCCACGCAAATACGTATGCAGACATACGCATGCCAAGTTAAAAGAATCCACAGGCATGCAAAAAAATGTTTCGTATATGAGAAACAGAGAGCCACGCTGACCTGGAGCTTTCTGCATCTGTTTGGCTGTGTTCTTATTTTTTTTCCCCTGCGGTGGTTTCCTTACCCCCGCACCACCACCCCCACCCCCTAGCGTGCCCCAGGGGACGGACGGCTGTGTTGATTGACAGCAGGGGAGTTTGGAGGTCGAGGAACCTCTAAAGCAGCATTGCTACTTTCTTTAGCCCTTTCACCCCCAGCAGCTAGCACCCTTTCATTTAAGGACACCTCACAAAAAAAAAAAAAAATAGTACCCCATAATTTTTAGTATATATATACCTTGTTTTAGTTTTATGAATTGTCAGTAGTAGTGAATTACCAAAAACCATGTGTCATGCGTGTAAAAAAATGCACTGGAAATATGCATATATTGAAGGGTCTAACAATTAATTTTTACAGCAAGTCGATTTATATCATGATTTCACTCGATATTAGTTCATATTGAGCGATCCAATTCGTCCTCTGTTGTTTTTACACATCAAAATAACAAAAACAGAACCTTGTTAGAGCATTCTACCACACTGTAGGTCACGTCTTTGCTAAACACATTGGACTGTGAACAATGACCTGATCAATTTTTGTTGCCATCACGTGGGTTGTCCGCTGTAATGGCACTTGGTAGTTTTTACGTGAAAGCAAAAAAAAACTACAACATTTCAATCCAAGTAGTATTTTCCAATGTCAATATAATCAATTTATTTCATTTTGAGAGGATTTTATAATGGCATGGGTCAATTTGATTGACAACTTGTCTTTTGTGGTTGATCTGGTTTGATTGTAGGAATATAAATCGATTCATCAATTCATCGTTACGCTCCTAATATTTTCTCTTTTTGTGTAAATCTTAATTTTTGTTTCCTTCAGTAAAAAAACAGAGCTGCTTCATTCTTTATAGGTGCTTAAGTTAATGATCTACAGCTGAGAACAGGTAGCATAGTGTTTAATAAGGTATAAAAAAACATCTTGACTTCAGGATATAAGGAGGTTCTTGATTTCATTTTTTTTTTCTTCTTCTGGCTGGAGAACCCGTAAATAGCACTGCAATAGCTGTATTTTCTCCCCAAACTGCTTTGTCATGATTGCTTGATTTCCCTGCTTGACCTGGCTGCTTTTCTCCGTTCTCCTCTCCCCCTTTTGTGTTAGTGTTTGTTCTCTCCCATGAATGAGGGGTTTAGGTTGGCCAGGGCTGACCCAAATGAGTAGCGTCCTACTTCTCTGGGAGCTATTTAAGACATTTTTGGTGTTGGAAATTACAGGCTGGGGAGATAGAGATAGAACCGAGGTTAAACAGAATTGAGATATATTTACCGTACGAAAAGCCTCGTGTGTCAGCGTGCGGAGTGCTGCGAGCAAGGGAGGAAAGAGGAACGTTTTCCAGGATTTAGTCCGTGACTTGCCCTGGAAGATGCGCTCAATTTGCTTTTCAAATGAGGCGTGAAGAGCACGAGTGTGTGCCTCTTGGTGTGATGCTATACATTCAGACGTGTGTGGTTATGTGTGTGTGGCAGGGCTTTGTTGTCTCACTGCTCTGATGTGTGTGGACAGTGTAGCACACAGCCCACTAAGTGCTCTCTCACAGCCAATGTGTTACATGGCTGCCTGTTGTTGCTACTCTTAATTGAATAGACACACCAGCCCCTCTCTGTGAAGGATACTCAAGCCTTTTCTCATAGTCGGCTGAGCCCGTGTGTCACCCGGCAGAATAGCCTCAAGCTGCCCTGATCTCTGCCATCACCCGTGATTTATTGTTTACTGATAACTGTATTTTTTGGAGCATAAGTCGCAGGACCAAAAAAGAAAAAAACATACAACATAAGTCGCTTTGGAGTTTAAGTCGCACCTTTGGGAGAAAAGTGCAACGCTTCTGAACAAATCCACTAAGCCTGGTGTAAAGCTGCGCTCACACAGAGCACGATACACGCGTCAAATTCACATCCGCTGACTCTTTTGACGCTCATCAAATCCAATGCTCAGTCCTTGTCCAAAAATGTGCTCATAAACTTGATGCTTCCATCATGTGTGGAAGAAACTATCATCACGTTTTTAACATCGTCACTACATTGAACCATTGACAGTTTATAACACATTTAAAATGCTTGAAAGACACAGATGATGTTGAGTGATCAGGTTTATTTGTTTCATAGAGCACCACAGAAGCATCGATAATCATGTCTCCATGTTTTTTTGTTTCGTTTTTTTTTATATGGTGATCTTTATCTAATCCTGCAAGAGCTGCGTCTGAATCATGGCACTTTCAGCTGTACTTCTGTCTCTCTGGGGCCTGGTTGATGACTTGCTGTCCCGCATTGTCCAAGGAAGGAAAAATATAAAAACAAGAATAATAATGTTTGTTTTGGACAACACTTCTTCTGCTTCACTGTCAGTAGCAAATACTGACAAACACCTATAGTGACCTCTAGCGATTGTTGGTGACAAAGAACCGCTAAAGGGAAACTAACTGGTTGTTAGTGGGAAAAAGACGAATATATGAGATTATCTATGTTTTAAAAAAATCACTAAGTCACTTCTGAGTTTAAGTCACATCCCCTAAATAAAAAAAGAACATAAATTACTGCGACTTATACTCCAAAAATATATATAATATTTCTGTTAAAAGCAAACACAGACAACATGCTTCATGCCAGCTTCATGTCCCCTCCCTCCATGGTGTCTCACTTCCAGTTTTCACTCCAGCCCCATTTTTTATTTCTGTACCTCAGCGTTGTAGCCCAGGATGTAGGTCCAGGTGTCCAGGATGAGTGCTCGTGACCTGCTGTGCCCGAGCAAGATGTATGGTCTGTTGATTGTTTTCCATCAATCTGTCCAGGAAGAATGGATCGCTGGCCAGGCGCTGTGAGCGCCGCTCTCGGTTTCACATGTCACAATGGAAGGAAAAGCTGCCCAGCATGGGGAGGGGGTGTTCACTTTGATTATTTACAGAGATTCTGCAACAAAGCAGAGGCATTTAAATTATATTCCTGTCATTATCTACTGCAACAATATTTAATCGACATGGAAAACATGAAATGGAAAATACCTAAAGGCAGTTTTGTAACTATCAGTCTCTCCAAGTTCTGCTGTTTTGCGTCTTCTCTTATATGTGATTTTGTGCCATTGAGTTTGACTCATTTGAGATGTGCTGTTAAGGGACTAAAGGAAAATCTTCAAGGGAGTTGTGTGCCATATTTAAATGAAATGCGTGGATGTCATCTTGCAGACAATAATGGTCAACAGTGCTGTTCTATCAAAGGGATGATGAATTCTTACATTGCTAATATATTCCTTTTTACTTTTTATTTTGCATTAATCATCAGCAAATGAGACCCCAGCACATGTCACAGTTCTACATCAAAAAGCAGAGCTGAATTTAAAGGCCTTTGTTTGTGTTTATGTAACTTGTGAGGGGAGACAAAGTAAGGCGTGGGCAATCGACTGAGACACTTTGTTGTTTTACACCGCCTCAGCCCCTTCATGTGTGCGGTGCTCGCGTTGTTGGTTTGTTTACCAAGTGGCCTGACCTTACAGAGAGGAATGTTCACTCGTTTCCTGCTCGGTGTCTCCTTCTCTTCTTTTCTTCTCCCCTGCTCTGTTTGCCCCTGCATGTGGGTCTCTCTTTAGTCCTCCCACTCAGAACTCCGGATTTAACTCTGAAGCTGCTTCTGGTTAATCACACTTGGAATCTTCCTCTCTGTTTGAGTGCTGCTCCTTGAGCTGCACGCGGCACGGGAGAAAGTCGCGCTCATTACCACCGTTATTGGCTTCTACAGTGCAAAAGCTGTAATTTACACGAGGTGACATTCTATTCGCATACACACAGACCTTTGCAACCTTTTTTCTGGAAAACAATTAACGGCACCCTTTTCTCTTCTTCCCTTTCTCCTGATACCTTTCCTCACTCCTCCCTCCCTGTTCCTCTGGCTATTGTCTTCGCACAAACTTGTGAAATTCACAGACAAAATAATGATGTGTGAAAGAGAAAAGTTGCTTGGGAACATGTGGCTGCATGCTTTTGCGATACAATTAGTCTGAGGAGGCATTTTCAAGAAACTCAAAAGTGTTTTAGGAGTCATTCCAATCATTTTTTGATCTTTTGTAAAAGGGTTCCAAATGGCCTTTTTATGATGATTATGCCTTTTTCTTAGCCAAAATCAGCATAACTTTTTCATTTTATGTCACAGTTTCTGCAGAGCGGCAGTAGTTCTTTAGAAATTTGTCTCTAAGTTGTGGGTGGAACTGTTGGCACAGAGCAAGCCTGCCCCATGTCCCATCATCCATCTGTTTGCATGCTTTCCCACAAACTTACAGCCCTTCACACCCGAATCCATCATTACCAGTGCAACAAAAATGGCGAGTAATGTTGAAGCTCGGACAAGAAAAGCAAAGACTTACATGGATCTTGTCGTCTGCAAGTGGATGCATCAGAATGGAGCGCTAGCACCTACATCGCTGCTACAGGCTTCTTCAAACTGCATTTTTCCGTTTACATTGACTGATTTACAATTTGAACATTGAAAAACTCAAAAACACAATTTTAAGCTTCATTTTCTTTCTACGTGTCCTTCATCATGGGAAAAATTCTACAAGAACAAGTTAAAAACATCAAAAGTGTGATTTTCATTGGAGTGGGTCTTCAAACTTTGTTAAATTTGTACCGAAAGCATCTACATCTCCTCTGCGTTGACCTCAGTAAAGACCCGCAGCCCACAGAGGCACGGCCAAACACAAAAACAAACGTACAAGCGTGCAGTTAATGAAGCTCATCTCTCTTCTGTCATGGCGCCCATGTAAGGATGACAAGATGTTTACACACACAATCACCACAGCGCCTCTGATGTGGGCCGGGATAAAAGGAAGATGAAAGAAGAGGAAAAAGAGGAGGCAGAGACGTGTGAGTGAGCGTTAAGCACGGGCTGCTTTTCTCTGTTTGACAGTTGTAACAGTACCCCACTGAGAGAGAAGGAGAGGCAGGCAACTCAGAAGATGTACCTGGAGAAATACATCCTGAAAAGGAAAGTCTTTTTTTTTGTTGTTTTTTTGTGGAGGACTTCTCTAAACTCAACTATTCGAAAGGAAACAATTAGATCCACCCTCTTCCCCTTGTCCCGCAGTGTAGATTGCAAATGAGCAAACCTGGCATTTATCACATTACAACAAACATTTATTAAAGCCGGTTCCCCTCTAAAGCTGTAGTGATAACAGTGGGTAATTGCAGAGACTGGCTCTATTAGTTAAGTATGCCTAATGTCACTGCCTCAGAGCATTAATGGACGCTGTAGTATTATGTTCCTCCGCTCATTACCACCCCACTCCCCTCCAAAGCAGATAGGCACACACAAAAACCTCACACACCAATCCACGCACCCTCTCTCCCCTCCATTGACCCTGCAGCGGGAGACTGTGCCAGTCTAATGAGAAATGGAAAACACAACTCAGCGAGCTCCAAGAAGCACACACACTCACGCACACACCCTCGCACCGGCACTCTACGGGAGACATTACAAGAGGACAGAGGGGTACAACACCATAATCACACACGCTCAGGGAAACAATTGCGCCGTTATCAGAGTGATCACATTATAAAAGTTTAATAAACACCAAACGGCCTAATGCTGAATTACCCTGCATCTGCCCTGTGTTGTGCCAGGCTATAATTAGTGATTTAAACGAGACAAACAAATGCTTTTTAGTCACAATCGACAGCTGCTCACAATTTTTTTCTCTATTGCGTGGACATTAATGATCTTGTTTGCACAGAACCAAAGGAGGAAGAAGGAGGATTTCTTTTTTTAATTAACTGATCTAGACACGGAGACGTCCCGCATAGAGGCCACCAAACAAACACTAGAACTCTTCATAGGAGTTTGGCTTAAGCTGCAGTCTGTTTTTTTTTTAAGTGGCACTTGAGATCTGTATAAAGAGAGATGGATGGGTGCTTGAGATTGCTGAGGAGGAAGAGAGATAATATGAGGGAGGGGAGGGGAGGTTGTGATGGTAGTTGAGAGAATAAGAGAAGCAGGAAGAAACAGTGCCGAATGAGTGATGTGGAGGAGGACAGGAGGGTTGTGTGTCTTCTCTGAGAAGTGTTCGTATGCGCGCATTGAAATCAATGACAGTTTATAATTTGCCATTACAAGAGCCTATCACTTTGTATTGGTCTCCCATTTTCATTTATCAATATTACATCAGGACTCCTCTCAGTGTGAGGTGGCAGCAAGGTGAGAAAACGGCTGTGGACAGAGAAGATGGCTTCGGTCCAGGTTCTGTGTGTGCGCGTTGGTGGGATAGTCAGCTGAGGGGGAGGAAGGGGGCATCTGCTGCTGAGGTTGGAAAAAAACATCGCTTCCAGCATACACAAATGTGCAAATGGACGCCCCAACCTTGCACGTCTGTATATGTGTGTGTCTTCATCTGCTAGACTACTTTTGTGTGTCTTTGCGAGTGTGTGTATGTTGCCAGCTGAGTGACAGCTTAGTATTGATCTGTGGGAGGCCTCTGTGTCATTAGACCCAGTATGGACCAGCAGGCACACGTGGAGGTCAGGGCACAGAGTTTATATGTGCATGTGTGTGTGTGTCATTGAGTATGTGTGTGTGTGCGTGCAGGACGGTGGGACTAAGCGTTCAGCAGTGACAGGCTCAAACCTCTGAAAGAAAATCAATGGTGTCATAAGAGGAAGGTTTCCTCCAAGCCGTCTTCTCCCTCTTTCTTCCCTCCTCCTCTTCCTATTCTTCTCATCTTTACTCCCTTTTTACAAAAAAATTCGTCATCTGGGAGGTCACTCACAGAACCCCCATTTATACATTTAACACCCCCCCAGACACACACACACATATATATATATATATTCACTCCTCTGAGTTGGGATGGGGATGGGGGGCTTGTGTGATGTGTGGATCAATTGATGGGGAGGAGGGGGTGTATCCCAGCAAAAACCGAGACATTAGTGACAGAAGTGATCCTGGATCAGCCCTCATTAACTTAAAGGGCATAAGGGAATGTTTGTCCAGATGAAAGAAGTGACCCCAACCCAGGTCCAATTAACTGACAAGGGCAGAGACACGGGTTGATCTGCTGGCTTGCATCGTTTTGTTTTGAAAAAGTTATGTTCCAACTAATAAATAAATATAAGTTTTTGTTATGAATATAAGTTGTCCTTCACTTATTTATCATTGAAGCTGAGAACAAACAGGCTGTTGATCATACACTCACACAGAAACACACACAGGGCAAGCATCCACCTGTTCTTCTCCCTCTTATGCCTGGGGGGACTGCCTATGCTAGATAACAGTTTGAGTGGGCCTGCTGCAAAACACTAATCAGACCTAACACTGCCTAATTAGCACAGAGTCCACTGATTGGCTTACAGCAATAATTAACACAGGTGAGAATAATTAGTTCCCCATAGACCTGTTTGTGCTTATGTGTGTGTGTGTGTGTGTGTGTATATGGTTGAGTGTATGTGCATGTGAAGGATGTTATTATGCAGCCTTGGTCCCCAGTGAGACTGAGGAGGCAAAGAGAAGAATCAAACTCATTACTGAAACCAGGCCAACCTGTGTTAGGTGCTCTGCTTTCCCACACCCAGAGAATTAGCCACAGAGAGATCCACCACCAATTTTTTTTTCCACGTGTTTTTTTTTTTTTTGTTCTTCACTTCCACTTCATCTCATTCCCTAAAGCACCTCCCCACCACCACCACCTCCTCCACCTGAAAACAGAAGGTGCAGTTGGTAGTTTGAGGAACTTCACCGCCAGGTGAACCTGGAAAGATGAGATGAATCACAAACTCTGTCTCTCTCAGATGATTCGATTCTCACTTTTATCCTCTATATTGCCTTTTGGATCACTCCTAAGAATTGTTTATGAAAAAAATTAGGGATGCACCAAAAAGATAATTTCGTCCCAAGCCAAAAAACAATTAAAATGCTTGGCCGAAATCCAAATCATTACTGATTAGTTATCATATATGGATGTTACGTTTTCATAGTGTCTTAAATATTGCATAAGAATTTATTTTAGACATGTTTTTTAAATTATATCAAATCAAAGCATCAATTCAAACAGTAGATAGGAAACATTTATCCAGGTACACAACATAACCAAGGGACATTTATCAATAACAGTACTTCAAAATAGAAAGGAAGGAAACCATGGCATCTGAAAAATTTTATAATTGTTTTATACAGACAAAAAGTCTTCTAAAACTATACTTCCATTATCTTATCTGTAATTCAGTTCGCTTTGGCACTAGTATTTACAAACAATTTCATTTTTTCAAACAAGTTGGCCACAGACAGAGTGCTGCTTTCCTTTTAGCTGAGGTAGTCTCGTTGTGCTGTTCCGGGTGTTTGGCTTTTTAATTACACATTAATGCTACAGGTTTTAACAGACGTTCCCCATCTTGATAAATTAGTTCCACATCTGATGCAAATGGAAGTTCTTTTGTCACTTTAAAACATCTCCATATTGCCGATCATCATCTTTGCGCATTGATTAACAAGACTTGCATCATCGTGTCACATGTCACTATTTGGCTATTTGGCCTTACTTAAACTCGCTCCCACTGACGGCCAAAAGTGACTTTTTCTGCAATATTCGGCCAAATATATGCAGTGGCCAAATATTCGGTGTATCCCTAATAAAACACACACACACACACACACACACACACACATATATATATATATATATATATATATATATATATATATATATATAATTCTGCCAAGTGTAATCTTCCTCTTCATATAAAAATCTTAATCACACACAGGCTTTTCCTGCACCATAAAACCCCAGCCAGCCTTGCTGTGCAAGACATCAACCATCCAACTATGTGTGTGCTGAAAAGGATTTTTTTTTTTACCTATTTCATTTATTATTTTGACAAGCAATGTTTTGCTGAAAGTCTGCTTGGTCTTCATCACTCCATAAGCAGCATGGTCTTTTTCCATCTTCCTCTTGCTAGTTGTTTTTGTCAAAGTCTTTGATCAGATAGACATCACACATAAGAAGACAGATGCGCAGACATTGACTGGGATTGTGTGTGTGTGTGTGTGTGTGTGGTGGTGGTGGTGGTGGTGGTGGGGGGGGGGTCCATATCGGAACACAATTGACGGCTTGTCACTTTTAACTGAGGCACAACTGTATTTAGTTAGGTGCTATAGTTGAAGATAGATGGAGGCGCTGTGACACACACTCCTCTAAAGCTTTTTATGTGCTAAATAAATAACAAGCAATGATGTAAATTGGTGTTTTCCTGGAGTGTGCGGCTGCTCCTGGGATGTATTTTTCATGTCACTGCGTTTTGGAGTGGTTTAGGAGTGCGGGATGTACGAATAATGAATTTAACCCCGCAAACATACAGTTTTGCTGTCACACACATGGAGGGAGATTGTTTACCTGACCACAGGTGCACTGCAGCATTGATGTGATGCACATTTGAGCTGATTCCCGCCCCCATCTCCCTCTCTGTACAATTGTTCTCCACCCACCAGGATCCACGGAGGCGCCAAGGGCGAGATCAGCCTATAACTATAAAACAGTAGAGACACAGTGGAAGAGGGAAGCTCATTGTTGGCTGACTGATCTCCAGTCTCTCACTGACAAGCCTCAGTGTTTGCTACATTTTTTTTTATGTTCTCTTCACTCGTGGTAAACACTTGCCTCTCATAACCGCCAGCTACTACCTCTGTCACACCGCTGCTGTCAACACAACACTGACTCACACTGTAACTCCCTACTGCAGCCGCACAGCTCACAGAAACACACACTAGGGAGATGTATGCATGAGCAGAATGGTTGTACTCAAAGGAACTTAAATGCTTATAAGAGTTGTTAAAACTGTGTTTATGGAAAGCATTTGCATAGTGTTCACATCACTTTCTGGTTCCTGCATCATTGTCCTTTCCAAACACACATAGGATGCACTTCAGCACCACAAAATCTCTCTCAATGTGCCTCCTTGACAAAAAATAAATAAATAAATAAATAAAGGGAGGTTGATTGAAGCAAAACAAGGAAGGCTGCTTTTTTCATATTTCCTGTTTCAATAATTAATATGCATGAGTTTTATGGCCGCTTAAGATGCGATCAATTATTCATTAACAGCATGTTAATTGCGTCCACATTCGTGAATATTTAACCAAACACTAAATCAATGAGGTCGAATGAGAAGCAATATGGACATTTTATAAGCTTTGCTTGAAAAAAAAAAAGGCTTTAATGAAAACAGCAGATTGAAATGCAAACATGCAGGGGAAACTTAATAATAGAGAGTTTAAGAAGAAGCGGACAATGTGAATAAATGCGCAAGTTGTTGACTTGGAATCGTAGAGTAGGAAAGACTTGGCCTTTTCTTTTGCTTTTGTGTGTGTTTTTTCTAGAGTCGTCTCCATTTTTAAATGAAAAGGATGTAATCTCTCCATCTCTGCCCACTATAGCCAGCCTTTTTTCCCTCTCAAAGACTCCAGACACTTTTGTCCTGGATCTTTGTGTTTCCTCTGTGCATGTGTGTGTCTGTACAATCTTTGTTGTGCTGCATGTCTGTGTGTGTGTGTGTGTCACAGCAGCGTCTGGACAGTGACATTTCTCTGCTTGGATAACCATCACGCCCTCTGTCCCTCTGTCCCTCCAGCCATGACGCAGGGTAATGTCACCTGTCAGTCTCAGACTCCTACTTACAACTGCTGCCCCCCTCAGTTCCCCCGCCCAATCCCAAATGGAACACCACCCTCTCGCTTTGACCCTAACCGGTCTTCCCCTAGACCTCACCTGAGAGGCAAAGCTTTCCTCCTGCTTTTGTACTTCTCTCCTTTACCTCATAGGATGCTGGGTCCTCCGCTGTTTTTTTCAATGCCTGATATCTAAATGGCAACCACACCCTGTTCCCCCTATTATATTTACCGCCAAGACTGGAGAATACAGCTTGAGAAGTATAGTAAAAAGGTGGGAAGCTAACTTTTTTGCCTGGACCCTGGCGAGCTCTATGCCTGTTTTCAATTACTCACTGTGCACTGGCAGGGTGGAGGTTTTTGGGTTATATGGGAATGTAATTGACTATAACTGCCCTCTTAACATTAACCAGGTGTACTAGCTGGGTGTGTGAGATTAAGCCTGGCATCCTCGCTGTTATGATGTGTGTGAACTGTCTTTGCGCTTGTGTTGATGTATTTATACCCTTCTTCTGTGAGGCGCTGCCCATTACCACTGCATTTTCCAATGTGCTGGTTTGTGTGTGCATTTGCTAGTAGGTCGATGCAAGAAGCAGAGAAAAAGTGAAAAAAAAGGCAGGATGCAGATACGACCTGCTTCAAGGGGGGCCCAGACTTTACAAGGGCAAAGTCAAAATGGGTTCATTCACAAGGCTGACACACTTTGATTTATAAGCACAAGGGTGTGCAGCCTACAGGGCAGTAGCCCACAGGCGATCGCAGACCTGCACGCCGGCGGGGAGAGGTGGTGGAAAACCATTGTGGAGAGTTTGTGTGAAAGAAGCATCAACAAGCTGTCAATCAAGCCCTTGTCAAACGATTGTCACTCTTCCATAGAAGAAGTCCAAGGGAGAACGGGAGTCCCTAGGACCCTGAGGAGGAGGAGGAGGTGCTGGGGGCAACAGGGAGTAGGTGATTGTCTGTCTGTCTCAGTGACTCCAGCTTGATTTGATATTTGATACCGAGCATGTGGCATTTGAATGCAAATCTATTTTGATTGTCTCAGCATCTGATAGGGTTAAGAGGAGTCTATAGGGGATTTGCATGTATGCACATGTATCAGAAAGACTGGAAGGAGACAGACACCCCAAAAATAAGAGAGAATTATTCAAATGGATTATATTACAATTCAATTCACTTGCGTTGGAACCTTTTTATACTCATCGTATTATAAAGATGTTTAATGTGGAAGGTTATGGATCGGCTGTGAAGGGAGTTGCCTCTGGCTCTCTGATGAAAGAAACTTGTGTTTATGCGTGCATTAGAAAAAAAAGTGAGGTGGGATAATTATTTTACCTGCATGTACATGAATTGCCATTTTAAAAGAAGCATTAAAGCAGGGAGACGGATAGATGGATGGATGGATAAAGTCTGAATTACTGCAGTCTGGAAATCCGAGGCTCAGTTCCCCCCTCTCCCCAATTAGAGCACTGATTTCTGAAATGCCATAATACCCATTAATTAGCAGGCTGCTATTTTCTCAGTGATTTGGTTAATTAGTCTGCGAGGCTCCACACTATCTGTTCCATTATTGTTGGGTTGAAGCCATACAGACACACGTGTGTAAAACGAGAGATTGCCTTCAAAGCATATTCACCAGAAACACACTTCACAACTAACATTCACAGTGTACTCACTGCAACAATTTCATAGAGTTGAGTGACCCTGATTTAGGTGACACCATCATAAGCTCCAGTAGGAGCAACATGAAGCTGAGCGGAGAGGGTGTGGATGAAGGGACAGACACAACTGCTCCCTCCTGCAACACACTGAAATACCAACAACCAACTTCAATGTGCCATCCTCCTGTGGGAAACAACGGCTTTTCAGCCTCCATGTAATGACTTGGCATGTGCAGCCCCCTCTCCGATTCGACAGTCCATCAGTATCTCCCGCCAGACAGACAAGCCACTGACACAGCACCACAAGGCTGGAGACCTCTTCAATCACTGCCTCACTTTTCCCTGTCCATCAGGTAACAGAAAGCCATGATTGATCTGTTGTTTCTCCACGCGGGTAGAGCAGAGAAGTTGTCTTGAACTAAAATAAGGAGGCTCGGTTGGTGTAACAGGGCCTTTCATGAGTTTATTAATCATCGTCATTAATAATGCAGCCCTGCTGTGGGTCTTCTTATATCTTGTGTGTGTTTACACATGAGTGTGAGAGGGTGTGCTCACGCTCCTCGCAGCTCAACGAACTTCACAAGTGTCCCATCACCACTTTAATCAAATTACTTATGAACCAAAATTGACAGTTTTCATTAATTATAAAGGATTATTCTAATTGCGATTCAAATTTATTCATTTAGAACAGAAGGCATTCAGTAATGTTTCAGGAAATTTGCATATTAAATGGAGAGGGGAGGCCATTAGCTATGCTAATGTATGCATGATTCCTTATTTTGTGATTGGTGGGCCATATGTAGCAGGCTGGGGGTTTGCAGGTGAGGAATCTAGAAGAAGCTGTAATATGTTTGATAAGCACAAAAAAGATGCAAGGCCAAAGCACACCAGTGCTCATGTATGTGTGCACATACACACATAAACATATATGGACCGTGTGAAGCCATGCATCTCTGTTTCGAACCAGTCTCCCTCTGTCCCACTACCTCTCTGCCTCACATTTGTCTCCACTTTCTGCTTCCACATTCCTCCCTTAAGAGCCATTGGAAGGAGCCACTATTCACCCAACATCCAGCTCAGCACATTAATTAAGTTTCTGATTTCTGATCCTGCTGCATTTAGAAACATAACCTTGAGCCTGTGTACCGTCACAGTCATAGTCATGATTTAATATGGTGCTTAAATGGAACAAAAAGAAGGAACTTTGCAAGCTGCACATTCATCCCCACAATGTATGATGCTGGTCCCGGGTTGACACAATGCTCTTTATCAAGCTATATATAGCCGATGCATTATGCATTAAGTTTAACATGTGCTTAAATCAACACTGTTCAATGTAAATGGATCAGTCTTCAGCAAAGGCAGAAAGGAGAGCAGTTAGGGCAAATGAGTGTGCTGCGGGGTACACTGCCAGACACACCAAAGAGCGCGGTCATACACACCCTCCGGCTGTGCGGCGGTGTCCACCCCGGCTGATGACAGGGCCATTATTCACTGGTCAGTCCCATGAGGACAGGGCTTGGGGCTGGGCAGGGTAGCACAGCGTCCCAGCATGGCAGGACAGCGCTGAGGTGAGCAGGACCAGGACCCTTCATTGCTCCTGTGGTCTGGGGGCCTGGAGCCTCTCTGCTTCTCTCTCTTTGTCTCTGTCTCCATCAGATTAATGGGCCGGGCCTGACAGAGGAAGTGTTTCAATCAGCACCGCCTGCCAAGATTGTCCATCATTCAGACAGCCTCTTATTCATCATGGCTTTGATTCGGAGGCACACATACACACGCATGCACAGATGTTTATTTGCTTGCATATATTTGGTTGCATTTGTTGCTGTGGAGGAAAAGTGAGTCCACAGGTTGTTTTATTATCAGACTGTGAGTCGTTGGACCCTTGCACTGCTTTCTCCATTACTCTTCACAAATCGGAGCAACCGCTTCGCCCGTCTCGCCTTGCTTCCAGCATGATTTCTCAGTTGAATTTTGAATGATCCTTTTTGGATGAAATGGATGAAACACAATTGGTTAAGTGTCCCTGGGACTTCTGTCCCCAAGCTGGCACCGGAGTTCCTGCTCAGCGGAAAGCGAGGAAGATCTCTCCCAAGCGGGGCCTTTCGTCCTGAGCGGCATAGACGCAGTATGGATCTATCCCCCTCTCGCAGCCCCTACCAACCATCGCCCTCCTCCAGGGTCCATTTGTTCTGAGAAATATTTAACGACAGGGCAAATTCAACTGACGCGACATACACACACAGCAAGGAGATAAAGAGGAGGCTGGGATGATGCGAAGAGTGAGCTGGAAATGAATTTTTCAGCACAGTGAGATGTTCCATTTGAATAAATCATGACACTTAAGATAGACATGAGAGCAATATGGAAGTGCCCACTACTTTGACGAGCAACATTCCACAGGAACACCTTAACATCCGTGTTCTTTGGATCCTCTCTGACAATCTCCATAGTTTTATATCCAATTGTTGTTCCCAAATATTGAACTTCTTTTGTTTTTGTAGCATCTTATGAAACACAGAACTGGATTTTTCTTTTCCAGTCAAGCTAAACTGGGCCATTGCAGCCTGTTACAGCCTGGTGTCCGAGGCTGATGGCCAGACCAAGAGACAGACCTGGTTCTGGATTATTAATGTCCCCCCCTATGGAGCCAGGCCTCCTCCCCCACATGGTGCCCCCCTACACCCCTGGGGTCAGCCTGTATGGCTCCTGGTGCAAGGCCCCCCTCATAAATCTCCCTAAATTAGTGTGTGTGTGTGTGTGTGTATGTGTGCACGTGCGAGTGTGTGCTTCCATTGCTTAAACATACTCCAGGCAGAGAGACAGGTCACCAGAAAAACAAGGCTCCTGGTTGAAGTGTCAGTGATGCATGGCGGAAAAAGTGTGAGAAGGAGTTACAGAGAAAAAAATAGAGAAATGAAACTTAAGTGGAGGAAAAGAAAATATATAAAGCAAGAGTTGATTTAGCATGAGAAGCAGACCTCACTTTCCATTTTCGATTGCTTACTCCTGTGTTGGGGCTGTAACTTTATATATGCTGACAAATCTTTGCACTTATTCTGAACATGTATCTGACTTCATTAGGATCGATTTCCTGAACAGTTCTAAATGCTTAATTGCTAAAGTGCAGGATTTCCATCCTTCTACCTGCCTACCATGCCTGGATTAGTTCAACATGTCCCCCGGTGTTAACAGCCATGGGGAAGTGCTGTTGTGTCACTTAGTTAACCCTGGAGACAAATGGCTCCCCTCCAGAGCACAGTGAATTACACAGCTCATGAAGCATATTAAGAGCCTGACACAGAGCGTTTCTTGTAGAGATGATCCACGTAGCAGATATGGATGGAAGAAAAAAAAAAAAAAGGAAGCTGTGTTTCAGTGACAATTCCTGAATTCTTTAAGAACTAAAGACATAAAATAAAAGAAAAAACACAGGGAGGAATAAAAAAGGAGACACAAACCATTTAAAGTTAGGATAAACTACCAAAACGACTGAAGATAACGCCTGTTCCAAGTTATTGGTGTTAAAATTTGACAAGGAAAACAACTCTTTACCTCATTTGTGGCTAATGCAGGAAAATTATTAGAAAATATAACAGAATTGTGCCTTGGAGGCTTTGCTGCTGTTCACCAATCGCATAGACAATCTTTATCACCACAGTAATAATATTAAGATGCTACAGGGATTACTTAAAAGTTGTGTTATAATTGCATTCCTTGTTTTGTGTTTTTATAGGGAGGAGGTTATTTTGTGTTTAATTGCTCCAAAGTGACAAATAATGCCCGTTATGATATGATGAAAGAGTGAAATCATTGAATTACCTTGGCGACTGGCTGCATGTGTTTATTTGTTCATTTTCACTTTATGCCACGAGACTTCGAGAGGCCAAGCAGTTATTTACACAAATTCACTTCCACAGCCATTTCTCGATTCCGGGGTAATTACGTGCGAACAAAATGGTTTTATTTCATTTAATCCAGCCGGTGCAGCAATTTGCACGGGTAATATCTGTAGCTGTGGAACTTGCATGGTTTTAACGGCTCAAATACAGCAAATGCTTCCAACTTCAAACCTTGAAGAGGAGGTATGATAACAGAACAAGTCTCCACAAATTGGCAGAAAATGTGTCTCTTCAGAGAAAAAAAAGACCTTAATGTTTCACTTGAAGCTATAATTTGCTGTCAAATCCAAAGACGTAAAGTAAAATAAAATACTGAAAGATCTCTCTTGTTACTGATACACGTTGAGAGGCATTAGAGAAAAGCATTTCAAGGGTAAAGAAAATTATAATAGGTGCATAAGTGTGACCGTAAAGTGTGAATAGTAACATTTAGCACTGCAATAATTCACATTATCAATTTTAAAAGGCATAGACAAATTAGACATGTTAATGTAATGTACAAACTTCAAAATGGCTTTTGATATGATGTTAGTGTTTCTGGTTAGGAACACAACTGAGCATTCTTTTAGATGCTTTATTGATTTGATGTCTCAACAAGTGTTTTAATCTGGGAATTCGTAGATTTAAGTACGGTGGCCTGGAAATGCAAATCACATCAACAATTACCTACGTACAAAGATTACAATGACAATAAAAAAAGTAAATAAATACAAGATATACAAACAAAATCCATGATCCAAAACCCAATTCCAAAACAAAAAAGAAAGGTGGGTATCACGGGACATCATTGATTGGATAAAGATGTTTGTAAAGCAGAAGGTTGTTTTGTTTTAACTGAGGTAAAGATTTCATTGAGTAATCACCAAACTTATGTAGTAGCTGTAGCCAGAAGCTTAAATAAATGTCCTCCGTCGGGTGTTGCCATGCCAAATAGCTTCTGGTTGAAAAGGTGAACAAATGTCATCACCCAGTCAGTGGTGTCCCTTATTATCTACCTTTTATGGTTTCTTAGTTTGTTTTATTTTTTTTTTGCAATTCATTTTAATGTCTGGAAAAACATTTTTCTTTGAAATATTTCCTTTTAATTTTGTTTCTTTTTTTTTTTGTTTTGTTTAGAATGACCCTTTTGGTTTCTTTGATTTCTAAAACGCAATTATTTGTACTGCTATTTAGATGGTCATTGTAATCTTTAAAGTCCCTTTTCGGTCATATTTTGATCCACTGTAAAAGTGTTCCTAGTGGTCTTTGCATTATGTTTATATAGTTCATAGCCAAAATACAAAAAAAAAACTGTCATTTTCTAGGACAAAGTTTCTGCAGAGCTGCAGGAGTTCATAAGAAATTTTCCTCAGAGTTGTAGGTGGAACTGTTGGTATGGAAAAAGCCTGCCCCCTTTCCCATCACCCATCAGTTTACACGCTCTCCCGCTGGATTTGAGCCTCTCGAACCCCCCTACCTAACATTACTGGTGCAACAAAAATGTGGTTCTATCCAGCTGTACAGTTTTGAGCCAGATACCAACTTGGACGAGGAAAACTGAGACGTGAATGGATCTAGTCATCCACAAGTGGATGAGGGAGTTTGTGGCCTGCCCAGCGAAGTTTCTATGTCACAAAGACTGCCTTTTCAAACTGCATTTTTTTTCTTCTGCTCCTGATTCAGACACATTGAGTCATTTAAATAATGAATCAGGTTGTTTAGGGAAATAAGGAAAATGCATTAGCATATATGGAGCTGAATGAGACATCCAGCATTTCTGTTACTGTAGTTTCTTTTGTTTTAAATAACCCTTTCTGCAGTTTGAGACATTTGTGTGCTTCTCTCCTCCAAAATCTAATATTTAACCCATTGGTTTGGTCACCTCTGACTCAGCTGACCCAAACTTCTCCTGCCTCTTCACCTTATCCATCATCCATACATTGCAAATGCCTCAGCAAAAGACGAGGACTGCCGAGGTGAAAAGATGAATTAAACAGGAGGTGAAGTGAGGGAAGTGGAATGTTGTGGACAAGTGGATGTAGTCCACAGCTGTCTGAGAGTCTGCTCCCTGACCTCGAGGACAGAAGAAGGTTGGGAGACCCTCAGTCTACGGGGTCTAACAGCCGCTGGAAAGAAGAAGAAAAAAAGCCTCCATCTCTTTGCTTCATGAATTATTGAGTTATTGGCCTACAGCTTCTGAAATATACAAGAGGGTGGTCGAGCTCTCTTTCAGATTTCACATACCATCTACCTTGTCCTTCTTTCTATTTTTCCAAGACTTTTTTTTATCAGTTTCTGTTTTCCATCTCTGCATCCCCCCATTCAGATTTGGCGTTTTGCTCCACAGCAAAACTATAAATCAGAACCCAAAGAGAAAAACAGAGAGAAAGATGGCTTGTTACTGAGATCATAAGAGGCTTTTTCTTCTTTACTTGGAAAAGAGCATCCACCACCAACCAGATGTCACGCATTTAAAAGTTGTCAGAGATAAATCTACGAGTTCTTTTGTTACATCAGATGCTTGTAATTCATACAGCAGTAAGCCGGCCCTTGAAATGAGACACAATTCTGCTCTATTCATTCATCTTCTGCTCTCCCCCCTTATTTTCCTCTATTCTTTATTATTTCTTTTCTTTTCACTCTCTGGATAAAGCTGTGCTACAAGGCGTGCCCCGTGTTCCTCTTAATGTGCGCAATGCTCACGCGTGGTTGCAGCGAAGACCGTTGGCTCCAAACGCGCTGCCCAGTGCAGAATCCAAGCAATAACGAATGAACAGTGGGGAGAAAATAAGACAAATGAAAGAAAAGCTGACCAAAGGAGTGAGTCTCTCTCTGGCTGGTGGAGATCTGTATTGTAAGCAGTTTTAGCTGTCAGCACTTCTTTGAGCTCAAAGGGAGGAGGGTGAGGTGTGAAATGTTGTGGTTTAATTTTTCCCCCCTTTTGGAGGGGTTCCTGTTTTTTTTAGCACTGTGTTGTTTATTGTCAGGCTTCATTTGATTTTGTTAGCAGACAGAATGCACAATACTGCAGTTTCACTTACAGCGGAAGTTGTCAGGTCTCAACCTTTGGGGTGGGGCAAGCAAATAAATTGTGAGCTGTCCCCCTTCTGTTTTTTTTTTCAATCCCAGCCCCCCACCCATTGCATACAACCCCAACTCTTCCCTTTACTCCTCCTCCCTCCCTCATTAAGTATTGATGCGGGTAGCCATACTTGCCATCTCAGCCTATTAATAATGCATGGCAGGTGCTGTTGATGTGGTCTCTCACACTGAGATTGAGAGCAGCAGGAATGGCAACACTATGCTGCAGAGCAGAGTACAGCACCAGCCTCTGTCACACAGCAGCTTTTTTTGGGGGGGGGTGTCTTACATCTGCACTGGTGAGTTTATGGCAGGCCGTGACAGCAGCTTTGAGATGGATTTACAAGGTAGCCTCTTTTTCACTGTCTTGAAGTTGTTTTTACATAGAAAACAGTATTTGTCACAATCGGATGATGGATGAGGGTTGGAATGGTCCATGCGTCTCTCGCCTGGTGTTTTGTGTTCTTCCCGAAAGACTTGCACTGAACCTTTAATGATTCACAGATGTGCAGTCAACAGCTGTACTGACTCTTCCTCTTGCTGTCTGTCTTTCTGCAAATGTAGGTTCTTCCTCAAGTTCTTCCTGAAGTGCAACCAGAACTGCCTGAAGAATGCAGGGAACCCCCGAGACATGAGGCGTTTTCAGGTGATGAAGCCTGAGTGCATAAAGTGGACAAGTGTTACTGTTCCACTGTTTAAGTGGGTATTCTGGGCTTTTTTTGCATTGCAAAACCGCAGACGACTGTTTTAAAAAACACACACAAATGCAAAAGAAAGAAGAGAAGCATATTCAGCTCTTAGCAGGGAATTACATTTGCTCACAAACAAAATTTTGTTTAAAAAAACACAAAAGAAAACAAAGAAAAATCAAATCTTTGTACAATGTGATATATCCACATCAAAAAACGAAATAATAGGATAATAAATATTATAACTAAACAAACTTATCTGATGACATTTTTGTCAAGTAGCTTCAAGCTCGCCTTGAATTTGTAATGATAAATGTCTGACTACGATCACATATCCCAAAATGCCACAGACCTAGGCTACCTAGATGCAAGTCTTTTTTAGCAAATTTGATAGGTGACCACATGTGACAAGAAAAATTTGAAATTTTATGGCAAAGTGAACTAATTTTCTGTAAAAGTTGACATTGGTTAGCGGCCACATGAGCATATTTCAAGGTCGCGCTGAGGCAGTCCAGTGACAGGTGTGGATGACGCCATTACAAAATCGGGCGACAGTTGGGCGGCCACAGGTCAGTGGCAGCTAGAATTGTCGGCCAGCAGCAGCTCTGATTGGACGATGTGTAAATTTCTCCGGACAGCGGCCGTCCATATCAGGTGTCGCTAGCCACCTGGTAGTTGTCCAGGGGTAAAAAAGCGGGCTATTCTGGAACCCTGATGGCTGCCTAACTGCCGCCATCTACATTTATGACTACGGCAACAATTTTCAGGCGGTGGCATGAAATCTTGAAGATTACGTTTTGGGTTACGTCTGAATTTCCTCCATACTCCCTAACTACTTAAAAACTATAGTGTGGGACTATCCAGTGCCCTGGATTTTAAAAGCAATTCGGGCTCCATGCTCACAACTTTTTATGTTTTAAACCACAAATACGATGTAATCATTTTCTTGAAGTGAAACCTTGATAAATATGGATATTTTACAAACACTATTTATGAAAGCTCTGTATTCTGATGATGAAAACTTGGATGGTTTATAAAAAAAGAAGAAACATATTTTTTTACATGCAAAATTGTCCAAATGCAATGAATTGTGGTCTATATTCGCCAATCTAGTGAGCATTGATACACACTGCTTTTTCATAGAGACTTAGGGTTAGGGAAAATTTCTAGGACACTAGTGTGTTTGTTTAGCCCAAACCTAGCAGTTTTCTACAACAACCAACATGGTTACACTTTCCAAGTGAACAAACCACACAAAAACTGGCAAAATTTGGATCTAAGCTCATGCCCAGTCAGATCTACAACAATTAAACAGTTTTAAATTTTCTTGTCCTTTTCTCAGGTGGTAGTGTCAACTACGGTGAGCGTGGAAGGTCATGTCCTGTCCGTCTCTGACAACATGTTTGTGCACAACAATTCAAAACACGGGCGCCGAGCTCGAAGACTGGACCCTTCAGAAGGAACACCGTCTTACCTGGAACATGGTATTTAAAATGAGAACCAAACTAACAACTTACTTTGATGTAGTTGTTTTCTCTTCATTTTCTAATCTGTTTGTTTCTTTTGGCCATTCTGCTCTCCTCAACTTTCTTTCCAATTTTTTGTCATGTTTCCTCCCTGAGTTTTTACTTTTCTCTCGTTTTGGGTTTCTATTTTGAGTTGAGTGGTAGCTAGAGGGTCCCTTCTCCATTCCTTGTGGCTCGCTCCCCTCAGGTCCTTGCCTTTAGGCCTTTTACTCTGCCTATAAGCATGGTGTGTCTTATGAGGTCTGTTCTGCTTAAAGCCAACACTGACTTTATTTCCTCTGAGACTTGCTTTTATCCTCTGGCCCTCTATCATTCCCCACATCCCCTAGGTTTTCAAACACACCCATATATGAACTAAAATGCCCATACGCATGAACACACACACCCCTGCATTCGCAGTCAAACCCAAACCTTTAATACTTCATAATGACATGTGCACATGATTTAGGAGCCTGCACTGATTCCCAAGTCCCTAATCCAGTTATTTTCTCATTTCGATTTCCCCCACATTGAATAAGAGAAACATTTTTTTTTTTTTCGTTTGAGGAAAGTCAACCTCGGGGATGATGATGACAAAAAACTAAGAAGGGATTTACATGGCCGACTATAGCAGATTGCATTAAGATTGAATGTTAGGGTTAAGTCTTCATAATGACTATTCTCCAGAGACAAGGTGGACCACTTGTCCCTGCAACTGGTTTCACAGATGATTAGAAAAGTTCTCAAAGACAAGACATATTGGAGACATCAGCAAGATTTGGATCGTACACAGAAAGAGGAATCTGCACAGTGCAACAACAGATGTTTCTGTATCAGAGAGATTTGTTTGGGAATTTCGTCATTTCTGATTCCCTCCTCTCCTGGTGACGGCAACCAGAAGAAAGAGAAATGCCGCAAAAACAGATAGCAAGGGGACAAGGAGAGATGTAAGGGTGACAAAAGAAAGTTCTGATCGATTACCAGTAAATAAAGAAGAAAAAGTGAAAGAGTGCTCCCTTCTGGTTTTACCTTTGCCTCAACTTGTTACACTCATTATACTGCTTTTGTGTGGCGGATGCATAACTTTGGGACCCGTTTCAAGCGGTAATAGATGAGCAGAGCATAGAGTTGAACAGATGGCACAGAGGAACACCCCAAAGTATAATCCTATCACATGGATTCACGTTTCACCATCTGGTTAATCCACACACACACATCAAAACACACACATGCACTTATAGCACACATAATATCAGCGGCTGTGAAAGGGAAGCATCTCAGGGCCATGATTACAGCCACAGATTGCTGCTCGGTGAACACTGATCTCTGCAGGCGTATCGGGGGGCTAAATATCATTCCAGCTTGTTGGGGAGGATCAACAGAACAGGGAGTCAGGCAAAGAGCTAAGGCAAGGCTGCAGGGAAAAAGCCAGCCCAGTCTAAAGTGGATTATGCCGCTTTACAGAATTGCAGCATGTCTGACAAGCTGCATATCTGTTAAGGAGAGGAGATTTAGCTTGTATAAACATGTGTTTTCATAGCGATGTTCTTTTTCTTCAATCACATCTGGTAATCTCAAAGCCCATAACATCAACAGATAATGTCTAAAAACACATTGTGGACCACTTATTAAAAATGCTGTTTGTTGTTGCTACGTTTTCTAATATTCAAAGAATATACTTCAAGGAAAAAACCCATACGGCAATGAAAACTAAGCAGTAATGTGTGATCCGAGCCTTCTTGATCCTGTTTGTTATATGGCTCCATGGTCAGGATCTGAGTAGAGCTGCTGTACAGAAATGGGAAACAGACAGGTGAGCAGGAGCGAAGTGTTTGGTTAATGAAGGCTGCCTATTCAGAGGGCAGAGCTACTGTTGGCTTTGCTCTGTTCCCCGGTCGTGTGCCCTTTGATCAGACACTGAGCACACCTGACATTTACACGCCCGCACGCTTTGCCATGTGTCATAAAACAAGCGCACCGCCTCTGCTCTTGCACACAGGGCAGGGGTTATGTTTAATAACGGGGTACGTATAATCACTCTGATTAGTATTCTACATTCACCCCGACCCCTGGGATACAGGCAAGAGGTGATCTCTGTGTGTCCGCGTGTGTGTAACAGACTCAGCGAAGGAAAGAAGAAGCGACACTACATGGTGCCAATGGCATGGACCTTTCTGGGCAGTCATTAGGCTAGTTAGCATCTAATATGCAATGTGTGATTTTTTTTTTTTTTTTCAGCAACCCCAAGCATCAAAGCCATCAGCCCCAGTGAAGGCTGGACCACAGGGGGCGCAACAGTCATCATCATTGGAGACAACTTCTTTGATGGCCTTCAAGTCATATTTGGAACCATGCTAGTCTGGAGTGAGGTCAGTTAAAAGTTACTCCATTCTTAAATCTTAATGCTAATGAGCTCATAGATGTAGCTCAAGCATATTATTACTATTATTAATGTAAATATTTTGTAATTTTGCTTTTTTGGTGTTTTAGTTTTGCCTTATTTCTAATTACTTTTTGTCTTTCCTTTACCAAAATAAATTCATAGTTAATATTTATGCAGAATATATATTTTCTTATTTGGATTTGAAAGGGTAACAGTTCAACAACTCCACACATACTTGCCTAAAATTTTGGAATGCTTTATTCTCTTTTTCTTTTTCTTTTATTTCTACGCCAATACTGTACAAATTTAATTTCAGCAGGACAAAAATAGCAAAAGTTGAATAGACACTTTTATTTGCTAGTTATTTTCATAATTAGAATTAATTCAAATTAATTAATTCATTACAAAAAGCTATGCAAATTAGCAAAATTACTAAAAAGACAAGCAGAAAATTAACAGCTGTGATGCTGATGTAATGAGCATCAGTGATGAGATTCCCGACTATTTTAGGAACTTCTTCGAAGAAAACTAAAAGATTAGACAGAAAAAGTTTGCATATATTAACATATTAATTAAAAAAAACAATTTTGTTTGTCATTGTTATTAAATGCATTTGGCAAATAAATTAAGACATTACGCATATTTTAGGCTTTGTAGATTTATTTATTTCCTTATATTTTGCATATCAAAAAATGTAACCAACTGAAATATTAAATTAAAAAAAAGAAAATTAATGAAAGTAGTAAGAATAATTAATTGGGGCCTTGTAACAAGATCACATCAATTTCATAATCATTTCAGTCAGGTGAAGCCCTTCTGATTCTGTTGCTGTTCAGCATCCCTCCTGTTTTATTAGAATGCATTAGTATATGCTTTCTTGAAATATGTACATTCATGTACAGTATGGGTCCCTTTGTAAAGAGCATCTGCTGGATGACTAAAATGTAAATGTGGTGTGTGTGTGTGGTGTGCGAGTGTAAAACTGAAGGTCAATGTGTGGTATTGCTAAACAGCTTTCTCTTTGGTAAAGGAATATTTCTATTAAAAAAAAAAAAATCCTATATTATCTTGCTGGGAGGTGAGTGAGGCCAGACAATGGTGAAATGAAAGCCTGGCTAAGTGAGCAATGAAAGGGACAGTTAGAACAACACACACGTCTACATACACAAAGTGCTGGCAGCAGCATTGATAGCTTTTGAGCTCTGCTAGCTTTAAGCGCTGGTTCACTACACCGTGCAGGAAAAACAATCGTTTGGAGGAGGTGTTGTCTGTGTTTTGTGATGTTACTGTTTCGCTTCAAAGTGCCATCACTACAGGCACACATGCATTGCTCAGAGCCTCATAAGTTACTCTGAGTGAGCCTTGTTTAAGAGGCACTGGCGCTTTTATTCGGCTAACAGCGGTTAGACAGCCTCGGCTGACAAACACAAAAGACAGGGGCAGCTAAGACAAGCTTATTATACATTTACTTATACTGTTCAATAGCTGTATGCAGAGGAAAGCTTCTTTTATTCATAAACTGTTTTGAAGCCCTCTTACAGACTCCATGTCATCTCTGATAACCATCGTAAGCCTCACAGTGACATCGCCTTGGGCTACAATGCCACCTGAGGGCTTTGGCGCTACCACATCATTTTCAGTCTCATCATCCAAAGAACAAGTCAAAGCTGCAAAGAAAGGGATAAGATGAGCTGCCTCTGAGCAACCAGAGAAATATGAAATTTAGTTGCATTTGTTTTTTCTGTTTCCCTCCAGTTGATCACTCCCCACGCCATCCGTGTGCAGACCCCGCCCAGGCACATCCCAGGAGTGGTGGAAGTCACGCTGTCCTATAAATCCAAACAGTTCTGCAAAGGAACACCTGGGCGCTTCATTTACACAGGTAAGCACTGCCACTCAGCAACACCGATATGCAAATCAATCTCAGAGAGGCTTTATTAATGCACCCACAGTGCTTGTATACAGTAGCATTAAAAATCACACCTTGATCACATTAAAATTCTTCACACATTAGCCTATTTCCTTTCATTCTTTCTAAAAACAATACCTCTTGAGTGCTGCCAATGTTCTGCACCACTTCTGAAGAAAAACGTGCATTCTAAACTATTTTAAACTCAATAACACAACTCAATAATTCAGTGGAAGCGCCTGCAGATCAGAGGGGGAAGAAGTATTTGCTCTCCTTTATGAAGCAAGTCAAGGTCAGCGGGAGGTTTGACCTTTTGATTAGTGGGATTATTGAGAATTAACCCTGTTGAAGGCGTGATTTGGAAAGCTGATAGCGGGTGGAAACTGTGCCTTTTGACACCAAATATGTCTGCAAGTATAGCTTGAGTGTTAAATCAGAGTTAAAGCCATGCGCTGAAAGAATAGTGGAGGGAGTACATATGAAGCGGTGATTAACAAATGCAATGTCCCAGGTCCCAGGGGAGATTGAGAATCACATAAATTTGTCTGTAATCTCAACTACTGATAGACTTAGGCAGTAAGCCCCAGCTGGAATTGCCAACATTTGACAAAATCACAATTGCGAGAGTGCGTGCGAGTCAAATCACCAGCATACTTTTTTTGTATTGTGTGTGTATGTGTCCCAATTACAGAATATGGACGCAATCCATGCCCATAAGTCACAACACGTTATGTCTGTTTGTGGATTTATGGAAGAGACTGTAATAGTGTTCTTCTGTTTATTAGGACGTATGTGTAAATGTACTCCAAGTAAACACTTTCATGTTGTCAAGTATTCAAGGGCAGATGGATGGGCAGCTTTTGCTATGCCAGCGCTGTCCAAAAGCCCCAAGTCTGCCAAACTCAGAGAGCTGTGTGCATACAAGTTTGTGCAGGTGTGTGTGCAGCCGTTTTATTGCGCCAGCCATGTGGGAACCATGTGAATAAACGCCCCATCACTTCCGAAACCTCCTCTTTTTCACCTTGTCACATTCACTTATTCAAAACCTGCTTCTTTCAAATGAATTCATCCTCCTGTCGCTTTTAGTCTCTCTGCCTTTTGACTTCTATCGAGGCACAAGGAAGAATATCATCAGGTGAGAGGTAGTGAGAGGTTATCCGCTGGAAGCTGAGCACCTTGTTGCTGCCTGCCAAATGCTGGCATCTTCACAGCATTGCAGTCAACTGTGGTGAGGTGAGGATCCCGGCTCTGCATTTCTCACACTTCTGATCCGCCACCCTTAGAGGGTATTTGTACCTCTTACATAGCTCCTTTATCGCCCCTTTATATTGCTGACCTCCCTACCAGAGAGCAAGAACCTGTGCGCATTTGATATCTTGAATGAGAGGCGGAGAATGGAGGGGGAAGATGAGTTTGAAGCAAAAAAACAATCAATGCTAGTGAAAAGACAGAGAGGTGGATGCGGAAGATGAAAGAGGAATGGAGGATTACCATGGGCCACGTTGCCCTCCTGGGTCTGTTTGGCACCAGTTTGAGCCCAGTTGCCAGTGGGTACTAATCATAGAGGATTGGCAGCACGGTGTGGCAGCTGGCAGCAAACACACACATCAACACAACCCCACACTATCAGACTTGCATATACTCATTTATTACATGTGCACGCACGATCACACACATGCACGCTCTGAATTACATTGGGGACAGCTGGCATTGCTAATCAACTTCTGCTGAGGAGAGGAAAGTGAGCAGCTCACAGACCTAATTAAGTCAACACATACCCAATACTGCTGCTGCTGCTGCTTTGCAAACATACCCAACACACATGCAGGCACACCCTAATAACCCTTTCTATAGTTTACCACCCCCCACATGCAGTCGCACACTCAAGTCTCCGTGATTATTACCCTAGACTCAGTTGCCACAGCGTGACCAAAAATTCAGCTGGAGCTCTGGACGGAGAAGACAAGCATGGGACTTTTGGGCCAGAGAAGATTCACCAAGAAGCTATTACTGTAATGTGTTTTCTGTTGTCTCTGAGGACTCCTCTGCCATTAGACTTCAGAAAGCTCCAATTAGACTCATCAAAGCAATTAAGCTTTCCACTGATAAGAATAAAATAATGTTTTTTTTCTTCCCCTGCTCTTCATCTGTCTTTTTATCCCCTTATCCCTCCTCTGTTCCACTCTCTGCCCTCTGCCTTACCCACTTCTGGGGCGGAGAGCTTTCCCTAATCTTCCACTCTTCCTCCATCCTTCTCTCATTATCAGGTCATTGCCTGCCACCCCTCCCCTCTGTGCAAATGCATCGCCAAGTTTGGTTGTGGATCACCTTTTAGTGGATTGCAGCCTTTGCAGCATTCACCAGCAAAAGTCCTCCCATTCTGTTTTTTTTTTTGCATGCAATATAATGTCATAATGTCCCCTCCTGCGGGGCCCATGTGTATGTCCATGCGTGCATACGATTGTGTGTTTGACACAGGAAAACTGGCCTTAGATTGGAGGGAGTTGATGAATCACCCAAGTCGTTCAAAAGGCAATCCTTCTCCCTCCTCTGTATGCACCCGTGTCTGCTTAGTGCTTCCACTACAACTTCTGCTGATATTAAAAGGCTGTGCTGGCTCACATTAAGGCTGCCACTGACACGCAGCCGCGCACAAACATTAGAGGTAGTTTTTCAGGGAAGAGTGAAGATTAGGTCTGTAGGAAACATCAGTCAGTTGATGCCAGGAAGGGCAGAGACATTGAGGGAAAAGACAAAAGTCAAGAACAGAATTTAAACCAGCTGATGCTGACATTTCTGCCTGTCTCTGTGCGACTGATGCCATGCTCAAAATTGGTTTTAGGAGCAAAGGAAGGCCTGTAATGCAGTACACTGCAAACAAAGGAGTAAGACACAGATGCAGGCATCAAGTTTTGAAACCTGCAAGCTCCAGTCTATAGATTTTACATAACAAAACAGTGTAAAAGACAATTCAGATGTATAAATTCATGTGTTTTCTTGTTTTTAGATATATATAAAAGCTTATGTATTAGTATTCATGGTGTGAATACCAACAAACAGATATATAGGCCAGGTTTGTAGAGCCTTGTGATGGACCTACAGCCATGCATGAAGACATTTGTGCATCTCGGATGCACAAAAGCAGCATGGAGTCATCAAGCAATAAAAAATGAGTTTCAGCAGCGAGCTGGTCAATTACTTGTCTTGCTCCTCTTTGTGAATGCTGTCTTTTATTGAGCTTTGGCAGATGCTTGCTGTTGATTAAAATGGCCGGTCTGCAGCTGGAGACGAGGCCAGCTGAGGTAGCTGCATACGTTCGCATTTACAGCACCCAGCCTAAACTGTGAGGAAATTTCACAACTCTGTTCGGGATTGAGATTAATTTTCTGCACCATGTGGCTCGTCTTCCCTCTTTAGGATGCTCCCGTCTTATTACGGAAGCATCTGCTCCGTGATGATGATGTAAATGAATTTTGAATGTGGATTATTTAACTCTGTGCTGAAATGAGCAGCGTTCAGCTGGGGGAATGATTTCTTCCTCGTGTCTTAATTCGAGCGCACACGTTCCATCAAGATTTCTCAAATTTGTATTCTCCTTGTGAGGATCCGAGCTGTCAGGTATTGTTAACTGTCGACGTGCGCTTTTTGCAACAGATAATTAGAGCTTACGTTCCACTTGCATCCTCACCTCAATTGATTTGTAGAATCTCCCATCTTTCCCTCCTGCTCCCCTTATCTCCCTCGGGCCTTAGCTTCTCCCTTCCTTTAGGAGCAAAAAGCTCCACTCATCTGTTTTTCTCCGTATGAATTTCCAGCCGTGCATTAGTCTCCCTGACATGTTCAAGCGATGCTTTATTTAGCTTGTCGGATTCTGCAAATAAACGCAATCTCAGGGTTTATGGAAAAATGGATAAAAATTAGATTGTAAGGTATTGATCTGGATTGTGAGTAGTTGGTTTGGAGGGGGGCTGGGGAGGAGTTGGCAGGGGTGGGGTGGGGGCAGCTCTCATCTGTGTGAGAAGAGAGAGAAGCGGGGGGGGCAGAAATGAAGCCGTAATTCAGGGCTATTGAACCCCCTGCCACTGGCGGCATCGATCGCCAAGCAGCGCTTATGAGATCACACCTGAGCACTGGAGACTGCACAGGGGAGGGAAGGACAGGGAGCGAGAGGGGGAGGGAAAGAGGGATGGAGCAAGGGGAAAAAGAGGGAGAAGCAGAAGGCTGTGATATGATCAGCTCCTTACCCGCTGTCTGAGGGCCTGTTAAGGTGTTAACATCAAGCCTCAAATCCAATTACCTAACCCTGCAACTACTCACCTGACTCCCAGCACCCACAGTGTTGTGACACGGGAGGACAACCGGACAGCGTTTTTCCTTTTCCCTTCCATCTCTTCCCCCCCTCTTGCCTTCCTGTTTCCAGAACGACTCTACATTCTGACCTCTCAATTACCCTCCTCCCTCCTCTTCTTTGCACCTCATTCATCCACCCTTTTTTGCTCCATCCCTGAAGCTCATGCCTCCGAGGCCCCTGCTCACCCTCCACCCTAACTTCCTCTCCTTCCTCTCCCTCCACCTCCCAGCTTCACACACACTCCCCCTGCGGCTCTGTGGGTTATTATAGTGAAATATGAAGCGATGTGGATTCCTGGCTTCATGAAATTTCCATGAGCATTGATCTGATCTGATGTGGGTGATTGCTAGGTGAATCCCTCCAGTCCAGGGCTGTTGCTCATCTATTCATTTATTTATGGCAGTTATGTTTTACTGGCTTTGATTTGCTCTTCTGGGGAGCGACAGCTAAGGATTATAAATATACCTGTACAAGAAAGTATGCTTTAAATCCTGGAGCATGCTAGAATTTCTATTTTTCTTTTCCTGCCATGAAATGAACGGGTCTGACCATAGGTTACAAGACAAAAAGTCAAAATAATCCCCAAAGAGAAACGGTAAAGTAGTTAGTGAAGTGTGTTGTCCCTCACATACTCCCCCCTTTGGTTCATGGCAACAAGCAGAGAAAGTCATATTTTCTCTTTCAGTTTAAAAAAACAGTCTTTTTACTTCCATGACTGAAGTTTGTGTGCTATTGTTCCCCACAAAGCTTATTTATTGACTCGAACTGATAAAAAAAAGAAAAAAATCATCAGAAAAACTAAAGAATCAGACCAAACATAGGATGTTACTGGAACAATCCCCTCCTCTTTCTGTAAGCCTAATCCAAGGCAAATCCCCCTTAGGCCTCAGAAAGATCAGACAATAGAGGAGCAATGTCAAATATTTGTCCTCAGCAATACTTCACACTTTGTTTGTTGCATGTGATCATTCTATTGTTTGGGTTTACTTAGCCTCTAAATCTCTTCAAGCTGAGCCTGTCTCTGGACCCCCAACTTCTCAGTTTCCCTCCCAGTGCCATCTTTGCTTTTAGCCATTCGCCTTTTCTTTTTATTCACTCTTACAGAATACTAAGAGCGTCCCTGTGGGGCAAGTGTCCAAACACGTTTGTTTCACCCAAACAGAGCATTACCTGTTCTTGCTTCATTTTTTTTCCTTTTTGGTTTGTGTGGGTCCAAGAGGAGCTACTAGAGGTCCAGCAGGACAGCTTGTACTCATAGCCTCTAGGGGCCTCTTTTTCTGGGGGCCGCCTAGTCCGCCTGGCTGCTCAGATGTGAGGCGAGGAGGGCATCAGCCCCCAGGAAACGTCCAAGCTGCGACCCACAGGAGAAACAGACGGGCGGCACAAAACCCACACTTTTTGTTTTCTCACGCCTAATGGGTCCTTTTCTTTTAACACACATGCAATTGCAAATGCACACACTGGAGCCCTGCGTGTGACTGCAAACCGTGCAGAAGCAGCACCTTAAAGGCTGGAGCTTGAAAAAGTAGTGAAAGTTCCCCTGGCGGTTGACAAAAAGGAGGAGGGTAAAAAGGCAGTGGAGACGGCAAAAGGCAGACGGTACATTAGGACAGAATTATGTGGCGAGAGCACTTATCCAGCCGTCCCCCTCTGAAGTGTTTGCAGAATAAGCTTCAGATCTTCATTGTATTTATTCTAATGTTTAAATATTCATGGTAAATCTTCTCATATTCAATTACCGTAGTACGACCACAGCATGCAGAGTGGGCTCTCTTGCTCCTGTCTGACTGATTCTGTGTATGTGTAGGTGAGTGTGTAGGTGAGTGTGTGTGTGTGTGTGTGTGTGTGTGTGTGTGTGCACGTGTCTGCAAGTGTGCATGTATTTAGCTTGTTCCCCGGAGCGATCAAGCCTTTGTTATATTGGAAGCAAGCTCTGTAATTGCTTATATTAGTCGCTGATCAACGTAAGACCACAGGACACACATAGTCGTGAATGCACATACACACGTGCACATGCGTTTTCACTCCGCCTGATTCCTGACAGTCTTTTTATTAACTACCAAAGCAGAAGACAGAGAGAGATTCATTACATCACAGGCAAACAAAGACACACATCGGGGCTTAACAGAGAACACCCACATCCACAGTGTTTGGTTTAATGTTGAAATATTCATGTTGAGCTGTGTTTGACTGAGTCTGCTTTGCTGGGAGTCTGCGGCAGTTGGAAAAGTGTTTTCATCTTTAAGATATTAAAGTTTTTTTTTTGTTTGTTTTTTTTATTGTATTTACCTGTCTGTCTCTGTCTTTCTGATTAGCCCTGAACGAGCCAACTATAGACTATGGCTTCCAGAGATTACAGAAGGTCATCCCGAGACACCCTGGAGACCAAGAGAGATTACCCAAGGTATGTTACCTCTGTGCCTTTCAAATAGCTGTGCTACTTTTTTTTGTTGAAAGAAATGTGAAAAATTTGAAGACAAAGGAAAAAAAAAACGTACACACACGGAAGTATGACATCATGCACAGTGGAAGCTGCACGGAGCACGCACCAAA
Source organism: Adrianichthys oophorus (assembly GCA_036245035.1). Taxonomy (NCBI): domain Eukaryota; kingdom Metazoa; phylum Chordata; class Actinopteri; order Beloniformes; family Adrianichthyidae; genus Adrianichthys; species Adrianichthys oophorus. The sequence continues at coordinate 13,901,633 of BSAI01000162.1, read as the reverse complement.
CCATTTAATGCAGTGGTCATTGTATGTTCAGACAAACACTTTACCTGAACAGCAGCTGCACAAGCACCTCCATTCATCCTGCTGCTGAGGATAAGGTCACTTAGACTGCCAAAGTAGGAAAGTAAAGGAGGAGATGGAGGGAGGGAAAGAGGGATGGTGGGAGGAAAGGAGGTTGAGGGGAGAAAAGAGGAGAGTAGCAGAAGCAGGTTAGGTGATCCATCATAGCTGTCCAGTCCTACCTCCTGCTGGGTCAGTGGATCGAAGTCAACCCCGGGTGGACTTTATTACTTCCAGCACACATCTATGGAGCGGCGCACACTCACGTGCACATGTGCATGTGCGTACGCGTACACACTCAGTGGAGGGAAGTCGCCACTAGGTAGAGATGAAAAGTCCAGGTAGATGTGGAGGGAAGATAGAGAACTCACTTGTCCTCGCTGCGTGTTTGGTGGATGCGAGACTTGTCCCTGTGAGTTCTGGTCTTTAGACTATCAGCCCTCTGTCTTTCTCTAAATATCTTTATATCCATCCATCTCTTTTCTTCTCCCCCCTCTTTCTTTCTCACTCAGTGGTGTCTCTTTCTCTTCTAAATGAACAGCCGTAGCTGGTAGCCCGGTTGTTCATTTCAGCTCTATTGATTTGTGCCTTTATTGAGGTAATAACATTTTGTTGACCACACTTCTCCCAACTGTTGGCCTCAATCATTGTGGTGAGGCAGGAGACAGGGCACACACTGGCAACTTCTCGAAATATCCATTTGCAGGTACAGCGCCATTAAACTTTTCTTCATTAAACTTTGAAAGAAACTCTGGTGGCACCATCTCAAGAATTCCCAACATATCTATGCGATATGCAGGACACTCCCCCACTTTATGCATTGCTGAAAACAGTCTCCCATGCTGCTCTTTGGTTAACTGACCAACAATCCGAGCGACTGGGTGCCTTGACTGCAGGGTGTTCAGTAAATGCTGTGTGGCGGGGGGGGGGGCTGTGTACATCTAATGAGTGGCCGCTCGTCCAGACGTAGCTAGGCTCTGCTCTGGATCAGGTTCCCCTTCCTGTTGAAGTCTCTGCGGGCCTGACTTTACGGGAAGAGACCCTGCGCCCAGGAAATGGGCTCCCCTTACAGCGGCAGAACGAGGGAGGCAGCGCGGCGCTAACTGCATTTATCTGTTTATCAGAATGACTCTGGAGCGCTGCCTAATCGCATTTAGTTACTGGACAGAACCCTTCGCTAACGAGGGGCTGTTAGGTCCATGCGAGACACAGCAGAGTGATTAATAGAGAACTGGAACCAAGGTTGGAGACAGAAGAGGGGACTGTGCAAAAAGAGAAGTGCAGGGAGAGCAACTGAGCTGTCCTGGTGGAACACTCCAGCTGGAGATGTGTTTGTGTCATGATGCCTCACACTTTCCTCATTTCCTCATTTCCCTATGTCCCTTCATCCCCTCCTTCCCTTTATCCATCTACCCATCTAGCGATCCCTGGGAGGCATGGGGCGTCAGGGAAAAGCAGAAAGAAGGGAACAAGGAGCAGCGCATACATACTAAAGAACCACTTACCTTCCTAAGGCCTGTACATCTCTCAATCACCTCAAGCAGGCCTCCTCTCTGGTCTCCCCTCTCCGCTCCTCCTCCCCCACCTTCCCTCTTTGCCTCCCCCAGATAGTGCTAGTAATGGGAGGTTAACACAGAGGCAGCGCTCCCATTATTGAGTGAATTTAGCACCTCGGACAGCGCTCTACAATCTTTATTGCTTTGCTGACCCTCGCGTCATGTCTTTGGTGTGCTCGACAGCCTCCACATGTGCGTGGCTGCATGTGTGGCTGAGCGTGTCTGTGTGTGCGCGCTATATGAGGTCTGATTGAAAGGCGGTGTGTCACGGAACAGAGAGCACACATGCTCCGGGGCTTGTTCACAGCGAGGGATACACTCAGGAGAGTATAACGCACAGCGTGTGTGCACGCCGGTGTAAGCGAAAGAGGGAGAGAAAGAAACGAGGAGAAGGTTGGAGGGGAGGGGGCTGCAATTTTCTGGTTGTCGCGCCTCCAGCATATATCCTGGCCCCGGCACATTAACTTTTAAAAAGGGTTTTGTAGGGCTGTAGGTGTCTACATCACACGGACACACATATATAACGACTGCCTGGAGTCACACACTCATACACTCACGGAAGGAAAAGAGTCAAGACAGAGAAAGGGGAGAAATGAGCGCAGGGAAGCAGTAACAGTGTGTTAGGATAAATGTTTGATGTGGGAAATTTGACAGGATGGTTTTACCTGAGCAATGATGTTCCACATTTATCACACAAAGTGGATGCAGAGCCATTCACTCGGATCATTACCAGGGTTAATACAGGGCAGGAGACGGGTGTGTTCCAGCTGACGAGGGGAGTTGTATAGCCGTCAACCTGATGATATGTTGTGTTAAATGAGATCGATGCATGATCATGTGCGGAGGATTTATGATCAATCAATGACAGGAGGAAGGGAGAAGACGCCGGAGATGGTTGACTGATAGAGAGATATAGGTTCATGTTTTATTCACAGATAACAGTATCTTCCCTGTGCTCTCCCAAACTGCCCAGCAAGTAACAAAGTGCTGGGATAGGCCCATTTCTCTTCCTCTCCTTCTCTCTGTCTGCCTCTTCCCTCTCTTGCACTCTCTGTTCTGCATTCACAGCATAATGTAAGAAGTGATACGTAATAAAAGTGACTGAACTCTTTGAGCTGTCACACTCATGATCAATCTCCTTCCTCTGTCTGCTCTTGATTGTAGGAGGTGATTTTGAAGAGAGCAGCAGACCTGGTGGAGGCCTTGTATGGGATGCCTCATAACAACCAGGTAACCACACACACATGCACACAAAAACAATCATTTTCATATCTGTATTAAGAGAAAATCATATTTGTAGCACAAACTATTGGCAGCATCAAAGGCAGTGTCTCCACCGGCCCTGCAGCACCCTGCTGAGTGCATCCAAGATCTGGGAGTCACAAGCATTCACATGGGAATATGCCAGAGCTTTTATCAGCTCATGAGGTTGGAAAGGAAAAGAACAATGCAAAATAAGAGGAGAGAGGACTGCTGAGACAGATAGAAAAAAAGAAGTTAAATTAAGGCTTGACTGTGAAGGAGGAGAAGATTGAAAGAAAAAAAACAGGGAAAAGCTAGGGAAAGGTTTGATGAGTCCTCAAAATGAGCCTTTCATCCATTTTCTAAAACCAATTCCACTTCTCTCAGTGACCGCTGATAAAAAGCTCTCAGCTCTGCAAGGTTTACACACTCAATATCTCGGATGAAGATCTAGTATTCTTCTAAGGCTGTAAAGCCCGCATCAATGTTGTGTTATACATTCCCTGATCCCTGTTCTGTCAGTTGTCACATCGTTTTTTTTTTTCTTCCTCTCTGTCAGGAGATGATTCTAAAACGAGCAGCTGACATCGCAGAGGCCCTCTACACAACGGTGCCACGAGGGCACAACCAGCTTGCGAGTCTTGGCAGCAGCTCCGTCCACGCTGGGATGATGGCCGTAAACTCCTTCACCGGGTCAGAGGTGGCGCAAACAGCCAATCAGGGTGAGCAAATGATGGTTGGAGGGGCAGGGATTCATTTATTTATTTTCCAGGATAGACAGTAAAAATGAATAGTGAGGTATAGAGATTTTATTTTTCATGTGGGAAATACAGAGGCAGTGATTTAAGAGTAAAGTGCAAATAAGAAAGTCTGGAAGAATGGAGGACAGGAGAGGAAAGAGGAGGAGGAGGAGAGGGAAGGTGGTGGCAATAAGAAGCAGGGAAAACTTGAAAGAGGACAGAAAACCTGAGAGATAGTGAAAAATGGAGAAAAAGAAAGCCATGGATGGAGTACGATGGAGAAATATGAGTGGGTCCTGAGGGTGTGTATATCAGACTGGGGTCGGCCCCTGTCTGACAGAGAGAAATGTGGGTACAGTCAGTGGTGATTCATCACATGTATCAGGGGAACAACAGAAGAGTGGATGGACCATCCTTTGGATGTGTCTCAATAATTCCAATGAGCTTCCACTGCCCTTCATCTTCATTCGGAAACATCTGCAGATGTGAGGAAACAAAAGAGATCGGCTGCTTATCTTGTAAGCTATAGTTTGCTTCCAGCGCAGATTGGGAAGCAGGTATGGGGAGAAGAGATGTGAATTATGGAGGAGCGGTGAGAAAAATGAATACACCTGTAACAGAAAGCAGGCCTTGCTGCAGTTGATGTTCGATTCCAGCTGTCTTTCATCACCAGAGTCAGCATGTTTTGTTTTCCGCAGTAAGCTTGAGTTAAGTCCTGCTGGAGAATCCATTATTTAAAACAAAATAAAACAGCTGCTTTTGAGTGTACGTCGTCTCACAGCTGTATGTAAGTCTTGATGGGAGCCAGCAGGGTTAAAGGCTCCTTGTTTCAGTAGCTGTCAAATCATTCTTCTTTCACTTTATGAACTGCTTTTCCCCTTTCCCATATATTGTCTTCCTGAAGTTGCTTGGGCTTGTAAAGCTGTAAGCGTTGGGGGAAAAATAAAACATCAACTGGCAACTCTGCATGCAGGCTTTCTGGTTGTGTTTTGTCTTCTATCTGCTTTGCCTGCTAACACAAATCTTTATTCTTCCTTCATTTTCCCTCTGTCCATAGGTTTCAATAGGAGTACGAGCAGTGTGTCCCCTCATGGTTATGTCCCCAGTTCCACTCCCCAGCAGAGTAGCTACAGCACTGTCTCCACTAGCATGAATGGCTATGCTAACTCTGGCATGGCAACTCTGGGCACTTCGCCCAACTTCCTCAATGGATCTGCAGGCAACTCGCCCTATGCTAGTGAGTAAATGCACCACATCCTTCAGCTGAAAAAAAACAGAAAGGGGGTGATCATGGGGTGTTTTGAACATTACAGGGTTTCTGTGAGGGCTTGAAGTGGATTCGAGAATTCACACAAAGGTTGCTGCCATTCATCTGGCTCATCTGTTTCTTTAAAGCAGAGTCAAATCTCCACTTTATGGGCCAAGGGAGCCGATCACCTAACACCCCCTTCAAAACACACACCCCACCGCCACCTCTGCACACACACATTCACGCTCTACATTAAAGACCCTTGATTAAATCAATAAACTAATTGCAAGAGAAGCAATTCCATTTCAGCTCTTTGATTCCTTGGTGTTAACAAGTATTTTAACAGGCTCATCGGCCCCACACAGACACTTTCAATCAATGCCCCCTTCGCCTGCCTTTGTACGCCCAATTTTCATTAATTGATTAGTTAGGCCCCTTCATAAATGGATTATGACTTTATTGCAAGGATTTGTCAGGAAGAGCCATAAAAGCTAAGTGTTGGATAATAACAACAATAAAAGCAGACGCAGGTATCAGAGGGCAGGTGAAATACGACTCAGCTGATTGTAAAACTACTGAAGGGGAAAATGCTCTTAGTGTATTAGGAGACAAAAGACAAACCAGGGAGAAATGGATGGGCAAGATGATGTCAAGGGAGGACAATATTTTGGTAATGAAGATGACAAACTGGTGGTTTTTGCTATAGGATGAATCTGGTCATTGCAAGAGCCGCATTGAATCTGTCTGTGAGCTGCATGTTAGAGGTCAGAAATGTGACATTTGTATTGTTTCCAAATGCTTCAGTGCAGACATGCATTTCTGTTCTTACACTATCACTAAAGTTTAAAGCTCTTGTACAGCTGTTTATCTTCTTAAATAAAATATCAATAAATAATAAATCCACACAAATCATTTCAAATGGATTGATGGATGTATGAATGGTTTGTGTGGAATAATGTCATTTATTTATTTTTAGAATACTCAAAAATGGCCTTGTGACTTGTTTGCAAGAGGATCATGATGATCTTTTCCACTTAAATGAATCACAAAAAATAAAAAGTGTATTCATGAAAGCCAAGATGGCTAAGTTTTGCACCGCTGCTTTAGTCCAGTATGCTCTTGTAAGTCTCATCTTGATTAATGTGCAGATGTTGGGGTGCCATCAGAAGTACAATTCCAGGTCAAATTGCAGGGATTAAAAAAGTCCCTCATACCTGAAGTTTGCACAAATTCAAAAATAATTATGTTGAATCATGTAAATTATTTTTCAGAGAGAACTATGTTAAATCTCATTAATTAAAATGTGTATATACATTTCTTTAGGAATGGAACATATGACATGCTGCTGCAAGAAATACTTCAACAAAAGTTTAAAAATTCAGACTTTTTTTTTTTTTTTACAGATGTCAGACATGAACTTTGATGACCCACCCCAATGAAAGTTGTGTTTTTGGTGTATTTAACATGCTTTTGTGGTATTTGTCTGAGGATGGAGGACAAAATTAAGGAAAATTAAGCTTAAAATTGCATTTCTGAGTATTTCTTTATTCAAATAGTTGTGAATCAGGAGCAGACAAATAAATCCTGTTGGATAAAGCTTGTAACCAGTGGGCACCTTGATGTCGGTTTGACATCAAAATTGAATCGATATTGGATCCAATTAGCAGACAACATTATTCTAACTTGTGTTTTCATATCATTGTTTTAGTGTGGGAAATACATACAATAGAAATTCAATCTCACATGAAAAAACAAAATTAAGAATGCTGGTTAATACAGTTGACCTTCACTTGATGTAAATTCAATGGCTACATGTTAAATGTGTCAATATTATCAATTTAATTTCAAACTGACATCCATGCTTCTTCTGTTTCTGAAGGATTTAGCCTAAATTTAATTAATTTAGACTTAATTAAATCTCAACATGTGCCTTAAAATTATCTTTGATGTTTTATTTTCAATTCAAACTGAATTAAAATGGACCCTATAATTCAACGCTGCTGCATATCCCAGCAGTGACAGCGGTGAGTCTAGAAATATCTCAGATGTACCCAGTGACAATTGATGTTGAAATGACGTCAACACAACATCAAAGCTCAACATCAAATTGAGGTCAAAACAAGTTGAATGTCCAAATCAAAATGATGTCAAAACTTTGATATCAGTTTTGACATCATGATATTTACCCCTTTTTAATGTCATGTGAATTTTAAATTTGAACCAATAAATTAATAAAACAGTATGTAATTATATACATATATATATATGTATATAATTACATAATGTTTTATTAATTTATTGGTATTGGTATA